>CM069910.1:107103728-108312728 GCA_036172215.1 Camellia granthamiana
TTTGATAAAATATAAATTACTTTGACAAAAATAAATGTCAAACAAATATTTTTGAATTTTTAAAAATTATTTCTACCCACTAAAAATAAAATTATGTAAAATTGATAAATCTTTTAGACATTTATTTATTTTTTACCAAATTAATTTTTATTATATGTTTGGATGATGATCATATAAAATTAATTTTAAAAAATTAATCATGTAATTTTTATTAATTTGTATTAATTTTACATAATTTTATCATTGGTGGATAAAAATAATTTTTAAAAAATTAAAAATATTTTTTTTGATATTTATTTTTGTTAAATTAGTTTATATTTTATCAAATTGACCATTTTACCTTTGAAAAATCTAATAATATTTTCAATTGTTCTTATTTGGAACAAGATTCAAAATTTAAGGTCAAATGTGTCACAATTGAAAAGTCGGAGAGTAAAGTGACACAACTCCCAAACTATACGGGTTATTAATGTAATTAATCCAAATTATAATAAAAGAAAAATGAAAAGGGTAAAGGTCCAATGAAAGAAAAGTGAGGCATTTTAGCAACACTCTTACATAACAATCAACATCAAGTTATGAATCAAGATCTCTGATATAAATTATAAGTCCAATCCATGTAAGCATTTTATCGAGTGGTAAAGTAGTATATACTATTTTAGCACATTATCTTATTTAAGTTATATCACTTCTCTATCACATCATTTTAAATTCAAATCTATAGTTTAAATTTTTTAAGTAAAAAATCAAAAAGTATACAAATCTAATACTTTCTAAACAATCGATAATGACATATTGTCTCCCTTCATATCTTATATTAAAAAAATTTAGAATGATATATGAAATCGATAATTAAAATACCTTTCTGGCATTTTGCAAGCCCTTAGGGAGAAGATCAAGAATTATCGCTTTCCAAATTCTTTGCCCTCTGAAGTAAAGCAATGATGTCTGCATTTACACAATGAATGTGCTCAGTTAATAGTCCGAACAAAAATTATGAGAATTGATTAAATCACTCCCTTCTCCATGGCCATTATGGCCCTGTTTGGTAGGGTTTATTTTCAGCTTATTTCAGCTTTTAGTTTAATTTAAGTTATTTTAATGTGTTTGGTTCAGCTTAACAATACAACTTATAGCTTTTTGTAAGTCAAAAATCAACTTATTCTTTGAGTGTGGGAGGAGAAGCTTAATTTATAAGTCAAAAATCAACTTATGTTCACAGCTATAAGCTATAAGCTGTTAAGTTATAAGCTATAATCACTTTCCCACAGCTCTACCAAACGGAGCCTATGTCAAATTGTCAATAGAATTGTCCTTCCCCTATGAAAGATTCATCAAAGAGATGTGAAAATGACCACTATAATTGTGAGGGAAAAAATGTTGTAAATTGGACAAAATCAAATGGAGAAGAAGTATGGATCTACCTAGCAAGTAAAACATGCTAGGTGAGTTTTTTAGGCAGGTAATTTTAAATGATCATTTTCTCCAAATGATTGTTGAAAATTTTTCCATATGGTTTATGAGAACATCGATTAAAAAAAATGGATTGTGATCATAGTAAGAAATTTTATGGTGCATTTGATCTAGTAAAAGGATCCATAACATGGTATATTTGATCTAGTAAAAGGCATCCGATAGTGAGTCTCGCTCCTTTCCATGATAGCATAGCGAGTCTTGATCCTTTCCATGATGACATGGAATTATTAATCATCATAAGCATGAAATTTAACAATAACTATAGGAAATATCTATCATTTCTAAACAGTACTCAAAAGCATATATCTAAAAACAGAAATATATTTCACATTAGATATGCATGTAAAAAATATAAATTTACACTTTTCATTCTTTAACTTTTACGCAAATTTAATCAGGGTTTTTGGCCTAATGGTTGTGTGTAGCACTGCTTTTGGTGTGAATTGTTGGGTTCAGGTCTTATGAAGATGAGTTTAATCCCCATTTGTAGTGGTTTTAGTTTATTTTTCCTCCCTTACGCGGGTCGTCTGTAACTAATAGTGGTTGTTGGGTTTGAGCTTGGTCATGGATTGTTAGGTTTGGTGATTAACAATTTCTCATATTGTTACGTTAGTGGTCTATTTGAGGTTATATTTTTCATAATTCTAATTTCTCTTTTATCAATTGACTAAAACAAAAAAATTTACTCAATTTCTAATTTAGTCTTTCATATTTTGTACTTTCACTTTTAAGTATGTAAGTTGACAAAACATATAAGAGTTGACATAACATATAAGAGTTTTGGAGATTAAGGTTTTTTTTTCTTTTTTTGTCTCTATAAACATAAATTTTGTTGCAAAAAAACATTTAAGGACTAATTTCAGTTATTGTGAAGACAGACTCTAAAAGGTCGTCCTGAAAAGTTTTTAAAAAAAAAAGAGTTTTTAGTGACAAAATTCTGAAAATGTCGTTAATAAATACATTTTTAGAGACAAAATAACTTGGTCTCAAAAAGGTTTTTTTTAGACAACTTTTGATCTCAAAAGGTTAGTAATTTATCAATGAATATTCAATTTTGTAACTAAAAATAAAATAATAACACTTTTAGTGACAAAAATATTTTGTCCGTAAAAAAGTGATTTTTTCTCTAAATTATTATTTTTTTTCTTTCTAAAATCTTATTTTTCTGGCAGTGAGAAGAGAACTATGTTGAAATTCAAAGTGAAATATAAGGGTTTAATTATTGTAATTAAAAAGTGGGGAATTAAAGTAAAATTCAAGTGCCTAAGGTGAAAAGTATAATTTATCTGTATTAGATCTAAGTTGAAGAGGACAAGATGTATCTAGAAGTGGGGGAGCTATTGAGTTTTCCTTCAATTATAAGCATTTTGAAAGACAATCCAACCTTTCAAAACAAAAATATTTTAGTGAAATAAAGGATGAAAGTCAAGCATGACAGAAAATGATGTGGAACTAATGAAGCATGTTTCCCAAAACTTTTTTGGTAAAGAATAGTGACACTCACATATGTAATAACAAGAATAAAAATGGGAAAATACAATTCAATGTAGGTTTAAGAGAGCAACAATGCTAGGTGTCATGAAAATTTTTTCATGAAAATAATCATGAAAGCTTTTGTGACTCTTGGATTACACTTAGAATAAAGCACAACATATTAATCAAGATAATCCAAGGATCATAAATTTTTCATGATCATTTTCATGGCAAAATTTTCATGATCCTTAACTTTTCTCTTAAGAGAGAGACAAAAAAAAAAAAAAAAAAAAAAAAATAGAAGAAGAAGAAGAAGAGAGAGAATTACATCTTAGTGGGATATAAAAAAAAAAAAAAAAATTGCAACTCCATGGTTTTTCACTTGCACCCCTCTATTCAATGACTTGCACCCCACATATTTTTATAATATTTTTCTTGTGTCCCACTGTGTTGTAATTTTTCCAAAAAAATTACACTTAAATGGTAAATTTTATAAATATTAGTAATTAAAATTTTAAATATTTTTATATATTTGTAAATATTTTTTCAAAAATCCACTGAATTGTAATTCTTTCAATAAAAATAGTGAAAGAAAAGCTAGTAAGAGTTAAAACTTGTGGAAATTGAAAAATACATGGAGCAATAGGGAAAAAATTGCATTATACATGTTTTTTTTTTTTTTTTTTTCAACTCTGATACACTAGAAGAGTAATGATAAAATATATAATTTTTTTTCCCACTTCCCCCACTGAAATGCAATTTTCCAACTTACCCCATTATCGAACGTAGCATCTCCAGCAAAAGAAGCCCCATCACAATATCTGATCTTCACACGGTTCCAGTTGTAAAAATCTGCTCGGTTAATTAAAATCAACTGTAATTAAGTTAAATCATACATGTAATTAATTCAAAATTTTCTCCAGCTCCTTATTATTAAGGGTAAATTATATTAACCTCCCTTGAAGTTTAAAAAAAATACAGTAAATCTCACAATTTTGACATAATTACCCTAATCTTCTTTTTAGTAAGGTTAAATGGACTGAAATTAATCTAAATGGTGTGGAAAAAAAATAACATAAAATATACATTTTCATTTAAAATATATAACAATATTATTTTTTAATCTATATATAAATAACAAATCGTTGATAAAAATAAGTTAAATGTTATATAAATTAAAATATCAAACAATCTCAATGTCGTTATATGTCAAAATTAGATTTCTCTAAATCTCAAAACAGGTCAGTATAATTACCCTATATTGAACTATTTTGATTACCCTATACATCAGTGTAATTTTGCAATCATTATATGTTAAAATTACATTTCAAACATTATATTACCTAGCCAACTTTTGTTTTGATTGCAATTGTACAACCTTATGTCTGTGTTCAATTAAACTAATGTGCTCAAGGTAGCTGTCTGCAGTAGTTGAGCCAGAAACATAAAAGGTAGGTGATTGTCGTCTTCCCAAATATAATTTTTAACAAACAAAGGAGTCCAATGACAAGAAATCTGAGTAGTTTAACTCAAGAAATCATTATATAAAGTGCATGTCAAGCTAATTGACATAGTGACCCTTCTGTTTGTAGACTTTAAACTAAGATAATGGGCACAACAAAGGGTGATTTTGTCTTTTTACAAAGGAGTCTCACTGACATGAACAGTTTAGTAGCTGGAAGGGTTCGCAGCTGCCAATCACGTGAACGCGACAACATAGACAGTAGTGAGGACCATGGACTTGCCGATGCTACAGCTGCTACATCACCAGACCTGTCCTATTGTCTTAAAGCCATAAAATTAAAATTTATCACATAATTTTTTATTTTTTGTATAATTTTTTAAAATTTTTATGGTACCATTGAACAATAAACAAAATAAAACACAACTTCTAATTGATATAAAATAATGAGTCTCTTATCTAAAACGTATATTGACCCATTTAAATGTGGATCCCAACTTTGGAATAACCAATTAAAATTTTGTATTTTATTCATATGCAAAACGGAAATATCAACTTGTAATATGACTGGAGCAAATTTTTATATCAAACTAACAAGCACAAATGAGGTAAGAGTCAGCATAAGGTCGAGCCGGTTTGGCAAATGAAAATAGAATCCAAGCTTGTGGGCGGGATTATTATTTTGACACGGCAAGCAAGGCTGATTTGTGGGTCAAAATCTTAGACTGAAGTCTTGCCAATGAATTTACCTTAGACCGCTTCTCAGGAGTCAAGGTTAAGTCTCATATTTTTAAGTTTTTTTTTTTTTTCTTAATAGTTAAAGGGCGAATTACATTAACAGTTCTTATAATTTGTGACTTGTGTCACTTTGGTCCTTAACTTTTCAATTGTGATACATTTGATCATAAATTTGAATCTTGTTCTAAATAAGGACAACTGAAGTTACCATTACTTAATTTTAAAGGCAAAATCGTCAATTTGATAAAATATGAACTAATTTGACAAAAATAAATGTCAAAAAAATATTTTTCAAAATTTTTAAAAATTATTTCTACCTGAAGATAAAATTATGTAAAATTGTTAATCTTTTACACTTTTTTTTTTTTACCAAATTAATTTTTATTATGTGTTTAAATGATGATCATGTAATGGGTGGTTGTTAGAGCTTCTCTAACAATGGATCAATTTTTTTTATCAAATTTAAGTAAAAGTTTCCTTTGATATCAAGTGCTCAAACGGACGATTTTGGGAGTTTCATTAGAACACCGATCAGCCGGGCGGATGACTGAGCGAATGTCTGGCCGGTCGACCGGCCAGTGTAAATTTCTTTTTTTCCCTTGAGGTGGCTGACCGAGCGGACAACCAGGTGGTCGATCGGCCAGTGCAATTTTTTCATAAAATTTTGCCTTAAGATGGTCATCTAGGAGGACATCCGAAGGGACATCCTACAACGACAATAAACAGTGATTTGATGAAAGATACATTTGTCCCCAATTTGATAAAGAAAAAGTGAAATTCTTAATTTGATATCTATTTGATACAACCGCTAGAGTAGGCAAAGAACTCATTATTCATCAAATTCAAATTTGATGAAAAGTTTGACTAACCATTGGAGATGGTCCTAAGATTTTAATGTGTAATCGATATATTTGATATTTGAAATATTTTTAGTTTTGGATTTTTTTGATTTAATAGATTGATTTAATAATGATATCAAAATTGTCGTCATATTTGATTTTTGAAAAAATAGAAACTAATTTTTAAAAATTAAAAAATATTTTTTTAACATTTATTTTTGTCAAATTAATTTATATTTTATCAAATTAACGATTTTTCCTTTGAAATTAAACAATTATATCTTCAATTATCCTTATTTGGAACAAGATTCAAAATTTAAGGTCCAATATATCACAATTGAAAAGTTAGAGACCAAAGTAATACAAACCCTAAACTATAGGGACCATTAGTATAATTCACTCTTAATTAAATTTCCTTATTTTTCATATTTTTTGACTTGGACTCCCTATTTTATTGATTTATTATTTTCTCAATCCAGCCAGTACTCAATTTAGAGCCTGCACTCTATTATTAATTCCCCAAAACTAATCAAAAATCCCACGCTTGAAGAACTGCTCATCGCATAAAAGAATATGGCATAAAACCTCCAGCTTGTTTTATTTCTTGCCAAATTATTGTTGTAGCGTGTGTAAAGGTAGAGATGAGTCTTAATATATAGTAGATGAACTCTCCATTTATAAGTTTAAGTTTTTAAGTGGGTATGAGTTTTAAATAATATAAATTGAATTTTGGTGTTAGGTATGTGGACTCTTGAGTTTTTCTCTTATGAATTAGGCTAGTATTCCTGTGCACTTGTGAGCTCCCTAATTCCTAACAACTAATATTAGAGCCGATGACAGACAATCTATGGACAAACTCTCCTAGAACATTGATGTTGGTGGGCGTGGGCTTGCACAAAAACTCTTGATGGAGTAAAAAAAATTCATGGCAACTCTTGATGGAGTAAAAGAAAATTCTAAGTGCACATGGAGGTTGGACCGCAGAAAAGTGGCTCTCTCAATAGAATATGGTGGCTCACAATTGAGTATGTGCGGATGGCCTGGGTTGGACTCGATGTTGGAGAGTCATAGACCAGGATTAAGGGGAAGTGCGTATGATCTATAATGAACTTGCAGATGATCAATCAAAATTCAATGGAGAGCAAAGAAAGGTCCGATGTTTGGTTCACCCACGAGGTAATTTACAAAGATTACAGGTATGTAATTGCCTCATATATTTCAAAATGAAAAAATAAAAATAAATAAATAATTTAAAATAGCGAAAACAATTTTAGCAAGTAGTTGGAGAAGAGGGAAGAGGAGTTGCTAGAAGGGATTGTCGGAATGGCTGGGGCTTGTCGAAGGGGAGGGTGGTTATTGAAGGCATGGAAGAAAACGAAAATTTAATTTGAAAATAAGTAAAAAAATAAATAAATATTTTTGTATGATGTTTAGTTTATATTATTTTTAAATTCAAACTTAAAATAAACGTATTTAGTGAGTTGTAAAAGAAAGAAATTGTAAAGGGAAAGAGAGGGGAGGGGTTGGGTTTGGGTCAACATCCTGTCATAGCGAAAGTCCGGGTTGAGACTAAGTCACAATCAACTTATGGTGCTTGACGTTATATCTTTTAAAAAAATAAAATTGCACATTTACCACTACTTATGGGTTTTAATGAGATGATAAGCGTTTGATCCTAATAATTATTTCTAACAATATTCATCTCCTGCCTAAAAGATAAAGAAAATTCACGAATCACGATGAATGGCTAAGCATGGATAGCCACATGACACGACATGGAAACGTTGATATGATAATTTAACAAAAATACAAAACATGAAACACGTGGGATATATATGAAATATATAATTTTACATATTTTTTATATGTCATATATATGAATATATCATTCCAAGATAATAAATAAGTGTAATATAGTACTAATTTTTATAATCTGACATTATTTTTATTTTATCATCATATTTTAAGTCATTTTGTTTAAATTTATAATTAATTTCGTGTAAGTCTAATCAATGAACACGTGTGTTTTTCAAGTGTCTAAATTTATTTATTTTTAGGCAAAATACACTAATAGTCCTTTCATTTTACCCATTGTATCATTTTGATCCTTACACTTTCAATTGGCTCAATTTTGACCTTTAATTTTAGATTTTGTGTCAATTTGGTTCAATTGATAACGCCGTTAGAATTTTTTACAAAAAAAATTATCACTAAATTGGTTGAGATTAACTCACTAAGTTGTTTTAGTTTACAATTTTGTCCCTCAAAGTATCACACGTGCCATTTATATGAACATTTTCCTTTAAAAAAATGCTAATTGTTGAACCAATTAGACCAAATTGAGACAGTCAAAATTTCAAGATCAAAATTGAGTCAATTGAAATAACAGAGACCAAACACGACGGCCAAAATATAGGGAGTACCAGTGTAAATTCCATTTTTTTTTTTTTTTTTTTTAAATACAAGGCAAATTTGGATGAGTGTCGAACATATATTGGGAAATATTCGATGAATGTCGGTGTCCGACACAGATACGACATGGACACGCCATATATTTTAGAAATATATGCACTTCTTACGTGAATAGTCTGCAGGTTGGCTCGTAAGGCGAGCTCAAAAGTTCAAGCTCAAGCGCAGCCCAGCCCAAGCGTCATTTGGGACAAGTAAAAACTGAGTAGGTCGAGCAGAAGGACAACCCTCAAAAAAGGATGTCATATGCAAACTATGAATTTTGTAGTATTGATATCACCTTTTGTCATAATCAAAATATTTTCAATCATAATTAAAGGACCACAATGAATCACAACAAAATACCACTTGAAACATAATCAAATATTTCTTCAATTATAATTAAAATAATAATCATAATAATTTATAATTAAGTCATAACTGTTGGGATCAGGGATCCCGCCCAAGACCTTCCAGAAATTATACTAAGCAGAAAAACACACCTACACTCAAAGAGACACCATATTTAACGTGGTTCGGCCTCAATGCCTACATCCACGGGAGAGTAATTGGTTATCACTATAACAATGGAGAGATTACAGAAAGATTACAATAGAGGAAGAGTTCACACTATCCTCACTCACCCACTCACCCGTCTCCCTCTCTCACACCGAGAGAGACGGTCTCTCTGCCTCACATCTCTCACTCTCTTGGTTTGCTCTCTCTCTTTGGTTTTCTCTTTCAATTCAACCCCTCCTCCTCATCTCATTTTATACACAATTGAGGGATATTCTGATTGGTCACCACCTACCCCTTCCACTAGCTCCATCCACTAGCTAATGGAGTAGGTGGAGTGGAAGAACCACCTTCAAGCTAATGGAGGAAGTGGGTTCTCCATTGGAGCTCCTCACATGGGGTGAGATATGAGATATCCAACAAATCACCCCCTCAACCCATGTGAGGTGATCCACTGCACACACTGCTGCTAATCTTGTCACGCCCAAATTTCAACATAGTCTGCATCTCCTAACTGAGATGTTTGCATCCCCTAAAGCTAAAGACAACACACCAGAGATACAAGAGGATGAAGGAATCCTACATCCTCAACTTAACTCACATCACTCTCTGATTTGAAGAGAGCCTTTGCTCCTATCTCCTACAGATCTGTTCCACGCTTCTTGTCTCAGATGCCTTCACTTGCTATGCTCGAACTTGCACAACCAAGATATCCTGCACCCCCTGATTCGATGTCCTATACCCCCCGCCAAGAATGCCCTTGACTGACATGCATCACCTCATACGACCAATCATTGGAGCAATAGAAAACTCGTCGTTTGTCTCATCAACGTCCTCGGTTTTCTTTTGCTCGGAGCTTTTCCTCTGAACTATCAGCATTTGCCTTCTGCACTTCTGAACAACCTTCTAGCATTTCCATACGCTTGTCGTCTGTGCCTTTGCAATCCCTGATTTGCTGTTCAGTAGATTGATGGTTGACAGTAGCTCCATCTGTCAAAGCATCGTCAGCTATGCAATTCCTTACATAGTGCTCGCACCCATGGCTTTTGGTCTCCCTGCGTCGAGCTCGCCTGAGAGATCCACATCAACTCTATCCTCTACTGCCATGGAACTAAAGAAACCATCATAAAGAAAAGAGACTTGCCACTCCTTGGTGTGCACTCTTGCGTTTTACCCGTCTCAATTTCTCTCTCTAGAAGTTCCTGTGAACTGTCAACAACCTGTTGCTACACACTCTTCTTGTGTCTCTGTATGACACTCTAGTGTACCCTTGCACTGTTGCACATCTGCATTTGAGCTTCTGCGCTTAGTATGCTCCTCTACAACTATTGTTCTACATGTCCACATACTACTAGTATCTACTCATATACAATAGCTCCAATAGCCACAGCATTTCCTTGAGCCTATACTTGTTACCAAATCATCTATCCGTCGATGAATGGTCTTCTCTTCTAATTGAACCAGATCTTCCGATAAACTTCGGAGATAATCATTTCTGCAATCCTCTGATCGCTCATTGACCAATCATAATCTCCCTCGATTTGCCATTTGATCAAGCCTAACCTCCTTTGGTCTTCAATGATCTATCTCGATCTGTATCTGGCTATCTAATCTGGTCAAAATCTGCCCATTCTAACCTCTTCAATGAATCTGCAGCGTTCCACAATATCCAGCAACCTTCTTTCGACTATTAAAGATGACAAACTCTCATGTTTTGACAATCTTTAAAAAACCATTCAGAATTTCACTATTCTGACCTTGCGGTTGCGTCCGGAACGATCCGTTTAGCTAGGACCAACCTTCGCTGCACTTTCGGGGACCTCACTGAAAAATTTCCCCAAAAGTTGGGCCATACCACAATTTTCTGAAAATTTTGGGCCAAGTTGCAAATTTTAGAAGTTCAGGGAATATTCTGTTCTAACAGAATAATTCGTCCACTACTCCTGACACTGTCTGCCACTTTAATCTTCTTTCTTTTTACAGAAATTCTGATTCTAAAATCTAACCATACGAATGTGTTTAAAATACTCCAAATAGTTGGAAAATACTATTGGATCGTCAGAAATGGACTCCGAATGGCTTAGACCAAGCCAAAACATTTTGGACGCCTCAGATCCGCAGCTGCACGTTAGCTGCGTAGCACTGGATCCCTCCTTTACGTGCTGATGTGGCGGATGACGTGGCACTGACTGCGGTAACGTGGCGCTAATTGGACTCATACGTGGCACTAACTGGACTAATGACGTGGCAGACACGGGTAGTCCCCTGGCTGACGTGGCACCACGTGGCGCTGACATGTCAGTGACATCACTTGCACGAGCGCCACACTCTCTTTCTTCTTTCAGTCGCGCGTCTGGCGCGTGGTTGCGATTGGGATGACGCGCCGATGCCGTTAACGGCGCGTATAACGCATGGTTGAGAGTGAGACTCACGCGCCTACTTCAAGTGGCGTGTGAGGGCGCGCGGAGGCTCCTTTTGGGCCCTGCTTTGCAGTTCTGGACTCCTCTCTTCGAGACCTTGCTCCTGGTATGCTCAAAACATGATTTCGAGCAATTTGATTTCTGGACAGTTTCGAAAAACAGTATGTTTTTGTTTCGAAAATGACCGACGAGGCTTTAATACCACTTGTTAGGGATCGGGGATCCCGCCCAAGACCTTCTAGAAATTATACTAAGCAGAAAAACACACGCACACTCAAAGAGACACCATATTTAACGTGGTTCGGCCTCAATGCCTACGTCCACGGGAGAGTAACCGGTTATCACTATAACAATGGAGAGATTACAGAAAGATTACAATAGAGGAAGAGCTCATACTATCCTCACTCATCCACTCACTTGTCTCCCTCTCTCACACCGAGAGAGACGGTCTCTCTGCCTCACATCTCTCACTCTCTTGGTTTGCTCTCTTTCTTTGGTTTTCTCTCTCAATTCAATCCCTCCTCCTCACCTCAATTTATACACAATTGAGGGATATTCTGATTGGTCACCACCTACCCCTTCCACTAGCTCCATCCACTAGCTAGTGGAGTAGGTGGAGTGGGAGAACCACCTTCAAGCTAATGGAGGAAGAGGGTTCTCCATTGGAGCTCCTCACATGAGGTGAGATATGAGATATCCAACAATAACTAACATTACAATAGATTATAACAAAAAATCATAAGATTTCATAATTGATTTGTATCATACACCCCATTTTGGGAAATGTATTATAGAATTTCCCGGTGTTTAAACTTCTTTCAAGTTTTATATGAGTGCAATGCAATGTGCTTATCAAAAACCAAAACAACATTCATAATTTAAAATGTTTCAACTTGTCTATATTACCTTTACTCAAATTTTAGTTTGTATAATTTCAAGTTCGAAGTTCATTTCTGGTGTCTCATCTCTCTATTCCCACCACACGTAACACCCGCATAGATCGAAGATGTATGGACTTGTTTCACATTGTGTGCTATTTGGTTTGCTCGACAGTAATGTTCCAGTGATCTATATATCAAAACTGAATGTCTATCACACTTTGGATGAATTCTCAACAATCACTAATCCTAAACTCAACAACCATTATTATGCAACCTTGAGCAATAAATATTACAAATATTAAATTCTTTTTAATAAAGAGTTAAATCCGTAATTTCATACCATAAAGTGATATTACACAACTACTAAACTAAGGGTGTGTTTAATTGGATGAATTGGATAAGGGGGGATTGAAATCCACCGGACTTGAGTCCTGGGACTGTGAATCCTCCGGACTATTTGGTTGGATTGAATTTGTATCCTGTGTCTGTTTCATGGGATTAGATGTCTAGAAATGATTATTTTTAGTGAATCTAACGTTTGGTTGGACGGACTGGATAAGATAAATGAACAAAAGACTATTTTATCATTTTTCAATAGTTTATTAAATAATAGCAATATTAAACATATCTTTAATATTTTAATTATTTTTATCTAGATTAAATAAAAATTTATTTTATTTTATTTTTTCCACAATTAAATAAATTTATTTTTTTTAAATTAAATAAATAAAATAAATAAAATGTCAATAAAAATATATGTTATTTTTTAATTAAAATTTTAAATAAATTTGTTTTTAAAAATAATAATAATTAAACAATGAAGTTAAATAAAACATCTATTAAAATTTAAATGATGAAATTAAATAAAATATAACAAAATTTTAAAATAAAACATCAACAAAGTATCTATAAAAAATTATTTTAAAAAAATTAAATAAATAAAACATCAATAAAAAGTTAAATAAAATTATTTTATTTTTAAATTGAGACATTTAAATTTTATTGAATTTTACTAAATATAATACATAATTAAATAGTAGAGGGTCAAAATGGTCATTTTACCACCTAATCTCAACAGTGAATTGTCCCCTCAAAATTGTCCCACACCCCCCCTAGGACACAATCCCTGTTTGGTAGAGCTGTGGGAAAGTATTTATAACTTATGCCTAAACAGCTTATAGCTTATAATTATGAACATAAGCTGATTTCTGACTTATAAATTAAGCATCTCCTGCCCCACTCAAAGAATAAGTTGATTTCTGACTTCCAAATAGCTATAAGCTATAAGCTATAAGCTAAACCAAACACATCAAAATAGCTTAAATTAAGCTGAAAGCTGAAATAAGCAGCTTTTAAGCTGCACCAAACAGGCACAATAGTCCCCCATATGGGGGGATAAGGAGTCCGGCCAGACTCCATGTCCGACGGACTAAAAAACAAAATAAACGACGGATTGGTTTCTTCCTTCGGATTACAATCCGCACAATAAATAGTCCCCCCCTTATCCCCCAATCAAACACATCCTAAAGGTCTTAATTAAGTATAGTATTAGTTAATGAGTATAAAATGATGGTTCATTTTCACTAACAAATCCAATTTAAATTATTTGATAAATAAATAAATTAACTAATTAATTAAAATGATACAAGAAGATAAGTGGATAGTACCTGGATTTAGAGAGGCATTATTAGTTAAAATTCCAGAGAAAACCTCCAACTTGTTCATGTAATGCGTAGATCCACGGTGCGTTTGGGCTCTCGCCAAACATGATTCGATATCATTACACCACCCACCGCCCTGCGTTATAAATTCATTTATTATTATGAGAAAATACATCAAAAACTTGTTAACAGATTACATCCTATTAGAAACCGACCTCTCAATCAAATCTTAATTAAAACTTGAATATATAGCCAATAATCGTAACACCATCTTATATGGTGTCATTGATTAATAAAAAATTATAAAAAAAATTTAACCGACAAATTTTATTTCCTACTAATTCAATATTATTATGATCTCTATCACAAATCAAAATTATTTATTAAATAGTGATATTGCAATTTCATTAAAATTTTTACTCCTTTCAACGTTGGCTTTGGAACAGTTTATCATCTTATTTGCATTCTGTGAATCTGTATTGCTTAAAAAGTAAGACCTACTAAAAGAGTGGTCCGCGATGCAACACCACTAGGCAAATATAATCCCATTAGAATGAGTAAAATATTTAGTCTCAATTTGATTAGTAGAATTAAAAAGTCGGATTTTTTTTTTTTTTTTTTTTTTCATAATTTAGATTGATGTGTTGTTCAAACCCTTAGACTTTATCGAGTTTTGTTTTAACAATTTAAATTGTTTACTTTGTTCATAATTTTTTTATGCGGACTGACTAACCTAACTATGAATTTCTATCAATGGATAGACAGAAGTCTAGGATCGAATGCTGTCGGAGTGAGACTAGGGTACAATAACAAAGTTAGACCGAAATGAACGATTCAATTCCTCTAGAAGAAAGGAGAGAGAAAGAATAACCAATTCTATGAAACAATATCTTATTTACTAGGATCGGTTGCTACTAGTTCGGGTTAACTCAGAGATAGAGCCATTAGGGGAGATATCACTCACAAAAAAACTTAACTCAATCTAATAATCATAAATTATTCAATTTATTGTATTTGTCACCAGAAAAAATATATAATTTATTTTTAAAAATACAATTGTGGTTCATTTTTATTTTTATTTTTATTTTTATTTTTTTTTGGCAAAAATATAATAAATTGAACATGTTACAACCATCAAATTGATTTAATTTTTTAATTTTATTTTATGATATACATAAAGGACTATTCGAAATGAATAGTTTGTATTATCGAAATACAACCTATGATGAGCCTCACGGGCTCTAACAAGCTGATAATTTATGAGATTAATATAAGATTAGTCATCTAGTGAGTTAGTGGGATAAATAATTACCTCTTGTCCATATTTGTTTTGCATAATTATATGTTTGTTTTGTATTTTTAGTCATAGGATTAAAAAAATCACAAATTTTATTAAATCAAATGTCCATCGAAACCTAATTTTGATAACAAAAATTGAAATCAAACACTAAAATATAAGTCATATAAATTAATAATTCTAATCATATATTATAATCCTTATAATCAAACATACTATAATAATATTACCATTCAATCTTAATGTTATTACCATCCAATCATAAAACACTACATAGATGGTGATCTCCACTAATTATCCTTGTTAACTAAATTCAATAATTCATACATTTGAATACTTATGTAGTAATTTATGATTAGATGATTATACCGTCCTCAGTCATTGTCACTGACAAACTCTGTTTCTAACCTGATCTTCACAGTAGGTGAGTGAATTGAATTGACTGGAGATCAAAATTTATTTGAGGGAGACGCTTCTTCCTAGCTAGGAAAATCAATTAAAGAATATTGTTAAGCTCTGTGAATTCATCACGGAATCCACATCGATAATCTGAATCGTTAATATGTACGTCTTGTCAAGTATTTTATTTTTGTAAAAAATTTAGTTAATTAGATATCAATAGTCATTTAATTAAGTTACATTTGTGTCAATAATTTATTTTAAAATCATATTTATCGTTAGATACAAATGTATGGATCCAATAGTTATCGATATCCGATCAACATAATTTGTTATAATGATCAAATACTCGACGAGTTCTACATATTGAACGGTTCAGATCATCGTCTAGGCCTCCTTGGGCCACTTGATCATATCACATTTGTATCAATAATTTATTTTTAAAATTATATTTACCGTTGATACAAATGTGACCTGATCAAGTAGCTTACGATATCTAATCAACATGATTTTTTTTTTTTTTTTTTTTTTTTGCAGAGTTGAAGTACTTAACGATTTCTACATATTGAATAGTTCAAATTATCAATGCAAGCTCTATGATGAACCCACAGAGGTTCAATATTACCCTCAATTTGATATGAACTAGATAAAAGCCATCCCTTATTTTAACTGAGCAATGCGAGCTGGTTGCTAAAACTAAATAGAAGATTAATCCATCGCATCACTGTTAATCGTAGTTGAAATGTCAAAGTCATCACCATTGATTAAAATGTAATCGGGTAACTTTCCAATTTTTGCTAAATAAATCTCAAGAGCTTTCTTCCCAATTTCTCCCTTTCTGTGAGGTGTTTTCTTTCCTCCATGGTGAAAGTTTGCTGGGTTTCTCCTTCTCCATCTCGTCAGTGTGGATCTTCCTTATCCCTCTTCCTCCGTTGCTCGCCTAGCCGTTACCAATATCCCACCGCCAGATCTACTATAGATTTGGCCCGTCTCCACAAATATGGCTATCTCCAGTTCGAGGTTGAGTTTTTCGGTTATTGTTTTTATTTTGGTTTGGTTTCGTTTATGGAATCCATCGATGCTTGATGTAGCTTACCCACTCTGTGGTTGTAATCTGTGATCTATCTTAGACATACACTACGGTCGATTGATTGGCCTCTACTTTGTAGTACGAGCACAAGCACGAGCATAAATTGCGCGTCTAAATTTTTTCATAGATTTACTCCTATGTGTTTTCTTAATTTCATCATTTTTTTTTTTATGTTTTGTGGGGATGTATTTTCTGAGTACCAACACGTGGCCGAGGTGACACCGAAGTGTCAGCCGAGGTGTCACGTGTCTTGGACAAGATACCAGAATGATCTCGGCTAGGCCGAGGTTATTTGCGAGAATACAGGAATCCGGGATAAGCGGATAAGGGACAGGAGTCCTAGAATGAAGAAAGACTGCAAGATAGATATAGATAATACTCTTAGGGAGTCTATCCTTATCTCTTAGAGAGTCCAAGGAAAATCCGGAATTAGAGTCCATAGAAGTCAGACTTCTAGTGGGACTGGGATGGAGTTAAACTATAAAAGAAGGGCACCCCCGGCGGGTCTAAGGTACGCAATTTTAAGCCTTGAGCAGTACTTTACGCATTGTATTATCTTTGAGAGATACTGACTTGATCGTCGGAGTGTCCCCGGGTGGAAGAACCACCACCGGAGCCTTTTCTTTCTATGCAGGATAACAGGGTGCCATCCGTTCTGCCTGTGCTCTCCAGCTGAATTACTAAGGTGGGCAGTGTGATCGGAAATTCACTCACACATGTTTGGTATAAGTTTATCTGTTTGGATGGATTTCTCTTTGTATGTGCCGTTTGGGTTCATCAATGGAAATTTCTTTTTGATCGAAAAATAAATAAAAATAAAAAATAGAGGATTAATCCACTCATTAGAGATGTTTCAAGGAAGATTTTAAATATGTGTTTTATTTTTAATCCAAAAAAAATGTGCATTATTGTGTTAAGATACACATATAAGATAAAACTGAAGTTTAATTTTATATTAGGAATTTGTTAATTTAGTTAATGTAGAACTGCTCCCATCCCCTCTCTCTCCACACTATCTCTTCCTTCCCCTCTCTCTCCTTTGTCAAATGTTAAGGCCCATAGTCACAGCTAACACACTATAACAAAATCCGACAATACTAACACATATAACTAACATTCCATTATAAAGAGAAAAAAATTGATAATAGTAATAATTGAGTAAATAAAGACATCACTTGCTAACTAATTTAACACTTGATCTAATACACATACCAACTTCTCCACTGGAGACGTATTTCTGGTATAGAATAAAATTAGAGACAATGAAAGTGTAACCCACACTATGTGATAATGTAAGACCCACTCCTATTATAAATAGATGGTTGAAAATGTGATAAAAATTAATATATCCACACATAGAAGAATTAATCAAATAGTTCAAGCTTATTACATAATATATTGTTTTGGCATTCATGGTTAGCCAAATAAACTAAAATGAAATTTTTGTATTACTACTAAATCCATTTTGTTAGATGTGGATTACTACCAGGGTTCGAATAAAAACAAAGATTAAAGATCTTTTACCCTCGAATTTTCGTTTCTCTATCGAAATATTAGCAATTATCAAATATTAAAAATTTGAAGATGTTAGACGTTATAATCACACAATATAATCCAATGATGTGGATATTTTGAAACAAGAAATAAGAAGATTCAAAACAGATAATCCATGCTAATATCTAGTAATTCCAAAAATATACTAAATAATTACTCCATGGAGATTAAGGACATCTCCCCATAAAGAAATGGCTCCCCTTCATACTGTTACCTCCATACTCCCCCATATTTTATTTTTTGAATTTTATTCTTAATCCACAATGATAATCTAAGCCGTTCATCTTGTAAATCTTATAATGAAGGTCATCTATGCAAAAAAATTAGCTTCATCAAATATCGATGAATATATTATGAACAAATTTTTTGTTTTATAGAATGAAAGGTTTAAATTTAAATTCACAGTTATCGTTCATTTTAAAAAATAAGTGCAATTTATTTATGTATTTAATGATATCCAATGAAACTAATTTTTTGCATAACCTATCTAAATTATTGAGATTATGAGATGAACGGTTTAAATTATTATTATGCACCTAGAATTGACCCAAAAAATAAAATATGAAAAAATATAAAAGATAAAAAAAATGTGGAGGGGAGTCATTCCCATCTCGTAAACCAATCCCTAATGGATACAGACTTCCATAATTTTTATTAAATGAAATTTTTTAAAGGTTATTCAAAAAATGAGATGGAGATCATTGAATCACACTGTGAGAATGACTGTGGATCTAGACCAAAATTTTGGTCATTGTCATATGAATATGAGCTCGGCCACGGAAAATTTTGGGCGTCATTTCATTTCGTCGTGGCTTAGAAGTCTGTTTATTGACTAGTCTTGGTGCATTGGAGTAACTCATTTTCTCCTAAAATTTCATTTTTGCCATTCAAAAAACAAAAAAGGCAAAAATAAAAAAATAAAAAACTAGGTATGCCAATCAAACTATTTTTCTTAATATTAATTTTATTCATGAGATATGAGGGGGTTTGTGGTTGCTACCTCCGATGTGAGGACTCATTATGTGAACTTTTTCCATTATTAGAAATTTTTAAAAACAACTACAGTGATTTGTATGAATACATGACATAAATAGATAACAGTTCTATATAGCAAAATTTATTTGTTTTTATTTTTAAAATTTAAAATTGCATATTAAGCAATGGTAATTTTAAAAGGTTATGGATTCTAATTAAAATTTTATGTTTTCAAGGTTTTTTTTCAGCATACAATAATAAATTTCAAAAATTAAATGAAATTTTTTTAATTACAAATAAATTTTGTCAAACAAATCCAGTCTTGCCTAAGAATGTGAAGTGTGGTATGTACCCTGCACTATTTATTATGCAACATATTTGCCAAAATTATTATGAAAAAAAAAAAAAAAAAAAAGTCAACATCACATTACTGACAAAAATGTATCCTCAACACTGCCAAAAACTCTTTAAAGAAAAAGCAAAGACTGCATTGGCCAGGCCCACATTGCAAGTGGAGATTTGTTGCTTTTGAGGATTAATCTGGTGTTTTCCTAACGAGTGATGCCATACAAATTAGTAAATCAACAATGATAGAGATTTCCTTTTTGGAGAACCCTCATAATCCTCAAAATGATCCACACCACTCATAATGTGGATCCACATATACATTAGTGGACCCTACACATTATAAATGGTGTAAATCACTTTGGAGGTTGTGAGAGTCCTCCAAAAAAGGAGTCTCACTCATTTTTCTTAATAAATTTTACTAAAAAAAAAATTCAACTAACATCTCAAAAATTTGTTACGTGGTTTTTTTAAAAATAAACGTTAACAACATTATATTCACATTTTTTTTATATTCACGTTATATTCACATTATAATAGGGTCATTCACAATACACATATGTTTTTGAAGTGTGTACCATATGCACGTTATAATATGAGGTCGTTATTCTCATTTCACTTTACTCTAAATACACCCGTTTCTTTGTCTTTATTATACATAGCTATTATTTACACTCGACTTTACTCCAAATACACTCTCCTCTATGTACAATAAAGATAAAGAAGGGAGTATATTTAGAGCAAAGTAGAGTGAAAATAGCGGCTCTCTATAATATTTGTAGTGTTAATACTAGAAATGTTATAACTAAGGCCTCGTTTGGGAACAGGCTAATTTAGTAACTTTTTGACTATTTGGCTAAAATATGAACTAAAAAAAACTAGTATGTTTGGGATGATTTTTTTGGCTTTTTACGAAAAGATGTGCAAAAAGTAGAGAGAAAAGAGAATTTTTGACTTTTTGGTATGGGTTGTTGGCTTTTTGACTAATTTAATAACTTTTTTACTTTTTGACTAAAAAATTCGGTTGCCAAACGAGGCCTAAGTCACTTTCAGACATAACTAAAAAAGATATAATAGGTCATAACCAATATCACCTACGTAAAACCAAAGACTTTTTCACTTATAACAAAAATAAATCATAATTAACATTATAGTGAGTTATAACTACGGTTATAATCAAACATTACTTGATGCATAACTAAAGACTTTTTGACGATAACCAAAATAAAAAATCATAAAAGGTCACAATTAATACCACAATAAATCATAACCAAATTATAACCAAACACTGCGGTAGACCATGACAAAAAATCACAAATGCCTTAACCAAGCTTACCGTACACGCTCCAAAAAACAAATGTATATCTAATGGTTGTAGTGATGCCACCACATAAAATGATATATATATATATATGTATATATTCATTGCCCTGATTCCTAAAAAAGATAATCCATCTAAACTATCTGATCATTGGCCCATTAGTCTTATCAACTCATCATACAAAGTTCTGGCAAAAGTGCTTGCAAGAAGGTTGAAGAGGGTACTTTCTAAGATTATTAGTGAAGGTCAGACTGCATTTCTAGGCGGCAGATATATTCATGATGGATATTTAATAGTTAATGAGGTGGATGGATAGATAGAGGAAATCTAAGAAGAAAGGTATAATCCCAAAATTGGACTTCCAAAAGGCCTATGACTCAGTCAATTGGGATTTTTTTACTGTACATGATGTCTAATTTTGGATTTGGTCAGAAGTGGGTGAATTGGATGAAAACTTGCATTTCAACAGCAAGGTTATCAATGTTGGTGAATGGATCACCTACAAATGAATTTACACCTGGAAAACGGATCAGACAAGGGGATTCACTGTCACCATTCCTCTTTAAAATAGTGGCAGAAGGTCTGAATTTGTTGCTGTCAAGGGAAAAACAAAGGGGTTTGATAAAAAGGGCATTGGTAGGTAGCCAAGAGGTCAGTATTTCTCACATTTAACTTGTTGATGATACAATAATTCTTTGTGAGGCTGAATGGGAGATTCTTGCAATAAAGATGATTTTTAAGATGTTTTCAAGTATTATGAGGTTTAAAGATCAACTTTCATACGAATGTTTGTGAGATAGGGGTTGATGATGAGATGGTTAAGTATTTTGCCTCAAAGCTCAACTGTAATTAGCAAAAACTTCCACTAAAATATTTAGGGTTACCTTTGGGAGCTAATCCTAGGAAGAAGAAGACATGGCAACCTATTGTGGATAAGGTGAAGGTGAACTTATCATCATGGAAAAGGAAATTATTATCCTTTGCTAGTAGATTGACACTCATCAAGTCAGTTCTATAAAGCTTGCCTATCTACTATATTTCTATTTTCAGAATGCCCGAGGATGTGGTGAAGAGTATTGAGAGGTTGCAAGCTTCTTTTCTATGAAGGGACTCAGACGTGAAGAATAATGTCCATTTGGTGAAATGCAAAGATGTTGCCAAGTGTAAAGATCAAGGAGGGTTGGGGATAAGAAGAATTAAGGATCTAAATGAGAGTTTGTTATTAAAATGGTAGTGGAAATATGACTCTGAGAATGGTTCATTATGGAAGAGAGTTGTGGGGAGTAAGTATGGCCATGAAGGTAGGGGATGGAGCCCAGGTGTGGTGATCAATAGATCCATGTCTATTGTCTGGCAATATATATTATCAACTATTTTGGATAATTCTGATTTGCATACTTTTTTGTGTGAATAATTCTATAATTGTGATTGGGAATGGTGAGAGAGTACTGTTTTGGTGGGATAGATGGTTGATGAATGGGATTTTGAAGGAAGCTTTCCCTAGGCTCTTCAGATTATCTAAGAATAAAGATGACTCACTAAAGCTGTTTTCTCGTATCAGAAGTTTATCTTTGTCCATACCACTACAAATTTGGATTTATGAACTTAAAATTTATCCATAAAAAGAAATTAATAGTTCAAATTTATTTTATTCATAGGTTAAATTTATCCATTAAAGAAATCAATAGTTCAAATTCATTTTATTCATAAATTCAATACTTCATCAATTTAATATCCACTATATAAATACATTCGAGATAAATTATAAATTAATAAAAATGGATTCATAGCATTTTTCTATCTATGTTATCCATAATGTAAAAACTAAAATTTCTATTACATGAGTCATTTTTATCGCCTAATACTAATAAAAATAGTCACCATATTTTATGGGTGTCGCTATTCTTACTCTATTTTATTCTAAGGTCTCGTTTGGGGACTGACTATTTTAGCCAAAAAGTCAAAAAGTCAACTAAAACTAGTCACATCACCTCTCTACTTTTCTGCACATCTTTTCGTAAAAAGTCAAAAAATTACTAAAATAGCATGTTCCCAAACGAGGCCTAAATACACTTCTTAAAGTAAAGTAGAACGACTTTCTATTCTATTACTAAGAATTACCCTTATCTTCTTTGTTTGGACCCCATGTAAATAATCCAGTTCGAGATTGTATTGGAACATGTTGTTAGGTTTGTGAAGGTTCACCACAGGTTTTGTTTTAATAATTCGAAACGTTGAATGTGTAGAATTCGTTGAGTATTTCATCTCTAAAAAAATTCACATTGATCGGATATCGAAAGTCACTTGATCAAATCATATTTTTGTCAACGATAGATATAATTTTATTGACAGAAATCTGATTTGATCAAGTAGTTGTCGATATTCGATCAATATAATTTTTTATAAGAATAAAATACTCAACAAACTCTACACATTTAACGATTTAAATTATCAAAATAGGACATGCGATGCGCTTATAAATCCAACACGGTCCTAAACTGGAGAGAATCTGATTCTATCCCATGTAATTGGTTGAAACTAAAAGCAAAAGACGTGCGGGTCCAGTGTCCGAGAATTGCTGATGGGGCATAGTATGATTGGACGACAAGAAAGGGAGCACTATGTATCGTAAAAGTATATTTATGGAATTATTACCTCGAACTGTAAAAGCCAGTTGCGTGCTCCAGCGCCGAATCCTCTGTGGAGATGATAAGCGGGCAAACTTCCATCCAAACAATCTACGAATATATTCACCCCACAACAAAATTAAACAACTTCAAATTAATATATGTGCACAACATAATTATAATTAATTAATAAAAAATAAATAAACGTTAAATTGTTATCTCCATTGAAGAAGCTTACAAGCTTCCAGAACCGAAGTGTTTTGAACCAGAGTCATTTTCACCAGAAGCTGCTCCCCCGAGTAAATACACCACGGCGCGTATGCCAAAACCAATAGCAACCCCAACTCAATTTTTCTTCTACTCATCATTTTCGTTTCAAATCTCTAATTTTGGTTGGATTTCGAAAATAACGCTTTTACTAAAATTACTTTTTAAGGTTTTTTTTTTTTTTTTTTTTTCTATAAAGATTTAAGCAGCTTGATGAATGTGTTTGGATGATGTAAAAATTAGTATTTTGTTGACAATATTTTCAGAATTATGTTGAAGACTGAAGTTCAATGGGTGTTTTACCAAAAGAATATAGAATTTAATGGAGAGAATGAATGAAAAAGCAGTGAATTCTTAAAAAATGTAAAGGTTTTTTTTCAGAAACAATTGACGAAATATTGAAAAGATTGAAATCCGGAAACGTCCGTAATAAGAGATGAAAGAGAAAGATGTTTGGTAAGAGAGAGAGGGAGAGAGTTTAATTGTATAAACAGAGAGAATAGGAAGAAATTGTAGCAGAGTGTGTTCAGAGAGGGAGAGAGATTGAGTGGGGAAGGTGTGGATAGATGAGTACGAGAGAGAGAGAGAGAGAGAGAGAGAGAAAGAGTTGTTTTGTTTCTGAGGATGATCTATGGGGGAGATAAAGAGGGTGAGATAGATATAGCCGCAAAGCCAACCAGAGGATGGGACCCAATTTGCGAAGATGGGCTGGAGTTTGGCCGAGATGACGATGATGCCGACCACGGTTGGACCATTGGTTGGTCAAGCTGATGTGAGTTCTCAACTGAAGAGCTGGAATGGAACTAACCTAATTTTTTTTTTGGTGTGTTAAATTGTACCTTAAAATTTTATGGATTAAATAATTTAGGGTTTAACTTTTTTCAAGTTTGTCATTTTAATTTGAGAGGACGTTTAGATTTAATAAGCACATTTTGAGCCTGATTTTGATAATTTAAATCATTTACTTTTTAAAACTCGTTGGATAGAATATTCATCTAAAAATTAAAGATGATTGGATAACGATATACGTTTGAATTAAATTTGTATTACAAAAAAATGAATGGATATTTTTTAAATTTTATTGTCGTCCATTTTTTAAAACAAATATGATTCAAATAAATAGTTACTGATGTCTAATCAATTTTATTTTTTACATGAATATTCTACTTAATAAATCTTAAAAAATGAACACTTCGATTTTCTAAAACCAGTCCTAAAATAAGCTTACCATGCCGAAACGTTCTCTCAAATTGTGATGAGAACTTGAAAGAAGTCAAGCCCAATAATTATAGAGAAAATTGGTAAAAAGTTCATCTTAAAGAGTTTATATAAGGCATCATATGTTGTTTAAATTGTGAAATTAAATAAATAGATTTATGAAGAAAACAAATTATATACCAAGAACATATGCTGATAATTACAACTAAATTTCAACAGAAATACACAAAACAATAAAAGGGTAAAGAGACGAAACCGAAGCCTGCACGGAAGCAGTTTCCTTAAAACAGATTTCGCCGCCTCACGGGTCGAGTACTTGAGGAAACCCGGCGTCTGTCTCCCAGGATACGACGGTCAAAACCAGCTACGGCAGAAGCACTATCTGTCTAGCTTAGCGAACAAAACAATGGCAGCACTCTCTCACAATAGGAACTTTCTAGCAAACTGACTTGTAAAATGGAAGCAAAAATTTCTATATTGAAACTTGACAGGAGGGTCTCAATTTATACATGTATAGGGGAGAGAGGAAGAGCCTCCAGCCTTTATGGCTGGTCATTAAAGCCCCATTAACCAGGATCCATACCCCCTTTCCAGAAAGATGAAAAGTTTGGATGCCCAACAGGATTCACACCCTTTAGCCAAGAAAAATGATTTAAATACTCTTTAAAATCCTATTCATGAATCTAACATCATGAAGCAATTTCTTGGTAATTTCTTATTCAAAACCCAATAGTTTTTGGCTCACTTGGACCTAACACAAAAAGTGGTTAGGACCCACTTTAATATTTAATTAAAGTCACCACACTTTAATAATAAATTAAAGTCCCCAAAAATCATATTTTTTCCAACAATCCCCCACATGAATAAAAATTGACCGAATAACTCAACAAACGGACATCGTTTCAACAATAAAGACTCTGAGAGAGAGTACAACGAAGTAACCCCGACATCAGAGAAGGTAGCTTTTGGCTTTAACCTCTCCCAGTGAAAACCTATCGAGTTTACTGGCTGATCAGTGAATAAGACATCTTGAACTGCTCTGCCGTTTATGTAAACTGAGACAATAGATCTCACACGGGAATTACTCCTACCACCATTATGTTCTCGCTGGTGTGCCCTGTGTGGCCCTGGACACTAGCCTGGTTCAGTGAGTGGTTTCAAAGAATCTTAGCCTGCCCAATTCTTCTAGAAGCGGCCCCACTTCAAACTCACATAGGTGACTTTACTAAAGTATCCTGCAATACTTAGCTCAACAGCTTAACACATAAGAGTCATTAAAAGCTCAGCTTATCCTCTACACTTGCAGGTATCACTGATAGAAGGAATGACTGGAGGTTTAACCTCCTCAGTGACATACCACCGTTACACGAAATTAGGTTGTCCCATTGAACCTAGATCTTGGGATCTCCAGTCAACTAGGTTGGGTTTCCATTCCGGTAACTTCCAAAGGCCTTAACCCCATTCCTTTTGACGACGTTTCGACTAACACTCGACTTAACCCTTTGGTTAGCGGATCCGCAATGTTGTCCTTAGACTTTACATAGTCTAAAGAGACAACTCCATTCGAGAGTAGTTGTCGTATGGAATTATGTCTACGACGGATATGTCTAGACTTTCCATTATACATATTACTCTGTGCCCCTACCAATTGCAGATTGACAATCACAATGAATACAAATAGCTGGCACAGGTTTAGACCAATGTGGAATATCTTCAATGAAATGGCGAAGCCATTCTGCTTCTTCCGTTGCTTTATCCAAAGCAATAAACTCTGATTCCATCGTTGATCTAGATATACACGTTTGCTTGGAAGATTTCCAAGACACGGCTGCCCCACCAAGAGTGAACACATATCCACTAGTGGACTTTGAGTCCTTTATATCTGATATCCAATTCGCGTCACTATATCCTTCAAGTACCGCTAGATATCGAGTATAATGCAGCCCATAATCCTGAGTGTAGCGTAAATACCTTAACACCCGCACAATGCCTTTCCAATGAGAAGCATCAGGATTACTTGTGTATCTACTAAGCCTGCTAACCGAGTAAGCTATATCTGGTCTAGTACAACTCATCAGATACATTAAACTTCCAATTACCCGAGAATATTCTAACTGAGAGACACTCTCTTTATTATTCTTGGTAAAGTGTAGACTTAAGTCTACAGGTGTCGATGACACACTCGTATCTGATCCACTAAACTTCTCAAGTATCTTATCAACACAATGAGACTGAGAAAGTACAATTCCGCCAGATATTCTGGTAATCTTAATTCCCAGAATAACATCTGCAATGCCCATATCCTTCATGTCAAATTTAGAGTTTAGCAACTTCTTGGTAGTTTTGATCATTTCATCGTTACTACCTATAATGAGTATATCATCAACATATAGACACAAAATGACATAACCTCTGTCAGTGTCTTTGACATAAAAACACTTGTCACATTCGTTGATTCGAAACCCATTTGACAACATTACATTGTCAAACTTCTCATGCCATTGTTTAGGCGCTTGCTTCAAACCATACAAAGATTTGACAAGTTTACAGACTTTCTTGCTTTGTCCTGGAGCTGAAAACCCTTCAGGTTGCTCCATGTAGATTTCTTCATTCAAATCCCCATTTAAGAAAGCTGTCTTTACATCCATCTGGTGTATCTCAAGATTGCGCAAAGCTGCTATCGCAATCACTATGCGAATGGATGTTATCCTAGTTACAGGTGAGTACGTATCAAAGTAATCCAGGCCTTCTCGTTGCCTATACCCTTTGATAACGAGCCTCGCCTTATACTTGTCAATAGACCCATCGGCCTTCATCTTTCGTTTAAAAATCCATTTGCAGCCTAAAGGCTTACAACCTGGAGGTAAATCTACCAACTCCCAGGTGTGGTTTTGTAAGATGGAGTCAATCTCACTTTTGATCGCTTCTTTCCATAAAGGATTCTCAGGAGAAGTCACAGCTTCGTGGAAAGTTTGAGGTTCGTTCTCAACCATATAAGTCAAGAAGTCTGGACCAAAAGATTTGGATGTCCTAGCCCTTTTACTCCTTCTGGGCTCATCTAAAACCTCAATTTGATCATCACGTGGATCATCAACATGATCATCCTCACTAGCAAGCTCATCAAATTGCTCCAAAGACCTTGGAACCCCTGCATGGGTTCGGCAAGGAAAAATGTCTTCTAAGAAACATGCATTCCTTGACTCCATGATGGTATTCCTGTGTATGTCTGGAATTTCAGACTTATGAACAAGAAACCGATATGCACTACTATTATGTGCATAACCAATGAATATACAATCCACAGATTTCGGGCCTATCCTAACCCGTTTGGGTGTAGGAATCGCCACTTTTGCAAGACACCCCCACATTCGTAAGAATTTATACGAAGGCTTAACGCCTTTCCATAACTCATACGGCGTCTTGTCCACCTTCTTCCGGGGTACTTTATTCAAAATGTAATTTGCAGAGAGAATTGCTTCCCCCCACAAGTTCTGTGGCAATCCAGAACTTATCAACATTGCATTCATCATTTCCTTTAGCGTCCTATTCTTCCGCTCAGCAATCCCATTAGACTGAGGAGAATAAGGCGCCGTGGTTTGGTGGATAATCCCAGATTGAGCACAAGTCTCAAGAAACGGAGATTCATACTCCCCACCACGATCACTTCTTAGAGCCTTAATCTTGCGGCCTACTTGATTCTCAACTTCATTCTTATAAAGAACAAACTTGTCAATCGCCTCATCTTTGCTTTTGAGCAAATAGACATAACAATACTTAGTGCAATCATCAACAAAAGTGATGAAGTACTTATTGCCACCACGTGATTGTATAAATTTTAAGTCACACACATCACTATGCACTAAATCCAACGGTTCTGAACTTCTTTCAATAGAATGAAACGAAGATCTTGTCAACTTCGCTTCAACACAAGTTTCACACTTGTGTTTCAGATTAATCTTAAAAGATGGTATGTGATCTAACTTGATTAATCTACGTAAAGATTCAAAGTTCACATGTCCTAGTCTACCATGCCACAAATTGGAAGACTCAAGCATGTAAACAGAAGAAGATGCACCTTTATTCATCTTTGGGATAACAGTCATAACATTGAGTTTAAACATACCCCCCAACATATAACCCTTACCCACATACATTCCGCTTTTGGTAAGAACGACCTTGTCGGACTCAAAAACCATGCGAAAACCATGTTTACTAAGAAGAGACCCTGAGACAAGATTTTTACGAATGTCCGGAACATACAGGACTTCGTTCAAGGTCAGCTCCTTTCCTGACGTCAACTTCAGGACCACCTTTCCTTTCCCCTCAACAATCGAGGTAGTAGAGTTTCCCATAAACAACTTCTCACCGGTTGTAACTGGTTCGAAAGTTGTAAACAGCTTTTGCTCGGAGCAGATGTGGCGTGTAGCCCCAGTATCAATCCACCATTCTCTTGGGTTTGAACCCACCAGATTCACCTTAGAGACAACGGCAGACAAGTGCATATCATCCTCCTCATGGGAGTGCTCTTGTAAGTCTGCCATATGAGCACGAGGTTTGGTCTTGTATGGCTTCTTCTGCTTGCGGCAGTCACTAGCCCGATGCCCCTCGTTACCATAGTTATAACACTTCCCAAAGAACCGATAACCAGGTTCCTGCGGCTTGTAAGCCGACTTCTTTGCAACACCACCCCTTGGCCCCAGCTTAGAGCTCTTGTTCACAGGGGGCTTCTTCCTTATCCCAGAAGATTTGCCATGCTCAACGACATTGGTCTTTACTAAGGAGGTACTCCCTCCTTTCTTTCTATTATCCTCTTCAATCCGGAGTCGGACAACCAGCTCTTCAACAGACATTTCCTTGCTCTTGTGCTTCAAGTAATTCTTGAAATTCTTCCAACCATTGGGAAGTTTCTCAATGATCACAGCAACTTGGAATGACTCGTTCAAAGGCATCCCCTCAGCATGAATATCATGCAAGATCCCTTGGAACTCCTGGACTTGACTTATCACAGTTTTAGAATCTACCATTTTAAAATCAAGGAAACGGCCAACCACAAATTTCTTTGCCCCGGCATCCTCAGTCCTGTACTTTTTGTCCAGAGATTCCCATAATTCTTTTGCTGAGCTCTTGGAACAAAACACACTATAGAGTGAGTCTGCCAAGCTGTTGAACACATAGTTCCGGCAAAGATAGTCTGTCTGCTTCCATGTGTCAAGCGCCATGACTTTCTGCCTGTCAGGCTCATTCTCTGTCACGGCTGGAGGATCCTCACTCAGAACCTTGGCAAGGTTTAGCGTGGTCAAGTAAAACAGCATCTTTTGCTGCCATCTCTTAAAGTTTTCCCCAGCAAGTTTTTCTGGGCGCTCATGGTGACTAAGCGGTCCTCCTCGGAACAGCCGGAGTAACACCAGGGTTGACCACAGAGGTCATAGCAGTAGGGGTTGGCAATCCAGTTGCCCCGGGGTTCAAAACCCCACCAACATTAGCAGTAGCAGCAGCATCAGTGATAGTTTCCATTTCTGAAAATTACATCAGAATATCACTTCTGTGTTTCCAGAAATTAAACTTAACCCTTAGAAAATCCCTTAGAAGAAAAATTAATTCAAAAATTAGTCTCACCACGAAACCTAGAATCGAACATGGTCAAGAAAGTTCCCAGGAAGACTGGAGGGGTCACATCGGTCCCACTTAAAACCCAGTTAACCTTTTGACAAAACTTTTAAGAGCATGTTGACTCCTAGTCCGTGATAAACAATTTTAAGAATTAAATTTTCTTAGGGATGAACTAGGTTAAAAGGTCAAAAACTTTTACAGGCAATGTAAAACAATTGCTACAACAATATAAGCAAATAAAACTTGCTACTATAAATTGTAAACAAACCAACTACATCTCAAGCAAACATGCTTCAAACATTTTGATAAAATAACCAATCCATAAGGATTCTATTTAGTCCAAAAGCTTTTCCACGCTTAGGTATTCCTATTCAACACAAACGTTAGTAGTCCAAACATTTTTGTTTTTACATCCCAAATACTATTCATTTGGTTTTATATTTGTTTTTCGCATTGGTATCCCTACAAAGAAAATTAGTAGCAAACCACAACAAAATACAAACAAATAATCTAGAAAATTTAATTATAATAAATAATTGAAACCATCTAGCCAACTATTAATTATATAAGTAACCAACTAATATAAGGTACCAAAACAAAATACAATTTGTAACTTCAAAATTAAATTACAACTTTAAAATAAAGTTCAATACTCATGAGTCATGAATGAAATTAATTCATAATAAACATTTAAACTAATAACTCCAAATAGATAAGTCAAATTCAAAGTTAATGCACCCAATTAAATAATTCAGATAAATGCACCTAATTAAATAATTCAGATTAATGCACCTAATTAGATAATTTAGATTAATACACCCAATTAAATAATTCATATTAATGCACACAATTAGATAATTTAGATTAATCATGTACACAATTCATAAAACTCTATAACTCCAAATACATTAAATTATGTAATCTAGCCTAGAAAATAATAAGCATGTAACAAATTGAGACTAGAATAGAATTAGCATGTCAAAATTGCAACATCCATAAATTATATTTTATAACCTTAAAATTCATGCAAATCATGGTAGGGGAATGATGAACCATACGCATAAAATAAGATCATACTAATACAATTAAGTATGCAAATTATAATAGAGCATTCTTATTAAACTAAGCAATTAGAGAGTACCAATGCATGATTTACAATCATTGAAATAGTGAGTAATTCTGCAATAGTTCCTAGTAACATTATACAAAAAGCTTACCTAATAGTCTATATAAATCTATTCGATCAATTTCATAGAAAATATATATAAATCTGTTTTAAGCTTGTTGTTTAAATTGTGAAATTAAATAAATAGATTTATGAAGAAAACAAATTATATACCAAGAACATATGCTGATAATTACAACTAAATTTCAACAGAAATACACAAAACAATAAAAGGGTAAAGAGACGAAACCGAAGCCTGCACGGAAGCAGTTTCCTTAAAACAGATTTCGCCGCCTCACAGGTCGAGTGCTTGAGGAAACCCGGCGTCTGTCTCCCAGGATACGACGGTCAAAACCAGCCACTACACCATTTTCTTAGTTTAGTGACATTTGAAAGTGCCACAAAATTAGTCTTCTAGTGACATTTTTTGGTCTTGTGGCATTTTGAACAAGTGCCACTTCTATCGATGCCACGGTAGATACGAGTGCCACGGTAGATGCTTGCAAGTGCCACTGCACCATCATGGCTAAAAACTTTCAATGACATTTTAATGTCATGGTAGGTATTATTTGTGACACTATCAAGTGCCATTAAAAAAAGAGTTAGTGACACTTATAAGTGTCATTACACCATCAAGACTAAAACTTTTCAGTGACACTTTAATGTCATGGTAGGCACTATTCGTGACGCTATGAAGTGCCATTAAAGAAGACTTGCAATCTAAAAAATGTCACAATATAGATTTTTAATGACGCTTATTATGCCACAATTGATATTTATAACACCTTCATAAATGCCACTAAATCCAATTCATTTGTGTCATTAAATAGATATAAGTGCCATTAGAACTTATTTTAGTGACACTTTGCAAAACTACTATCACTACTACAAAATGCCACTAATATATTTTTTTAATTGACACTTTTAAAAGCTACAATTATGCATGCATAAATACTTATAAAAATTGAATCGATTTTATAAATAATTAAATATTAATTGCCACATCATATATTAATTTGACATCCATTCATCCTGTAATATTTTCATAATAATAAACAAATATTACCACTATAAGATCATCACATCAAAAATAAAAAAAATTCAAACCACAATCAATTATTTATTATTAAAATATAAATTTATTTATATTGCAAAAAAAATCCCTTGCCAAAATTATAAAATTTTCTACCACACCGACAAAGTTAAAGCAAAAACAATTTAAAAGAAAATTATTCTAACCATAAGTTCTGAAAAGCCATAGTAATATCCATATTCCGGCGAGAAAAATTATCAAAAATAAAATCAGTTCCCAAATTCTCAACCTCACTTGTATAAATATTCTCAGCTAGCATCCATAACTTGTGAAATCTGCATCCAAAAGATAAACATATGAAGGTAATTGAAACTATATTAAGTTAATATAAATTTTTTAATGAAATTAGTATCGGTCGAAAGAAATATACCACAAATGGAGCAGGCCAAGCAACATGAGCTCCAATAGCTTGTCCAATTGTTTTGACGAGTCCATATGATCGGATCAAGCTCTCATCAGGTTTGATTGGCACTTGAACATGTACCTCCCAATAGTCAGGTCCCAGTTCTTCCCCTTCTACTTCTTTAGATGCGTCTGTGCTTTTAAGTACTCCGATTGCAACTGTTTCTGTTGGCCTAATGATACTTTTTAGAACAACTATATCTCCCACCTATAAATCAAGATTTCACTACTTAAGTAATTGTCTATTTAAAATTAATAAATAATAGTTAAAAAAAACTAGTACAAAGTGCTAGAGTGAAGATGATCACAACTGAAAGTGATATGGATTTCTCTAGTAGATAAGCAAGCCAAATACACTACAACAAATTATATAAAAGTAACAATCGTAAATTTTTAGACCATATCAAACAATAGCTTAAAAATTCAATAACAACCAAAAGCACCAATCAACAACAATCAAAACCATGTCCATTGTCAATATCAGGATCCCCTAACCTCAACGATGTAAATCAAATGTAATTGTGAAAAATGATAATCAACTAATTACTTTCAAGCAATATTTTGAGAGAATCAAAAAGAGCCCATGCGGTAATAAATGATGGAGAGATGTCTTGTTAAAGCTTCAGAAGAAAATTAAATTAATTTTTAAAAAAAAACACACAAACTTCGTCATGTCATGATTTAGACTATGTAGCACATTTTGTCTAGATTTAAATAATGAAATTTATGTCCGCAATATTCATTCCTTGGTTAATTGTAAAATAAGTGTTGCATGCTATTCTAAAATAAAGTTGGAAGTAATGTGATATCTATGATTAGCTCTTAGTAGGTACCTGAGTAAGAGAAGTATCTTGTATCGATGACAAAGACCATGCTTGATGTCGAGCTGCCATGTCGAGAGGAGTAGAAGTTGTTGTGGCCTAACCAAATTTGAACTATTTAATTTTACAAACACACACACATAGATATATGTATGCATATATAAGTGTAAGAAAACGTTAATAACTTATAAATTCTATTAAAAAAATTACCTGATTAGATGTGTTTGTCAAGTTATTCGGAGCATGCTGAACATGGGAAACTTTGGAGAGTGTCCCAACTTATTTTTCTACAATAACTTAATATATACATTTCAATAACTCAACACTATAATGTGGAAATTTTAACTAATCTACAAGTTCAAATGGACATATAATTATTTAGTACATACTATCATTGCTTTCGTTGCCTCAGGGGTTCCAGTCTCCTTTGTTTAACATACTTTAAACATGTGAGCACGAGTTGGAGAGTGTCCCAACTTATTTTTCTACAAAATAATATATTTCAAAATATAAATTATATCATTCTGTCACATTATGTATACCTTATCATATTAAATATACAACATGAAAAGATGAATTAACCTGCTCCTTTCGAACACGTGAAACACTTTTTGTTCCAGTAGTATGATTATACTTTCGTTCTGCACGACTTGCTTTGTTCTTATCACTTTGTGCCTAAAATTACAAATGCATAAATTAATGGTGTCCAAACTACAGCAAGTAAAATAACATATGATGATCAGATCAGGTATACCTTTACTTCTTCGATGGCCCAAAACTTAATAAGATGTTCCCACTGATCAGCATATACTCTACTATCTTTATAATGCTTTTGTTGGTCAAAACTCAATTGGTTCTTATAATAATTTTTCTTCAAGTTTGCCTTCCAGTCTTTTAACTTCTTACCAGAGCACTTCATAACCCACTTCCTAGCATGACTTGGAAGATCAAACTTTGACTGAAAAGAGAGAGAAAAAGAGCAAGAGAGAGAGAGAGAGAGAGAGAAGAATACAATGATAAAAAATTAATCTTCCCACATAAAAAAATAAAAATAAACAAAATTATAAATAGTGTTGTTTTAATCACATTACTTATGTTTACTATTTTTCACATGTGATCATCTTTCGCATAATATTGTGTCATTTACCTGTACAAGTGCCCATATGTGATCTTTGTAATGTTCTGGGACTTTATGCCAATTTTTGTAAATGAGTGGTGCATTTTTCCCATCACGCACAATAGTTCCAATGAATGATGATAACTTTGTTGCCAATTTGTCATCAGGTTGGCCAAGTTTGTTCCAATTGACTGTTAGGCGCTCATCATCACGAGTACCCCAAATATTACGCATTTGTGTGGGACCTCTAGTTTTCTTTTGTCCACTAGCACCATCTAGTTATAAAAAATAAATAAATAATAATACTAATAATAAATTATATATGAAGAAATAATAACATTTTTATAAGGTTTGAACTTGCATACCTGCATTATCATTGGGTTGACTAGAATTTGGCTGTATCTCAGATGAAGTTGACTCACTAAACTCACCAACATTGCTTGAGCGAAACTGAAGATATGGGTCCATAGGCTTTTTGCTTTATAAAAAAATAGACAAATCAAATTGTAAACTTAGAATGATCCAAATCAAATTATTTGCAAATGAACAAAATACTTGAAGAAAAATTAACAAAAAATTATTGCTCGATCTGTAGCCACTGTGAACAATAATGACTACAGTGCCTTGGAGTATTTGCTTGACCATCTAGAAGACCTAAAATACGCCATCCAAGACAGGAAAATGGATGGCCTTGTTGTTGAAACCTTTTGAAGACATATAGAGAAACTATTGCAGTGACTTTAGTAAACTCAAATGCTTCTTGTGTTTTGTACAGAATATGAAAATTATTGCTAATTACTGCTAGATATAATTTTGGTTACCCCCCACAGTGTTAGTTTATTACTTAACATCCAATTACTTCATTTCTGAATTTCATCTAAATGTTCCAAACTTTACAGGGAAAAATATGTACATCTTTGTGTTTCACTATAAGCCAACTCTTGTTCTATTTTGTGTACTATAAGCCAACTCTTGTTCTATTTTGTGTTTCACAAGGCCATTCAAAAAAAAAAAAAAAAGGGAAAGGAAAAAATAAACCTTTAAGCTATGGAATGGTCACTTAAAGGAATAGCACTAAGGGGGTTTTTATCCCCCCCCCCCCTCTAGATCAAATTAAATTGATCTATTCTCTTCGATATCAATCTTCTAATCCAACAGAAGTTCAATGAATTTTTCTTTCACGGTATCATTTGTATTGACAAAGAAATTAACTGAAAAGATGGTTCCAAAGATAACATTTTTTTGGTAAACAAAATAAATTTTCAAGGAGTGAAATTTGTTTTGAAAAAAACTAAAAATAAAACACTTTTTCGGTTCCAAATTTTCAGGTACTGAGGGGTTTTTTATCCCCCTCCCTCTTTTGTTCCAACCATATCCCTACGTGCAATGTTTTCTACTCTCATATGAATGAGTACAAATGGTGTTGCAGACAAAAGCACTGCTACGTGCTTAAGAGACTATCATTCCCACTGATAGCCTCAGCCTGGGTTGGAAAATAAGACTGTAGTAATAGAAACAGATTCTGAAAGAGAAGAAAAATGCAGTTTCCAGTGTCCTAAATTCAGATTCAAATGCTTCACTTACTTCTTTGAAGTTTTTTTTTCTTCCTGCTCAACCAAACAGCACAACCACCAAAACTAAACAAAACTATAAACAATGATCCAAATGTACCACTCTTTGATCCCCATAAGTTTATTGGTAGTGCAAATGTGCCATTCAAAATAAAAGATCTTGCATTGACTATGGCTCACAACAAACTTAATATTAATGAAATGATTCAAAAAAGAAAACCAAATTGCTATTTATATCTGCAATAGTGTGTCATGTGTAAAAGGGACAAGGAGAGTAATGATCCCTTTATTTTTCATTGTCCTGTGGCATTGACACTACGGTGGATATATTTTAAAACTCATACAAAAATTTTAATTAATCTAGAACAATCAAATATTAAACTCGCCCTCGGCTCGGTTAGAGTCTCTTTCCACTAGTTTTGCAATTAAACATCAGGTATTGTTCCTAGTAGTGTTTTTACATGCTAATTTTAAGGTATAGTTGTATTAGCCATTTCTTGCCACAAAAACCAACATTACTAATCAGCAGATACATAAATCATTTTGGCCTTTATTGGTGATACTGATGGTACATGATCATGACCACTTTGTGGCAACAAATTTGGGCCTGCTTGACAAGAACAACACTACATGTTTGTGTGCACTAACACAATATATATATATATATATATATATATATATGTGTGTGTGTGTGTGTGTGTGTTTGCATATACCATGACATGCAATGCATGGGGAAAATGCAAATTTTCAGGGGTCCCACCGTCCTCCATTGCTACATATATATTATATAATCTAAACTTGAGGACAAAAACATTTATTTAGATAATACGGGATCTTTTGATATCAAAATTCATGTTCATCTAACTGAGTAATTTGTAAAAAAACAGAGGAACCTAATGCAAAATTCCACTGAAGCATTTAAACAAACACTTGGAAGACATTATATGCAATCACAACATAAATACAATAATAATAAATTATAACTAACCTTTTATATTAAAAGATGAAAATTAATAAATTCATGAGTTACAAAATTAGATTTTCAGATTGTATCAAGTTTAATGCCTAAAACAAGAAGATCATAAATAAGTGAGAAAGATAGAGGTATTGTGTGTGTTTGACGAGTGTAAGAAAGAGAGAACGGATACCTAATGAACTCTGATCGTAGAAGATGAAAACACAGCGAATTTGTGGTGTAGATGCTAGATCAAGATGGAATGAAAGATATAGAAGGATAAACCCTTGCTTCATGATTTGGCTCCCGCCTCTTTGACCCGCCAAAATCAAATTTACTTCACCAAATTCATTATTTTTGGACTTCCTTCTCGGTCTCTAGGTCGATCTGGTATGCGGATTTTTCTGTATCAAATTTGGTTTGTTTCTTCAGTTGCGTTATTTCCTTTGTTTTATAACATAAAAGGGCAAAAAAAAAAAAACAAGTGGAGAATGAGTTTGTTGATATTTTAAATATAAAAGTAAATATTAGTATTGGTCCTCATATTTTTTATTAAATTAATTGTAACTTTAATTTTAAATTTTGTGTCAATTTAGTGTAATTAATAATACAGTTAATATTTTTGATAAAAAATGATTACTGAATTTGTTGAGGCTAACTCAACGAATTGAGCAAATTTATTATTTTATCTCTAAAAAAATGACATATGTCACTTAATCATTAAAAAATGCTAACAATTAGGGCTAATTACACTATTAGTCTCTCTATTTTGGCTATTATGTGATTTTAGTCTTCGTAATTTCAATTGAATCGATTTTAACCTTGAATTTTTTATTTTGTCTCAAATTAGTCTAAGTGATAGCATTTTTTTATGACACATGAAACCTGTCATCGTTTTAGGAATAAAACAAAATACTTGGTCAATTCAGTGGCTTAATCTTAACCAATCTAATAAAAAATTTCTGTCAAAGACCCTAAAGATTTTACATCAATTGGACTAAATTTACGTAAAATCTAAAATTAAGTGTCAAAATTTAGTCAATTAAAACTATATAGAACAACAAAATATAAGGATTATTGATGTAATTTACCCAATTTATAAGCAAATGAAATAAATTTTGAAAATATATTGACATTTTTTATTTTTTCAAAAAATGCCATTAGATAGGTTGGAAAATTTTTAGCTTAGTGGCATTTCTCAAAATGCTATAAAATATTGTTTATGACACTTTTCACCTAATGCCATAGAAAGTAGCTTGCACCTACCTAGTTTAGTGACATTTTTAAAAAAATGTCATTGCTACTAAAGTTTAGTGGCATCAGTTGACAAATGTCACTAAAAAAATTTCTTGTGTCATTATTTTATAAAATGCCATAAAATTGATATGATATTTCTTTATTGAAATGCCACTAGAGCCTTATATGTTTGTGGTTTTGTGGCATTTATCTAAATGTGTCACCAAATATTATTTTTGTGGCATTTTATAAAAATATGCCACTAGTATAGTGTCACTAAAGTGTGATTTTGTTGTAGTTTTGTGACACTTGTTCATTGAAATGTCACTAGAACCTTTTATATTTGTCGTTTTGTGGCATTTTTCAAAAACATGCCACTAAATATCATTTTTGTGGCATTTTCTAAAAATATGCCACTAGTGTAGTGCCACTAAAGTATGATTTTGTTGTAGTTTTGTGACACTTGTTCATTGAAATGTCACTAGAGCCTTTTATGTTTGTCGTTTTGTGGCATTTTTAAAAAACGTGCCACTAAATATCATTTTTTGTGACATTTTTTAAGAATATGCCACTAGTGTAGTGCCACTAAAGTATGTTTTTTTTGTAGTGAGCTACGGCAGAAGCACTATCTGTCTAGCTTAGCGAACAAAACAATGGCAGCACTCTCTCACAATAGGAACTTTCTGGCAAACTGACTTGTAAAATGGAAGCAAAAATTTCTATATTGAAACTTGACAGGAGGGTCTCAATTTATACATATATAGGGGAGAGAGGAAGAGCCTCCAGCCTTTATGGCTGGTCATTAAAGCCCCATTAACCAGGATCCATACCTCCTTTCCAGAAAGATGAAAAATTTGGATGCCCAACATGATTCACACCCTTTAGCTAAGAAAAAAGGATTTAAATACTCTTTAAAATCCTATTCATGAATCTAACATCATGAAGCAATTTCTTATTCAAAACCCAATGGTTTTTGGCTCACTTGGACCTAACACAAAAAGTGGTTAGGACCCACTTTAATATTTAATTAAAGTCACCACACTTTAATAATAAATTAAAGTCCTCAAAAATCATTTTTTCCAACATTATATTCAAGAGAAAATCTTATTTGCTGATAAGGACATGCGGGAAAAGTCACTATCGATGACAGCACCCAACGACAGTAGGTTGTGGTGATGAGGTAGAAAAATATGTGATATTCAACAAATAGAGTGTTAAATTAGTGACATGTATCATATTTCAACATATAAGTTTGTTGAATTTTAGCAGATAGAAAAATAGGCTTAGTGAATTTCAACCAATATACAAATTGGGTGATTTCAAGAGATAAATAAATATATTGATTTCAACAAATAGTGTTCTTTTGGTCAAATTGCATCATTTTAGCTCAAAGAAATTAAAGTTTTGAGGCTAATGACCGAAAGATTAAAAAAATAAACCTGTGGCCTGATTACCCATTATTTAAAATTTTTGAGTTACTCTCTCTCCCTTTTTATGTGTGACCAGAAAAAAAAAAAAAAAAATTAATATACATAATTTTAAATTTTACAATTTGATCTATAATAATATATTATGTGTTAATTTTTTTATTTAACACAAATGCTATCATATAAAGTTAACTTGTCTGTCATGTCATTGTGAGTAGTCAATTGAGAAACTAAAATTATAGGTATACAATAATTTAAAAAAAAATATATATATATTACAATAATAATGCCAATAACGCCAAGTGGTTACACTAACTACTTAATCATTGACGATCAGTAATTGTTGTTGGTAAGCTGTTTTCATTGGGAAAAAAAAATTGCCCGTGATCGGTGGGAATTTTATTTATTTATTTATATATTTTTTTTGAGGTTGGGACCAACGACATGAATTCTTGGCCATAAAGAAGGATTTATGTGTATGAAGTAACAATATTACATATAGTCACAAAAACAAAATGTGATTATATTGTAGGGGAAATTACCCAAGGTCCCATGTGGAACATGTGGATTCCATTTAATCCCAAAACTTTTTGAATACACTCAAAAGTCCTTTCCCCTCTCTCTCTCTTAGTCCGTACAGGTAGCTACAACATTGCCCAGGTCAAGTATGAATTAAATGTGTTAGGCACAAGGGGCCCACGCAGGATGCATTGTGTCATACATTCAATCCCTGCTTAACCTGAGCTTCTTCCTCGCTCCCTTGAAGACTCATTTAGGAGGATCTCATTCTCAAAATCAATTGACAACTCAACCAAGTTCAGTAGCTCCCGATTTTCGGACATCATTGGCCCACACGAGGAAGGAGATGAGGGAAAGGATAGACCGTTGGTTCTTCGAAATAAGGCACCAAGATGGCATGAGCATCATCGTCGACGGCGAAGATGATATATTTCCGACGAAGAAGATGAGTGGATCTACTTAGATCTGATGTAGATCTACTCAGATCTACATCAGATCTGAGTAGATCTACATCAGATTTGGCTAAATCTAAACAAAAAATAGTTGCCGGAGTACAATCCTCTCTCTACATCTCGATCTCTTTTTTTTTTTTTTTTCTCTGCTATACACTTCTGTTTTTCTGTTCTAATGGAGAAAATTTTCGAATTCTGAACAAGTAGTTTTCGAGTTTTAGTTACAGGCGGTGAAAACTGTAAAATTTTACAGTTTCAAATTTTTTTTTTGGTGCTGGAATGAATCATGGTTTAAAACTGTAAAATTTTGCAGTTTTATAACATTCTTTAGAACTGTAAAATTTTACAGTTTCATAACATGTTTTTTAATTTTTTTTTTCCCGGCAATATTCTAGACATTCCGGTGAGTCTCCGGCGACCGTTAAACGGAAGTCCGACGGTAGTAAGATGTGAACAGTGTCTGTAAATTTAAAAAAAAAAAAAAAGGATTTTTTGGTAACAATTAAAAATATGTGTGGACTAATTGGTGCAAGTATTTTGTTTTGGGATTAGCTGGATCTGGAACTTGTTACATGGGACTTATCAGTAAGTTCCCCTATATTGTAAGGGAGAGAGGGTTCTTTTCATTTCACAAAACCGACACAGTATTGGTGGGCTCTTGTGAGCCCATTATTGAGCTTATCTCGATAATTTAGATTACTTATATTATAGGATTGGTTAGTGGTAGAGTCAAAAATTTAAAATAGAACGGACATACATTAATCATAACATTAAATTTTTTTCTCTCTCTATAACAAGTAATAACGAGATATTATTCAATTTATATACTTTCTTATATATTTTTTGTCAATTGGTAAGATATAATATTACAATTATCATGAGATTTATATCAACGTAATTTACAAATTCATAATTAGAAACTAAATTCTATTAACCCAACAATACAAACAAACAGACAACTATATTTATAATTAGTAAGTTCAATACTATCAACTCAATTAATAAAAAGTAATAACCAACAAATTCTATAATGAAAAATAAATTGTGAATTAATTAAATTCTTATTTTGACATGTTAGCTAAGAGTGTACAAAAATGAAAAAAGAAAATATAAAGAACATTTTAAAATTTTAAAAATATAAAGAATTTTACATGATTTAAGGAGGGATACTATTACAATTTTAATAAGAATAAATAATATATAATCTAATTATCAAAACTTCCGCCCGGGGGGGGTGGTCACGACCCCAAACTGCCCCTAGTAGAATGGTGCCGTGATGGCCAGTAATCCAAGATTACCAAAGGCCAACTTTCAAAGATCACACACAAACAGAGTATAATATATGGGGCTCACAATGCGGAAGCAATACATCAAGATACAAGTGGTCCATAAGAGCTGTGCATAAGTCAGATGGAATGACGTACATCATTACATAACTTGACAACTTATAGAATATACATTACATCTTGACAAAAGGGGCTTCTCAAGCCGACATAAACAAAACGAAATATACACAAGTCAAGAAACATCATCCACAGAACTGCCGACGTCATTACAAGATTGCCGACCTAAACACCAAAATGCCGACATAAATATAATGCAGGAAGTACAAGGTTAAAAACATAATCTTCACAGTTGCCGACATCCTTGATGCCGACCTAACATGCATACAAAACATCGGCACAAAACGCACATCTCGGCGTAGCCGACTTCTAGCTTGGAACCTACATATATACATAGAGAGGGTGAGCTTGGATACTCAGTGAATGGTACAAGTAATAAAGGTTTTAAAAGAATGATTCCCGAGGTTCTTGGTCAAAAACAATACATTTATCATAGCTTGTTCAAACATATACTTAGCATAACTTGTACGAAACATACTTGGCAGAACTTGCATCAAAACATAGGATGAACCGTATTCATCAATCAAATCTTACAAAACTTGCTTACTTATGTGACTTAGGCCCGTAGCCCTTTTTCACCATATTGTGAACCCAAGAGGTGTCTCACACAGACTCTAGAGGTGGCTCACACTGTAGCACTTAGCTCCGTAGATTCTAGAGGTGTCTCACAGTGTAGCACTTAGATCCGCGCAGCACTTTGTTTCATAACCCTTACTCACAGATATATGATCCCAAGAGGTGTCTCACACAGACTCTAAAGGTGGCTCACACTGTAGCACTTAGCTCCGTAGATTCTAGAGGTGTCTCACAGTATAGCACTTAGATCCGTGCAGCACTTTGTTTCATATCAGAATGGCATAAGCCCGCTTAAACACGAGAGACTTATCTTGAATGTGCCACTAAAGCTTATAGTCCTCTGGCACATAAGGGCTCAACATGATGACACCAAAACAAAGCTTACACTTAATGCATAAAACTTATACTTGATATACTAAAATAGGGATAATCATTCATGCTTAACAAATACTTCTCAAAACAAAGTAAAACAAAGCTTATCAAACATTTGCAACATAGCTTTATTAGAAATACCACTCACATAGTCCTTGGGACGTCGGATTCACAGCAAAGGTCCAAGTCCTACAAACACATGACAAGTCTACTGAACATACTTCTTAAAACAAGTCCTAAATGCATGCAAATGATCTCGGGAAAACATGCTGGAAGTCAAAACACTATTTTACATGTCAGGAAGACACGCTGGGTACCACCAGGTCTTTGCCGAGGTCCCACACCTCCTGGCCGAGGTGTGGCTACCCGGGCTCCGGCGTGCGGCTGCATGCCGAGGTTCATGCAAGACAGACTAAAGGTGCAAGTGATCATGCAAGGTGGGCCAAGGTGAGATACGATGCTTGGCCTAAGTGTGAGGTCTAGGTAAGAATGATCTCGGCGACTACACTTCGGGAAGTGAAGTCTGGAAATCTGGGTTGAAGAACATGAAGAACATGAATGCTAAAAATCATAACTTGTTCATTACAAAATCTGGGATTTCATGCTATGAGTTCGAAAACATGGACCTGGGCACCCATACTTGAAAATCATATAAAAACAAACATGAAAACATGAATCTTGGCATGAGCTTTCGGATCAAAACATGACTTTTCTTGAAGAACACATAAATGCTATTTCCTCTTTCTAAAACCGAACTTCAAAACAATGCATGACTTACAAATCATATTCAATCGTGCAATGCAATAACATAATCATAAAGAACAACATGGGAAGATCAAGAATCTAACCTTAGAACACGAATCTAACGGTTCGATCTCTAGGAATCAAGCTTGGAAGTCTACTCTCTCTCCAAGAACTCCTTCTCTCTCTTCTAGAGCTTCTCTCTCTTCCTTAGAACAAAATATAACAAATGGTAGGTTTTCTCTCTCTCTGCCGGCTGATTTAACACTCAGCTCGGCCACGTGGCACTACCGGGTTGGTTCTCTCAAAAGTGACTGATTGATAAGACAAGTCCCTGACAAAGCGTATCTAACAAGCTTCACAACAAACACTCCGGCAAGTGATGACATCGGCAAAGACAAGACATCGGCGAGGGGCAAGGCATCGGCAAACAAAGGACAATGACCTCGGCTAAGAACAAAACTTCGGCAACTAAGGTGACAATGATCTTGGCTAGGAAGGACAACGCTTGGCCTAGCTGTACCACACCTCGGCTTAGATGTGCTACACCTCGGTCTAGGTCATACCTGTCCAGGAACAAGATCACTTGGGTTCAAGGATGACATCTCGGCCCAGATAATACACATCTCGGCCTCGGCGATACACACCTCGGCCCAGATGATAATCATCTCGGCCAATATGCCAGAACAAGGGTAGAGATCAAACAAAGGGATTCCAAAACAGTTAAAGGCTTAAGATGACCTCGGCTTGGAAATGATCTAGGCTTAACATAACTTGGGCTTGGCATAGCAAGGGAGGAACAAAGCATACACTTAAACAAATCACATAAGTACAAAACAAGGCAAAATTCATGAATGCAAATCTTAACATGGCAAAATCATATAAGTGTATGCAAGTATGACTAAGGCATGAAGTGTGGGTCCTTACATCCTTCCCCCCTTAAGGAAGTTTGGTCCCCAAACTTGACTTACCATGTCCCCAAAACAGCTTCAAATGTCAAATGCTCATCTCTTCATATCTTTTCTGGCCCTTGCCTTCGGACAATCCTTCACACGGTGGCCCATCTCGCCACATCCAAAACATGCTCCAGTTGCTCGAAAACAAACCCCAAAATGTTGTTTCCCACAAGTTGCACACTTCGGCCTGATGTCACCTTCCGGATTCGCGTTGTTGGGACGATTCTCCTTTGTCTTCTCCTCGGCATCATCCAGGTCTGCTTCCTCTTCGCGGTTGTCATAAGTCGGCCTCTTCTTCTGATTGTTATGGGCTTGCTTCTTCTTCTGGCTCTCTCCTGAACTTTGACTTCTGTTCAGGTTGGCTTCTGCTAAGATGGCTTTATCTAACACTCCAGCGTACGTCGGCATATTGTGCAGGTTAACCCGGTCTTGTATTGGTCCACGAAGTCCACTCTCAAACTTTCTAGCCTTCATATATTCATCGTTGACCATGTAAGGTGCAAACCTCGCCAATTCAGTAAAAACGCGATCATACTCCGCCACTGTTCGGTTGCCTTGCATCAAAGTCTGAAATTCGGTAGCCTTCTGGTTCCGAACACTTAGGGGGAAGTGTTTGTTGTAGAACAACTCTAAAAATCTGGCCCAAGTCAAGTCTGAATTACCTGCTCGGATCATCATCCACCATCTGCGAGCGTCATCTTCCAAAGTAAATGCTGCCAATGCCACCTTCTGGGCGTCGGTGCTGGGAAAAACCTCAAACAACTTCTCCATCTCAAGAACCCATGCCTCTGCTTTCATCGGCTCTATACCTCCTTGGAACTTCGGCAGTTTCATCTTCTTGAACTCTTTGATCAAGGTCAAGGTGTCGTCTCCATACAAAGCTGGCTGTGGCTGCACTTGTGGCACTGGAGGAGGCGGAGGTGGATCTGCACGTCGGCCATCATTCTGCTCGGCCTGAGTAGATGTAGTACCAGTGTTCTGCTGCCTTGCTTGTCTTAACTCCTGGGTCAAACCTTCAACCAATCTTTCTAACCTGTCTATTCTGTCCTCGGAGTGATCTCGGCCAACCGGGGGTCTACCTCTTCTCATGATGCTAGAAATATGCAGGGTGTGACTCTCAGAATAAAATGAACAATTAAACATGTATGCAAGTGAACATGATCATGCCGATGTAACAAATGCTGATGCCGAGATGATGCACACCTTGTCAAGTAGCAAGCAATATGATGCAATCCCAACATCAAGTCTAAGGGGAAATCCTATGCTCTTTAGGACTTGAAGTGTGTGAACAACGTACTATAAGGAACTTGTGCTCTGATACCATTCTGTCACGACCCCAAACTGCCCCTAGTAGAATGGTGCCGTAATGGCCAGTAATCCGAGATTACCAAAGGCCAACTTTCAAAGATCACACACAAACAGAGTATAATATATGGGGCTCACAATGCGGAAGCAATACATCAAGATACAAGTGGTCCATAAGAGCTGTGCATAAGTCAGATGGAATGACATACATCATTACATAACTTGACAACTTATAGAATATACATTACATCTTGACAAAAGGGGCTTCTCAAGCCGACATAAACAAAACGAAATATACACAAGTCAAGAAACATCATCCACAGAACTGCCGACGTCATTACAAGATTGCCGACCTAAACACCAAAATGTCGACATAAATATAATGCAGGAAGTACAAGGTTAAAAACATAATCTTCACAGTTGCCGACATCCTTGATGCCGACCTAACATGCATACAAAACATCGGCACAAAACGCACATCTCGGCGTAGCCGACTTCTAGCTTGGAACCTACATATATACATAGAGAGGGTGAGCTTGGATACTCAGTGAATGGTACAAGTAATAAAGGTTTTAAAAGAATGATTCCCGAGGTTCTTGGTCAAAACAATACATTTATCATAGCTTGTTCAAACATATACTTAGCATAACTTGTACGAAACATACTTGGCAGAACTTGCATCAAAACATAGGATGAACCGTATTCATCAATCAAATCTTACAAAACTTGCTTACTTATGTGACTTAGGCCCGTAGCCCTTTTTCACCATATTGTGAACCCAAGAGGTGTCTCACACAGACTCTAGAGGTGGCTCACACTGTAGCACTTAGCTCCGTAGATTCTAGAGGTGTCTCACAGTGTAGCACTTAGATCCGCGCAGCACTTTGTTTCATAACCCTTACTCACAGATATATGATCCCAAGAGGTGTCTCACACAGACTCTAGAGGTGGCTCACACTGTAGCACTTAGCTCCGTAGATTCTAGAGGTGTCTCACAGTATAGCACTTAGATCCGTGCAGCACTTTATTTCATATCAGAATGGCATAAGCCCGCTTAAACACGAGAGACTTATCTTGAATGTGCCACTAAAGCTTATAGTCCTCTGGCACATAAGGACTCAACATGATGACACCAAAACAAAGCTTACACTTAATGCATAAAACTTATACTTGATATACTAAAATAGGGATAATCATTCATGCTTAACAAATACTTCTCAAAACAAAGTAAAACAAAGCTTATCAAACATTTGCAACATAGCTTTATTAGAAATACCACTCACATAGTCCTTGGGACGTCGGATTCACAGCAAAGGTCCAAGTCCTACAAACACATGACAAGTCTACTGAACATACTTCTTAAAACAAGTCCTAAATGCATGCAAATGATCTCGGGAAAACATGCTGGAAGTCAAAACACTGTTTTACATGTCAGGAAGACACGCTGGGTACCAACCAGGTCTTTGCCGAGGTCCCACACCTCCTGGCCGAGGTGTGGCTACCCGGGCTCTGGCGTGCGGCTGCATGCCGAGGTTCATGCAAGACAGACTAAAGGTGCAAGTGATCATGCAAGGTGGGCCAAGGTGAGATACGATACTTGGCCTAAGTGTGAGGTCTAGGTAAGAATGATCTCGGCGACTACACTTCGGGAAGTGAAGTCTGGAAATCTGGGTTGAAGAACATGAAGAACATGAATGCTAAAAATCATAACTTGTTCATTACAAAATCTGGGATTTCATGCTATGAGTTCGAAAACATGGACCTGGGCACCCATACTTGAAAATCATATAAAAACAAACATGAAAACATGAATCTTGGCATGAGCTTTCGGATCAAAACATGACTTTTCTTGAAGAACACATAAATGCTATTTCCTCTTTCTAAAACCGAACTTCAAAACAATGCATGGCTTACAAATCATATTCAATCGTGCAATGCAATAACATAATCATAAAGAACAACATGGGAAGATCAAGAATCTAACCTTAGAACACGAATCTAACGGTTCGATCTCTAGGAATCAAGCTTGGAAGTCTACTCTCTCTCCAAGAACTCCTTCTCCCTCTTCTAGAGCTTCTCTCTCTTCCTTAGAACAAAATATAACAAATGGTAGGTTTCTCTCTCTCTGCCGGCTGATTTAACACTCAGCTCGGCCACGTGGCACTACCGGGTTGGTTCTCTCAAAAGTGACTGATTGATAAGACAAGTCCCTGACAAAGCGTATCTAACAAGCTTCACAGCAAACACTCCGGCAAGTGATGACATCGGCAAAGACAAGACATCGGCGAGGGGCAAGGCATCGGCAAACAAAGGACAATGACCTCGGCTAAGAACAAAACTTCGGCAACTAAGGTGACAATGATCTTGGCTAGGAAGGACAACACTTGGCCTAGCTGTACCACACTTCGGCCTAGATGTGCCACACCTCGGTCTAGGTCATACCTGTCCAGGAACAAGATCACTTGGGTTCAAGGATGACATCTCGGCCCAGATAATACACATCTCGGCCTCGGCGATACACACCTCGGCCCAGATGATAATCATCTCGGCCAATATGCCAGAACAAGGGTAGAGATCAAACAAAGGGATTCCAAAACAGTTAGAGGCTTAAGATGACCTCGGCTTGGAAATGATCTAGGCTTAACATAACTTGGGCTTGGCATAGCAAGGGAGGAACAAAGCATACACTTAAACAAATCACATAAGTACAAAACAAGGCAAAATTCATGAATGCAAATCTTAACATGGCAAAATCATATAAGTGTATGCAAGTATGACTAAGGCATGAAGTGTGGGTCCTTACAGGGGGGGACACGTGATCCCCTTGGTCCTTAGTTGGCTTTGTCATTGGGGCTGGTTGAGAAGATTATCTTAACAAAAAAATCAAAAAGTTTAGATACCAGTAATCACATGATTAGAATGCATTTGTTATAAATAAAACAAAAAATAGAAAACTTTTTTGTAATTTTGAAAGTAAATTATTCATTATTTTAAAGATAAATGTAATATAATAATGAGAAATTTATTAGAAAATCCTCTTTTAAATACTTGCATTTCAATTAGTTTGTAAAATATTCTTATATTCTAATAAATTCCATTATTTTGAATATCCTAATTCTCATATTTAAGGCATGTTATGGACAATTTTACCCTTATAAATATTTTTTGAACCCTTAATAACTTAGTGATGTGAATATTCATATTAAATAAATTTGACAATGTGAATGTTCACAACATGAAACATTTACATTATCAATGTGAACATTAATGTATGATTTATCCTATTATTAGTGATATTTTGGTAACTATGTCAGCCATAATACTTATTGAAATATGTAAAAATAAACTGCTCTAGGTAGAATATAAGTAAGTGAAAAAGATTTATGAATAAATGCACCTATAATAATGTATATACCGTCATTCGATCAATCTAATTTATTCTGAGAGTAATCTTCTTAGTGAGCTTGATAAATAGTTTGGATAAACAAGATGGATCCTATGGTGGGCCTAGCCTCTCCCTCTCCAGCGCGGCGTTGACATTTTTTAGTACCGAAGCGAGCTCCCGAGTTGGGCCTTTCATATATTTAAAAAAAATAAAAATAAATTCTAATTGCATACTATATACAAATTCTCAGTATATATCATAAATATGTTTAGATATAAATTTCTAAATAAATATCAAATGTTCGGATTTAAAGTTATGATAAAAATAAACTGTTCAAATATACATTCCGTTCAATTATTTATATCCGAACAACTGTTTGATGTTCATAAATTTATATCTGAACATTTAAGTTTTATTCAAAAATTTATATCTGAATACCATTTGTGATGTGTACTGAGAGTTTACCCTTTCGTGCAATTTGAATTACCCTTAAAAAAAGGACATAAAATTTACTCAAATATATAACAAAATTTACAATAAAAAGGACCAAAACAGTCCAAACTCAAGTACCAAATATCAACAAATTGCAACAAAATATCACTTAAACATTATTCTTGTCGCATTTTTAGCTACAAATTTTTTAATTACATAATCCAACTTACCAACTAAATTTTCAATGGATAAAATTATTAATGTATTCAATTTTTTTGTGACATTATTGATCCAAAGTAAGATGTAATCAATTTTAAATTTGAAAATTTTATTTTATCAGAAACAACTGTAATTAATATAATTAATTGTATTCTATATAATTTATACATTTGTGAAACAACTATCCATTATTTTCAAATAACTCACATATCATTTGATTTTTAATTTTTTTTTAAAGTAGAAATAATTATCTATTAGTTTTAAATAATTCACCAAATCAATCATTTATTAGTTTTGAATCTTTATTGAATTTTGTTGGTGACTTTCAAGTATAGTTGGATTAAAAAAAAAAAAAAAAAAAAAAAAAAAACTAATATAATAATCTAAAATATTTTGACCCCTTTTGTTTTCATCAATTTATGGAAGTTCAAAACGACAACGTTGCCGGCTTTGGCCAAAACCAACCTTGTTCCTCTCCCTTGGTCTTCCCGTGATAGGTGGGGGGATTTGTTCTCTTAGTTTATTTAATATATATATATGCTTTTTAAATTCATCTCGACTAAACAGATTGAAAAAGTAAAAAAAAATTGGCATAATTCTTTTTTAAAAAATCACTAAAAACCAAAAAATTCAAAAAATAAGTGAATTTTTTTTTTGGGGAGGGGGGGCGGGGGGTGCAAAAGATGCCTAACACTCCGTTTGGATCGTAACATGAGATGAGAAAAGAAATAATTGTAATTTCTCGCCTAGGTGAGAAAAGAAAAAAATTAATTATGGATTTTCACCATCATGTTTGGATGAATAAAAGAAAAGAAAATGTGATTTCTGACATATCTTGTTTGAATAGAGTAGATAAGAGAAAACACTACAACAAAAAGCAGTTTTGGCGACCAAAAATTAAAATTTCGTCGCTGAAAGTAGGCCAATAGGCGACTAAAATTGAGTTAGTAGCCAAAATTGATCACTTTTGGCGACTAAAAGAGTTTAGTCGCCAAATATAGGGGTTTTAGCGACTAAAAGTCAGTTTAGTCGCTGAATACAGGGTTTTTAGCGACTAAAACAATTTTAGTAGCCAAAGGCGACGGTTTTTGGCGACTAAAAACATTTAGTAGCCAAAAGTACAGCTTTTGGCAACTAAAAAATAGTTTAGTCGCCGAATATAGGTGTTTTACCGACAACAATTTTTTTTGTAGCCAAAAGTAAAGGTTTTTGGCTACTAAAAAAATTTAGTAGCTAAAAGTGGACAATTGGCGACTAAAATTGAGTTTAGTCGGCAAAAGTGGAGGTTTTGGCGACTAAAAATTAGTTTAGTCGCTGAAAGTGGTAATTTTTAGGCGGAAATTAATTTTTTTAGCAACAAAACAGTAATTAGTATCCAAAAAATATAGAATTGGCGACTAAAATTCAGATTTAGTCGCCAAAAGTGCTCTTCTATTTTTTTTAGTAAATAATTTATTTTTTACATCAAATATATTAAATAAAAATAATTATTTTTATATATATAGTTTTGTATTAATACCGGTCAATATATTATATAAATAATATATGTTGCGTTTATATGCATGTGATGTTCTAGTGGCGTAGTGGGGAAAGTGTGTTGGTGAAGGTTTACAATGTTGGGAGGTTGGTGGTTCAAAACTTGGGAGCAACGGAGGCTAATTTTTTTTTTTCTAAAAAATGCTTTTGGCGACTAAAGTGTGTGGTCGCCAAAAGGTAGAGTATTGGCGACGAAAATCTTAGTCGGGAAATGTATAAAATTAAAAAAAAAAAGTTCACTATTGGCGACTAAAAGTTTAGTCGCCAAATGCATAATTTCCAAAAATGGATTTGACTATTGCCGACAAATGCTTTTGTCGCTGAACACCTATATTTTTGCCGACTAACACTTTTTTAGTCGCCAATTCCTTCTGCGACCAGATATTAACGACAAAACGCGCGACTAAAGTATTTAGTCGGGGAAAGTGAAAAGCCGACTTTTGGCGACTAAAAAGGGACTTTTGGCGACTAAAAATTTAGTCGCCACAGGTGTTTTTTGTTGTAGTGAAAGAAAGAAAAATGTTATATTTTATTCCATCAAAATAACCTTTTATATTAACAAACGATGTTTTTTCATAAGAGTAATTTTGGTATTTTAAAAACTTTCATTAATTCTAATTCATTACTCACAAAATCTCACCACTTTTGGTGAGAAACAAAATATAAGTTTGGTGATAATCATTTTCTTACCATCTCTTATCATTTCTTGCTATTTCTTAGTCTACTTAACCATCAAAACAAGTGAAAAATATCCCATTCTCACCATTTTTTTTTTCCTCACCAAACCCCTCATCTAAACGGAGTGTAAGGACACGAATTGTTGGGTATATGAACAAAAAAGAAAAATGGGTATATGACAATGCAAATGCGAATAAGTGTCCTTTAGACATTATTTAATATTGAAAAGTATGTAAAAGGTATCTTAAAAATATATAAAAATGGAAAAAATGTATTAATCTCAATAAAAGTGCATCAAATTTAATAAAAAATATCTTATATTCTTCAATTTTTTTTTAGGAAAAATTATTGATAAATCCCATTTAGAAGTGTTTTAACTTAAGAAGTCCATGAAGGAATTTTTTAACCCATTTAGTCTCATGTATATATAGTTTTATTCCATAAATTCCCTTTTCTTGATTTACACTATTTTCTTGGACACTTATGCCCTTATATTTAATTTTGATACCCTTATAAATATTTTTTGAACGGTTAGCAATTTTATGATGTGAACATTCATATTTTAAAATTCACATTGGTAGGAATGTAAAATTGGCCCGTGGGCGGCTCGAAACCCGTTTGCGAGCCGGGGCAGGCCCGGCCCGTTGACAATGTGAATATTCATATTGACATGTTAACATTCACATTAATAGGAGTGTAAAATTGGCTCGCGTCCCGTGGTGGCGCGAAACCCGCCCGCGGCCCATGGGCGGCCAGGGCGCGGGCCCGGTCCAGGCCGTTGACAATGTGAATATTCACGTTGACATGTTAACATTCACATTGATAAGAGTATAAAATTAGTCCGCGGCCCATGGGCGGTCAAAAGCCCGCTCGCGGCCCGGGGCGGGCCCGGCCCGGGCCGTTGACAATGTGAATATTTACATTGACATGTTAACATTCACATTGATAAGAGTATAAAATTGGTCAGCGTCCCGTAGGCGGCCAAAAGCCCGCCCGCGGCCCGAGACGGGCCCGGCCCGGCCCGGCCCGTTGACAATGTGAATATTCACATTGACATGTTAACATTCACATTGATAAGAGTATAAAATTGGTCAGCGTCCCGTGGGCGGCCAAAAGCCCGCCCGCGGCCCGGGGTGGGCCCGGCCCAACCCGTTGACAATGTGAATATTCACATTGACATGTTAACATTCACATTGATAGGAGTGTAAGATTAGTCTACACCCCATGGCTGCCCGAAACCCGCCCACGGCTCGTGGGCGGCCTGGGGTGGGGCCGGCCCGTTGACAATGTGAATATTCACATTGACATGTTAATATTCACATTGATAAGAGTATAAAATTGGCCCGCGCCTCGTGGCTGTCCAAAACCCGCCCACGGACCGTAGGCAGCCTGGGGCGGGCTCGGCCCGGCCTGTTGACAATGTGAATATTCACATTGACATGTTAAAATTCACATTGATAAGAGTATAAAATTGGCCCGTGCCCTGTGGCTACTCGAAACTCGCCCACAGCCTGTGGGCGGCCCGAGGCGGGCCCGGCCTGGCCTGTTGACAATGTGAATATTCACATGGACATATTAACATTCACATTGATAAGAGTATAAAATTGGCCCGCGGCCCATGGGCGGCCAAAAGCCCGCTCGCGGCCTGGGGCGGGCCCGGCCCGGCCCAGCCCATTGACAATGTGAATAATCACATTGACATGTTAACATTCACATTGATAAGAGTGTAAAATTGGGCCGCAGCCCGTGGGCGGCCCGAAACCCGACCGCAGCCCGAGGCGGGCTTAGCCCGACCCGTGAGAATGTGAATATTCACATTGACATGTTAACATTAACATTGATAGGAGTGTAAAATTTGCACGCTGCCCGAAGCTCGCCCGTGGCCCGGGGTAGGCCCGGCCCGGCCCGTTGACAATGTGAATATTCACATTGACATGTTAACATGCACATTGATAAGAATGTCGAATTGGCCCGCCGCCCGTCGGCTGCTCGAAGCCCGTCCACGGCCTGGGGCAGGCTCGTTTGGGTCCGGATCCGAGCATGTCCGAGACCCTAGGCTAGGGCCTAGGCCATCACTTTGAAGCCCGGCCCGGCCCATCGGCTCGCTTAAGGCCCATTCAATGCTCGATCCGAGACCCAGCTTGCCTGAGGCACAATGTCTTTTTTTGTGGAAAATAATAAAATTTTGATAGAAAAAATTAAAAAGAATTAAAAAAAAAATGGCCAGGCCCGGCCTAAGCTCGAGCCTAGGCCTAGGCCCACCGGCCCGACCCAAGGCTGTTGTCTTCGGGCCGCGAGCCAATTTTACACTTCTATCAATGTGAATGTTAATATGTCAATATGAATATTCACATTATCACAGGTCGGGCCGGGCCCGCCCAGGGCAGCGGGCTGGCTTCGGGCCACCCACTGGCCGCAGGCCAATTTTACACTCCTATCAATGTGAATGTTAATATGTCAATGTGAATATTCACATTGTCACGGGCGGGGCCAGGCACTCCCGGGCCGCCCACGGGCTTCGGGCCGCCCATGGGACGCGAGTCAATTTTACACTCTTATCAATGTGAATGTTAACATGTCAATGTGAATATTCACATTATCAACGGGCCGGGCCCGCCCCGGCAACGGACGGGTTTCGAGCCGCCCACAGGCCGCAGGCTAATTTTACAGTCCTATCAATGTGAATGTTAATATATCAATGTGAATATTCACATTGTCACGGGCCGGACCGGGCTCGTCCCGGGCCGCCCACAAGCCGCGGGCTAATTTTACACTCCTATCAATGTAAATGTTAACATGTCAATGTGAATATTCACATTGTACATGAGCCGGACCCCTACACATTGACGATATGAACATTCACATTGACGGTGTGAATATTCACATTAGGGGTATTTTGGTAATTATGTCACCCATAGGACTTATTGAAGTATAAGAAAATAATATGAACTAAATAGAACATAAGTAGATGAAAATGATATTTTGGTCTTCTTATCTCAAATAGAACCTAATGGAATAATAAAAAAGAATATGAATTGGATGGAACATAAGTAATTAAAAATAAATTTATAGAAAAAACTCCCTTTTTTTTATCCTTTACTTGCGTTTCAAGTTTACTTGTTAAGAAGAGCTATGACAAACCCACTAACATCTTCTTGGTCAAAATTGTCAATGGACAAACGTTTACAAATATTATGATTTTACTATTTTACCCTTTTATAAAATATTATTTTCATCATACCCAATATACTTTATTCTACTTTTATTTTACCTTAGTTCCATAACTAAACAAGCTCGGTGTTAAAAAAAAAAAAAAAAATTAATCACCATAATCAAACAAACCCACTAACATCTTCTTGGTCAAAATTGTCAGTGGACCTATTCTTTCTTTTTTTTTTTTTTTTTTTTTTTTTTTTTCCTCTGCTACACTTTCACCCAGCTTCTTTATTCTCTCTCCACTACGAGCCACCTCATCCACACTTAAGTCCTGTTTGGTAGAGCTGTGGGAAAGTGCTTATAGCTTATGCCTAAACAACTTATAACTTATAACTATGAACATAAGCTGATTTCTGACTTATAAATTAAGTATCTCCTGCCCCACTCAAAGAATAAGCTGATTTCTGACTTCCAAAAAGCTATAAGTTATAAGTTATAAGCTAAACCAAACACATCAAAATAGCTTAAATTAAACTGAAAGCTGAAATAAGTAACTTTTAAGCTACACCAAACAGGCACTTATTTCTCTCTTTCATTCTAGTAACCTCTTTCTTCTCCACTCTCATCCACCCAAGTAATCCTTCATCGGGACCGGAAGAAAGGCATAAGGTAGATTCCCAGAAGCAAATGGTGGGTTGGGATAAGTTTAAATCAATTAAATAATTATTAAAATATAGTTTAATGTAGGAAAATTAACCTAATAAAAAATTGTAAGACACTAGTCTAAATTTAGATATGCTATCAGCTTATGACATTATTTTGTCAAATGTATTGAGGTTTATTTTATTTTACTTTTCATCTTGAGAATTTATAATCGAGTATTTTTTATTTGTACAGAAGGAAAAGAGAGAATTACAATGAATGAAAAGCAAAATAAAGGAAGAGTTATTTATAAATCCCATTTAGTAGACTTATAGTTCATAAAGTTTTCTAATATTTCATCAAATCTCGTATATTTAGACTTATATTCTGTTAAGTCATTTTTTCTAAATTATTATGTGGATTATTTTATCTTTATAGACTTTTATTATAATATATATATATATATTATACCATATAATTAAGGGAGAGAATATCAATTATTAGATATATTTTATTTGTAGTATATATAAAACGTTATATATAGAATATGAAAGATTATTTAGTATTTTCTTTGCCTCAATGTGAGAGATTTACTTAATTAAGAATCTTCCTTCACCATTATTTTGTATTAAGGTCTTGCCATGGAAGAACATTTGGAAAAGAATGTTAGCTGTAGACGATAATGGAGATGATTATGGACTTGTTGGGTATACCTCGTTATCGGAGTGTGGGACCCAATTGATTTATTAAAAGAGTTTTAATTTGGTTTGGTTTAGGTATAATATATTTTTATATATTATATTTAATTTGTGGAGACTTAATCCAATTTGGGAACAACTAAGGTTTGATAATAAACCCTAGATTCACAATATTTTAGGGTTTGTTTTTGCTCATCCCGAGGTGAAGAGAACGGCTGCTACACATACTCCACTTTGGTGAAATCAATTATTTGGGTGTGTGAACAGTGGAATTAATTTGGGTGGTTCTTTGCTTCATTTTCGGTGTTGATTTGGTTCGTTATTTTGGATCTTCTACAACTCTGGTTCTGAAGATTTTTGTTCATCTATTTGGTGAGGTCTTTCCTCTTGTTTTTTTTGTGATTATTTAGAATTCACCTAAGGGTGGTTTTGTGAGACCATTAGTGTCTCGTTTGTAATCGTTTTGAAACTTATTTAGTTGATAGTGGAATCGGATTTCGATCCCGTGGACGTACCTTACATTGAGGGAACCACGTAAAAATTCTTGTGTTGCTTTTGATTTAATTTTTCCACATTAGTTTTTATTCCCATTGATTGATTTACTTGTGGGGAATCACATATTTTCCCTAACAACTGGTATCAGAGTTTACGGTTTATTTGGGTTTAATTATTTGTGTAAATCAATGGAGGGGAATGTGGATCGTATGTCTAGCTTCAATGGAAGCAATTGGGTAACTTGGAAACTAAAATAGAGGACCTATTATTTTGTAAAGATTTGTATGGACCCATTGAGGGTGATAGTGGCAAACCCGAGGGTATGAAAGATAATGAATGGAAGAGGCTTAATCGAAAAGCCGTTGGTGTTATCCGTCAATGGATTGATGACAGTGTATTTCATCATGTTGCTATTGAAACTTCAGCACATGATTTATGGAAAAAATTAGAAGGCCTTTATGATAGAAAATCAACCACAAATAAAGCTTTCTGTTTCGTAAGTTGGTTAATTTAAAATATAAAAAGGGCAGCCCTATTCCAGAACATCTGAATGAAATAAAGAATATTGTTAACCAACTTGCTTCTATGAAAATTGTTTTTGATGATGAGTTGCAAGCTTTGATGCTACTTAGTTCTTTGCCCGAAAGTTGGGAGACTTTGGTTGTGACGGTTAGTAATTCGGCACCTGATGGAGTTGTCACAATGGGCCAAGTCACTAGTAGCTTGTTGAATGAAGAAACTAGAACAAAATTAGCGGGTTCCTCTCATTCAGAAGCATTTGTTGTGAGAGGCCGAAGCAAAACAGGGGGGGGGGAGAGTAAGACTCCTCATGGTCGTGATCAAAGCCGTGACAAATCAAGAGATGGTTCTTTTTCAAAGAAAGATATTGAGTGCTATTATTGCCATGAGAAATGGCATATGAAGCGAGAATGCCGAAAGCTCAAGAATAAGGAGAAAAGGCGTGACAAAAGTGTGGATAAGAAGTAAGAAGACACAACGGCAGTTACTACTGATGATCTCATGGTCGTTTGTGAAGATGATTGTATCAATTTTGTGGGCCAAGCGAGCAATTGGGTGATTGATTCCGGTGCTTCTTTTCATGTGACTTCTCGAGTTGATTTCTTCACTACCTATACCAAATGAGATTATGGTTCTGATCGAATGGGTAATGAAGGTTTGTCCAAGATTATTGGCATGGGTGATATTTGCTTGGAAACAAATTTGGGCTGCAAGTTGTTGCTTAAAGATGTAAGGCATGTTCCCGACATTCGCTTCAATTTGATCTCTACTGGAAAGCTAGATGATGAAGGCTTCAACAACAAATTTGGTGATGGAATATGGAAGCTCACAAAGGATTCTTTGGTGGTGGCTAAGTGCAAGAAGACTCATACACTTTATTCGATGCAAGGAAAAATTTGTAAAGGTGTTGTCAATGCACTTGAAGATGATACTTCTATCGAGTTGTGGCACAAGCGCCTTGGCCACATGAGTGAAAAGGGCCTGCAAGTATTGTTCAAGAAAGAGCTTCTACCCGGTTTGAAAGGTACACATCTCAAAACTTGTGTTCATTGTTTGGCGGGTAAACAACATAGAGTTTCTTTTCATAAAAATGTTGCTTCTAGAAAAGAAAATGTTTTGGAGTTGATTCATTCGGATGTTTGTGGTCCTTTAAAAGTTAGAACACATGGTGGTGCACTTTATTTTGTTACTTTCATTGATGGTTATTCAAGGAAAGTTTGGGCTTTTCTACTAAAAACTAAAGATCAAGTTCTAGAAGTATTTAAGCATTTTCAGGCCATGGTTGAAAGAGAAACAGGGCAAAAATTGAAGTGCATCCGATCAGATAATGGTGGTGAATATATTGGGCCATTTGATGAGTATTGTCGCAGGCCATTTGATGAGTATTGTCGCAGCCAAGGTATTCGGCATCAAAAAACAGTTAAGAAGACTCCTCAACAAAATGGAGTTGCCGAGAGGATGAACCGCACCATTGTGGAAAGAACAAGGTGTTTGTTTTCACAAGCTAAATTGTCAAGATCCTTTTGGGGTGAGGCATTAAAGACAGCGGTTGACGTGATCAATTTGTCTCCTTCCTATCCTTCGAATGGTGATGTTCCAGAAAGAGTTTGGACCGGCAAAGATGTGTCTTATGAGCACTTGAGAGTGTTTGGTTGTCGAGCTTTTGTTCACATTCCAAAGAATGAGAGGTCCAAGCTTGATAGTAAGTCAAGATAATGTATTTTTCTTGGCTATGTGCGTGATGAATTTGGGTATAGATTGTGGGATCCGGTCGACAAGAAAGTCATTCAAAGCCGTGATGTTGTGTTTCTTGAAGACCAAACAATTGAAGACTTTGGCAAAGGTGATCAACCGGAGCCAAAAACTAGCGATCTCATTGACATGGATCCATCTCCTTCATCTTCAGTTGATGATGAAAATGGGGGAGATGTGCAGCCACCTATTGAAGATGTGGAGGATGATGCTAATCCTAATGAAGTTGAGCCAGAAATTGAGGAAGAGCATCCAACTCAAGAACCGCCACCACAACTAGGGGTGAGCATGGTCCGGATTGGACCGGATTGGGATAAAACCAGGACCAATCCATTATTTACGGTTCCTGAAAAATTGAAACCAATCCAATCCGTTTAAATCATGGAACCAATCCGAACCAATCCATTTAAACACGGATTGGATCGGTGTAGGACCACGGATTCACATAATTAAATAGCAAAAAAATATATATATAACACGTTAATTTCATAAAAACATAAATATAGCGCTATATTAGTTCCACAATAGCAACATGTCTTTCTATAATAGCGACATACTGTTCTAGAATTTAAACAACTATAAGAAAACTGGTTTCACCATAAGCATTTAGACCATTACAAATTAAAACTAAAAACTAATAAACAAAAGTAATAAAAGAAGATATTATGCGAGTTTAGGTTTAAGTTTAGGTTTTATATGGAATAAAAGAAGATATTATGCGAGTTTAGGTTTGAGTTTAGGTTTTATATGGAATAAGAGAAGATACTATGAGAGAAGATGTATAATAAAAATATAGACTATTTGTATACGGTTCGGATCGGTTCCAATCCGGAACCGTGGAGTTCAATCCGGAACCAATCCGTAGACTATGGATTTTTAATTCTTCAATTCGGAACCGAATCACGGATTCAAAAAACCAATCCAAACCTATCGGATTGGACTGGACTGGATCGGATTACGGATTTCACGGATTCCTTGCTCAGCCCTAACCACAACTTGAGTTGAGGAAATCTACAAGGGACCGACAACCTTCAAGAAAGTATCCTCCCAATGAATTTGTATTATTTTCTGATCAAGGGGAGCTTGAGAGCTACCAAGAAGCAATTGAGCATGCAAAGAAAGGTGATTGGAAAAAGGCCATGGACGAGGAGATGAATTCCTTGCTTGAAAACCAGACTTATGATTTAGTGAAGTTGCCTAAAAGGAGGAAAATTCTGAAAAATAAGTGGGTTTTCAAATTGAAGAATGATAGGAAGAATCCGAGGTACAAAGCACGTCGTGTTATGAAAGGCTTTGGGCAAAAGAAAGGTATTGACTTTGATGAGATTTTCTCGCTGGTAGTGAAGATGTCTTCTATTCGGGTTGTACTTGGCATGGCTGCAAGTATGAACCTTGAAGTTGAGCAACTTGATGTGAAGACCGCATTTCTTCATGGTGATCTTGAAGAAGAAATTTACATAGAGTAACCAGAAGGTTTTGTGGAGAAAGGGAAAGAGAAATTTGTTTGCAAATTAAAGAAAAGTTTGTATGGTCTCAAGCAAGCTCCACGACAATGGCACAAAAAATTTGACTCTTTCATGATGAATAATGGTTTTTCTAAAACCACTTCGGACCATTGTGTGTTTGTGAAAAATTTCCCGGATGGTAAATTTATTATTCTTTTGCTTTACGTTGATGACATGTTAATTGTGGTCAAGATTCTACCATGATAAACAGGTTGAAATTGGAGTCGAGCAAGTCTTTTGCTATGAAAGATTTGGGACCGGCAAAGCAAATACTTGGTATGAAAATTGTTCATGATCGCAAAGAGGGGCTGATTTGGTTGTCTCAAGAAAGCTATATTGAGAAAGTTCTTGAGAGGTTAAACATGAATAAAGCAAAGTCGGTTGGTTGTCCACTTGCGGGTCACTTCAAGCTTAGTTCGAACCAATGTCCTACAAGTGAGAAAGACAAGAAAGAAATGCTGAAAGTTCCTTATGCTTCAGCAGTTGGTTCTTTGATGTATGCCATGGTTTGTATAAGGCCGGATATTGCTCACGCCGTTGGTGTGGTGAGTCGGTTTCTCTCTAATCTGGGTAAAGAACATTGGGCAGCGGTTAAATGGATTCTAAGGTATCTTCGAGGGACTTCGAAGGTGTGTTTGTGTTTTGGGGATGGTAAGCCAATGCTTGATGGGTTCACAGATTCTGACATGGCCGGTGATATTGATTCTAGGAAATCTACTTCGAGGTATTTGATGACTTTTGCAGGGGAAGCTGTGGCATGGCAATCTAAATTACAAAAATGTGTTGCTCTCTCAACTACAGAAGCTGAATTTATTGCCATTACAGAAGCTTGCAAAGAAGAGTTATGGTTGAAGAAATTTTTGCAAAGTTGGGTTTGAAGCAAAAAAAGTATGTGCTTTATTGTGATAGTCAAAGTGCTTTTCACTTGAGTAAAAATTCTACTTTTCATTCGAGATCGAAACACATTGACGTGAGATACCATTGGATTCGTGATGTGTTAGATTCGAAATTGTTACAACTCGAAAAGGTTCGCATAGATGATAATATTTCAGATATGTTGACCAAGACTTTGTCGAGGGACAAACATTTAAAGTGTCGAACTTTGGCGGGTATGGTTGATGTCTCCACCTGAGTCGGTAGGGGGAGAATTGTTGGGTATACCTCCTTATTGGAGTGTGGGACCCAATTGATTTATTAAAAGAGTTTTAATTTGGTTTGGTTTAGGTATAATATATTTTTATATATTATATCTAATTTGTGGAGACTTAATCCAATTTGGAAACAACTAAGGTTTGATAATAAACCCTACATTCACAATATTTTAGGGTTTGTTTTTGCTCATCCCGAGGTGAAGAGAACGGTTGCTACACATACTCCACTTTGGTGAAATCAATTATTTGGGTGTGTGAACAGTGGAATTAATTTGGGTGGTTCTTTGCTTCGTTTTCGGTGTTGATTTGGTTCGTTATTTTGGATCTTCTACAACTCTGGTTCTGAAGATTTTTGTTCATCTATTTGGTGAGGTCTTTCCTCTTATTTTTTTGTGATTATTTGGAATTCACCTAAGGGTGGTTTTGTGAGACCATTAGTGTCTCGTTTGTAATCATTTGGAAACTTATTTAGTTGATAGTGGAATCGGATTTCGATCCCGTGGACGTACCTTACATTGAGGGAACCATGTAAAAATTCTTGTGTTGCTTTTGATTTAATTTTTCCGCATTAGTTTTTATTCCCATTGATTGATTTACTTGTGGGGAATCACATATTTTCCCTAACAGGACTCGCAACAGAGATGATGGTAAACTGATGATAAACAATTATTTTTTTGCCACCGTTATACATAAACCGTAGCCTGTTCATCGATTTTTATAGCCACCGGTATTGTTGTTTATTCACTAGTATTATATTGGCATTGATTATATATAGATTTTTCTAAAAAGGTGCGTCAATATATATGAACTATTTGATAATTTTTTAATATATTGTTTGATAATTTTTTGTATATTGTTTGTTTCCATGCTTATTGTTTAAACAATAATTCTTTGTTGTCATTAAACAAGCGGAATAGTTAATTTTTTTTTCTTTCAATTTTTTTCTTCATATTTTCATATTGCAGTGTGAATGTGTACATTGGTATGAATTTAGTTTTTTTTAAAGCTAATTGTGTGTTAAATGTAAATTGTGAATAATCACAATGTATTTTAGTATAAGTTTTTTAAAAAGTTTTTTGAAAGTTAATTGTATATTTGTTATTTTTATTATGATGCTTGTTTGTTGAACAATTATTTTTGTTACTATTGAACAATCGAAATAGTCGATTTTCATTTTTTCCAATTTTATTTTATGTTTTCACGTTGCAGTGTAAATGTTTATATTGGTATGAGTTTACTTTTAAGGCTAGTTATATGTTAATTGTAAATTGTGAACATTCATATTATATTTTGATATGAGTTTTTTTTTTTTTTTTTTAAAGTTATTTGTATGTTTGTTGTTTTTGTTACTATGCTTGTTGGTTGAACAATTATTTTTGTTATTATTGAACAATTGAAATAGTGGATTTTCACTTTTATTTTTATTTTTGAATTTTGTTTAATGTTTTCACGCTGCAATGTAAATATTTACATTGGTATGAGTTTATTTTTTTTAAGGCTAGTTGTATGTCAATTGTAAACTGTGAACATTCATATCATATTTTGGTATGAGTTTTATTTTTTCGAAAGTTAGTTGTATGCTTGTTATTTATTGTGAGCAGTCACATTGTATTTTAATATGTGTTTTGTTTCTTCAAAAGTTAGTTATATGTTTGTTATTTACTATAAACATTCACATTGTATTTTAATTTTCATTTAGATTTTTTATTGCATTATTTTTAAAACTTTCACATTATAAAAAAGTTGAAAGTTTATAATTTGAGATTTTTTACTTAGAATAAGGGAGAGATTCTCTCTTACGAATATAAGAGTGATTTTTTTCTATGAAATGAAGGACTATTGTTATTTTTTATTGTGTATTAAATTCAAAATGAAAACATGTGCAAAAAATTACAAGAATGATTTGGTCATATTACATTAAATAAGACCTAATGGAATACTAAAAAAGAAGATGAATTAGATGGAATAAAACACTTGAAAAAAAGGATTTATCAAAAAATGACCCTCAAATAAAATAAGAAAAATAAATTACAAATACACTCTTGAAATTTGTTTAAAATACAAATTGCTCATGTGGTTTTAGAAATTACTTCTCTCTCCTTGAAATTTTTAATTTCATAACAAATAACCCATTTTATTAATAAATCATCAAGTCGATAAATAGTTTTTAATGATATTATAAATATATTTCAATTAATAATTCATGTAATTTTATTATTGTATAGGAGAGCAATCAAGAATTTCATTTTTCTAGTTAATTTTGTTAAATAAAAAATTCTTATAAGAGAGTATTTGTAATGCCGCAAAATAATCAACGATAGATAATTCCACAAAATAAGCTAAATGTATGGAAAACCAATAACATCTCACTCTTTCATTAACTCTCTTGGAAGGATTACAAAAGATGCCACCTGTATTTGTACATTCATAAACCCTAGATCCTAAATCTATAGCTTGGGACATATATCTATGCAAGGAAATGAAAAGGAATACATTTAGGCTCATGCCTTAATGGCTACATATTTTCAAGTCGATACTTCGTTACAATAAAAGTGGGTTCAGCCCAAAGCAAGTAAGAAGCTCAATGCTTGTCCAACAAATATTTTCAACAAAAGAAAAACAAAATGAGCCTTTAGCTCCACGACCTCCCAAGTTAAGTCATTGGTGGAGGCATATCATTAACACCTGAAAGTTGGTTTCTACATAAGTTGAACTAAAACCTAGTAGAGAATACTTGAACACATTGTATGATACTAAACAAAGTCATATGGTGAATGCATATGCATGCCATTTACCAAAAACATCATACTTTCTCTTTAGAAACAATGTAATGCCATGGTTATACATCAATTCATAAAACAATACTTTTTAAATCAGAAAATATGACAGTGGATATATAACACTGGGAATCTCTTGGTAAGTGTCTTCCAGTAGGCTATACAAGCACTACCAAAGTCATTTTACTGGTACTAAAAGAAAGGATCGACACCTAACTGCTCGGGTTTTTGGACTTTTACCAAGGACACACAGGCTAACATAGAAATACAACAACCACACCCCCCTAACTAGATTTACCAAGGTATTCACCAATTTTTCTTAACTAGATTTACCAAGGTATTCACCAATTTTTCTCAAAACGATACATTTTCAATGTATTAATATGAAACAGTGTTCAATGCAAGATGTATGAGCAGTTGGTTTCAATTAACCTAATCCTCATGTAATTTTTACACCAATCAAAGTTATATTCCACCGATAGCCCAAAACAGATATCTCTATACAAAAAATAGATCTCCAACAACAATTATAATTTCAAAATCTCAATGTAGAAATGACAATACTTATCCAATTCTATTATCTTCATCAAAGATACACTCATTTTATTATTTCAAAAACTCAACATCCTTTCTCTTTTGCCCTTACGTTACCAAGGATTTCCAAGATTTCCAATAAAACATCTATTCCTTTTCAAAACACATTTGAATAAGAGATTTTCAATATTTTAACACAACTCAACAGTATACTCATTCCCACAACATTTCTTAAGAATCCATTTGAAAACCTCTCTTCTGCATTTCAAAAACTAAACCTAAATCAACCCACACTCCAAAATCATAATACTTTACAAGGAACACATAACGAAGCTAAGAACCATACAAGGAGGTTGAAGAAATCCCTACCTCAAGAGTAAAAGAAGAAGAAGATAACAAGACCCAACTTTAGATAGAGTCAAGAATGGAAACTTCATCGATTAAAACATTCATCTTTACGAGCGCTACACTTTTCTCTAAAGCACTAGGGCGGCGAGATCAACAGATTTGGGTGTATTTGAGGTGTTTAGAAAAGAACTGGAGAGAGAGAGAGAGAGTAAGAGAGTGAAGAAATTTGGTAAAGTTAACTTTTAGAGAGAGAGAGAGATATCAAAAGCGATTGAAAATATCTTTTTCTCATACTGATATATGCACAGACTGCTCGAGCGACCAAAACACCGCTCGAGTGAACAACTCAAGGCTTGAGTACACAATGACACTCTCCTAGAAGTTTAGACTGCAAACTCAGAAACTGGAAGGAACCAAAGATCGCTCGAGCGAAGGAAAGACAGCTTGAGTGAACCTGAAGAAAAATTGACATAAACTCTTTTGAAAAACAAACTCCCAACCTATTCATAACACAATCAAATGACTCCAAACAATCAATCCACACTACAACAAGGCAACAATATAAACACTAACCATGATCACCGAATCCTGGTCCAAGAATACAAAATGGTCGGATTTTAACCCAAGTCGCTATAGTATTTGTAATTTTCCAAAGTACAAAGGGCAATTTATATTTTAAATATATTTCAATGGGTGTATTTGTAATTTACCCAATAAGAAAAGAGCAAAGATATGGGTGGCTCTATTTGCACCTCAAAAATTAGGTTAGGCACCCTAATTTAATGAAACTTTTGTATTGCCATTAAGTCCCTAATTAAAATGACCAAAAAGCACTTGACATTAGAAAAAGTGTAAATCAAAGTGTTTTGGACACCCCATTCATCATCAATCCCAATATTTCTTTTCTCTCTCTTCTCTTCTTACTCTCTTCCCTTTGCATTTTCATACCTAATCTTATTTGTTTTAATCCATCATTCTTGCATTCTATTTTATATTGAAATCAACTTGGACAATAAAGAAAATATTTCCAAGCAGTTTCTTTATAGATAAAGTAAGTTTTTATTTGATGTTTATCATTTTTCATTATTTGGTTTAGGGAATTAATTCAGGAATTCAATACTAAACAAATTACGTTTATTCGAAAACTTGTTTCCAAACAAAATTCATATATTCAGTAGTGTGTTTTCGAAATAATGGTCATTGTTCAACATTTAATATCAGAAGATATTGTTTGTGTTAAGCTCTTTTTTTCGAACATTTAATTTTCTAACTTCTTCACACTCTAATTTAGAACCAAAAAAAAAAAAAAAAAACCATCCAGTATTATATCTCCAACGAAATTACGTATATTTAGAACTTGTTTTTTGTTCAGTATTGAGTATCCAAAGAAAATTAAAATATTTAGCTCTATGTTTCCATACTTTAAATTTTCTATCTTCTCATACTATGCTTTAAGGTGATATTTCTACATGTTGTAATAAGGCTTTAATAGAATGTGTAATGGATTTTACTAGTCAATTTGTCATTCATGAGGTATGTTACGTACATAAAATTAGTAATTGTAATGTATATTATCACTATGAATATTAGTTGTTATTTTTTTTTTCTTATATGTAGATTTTCAAGAGTCGAGAAACATTAATTTGGTGGGTTCGTGACATAGGAATGAAGAATGGTTTTGTAATTGTTACGAAAATGGTTGATGCGTGTGGCAATGATTTTGTTACTGACATCGGGTAATCTTGTTCCACCAATAGCAACAGTTTGATAAAGGTATCATTATCCATGTGTTACATGATGGGACGCCGTTTACAATTCTCGTATAGAAGCTTTCAAGAAGATTGTTAATGCTAATGTTGCAATGAAAGAGATACTAGACTTGGAGTGATGTCTTTTTTACTGTTTTAAATACTTTTAATGAAGTGTTTTGAATGTGATATATATGAATTTAAGTGTTTTCAATTAGTTCATAACATTAGAACTATAAATAATACGAACAATAAGCATTTAGTATTTGAAATATCAAAAGTTGTTGTTTGGAATTGAGGCAATTTAATATTTTTAGAATTGACTATCTCGATGCAAAAATTGGAACCTAATGGGGGCACGGTCTAGGAGGGCCCAGCCCACGGCCCAGGGACCAGCCACGTAAGCAGATAATGATCCTACAAAGTTATTGTGCCCCTATCAACCATTTAATAAGGCCATCCTAGCATTAAATATGGCAAGACCCTTCATGCCGGAGTATACAGAATTAGCATGAACGATGCTAACTAGGCTATAGACTTTTGGCCAAGGAGACAATTGGGAATGGACAGGGAAATAATGAGCAAAAAAGAAGGATATAGTAAGCTTTTGAGATACAAAGAAACTTAAGTTTTTCATCCCTGGCTTCTTGCTCTCCCTCTATAATCAATCTTCCATAACTTAACTTGATCGTCGAAGTGTCCATCGGGGGATTAGTCCGACCCATCCAGAATCCCTTTTTGCAGGCTCGCTTTGAGGACTTCGAGGCCATCAGACTCGTTGGAAGCGTGGATCAGTCCGACCCATCTATCGTTGAAGTTATAGCACTATCAGTTGGCGCCGTCTGTGGGAATCTTCCATCTCTAGTCGCCAGTTGTGTTCATTGTCACTAGAGGGAACCCCATTATCACACATCTTCTACAACAGGGTAGATGGTCATGACTAGGTCCATGGCTTTCCAACACCATATTGGTAACCCTAAAGCTGAGTCCTCCAACCCAAATAACCCACCTCCATGTTTCGCAGAACTTATAAAAGCATTAACCGTCTGACCGAACAAAACCAAGTCTTGATCAATGCTTTACTCTAGCTTGACTTACCTGTCCCTCCTCCATCACCACAAATAGTTCCCCCGCACCCGGAACAAACCCACAATCACCACCAATTTCCATCATAGGTGTCCCAAGGAATATTTCTGCCCTTCGCCCCACGGCCTCAATCGTCGAATCTTAAAGACCTGCACCTCCCTCCCTCAGGCTCACAACTTCGGTAAGATGGACCATCACCTTTTCATAACCACCTTCCACCACACCATGCTGCTGCCCATGAAAGCGATGCTAGTAGTGTCCAACCCCCGATTCCTACTTGTGGGGATAATGCCCCAGTTTGGGATGAAAAATTGTGGGTCATGAGGCTTCAACTACAAGGGGTCATGCAAAACATACAGCACAAAACTTCCTCTACCGTCAACTCTCCTTTTATCGCTTCCATCCGAGGTAAAGCTCTCCCTTCCAAGTTCAAAATGCCATTGATCGACACCTTCGACGGTACCACTGATCCGATTGACCACGTGGAAGTATATCGGATACTAATGATTCTCCATGCCTTTCTAGACGAAATCATGTGTCACGCCTTCCTTGTCACGTTGAAGGGTCGGCGCGCCTCTGGTTTAGCTAGCTTCCCCCGAACTCTGTCACTTCCTTTCGCCAGCTCAGTGAATCCTTCTCGAGCTATTTCATTGGTGCTCAGCGACAGCGACATCTAGCGACCTAATTGTTAAACATCTGGTAGTCAGAAGGGGAGTCGTTGCGTAGCATTGTCACCCATTTCAATATCGAGGCCTTACAAGTAGAGGAAAATGATGACAAGGTCATTCTCATAGCTTTCATGGTCGACTTGCGCTCGTCAGATTCCTTTTCTCCCTTTCCAAAAATCCCCTGTTCGCCATGGCCGCCCTTCTCGCCAAAGCCCAAAAATACATGAATGCCGAAGACTCCCTGGCAGCCCGCTAAGACTCCACATCCAAAACCCCACCCTCCAAGGACAAAAGAAAAGAACCCGAGCCTAGACTCTCACAATATACACACCGACCCCCTCAGTATACAGATCGACCAGCACCTACCCATCCACCTGGTTGGTTTGAACGGTACACCGCTCTCAATTCACCTATAGAGCAAGTTTTGAACCAAATTTAACAAGACTATAACTTGAAATGGCCCCAAGCATCAAGATCTCCCTTCAACCGGCGGGATCAATCCAAGTATTGCCGTTTCCATCAAGATGACGGCTATAACACTGAGGAATGTGTCAACCTTAAAGACCAGGTCGGGGATTTGATCTGCCAGGGGCATCTCAGTCGATTCACAGCAGCCTGTCCCTAGCAAAGGCTTAGGACTAACCCCCCAAGGCACAACCGCTAACACACTCCCCCTAGACAACCTACACAACCTAGGCGAAATGATAACCAGACTCAACAATAACCTTGAGCACAAGGTGATCCTGCCCGCCCTGGTAGGTGAAATTAGGGTCATTGCCAGAGGGCTTGCGTGTGGCAGACCATTGCGGTCGGCACAGCAAGTTGAGCTCAGAAAAATTAGACAAAGCTCTGATAAGGAAGTAACGACGGTGGACCGACCCTACAAGCAACCCAAGCAATGGTCTGAGCTGATCACCTTTACAGAAACAGATTGCACAGGCATTCGCTATCCTCACGATGATCTTCTGGTCATTTCTGTTCTCTTGTCAAACTACAAAGTTAGGAGAGTTCTTGTCGATAATGGCAACTCCTTAGACATCATATTCCTCAACGTTTACCGCTAACTTCAGGTAGGAGAAGAAAAGTTGTCACCCTTACAAACCCCTTTCATTAGCTTCACAGGAGACTGAGTGACCTCCTTAGGCTCTATTGACCTTCTAATCACCATAGAGGAGTATCCATGACAGTCTACCAAACTCCTCACTTTCCTCGTTGTCGACTGTCCTTCCGCTTACAATATCATACTTGGACATACGGCTCTTAATGCCCTCCAAGCCGTAACATCCACATACCATTTGGCCATGAAATTTCCTAGTGATCAAGGGATCGACACTATGAGGGGTGAACAGACAGTGACCAGAGAATGCTATGTCGCCTCGTTAAAAGAGGTCAAGATGAATGAGGCTATGATCATTGAAGGCCTTGATGTCAGAGATGAGAAGGAGCTAGTTAGAGGGGAACCAGTGGAGGAACTAATTGAAGTGCCCATTAATCTTGCCGATTCAATGAAGACGGCCAAGATTGGTAGCCATCTGTTCTCTCAGGCCAATGATGATCTCACAGCTTTCTTGGCTGAGCACAACGATATCTTTTCTTAGACTCATTCGGACATGTCAGGCATCGAGCCTTCTTTTATTACTCATCACCTCAGTATTGAGCCCCAGTTCTGACTGTTCTGCCAAAAGTAACGCACTTTTCATCCAGAACGTAACAACCTCATTGCCACTGTGGTGGACAAGCGGTTGAAGGCCCAGTTCATTAGAAACGTGGACTATTATGCATGGTTGTCTAATGTGGTCTTGGTCCGCAAAATACTAGCAAATGACGATTGTGCGTCGACTATTCCGGCCTTAACCGAGCTTTCCCCAAAGATAGATACCTACTTCCTAAGGTAGATCTATTAGTCGACACAACTGCGGGACATCAAATGCTTAGCTTCATGGATGCCTTCTTAGGCTATAATTAGATCTTAATGCATGCAGCTGACCAGGAACACACCTTCTTCATTACTGACAGAGGAACTTATCATTACCGTAGGATGCCATTTGGTTTGAAGAATGCGGGAGCCACTTACCAGCGTCTGGTTACTGCCATTTTCAAAACCAGATAGGTCGGAACATGGAGGTTTACGTCGACGACATGCTCGTCAAAAGCAGACTCTCTTCCAATCATCTAACAAACCTGCGGGAGACCTTTCAAGCCCTGTGCAAGTACAAGATGAAGTTGAACCTAGAGAAGTGCTCCTTCGGCGTTAGATCTGGTAAGTTTTTAGGTTTTATAGTCAGCCACGGAGGTATTGAGGCCAACCCAGAAAAAATCAAGGCCCTAATAGAAATGCAGTCTCCCAAAACGGTGAAGGAGGTTCAACGACTCACAGGCAGAGTAGTCGCCCTTAATTGTTTCATATCAAGGGCCACCGACAAGTGCCTTCCGTTCTTCAAAGTGCTTAGAACCTCTTTCGACCGGAATATTGAGTCCGAGGAGGTATTCCAATAACTAAAACAGTGCATAGCAAATCCTCCCCTTATCTCTCAAGCACTTCCAGGGGAGACCCTCTTTCTTTACTTAGCTATCTCCCACACCGTGGTTAGCTCGGCCCTCGTCGGAGAGGACGACTCAGTCCAACGCCCGGTTTATTATATCAGCCGTGTACTTCGAAGGGCAGAACAAAGTTATCCCTTATTGGAAAAGATGACCCTAGCTTTGGTCATCACCTCCAGACGCCTTTGACCTTACTTTCGAGCCCACCCGATAGTGGTTCTCACTGACTAACCTTTGAAAAAAATCATGCAACAGCCAGAGTTGTCGGGCAGGCTCATGCAGTGGTCTGTCGAATTAAGCCAATACGAAATCTCTTATTGACCCCGAATAGCTATCAAAGGCCAGGCTATCGCAGATTTTATCCTGGAGTTTACCAATCTCACCCCAAACGCACCCCCTCCGCCAGCACACGTCATTTCTGATATAGAAGACCCCAACTCCTAGACTCTTAGTGTTAACGATTCATCTCGCAAAGATGGTAGTGGAGTAGGTTTAATCCTCACCACCCTGGAGGGTGAGTACTTCAAATGTGCCCTCCGATTCCTGTTTGTAGCGAGGAATAACGAGGCTGAATATGAGGCCCTAATAGCAGGTCTCCGTCTGGCTAGAGACATTAAGGTCGACCATCTCCGAGTGTTTAGTGATTCCCGCTTAGTCGTCGGATAGATAACAAACAAGTTTGATGCCAAAAAGGAAGCAATGCGATCATAAAGAGACATCGCTCTTCCTCTCACCTGCCTCTTCAATAGCTTTTACATCAAGCATGTCCCCAGGTCAGAGAACTCCCAAGTAGATGAAATGGCACAGTTAGCCTCAGCAGATCAATCAGGTCTCAGCCACGGCATCCAGATTGAACACCTGACCCATCTAATAGTTTCACCAGACCCACAAGTGATCCATCTGCTCCAGGGCGAGCCTATCCTATGGGCCCTAGACATTATCACATTTTTAGAACAGGGAGTACTACCAACAGATAGGTAGGAGGTCGCGAAGGTCAGGGCTCAGTCATCAAATTATGTCCTTATTGGTAACATCTTATATAAGAGGGGATTCTCATGGCCATACCTCAAATGCCTCAATAATGAACAAGCCACCTATGTAATGAGTGAAATACATGAAGGAGTTTGTGACAACCACTCTGGGGGAGGGTCTTTAACTCATAAGATCCTTCGTACAGGTTACCGGGTTACTTTTGGCCCATGCTCAACCAAGATGCCATCGACTTTGTACTCAAATGTGACAAACACCAGCATTTTGCCAATATCCCTCACATCCCTCTAACAGAGTTGATCACACTCAGCAGTCCTTACCCATTCGCCAAGTAGGGCATCGATCTCGTAAGCCCCTTACTGACTGGCCGCCGCTAAGCAAAGTTTGCCGTGGTTGCCACTGATTATTTCACTAAATGGGTAGAAGCAGAGCCCCTTGCTAAGATTACTAAGTGGAACACCACAAGGTTCATTTGGCAGTCTATTGTGTGCCGCTTCGGGGCTCTTCAAGCCATCGTCTCAGACAACGACAAATAGTTTGACAATGCCAAATTTAGAAAATTCTGTGATGAGCTCCATATCAAGACCTGTTTTTCTTCCCCTGGCCATCCTCAAGCTAACGGCCAGGTAGAACTCACTAACCACTCTCTGTTGAAAATCGTCAAGACCAAGTTGGAGGCCGCCAAGGGACTTTGGGTGAAAGAGTTGCCGAACGTCCTCTGGGCCTATCGGACGACAGCCAGAACCCCGATTGGAGAGACCTCTTTTCGCTTAACATACAGCGCCGAGGCAATCATCCCCGTGGAATTTGGTCTACTGACACCCAGGGTCATCTATCCCGATCCAAAACTGAACGAAAAATTTTGAAAGGTCGACTTGGACCTCAACGAAGAACTGCGAAAAACAGCCGCCGTCCGACTGGCCTCATACCAGTAGAAAGTAAGACAGCATTATAATCGTAGAGTTCGACCCAGGGAATTCACAGTAGGAGATTTAGTCTTACGAGCAGCAAACCTTGCCACCAAAGACCCAACCGAGGGAAAGCTCGCAGCTAAGTGAGAAGGACCTTACGTTGTCAAATCAAGGCCACGTCCAAGCACTTACCGACTAAAAGACATGGAAGGCAGAGACCTCTCTCACTCACGGTATGCTGAGCACTTGAAGCAATATTTCCAATAAAATGGAGTCCTTTACTGTCGTTTTGTTCTTTTTACTTTCTGGTCCACTTGTTCATTTTTGACATTCCAATACAATGTATACGTTGACAGTGGCATCACTGCACATCAATGACAAACACATTTCTCTCTCTTTGTTATTTGTGTCGTGTAATTTGAGCCAAGCAAAGCCTCAGCCAGACTGAGTTAAGCAAAACCTCAGCCAAATTAAGCCTGAAGAGCTCAGCCAGATTGAAACCTCGAAATCTCAGCCAGACTGAGTCAAGCCCTCTAAGTCTCAGCCAGACTAAGCCCTCCAAGCCTCAACCAGACTGAGCCTTCCAAATCTTAGCCACACTGAGTTGAGTTACGCTGAGCCTTAGCGAGATTGAGCCCTCCAAATCTCAGCCAGACTGGGCTTGAAGATCTCAACCAAACTGAGCCCTCTAAGCCTCAGCCAAACTAAGCCCTCCAAATCTTAGCCAGACTAGGCTTGAAGAGCTTAGCCAAACTGAGTTAAGCAAAGCCTCAACCAGATTGAGCCTAAAGAGCTCAGCCAAACTGAGTTACGCAAAGCCTCAGCCAGACTGAGTCGAGTTACGCCAAACCTCAGCCAGACTGAGCCCTTCAAATTTCAGCCAAACTGAGCTTGAAGAGCTCAGCCAGACTGAGTTAAGCAAAATCTAAGCCAGATTGAGCCCTTCAAATCTCGGCTAGACTAGGCTTGAAGAGCTCAGCCACACTAAGTTGAGCAAAGCCTCAGTCAGACTAAGCCTGAAGAGCTCAGCCAAATTGCGTTACGCAAAGCCTCAGCTAGACTGAGCCCCCTAAATCTCAGCCAGAATGAGCTTGAAGAGCTTAGCCAAACTGAGTTATGCAAAGCCTCAGCCAGACCAAGTCTAATAACCTCCACTCCAGGTCCAGATTACCTACTTCAATTTTTATATGACCACATCTTTCCCTCACATGATTGTTTTCATTCCCAACATGATTAGTTTTTCCAAATCCTCAAGCCTCATCCTTATTCTTTCTTTCAAATAAAATTCTTTCTCTCAAATAAAACATTTGCACGTATGCCATTCAACTCACAAACATGCGTTCACACTCAAAATCAAACCAATTCTTGAACAACAAAGCAAGGCAAAACAAATAGTAGTTTTATAACTTAGCTTTATTACAAACTGTAACATTCTTCACAAAAGAAGTTTTGCAATTCTGACACAAATTTCTCACAAATAATCTTTACAAAAGCAATTTGCAACAAGACTAAGTATATCAGGCTGCTGACAGCACAGCTACACCTTCACACCTTCCCACCTCCATCTCCTTCCTCCCCACTGGACATTAGATCCTCTTCTTCAATACCCTCATCCAGCAGGGTGTGAGTAATGTGTCCCTCACTTGGCCTTAGGAGCCTGGTGTCGATGTCTGCTGCCCTTCGTTGACAACTCATCCACCCATTATCCCAATACATACTCAGTTTATGCTTGTAATAATATGACTGCTGGAAACTCTGGATTATTTCTCTTTTGATCTACCCCTTCACCAGTTCAGCAGTAGCCACGATCGATGGCCTAACACCACCTTCCCCCTTTTTTGGCAATGCTCCTCGCCATGGTTTTGTCGACCACCATCTAAAACTCAGGCGATAGCTTAAATTGTTCCACCACAATAGTGCACAGATTCAGGTAAGCAGCCCTCTCTGACACCATCATCTTCTCTAACTCTGCTAACTTGGCCCTTTCGTCCTCCAAAGCCTTCGTCAACTATGCCTCTCGTGCGTCTGCCTTTTCTTTCTCCTTCAGAGACGCTTCACGTAGCTCTTCATTGTTGACTAGGGCTTCTTTTAATCTCTCCTTCATGGTCTCGCAAGCCGCTTGGCTTTTCTAGGCTTGTCTCTGCTCAGTCACCAACTCCGTTGTCTTTTCACCCAATAGTGCCCTGGCCTTGATCAGTTACACCTTGGTTTATTCTTCCCTTTCCTTGGCGCATTCTTCCGTGAAGCCCTGAACCACTGCCAACACCTTCATCTTTTTGGCCTTTTGCGCATATTTTAAACCCTTAGTAGCAAGCACTTCACGCCATTGTTTGCCAATGTGCACACTCCCCATTTGCTTTCCCTAGCTCTGCTTAGGTCTTCCCCAACTGCGTTTTGAGTGGGTCTACCTCCATCTTTACACTCACACCCTTGTTTACCAACGCTGCTGCCAATGTCAGTGATTCTATTTGGGCTGAACATAATGCTGTCATCAGGTCAGCCTCCCTAAACCTAGAGATATCTTTGATTGCTGCATCCTCTATCGTCCCCATCAAGCATTTTGCTGCCACTCGCGCATTACTCAACATGTTGGCAAGCTCTTTTCCACTTGTTGGTAGTAGCCCAACTACGGCTCTTAAATGACGAGCAGCCGTTCACCTCACTCCTGCCGTCGTGCTCACTTGGGCAAGGCTCTCCTCCCCCATCCTCCTTTTCACCATACTTTTTTCTCTCTCCTTCCCTCTGGCGCCAGCACATCGCCAACCTGTTTCTTTACCTGCCCTCCCACCTCCACCATCTCTACAATGGAGAGCTCATGCTCTTCCTCCACAACCATCCCTGATTTGGGCCCCACTTCCACCTCGCTACTCACCCCCACTGTTGTTTTTTTATTCTTCTTTCGCACTGCCTCTCTCTCTCCACCCTCTATCCCAATCATTTTTTTCTTCCTTAACACCTTCTCCATCTCCACTTTACTCCTCTCCTTCAGTGGGTCTATCGGCACTTTCAGCGGCTCAAACGTACTCAAGTCCTTGCCTACCAACGGTTTAGGCCTTGGGCGCGCCACCTTTTCCACCACTGCCTTCAGCGCCAGTCCCAACTCCTTTTCTTTGTATTTCTCTGCCACTGCTAGGATCCTCCTATCCTCTGCCTCTTGGTCCTTTTGCACCTCTTCCATCTCCTTAAGCGTTGGATCTCCTTCTGTGGGCTCTGGCCCCAAGCCTAAAGTAAATAGGACAGAAGGCTTCACCAAGTCATTCCACTTCACCTTCTCTTTTTCCCTCCACTACCTAACTTGTTTTACCTTTCCCTCTACCATAACGTCCAACTTCGATTCGAGTGACTTGGTGAAGACCTTCCACGCTGTCTGTACCCCCATCCCCTCGTTCTCCAACACAAAAAACCAGTTCGTACGCCACCTTTTGACTAACAAAGGTAACCACGCGACCAACCCTCTGTCTGCCATTACTTGTAGGGTTGCCCACATCTCCTGCTGACCGGATACCTTGTAACAAGAGAATAATTCCTCTACCGACATCGCTCTCCCATTGGTCACCCTCGGCCAGGAAATCATGTACGCTATCAGAATCTTCTATGAGTTGGGCATCAACTGGCCAGGCACCACCTCTAGCCAATTTAGCACATCGCAACAATTTGGGGAAATGGCAACCTTAAACCCCCCAGAGTGCCTCTTCATACAACGTAAACTCCTGGGGCCTCTCGTTTGATGCCCTCTCTGTCGCCAGCGGCACTCTCAACTCAATGTCTGCAGGAATCTAATACTTAATCCACAATCCCTCCAGATTCCCCGTGGTTAGTGTCAACCTATCTGCCTTGGTGTGCTAATGGTCAGGGGCCATTTGGCTCAACCGTTGGATAGCCGATATCATTGTCATTGGAACTGGCCGTGGTGCCTCTTCTCCCTTATTCCTCCCATCCTCTTCGTCTTATACTTCTCCGCCAACGTAATCCCGTCGTCTTCACCCAAAGCGTCCGACGTCAAGGCAGGGTGTAGACGCCCCATTTTTGACTGCCCTTGAGACTTGGGCACCACTGATTGCTTACTTAATGGTGCAGGCTATCTTGTGCAAAGGTTCGATTTCTTCGGCAAGAGGAGCTCCAAATCCCAACCTCACACCCCATTTTTGGACCAAAACAATTTTAAACCTTAAAACCCTCTCTTTCAAAATATTTTTGAAAAAAGTTTCTACAATATTCCGATGCTCGCATTTCGTTAAATGTTGCGCTTTTTGCTAAACCGAGCAAGGACAAAGTGGAAATAAATGAAGGAGAGGTGAACTCTTTGAAAAAAAATCTTCAAAACACCTTATTTAGAGGTTTGGAGTTGAAGAAAATTGGAGGAGAGGGAAGAAACCAAGTTAGGGAAGAAAATGGGCATGAACTGTTAAGAAAGAGTCGAGCAGCCCTTACTAAATAAGGTCTATCCTTTTGTACATTTGGATTTCAGCTATGAGGCCACCACCATTGGAAAGTGGACTTCCAGGGCTTCATTTTACATTCAAGAATCTCCTAAAGTCGAGTCCAGATGAGGGAGCTATGGCTGGTTGAAGTTGGGCAAGAATCCGGCTAGGACCGAAACTGAGCAGTCTTCACTAAAAGAGGCATATCTTTTTGTATATTTGGAATTTTGATGTGAGGTTTCCACCATTGGAACGAAGACTTCCGGGGCTTCAATTTAGGCTCAAGAATGACCTGCAAAAGAGTTTAGATGAAGGAGTTATTCCTATTTGAAGTTAGGACCAGAAACCAATTTTTGCTTTCCAGCCTCTACTGAAGCCTGTCAGCCATGTGTCGGCCACAAATGGAGTTTGATGGCCATATGTCAGCCCAGAGTGACCCTGGTCGGCCACCAGTGGTGGCTGGTTGGCCACCAATGATGGCCGACCGGCCATTGGTGCAAAAAAGTCACTTTTTGTGCAGATCTTTTCCTCCAGTTGTTTCACACTGCTCCAGTTGTCTCTAATTCAGATATTTTCGACCTGAAGCCATGTTTTTCTATATATAAAGGCCATTCTCTATTGTTTTCAAGGTTAGAAAGATTTGGGAGCCTCTCTTTCTACAATCCTCTCTCCTTACAATTCTCTCTCTCTCTCTAGATTTCTCTCTCTCTTCCCCTTTTGTGCATACAAGTAGAGATACACTTCTAGTTTGCCTATCAACCCTTAACCAAAGTTGCTTATCATTGGGCTGAGATTCCTTGGGATCTTCTTTGAGCTTTAGAAGGTGATTTTAGCTTGATTTGGTGCCTCATTTCTGCCTAAAGTGTGTTGTGCTTCAAGAGGTATAAAACTCACATTTTAAACTTGTTTTGCATAACTTGTTTCACCATCTTTTTGTACTATTTTTGGCCTGGTTTTCAACTACAAAAACCTCTATTTTTCAGTCCTAAAAATGGTGGTTTGAGTCTTTGTGAGTTAGGGGTTGTCCCCCCATTTTTGGCTCTTTGGCTTGTTAAGCTTTTTGTGCTATCTTTCATCACCTTTAAATCAAACTTTTTTGGGCCTTTTAACCACTGAATCTCAGAGGTTTTTTAGTGGTGGAAAACATGTTTTGAAGTCCAAAATTGGAGGGGTTAGCCTCCCCTCCTTGTATCTTGCTTGCATGCCCAGTTAGCCTTACATGTTAGCATATTTTTCTAGCATTTTGTAGCCCAATCTCAGCATGTTTTTGCCACTGTTTTGCACCTTAATCTTTGCAATTGCCCTCTATTCTTCACTCTTTTATTTACTTTGATAGTGGCTTTAAACCCCTTGTTTGCTGAAGTGTGAAATTGAGACATTTAAGCTTAATGGTTTAATTCCTTCGAAAGTTTATTATTAACGATATGAGGTCTCTTTCATGCCCAAGGCACTTGTGGTTTAAGCCTTCTTTCCCTTAGAGGACACTCACCAATGGACTTAATTGATTAAAGAATTAATCGGTAATATAAAATGAGTAAACAAAAATGAACAAGTAAAAGAGGCAAGATAAAGCATCTTTTGTGTCGCATAGCAGTGTTCTGATCGGACGTTAATTTGAACACGAGAAAAATGGGATGTTTCATACTCAAAGTGATGAAACGTGTCACTTTCCTTGGTCACCATCACCCTTGATCATGCATGATAGGGTAGTGGTCTTGTTGAGTCATGTTTTGCACTCATTAAGCTTATACAAGCTTGGTTCCTTAGCCATCATGCATGGAAAATGCTTGGTTTATGGTTTGAGGGCCAAGAGTTGCACTCCTTTGAGCTTGTGTAATGATAAGAAGGGTAATAGTACACACACTCCTTGAGAATACACTATTTTGCCTCTGTTTGCTCTCTGTTACAGCAAAAAAGGAAGTTCAGGGGAGGGGTGTCTGACCGGCCACCAGTAGTGGTTGACCGGCCACCAGCAGTAGCCGACCGGCCACCAATGGTAGCCGACCGGCCACCAATGGTAGCCGACAACCACCATTGGTAGCCGACAGCCACCATTGGTAGCCCACCAGCCATCAATGAAGAAGGTTGCTCTGTGTACTCTTGAAGGGGATTAGAGATGTTCTGGGAGTTGGCACAATTTTTAGTGGTCAAAAATATGCAAACAGAGGCTGCAATGGCAAGGTGGTGGCATTTTTGGGAAGAGAAGCCGAGCATGCATGCATCCCTCGAGGCCATTTACTTGCCTTGCTTAATTAGTTAGTTGTAGCTAATTCTTTCATACAAGTGTTGTAATTATTTAATTAGCTTAGATAGTCAATTAGTTTAATTGCTTTCATTAGCTTAGCATAGCTAGTTATTCAATTTTGATTTGTAATAATTAGTTAACTAGAATAGTTAATTAATTCGTTTTGTAATAGTTAGCTTAATTAGCGTAGTTAGTTAGCTTATTCATTCGGACCCTCCTTTGCAAGGGCATAATGTTGTAATAAGTGTGCGTGCGTGTGTGTATGTCTTCCAACCCCACGTCTTTCTCCTTTTTATTTATCCGCTTTTGATGGTTAGATTAAGGATCATGTTTCAATTAGCGTACCTTATGCTTACATGATTGCATCCATTCATTTGTCTTGCATGCACCAAGCCTCGGCGCATCATTCAAACTGCATTGTCAATTCAATACTTATTTGAATACGTGTTTCAAAGCATGCTATCAAAGTGTTGTAAATACCATGATTAAGTAGCCGAGCCTATTTAGTTACATCATTGCATGTGTTGCATTAGTCATTTGACATAGTTAGGATCATGCATCTTTCTAACTAGCTTTTGTTTTGGCTTGGAGTACTCGGTGAGTTTTATGCTTTAGCATACTTGCATGAGTGTGATTGCCATATTGCCATGTTTCGCATGCTTGCCATGAGGCTATGTGCTTACTTGCTAAATTGCATGAATGCCTGTGGATGAAGGCTTGTTGTTTGAATTGGAACGATTCAACAAATGTGCGTTTTAAGCCTACTTTGTTGTGGCAAATCATGTTTTAAGCCCACTATGTTTGGTGGCAAACCTACATCTTTAAGCCCACTTGAGGGTGGCAAATTCAAACCCTTTTCGAAAATATACATGAGTTGAATTGTTCCAAGTCTTGTGACTAGTCTATACTTACTTGTGTGCGTCGCATAGTAAAGCTAGCCTAATAATTGGAATAAGAACACATAATGTTTATAAAGTAACATATCGTGATTAATAGAGGTCGATCTTCTATCGGGCGAGCGGGGGTGCTCATTTCAGGACCTTCCCCTCTCGTATCCAAGTTTCCGAGCTGCGGCAACTTTGGTGATGACGGACACATGGCCTTTGGCACGAGTCAGGGTTTCCTAAATTTCTCCAAAATAAAATATTTAGGTGGTGACTCTATATCTAGCAAAGCAGTCCAATTTTGGCATTATTTTGATTTAAAATTGATTTTCCAAAAAGGTGTGGCCAGATTTGGACTCTTTGGTAGTTATCAGTTTCACATTGCACTTGTAAGACTAGATTCAGAACCGCTGGAGTCTAAACTGTGAGGCCTTCTTTTCAAACCCTTTTCGAAAGGCAAGGGTGTAGAAAAAGGCGAGTCCACTGTTTCTGGCGACTCTGCTGGGGATTTAGAGAAGTTGACTCGAACTCATGATATGTTGTTTTATCTACACTTATGTGTTTCTTTGTATTTGCATTTGCATCGGTGCGCCTAAGTCACAGTGTTTGCCATCTACTATTCCTGAATGGTTTACTGGAGGCTCGTTTGGAAAAGCGTGCCATAAGGTCAATCGGTTGCGGGCTCTGCCATGATGGGAACACAAGCCTTGGATCTGGACTACCACTGTACTGTTTGATCCTCCTTTCATTTCTCGGTGTTAGGTGCGAGAGGTATATTAGGTAGTCTTACTGAGGTACCGTTTTTAACCGATCGACCTAGTTGTATATCGGAAGCCATAGAGACTGTTCCAAACTAGGACAGGTTGCTCACCCGAATGCAGGATTGTACGAAACTGCTTGTTTGCGTAGTGAACCCCTAGCTCCTGACGATATTAGGACAGGGTAACCCTATCCCCTCATAAGGGTGTTTTGGCTCTCACTTAACTGGTATGTGCTTTACAATGAAACTGTGCAGGGATGTGCATATCAGTTACCAAGTTGGTATCTATTTTGGAGCAAAATTCAGTAGAGAGCATAGTCATTCAGTTGTGATCATATCCGTTCTAGTGAAATTGGGCTGAGATGCTGTTTGTTTTCTTTTTGGCAAGGTAGTCCTGGAACCATAGCTTCAGAAGGCTCCAATATCCCCCAGGTACTCTGGACTTGTGTCGATAGACTTTGTCAAGTCGAAAATTGTTCAGAAGCAACCTGTGTTTACCTCATCCCCACCGGTTACAAGTCGAAAGACTTTCAGGCAGAATTCACCAGTGCCGTGTCTACAGCAGTCACCCCTTAGTTCACCCAAGTCTAGTCTGGTCTGGGAATAGTTGTGTGCATTTAGTTGAGCACGAGATCAATCACCCATTCCCATGGCTCAGTATCCCCCATCCAGTGTGGAAGAACTCATGTGGCACTTACAACAAACAGTTGAAGCACTGTAGCAAGACGTTGCTTACCAAGCTGAGGTCATAGCCTGCCAAGCTGAGGTTGTAACCCACCAAGCAGAAGTAATAGATAGGCTTCAGCAACAGCAACCACAATCGACAGTAGCTTCTACATCTCATGCACCTCCCACTGGTAACCCGACACCCAGAGCCACTACCCATACTACTAATGCCCAAGAGACTCAGGGTAATCCGGCAGAGCCAATCCCAGCACAGGCCTCTAAAGCTCCTGTCTATCAAGCTGAAGCTCCGTTTGAATTTGAGGTTGGCCCAACTGCACTTAAGGTCATTAAATTGGAGAAGTTATTCAAACGAGCACAAGGAGTGAACTCTATCCCGGATTTAGAGGACGGGTATACTGAATCTGCAGTTACCTCACCGGAGCGGTTTAAAATGCTGCATATCAACCACTTCGATGGCTCGGGAGACCCAATGGTGCACCTCCACATATTTTTTGATATCCTGAGGCCAATGGGTCTGACCCCAGCCCAGAAGTTGTCTCTCTTTGGCCGAACCATGTCTGGGATAGTCGTAATCTGGTATGCTAAATTGGAGGACTCTATGAAACAGAAATGAGAAGAGATGGCTGAGGCCTTTATTGCTTAATACTCCTACAACACACAGATCGAGGTCATAACTCGTGATCTCGAAGTCACCCACCAAAAGCTAAAGGAGGGTTTCTCAGAGGCCGTGACAAGATGGAGAGCAAAGGCCTCGATGATGACTACAAGGCCTTTCAAAAAAGATCAGATCAGGATGATTGTTCAGAATCTGCATGGCAAGTTGCTATAGAAGATGATCATTCTACCTTTATTTACCTTTCCAAAGCTTCATGAAATTGGGGTTCAAATCGAGGATGCCATAAGACAAGGGATCTTTGTGGAAGGTAATGAGCCTTTGAAAAAGAATGTTGTTCGCAGTTCCAATGCTACTACTGATGGTAGCACAGCTGCGAAATGCTCAGAAGTAAACATGATCACCACTTTCCTCAATGGCCAAAAACCAACCACTTCGACTTGGCCCCAAGCCTGAAATTTCCATCCTCTTTACATGAGTCTCTCTCAAGCCTTGAGAATGCTACATGAAAAAGGGTACCTAAAACTCCTAGAACCCCAACCCCTTCCAAATCCTCTTCCACCAAGATATGACCCAGCTAAATACTGTGTCTATCATGAATAGCACAGTCATGATACGAACTGTTGCATCCACATTTGTCATAAGATTTAGGATTTTATTGACGAAGAGATCATGGCTCCACCAAAAGGAGCTCAGGCTAACACTAACTTGTTACCTCAGCACCTCAATTTAATCCATACACTGCCATCCACCTACAACCCCAGCATATGCATCACCCTAGCCCATTTACCCAAGCCTGAGGTCTTCATTCCAGAAAATACGGACTTATGTATGATAGATGCATTTGAACCCCAATCATCTCAAACCCATGAACCCACTACTTCTGAGCTAGTGAGCATGATTGAAGATTTGCAAAGAACTGTGGTAGATTTAGCCTTTGGAATTTTGGCTCCATCATCAACCACATCACGAGCTAGAAATTTCACGCCAAAACGCATCCCAATCTTGGGACGGGCTGCATTTAAAGAAGGCCAATCCCTTGGCAAAGTGGAGGCAAATGGCAAGAACAAGGTAGGGGCAGGCATTGGTCCCTATGAACATCTTCAGTGGGCTATTGAGGTTTTGAAGGCTGAAGGACTGAACAAACAGCAAGTGCTCGTAGTTGTTGCAAAGACTATAGATGACACTTTTGCCACTCAGGATGAGAGCATTCTGAATCAAGGGGTAGGCCAGGAGAAGGGCTGTCGTACCAGAAACACCCATTTCAACCCCAATCCTACACTCAGAAGAGATCAGTAAATCCAGTCAGCACCTGCCAATCCCTTTGCTGGTACATCTAATACAATTCTACAAACCTCAAGCCATCAGGCCCGAGGACAAAGGGTCTTCACCCTGCTTTACATGTCCATATCCAAAGCCATGGGCGTGTTGATAAAAAAGGGCCATCTCAAACCCCTAGAGCCTCGGCCTCTCCTGAATCCCTTTCCGGCCAAGCATAATGCTGCCAAGTACTGTGCATTCCATCAACAAATCGGTCATGACATAGACAGTTGTTTTCATCTTCGCCATGAAATACAAGATCTGATTGACAACGAGGTCATTGTCGCACCAAGTCTTGTAAAGTCTACCGGTACTGGATCGATGAACTTGGGGGATAATGTGATTATGTGATCGGGGGATGAACCACTTGTTGACGGCGCTCATTTTACTCCAAATATGGCGGATGACACACACTATTTTGAGCAATGTGTGAATGTTGTTTATTGTACTTTCTGACTTGGGTATTGAGTTAGTTCTGTTGTGTTGTATTGAGTTAGTCTTTTTGTATGGAGTCCGTCTTGTTGTGTCGGAGGTTGGTGCTTTCAAGCATGTTAACTCGGGCATCACTTTCTTGTTTTGTGTTTGTCTTTTACACTCTTTCTTTTTGTGTCTATTTCTGCCATTGACCCAGTTGTGCTAGAAGATCTGAATGAAACAACAGTAATTTTCACCTACTTTTCTGTGCCCTGAAATCATTGCATTGACCTAAGCTTTTCAAAACTTTTCGAACACTGTGATGAAAATAAGAGGGAGGAATTCCTCGGGATTTGTAAAAATTTTATCAACCTGGGAGAGAGAGGCACGTTAAGCCCTTAATAAATGAAATCATGTTTGTTAATGTGAGTACTGAGAAGGATCCTAGCTTGATCCAGATTAGTTCTACATTGTCTTCAGAGGAGCCTGAGCAACTAGTCGCTTTATTAAAAAATTTCAAAAAATGTTTTGCGTGGTCCTACGAAAACATGCGTGGAATTGATCTTGAGATTGTGCAGCATAGGATCGCTCTCGGCCTTGAGACTCGACCTCTTTTGCTTTCAAACCTTGAAATTTGATTCAGAATGTTCAACAATCAATCACAATATAAGGCTTGTATAACCGGATCAGAAGCAACCCTTGAACTGGAGGTAAGAAGGTCAGATTAAGAAGGGAAAATGCCATCAAAGGAAGCTTGCAAAGCTAGATTAGAAGTAGCCCTTGAACTAAGGGCAAAAATGTCAGATGTGCTCAAAGAATCAAAAGATGGGTTATTCCGCAAACCAATGAAGACTGGTAAGAAAGCCAAATTCCAACAGCTGGAAGAAGAAAATTTATTGTTAAAGGACAATCGAGTTCCTATCCACAACACTAGGGGAAAATTCAGACCCGATTGGATGGGCTCCTACATCATCGGCAAATAGCAGCCATTCTCCTGGATTCAGATGACTTAGAGATCCTATGGCCAATCAACATAGACAAAGTTAAACTTTTTTTTATCCTTGAGAGGCTCGCTGGGTCAAAAACCCGAAAGGCCGACCTAGGTAAAAGTTAGAGCAGAGAAAAAGAACAAAAAGAACAAAAATGAAAAAATGAAGAAAATGAAAAAATGAAAAGGAAAAGAAAAGAAGAAAAGAAATGAAATGAAAAGAAAAGAAAAATAGAGCTCGCAATGTTGAAAACCCGGAAGGGCAACCTTGGCAAAAGTTAGAGCGCAAAAGGAGAGTGTCAACACCCGAGTGAACCTCAACCCGGAACTGCATACGGCCTGATTCCCATCTTTGGGATAAGTAGGCAACTTCATCCTGAAGTTCGGCCCCAACCATTTTCAGCCTGCTTGGCTCATCCATGTTGATTGGTTTACCCTTGTTCAACTCGGCTATCCTATCCATGTGCAAATTGGCTTAGCTTCATTCAAAATCGGACTGTCCTATTCCGTTACAAGATTCAGCTACGAGACAATTCAAGTTAAGATTTGAGGTTGTGCATATCAAGAGTAGATTTCGTGTTGGTTGAGCAATGGCCATTTGCAAAAACAGTTTTGAAGATTTTTAATGAGGTTAACTAGTTTTCTCGAAAATTATTCCATTTTTCCAAAACTGGACCATTTCTTGGACCCAAAAAAGGAAAATTTTCATTGCGCACAACCTAACTTGCATGATTTCAAATCAGAAAATCGAACAAGCATGTTAATCCAACTCTTATGTTGGTCAAAATTGTTTTAGTAGGAAGCTAAAAACAAAAAATGGTCAAAATGATAAACTAGGGGCACAGTTGAGTCAGGTTTTCCGTCTTTTCCCCATTGTCAACATACTTGCCAGAAAAGGGCACCATACTTGCCGGAAAAGGCACCATACTCGCTAGAAAGGGCACCGTACTCGCTAAAAAAGGCACAACTGAATTTAGCAGTAGGGAGGCCCAAAAATCTCTCATCCTCCAAGCAGTGAGGTATCAAGCCAAGTGCGAAGAATAGACTGGAAATGGAGTGGGATGTTCGGTTCCTTCATCCGGACAATCACACCCAAATTGGCATCTGACCTGGAATGGGGACATAGAAAACGTAATGTGTGGAACTAATCAATTGTATACCTAGCCGGTAGGACATGCTGCAATTCATCTCGGTCAAGTTAAGCCAGGGGCATCGTTAACCGATGTCAGTTGCAGATCTGCTGCACATCCAGTCACACCACAACCCCTCTGTGAGAAGGTTCACGTGAGCAAAAGAAGGAGAATCTAGCAGAATACTAGGGGCAAGAGCCCACAACTTCCTGCTTATCCATCAACCACCCAGGGAAGGGATAAAAAATAAGAGAGATTAAAGAATAAAGAGATGTGCGCTGAGAGAAAAAGTGAGGAAAGGGCTTTTTAAAAAAACTAGAGATTGAGTGCCAAAGTGATGTGAGAATCACAGATAAGAAAGGGTGGGAAACAATACCCGGAGAAGCAGGCTCCTCGTGAACTAAGAGGTCTCTCGCCATTGGAACATATCCGAGTGTTGTGTTTGTTGTTTTTGTTTGTCTCGATTCTTGTTTTGAGTCGTTTTGAGTGTCAATAGATGTGTTTAGGTTGTTTTTAACTTTGTTTTCTCTTTGTTGAGTCGTGGTGTACTGTGGTCAGTCGTAGGTTCAATACCCGGTCAAGAACTCTTTCTCAATTTCAACTTCAAAAATAAATCGTTTTGTGCTTAAAGTGCTGTGTTATTCTCCACATTTGTACAAAACATGATTCTTTCTTTCATAAACCGTAGGGTTCAACCCAGGTCATGTGAGAACAATAGAATAAGGACCTATCTGAAGCTACATAGGTTCTAGACTGCAAAGCAAAAGAAAAGAGGCAAAAATTGGAGCATCTTAGTGTGTTTCAACTTCAGAAAATTCTGAGATTGCATTCCGGATGTACCTTTTCAGGCCTTGTCAATGCTCCGAAGTATGAGTGTACCTCTACCTCAAGCTCAAGCTCAAGACTGCTTCAAGCCAGAATGGTGATCAGAAGTGCTCTCCCTGAGTACCATTCCTTGCCAGAGGCATCTTGACTGTGTTTACAATGAGTTCTTAGGAGACCAGCTGCGACGGTGGAAACTAGAGTTCGAATGGTGATGCCTAGAACACAAAGGTTTGGAATTTCCGAGACTAAAGTCTGGTTTAAATACCCAGGGGTGTATCCTCAGCTTGAAATCAGTATGGTAGCCCTATAGATTGAGATAGCATGTGTGCGCCTCAATTCTGGATACTGAACCAACCTAGTCTGTCACCCCATTGGAGAATAGGGAAAGTTATGAATGTGATCATGAAGAAAAGTGGCATCCAAGGCTTCTACACGAAGAACCCTTGTCAGCGTTTCAGGGCCTTTGAACTGTGAGTTGAAGGTAAGAGTTCGAAGAACACAAGGGGGAGATCCCTGTCAGAGTAGAGCGGTTCATCGCCATTTACCCCATGAGGTGCTTTTTAAAAGTGCCGCTTTGTTTGTTCATTGCATTCCCTAAGCATCGTGCACTACATTGTTTGTAACATGTATCATATCATCGCACTTATTGTATTTATTTGCATCTTCTATTATCTTGTATCGATTATCCTTTTACGCTGAGCAGTGTTTAGGATCGTTGTCCCCCAGGGCTTATCTCAGGATGCGTGGAACGCGCTCCTTACTGCTTTTCTTTCGACCTCTTCTCACGATTTCAGCGTGGTTAGAGTGTTTCTTTCCTCACACGATATCTACGTGTTTGGAATTTATCTCAGGTTGCATGGAATGCGCCCCTGAGTGGTTGTTTTCGGACCTCTTCTCACGATTTCAGTGTGGTTACAGTGTTCCTTTCCTTATACGATTTCAACGTGTTTGGAATTTATCTCAGGACGCGTGGAACGTACCCCTGATTGGTTTTTTCAGGACCACTTCTCACGATTTCAACGTGGTCAGAGTGTTCCTTTCCTCACATGATTTCAACATGTTTGGAATTTATCTCAGGTTGCATGGAACGCGCTCCTGATTGGTTTTTCTTTGGACCTCTTCTCACGATTTCAGCGTGGTTGGAGTGTCGCTTTTCTCACACGATTTCAGCATGTTTGGAATTTATCTCAGAATGCGTGGAACACGCTCCTGATCGGCTTTTCTTTGGACCTCTTCTCATGATTTCGGCATGGTTAGTGTGTCCCTTTTCTCACACAATTTCAGCGTGTTGGGAATTTATCTCAGGATGTGTGGAACGCGCTCTTGACGTCTTTTCTTAGGATCTCTTCTCACGATTTCAGTGTGTTTGAAATTTATCTCAGGATGCGTGGAATGCACTTCTGAGTGGTTTTCTCAGGATCTCATCTCATGATTTTAGCGTGGTTTAAGTGTCCCCTTCCTCACACAATTTCAGTGTGTTTGGGATTTGTTCTTCCTCCTCTCACGATTCCGGCGTGGTTGGAGTATGTCACCCTATGCATCTATTGCACTATTTGTTACATCCATTACATCATACCATTTTATCGCCTGCATCCTTTCCATGTTAAGCTTAGTTTGGCATGTGCTCATATATTTCCTTCGTTGAAGCATAGCTCTGCATGTGTATGTGCCCATTCTACAAGAATTGTGGTCTGAGGGTTTCGACACCTTTTCTGTGTTGTACGTGGTCTGTTTTGTGTCCATACCTTTTCTAGGTAGAGATGTGGTTTGGCTTGCATCCCTTATTCACTACATCCATTGTTGCATTCAGCATTTAGGATCATGATCTTTCCTCAGCAGATCATTCCTCACTTATATCATCCCATCCAATTACTTGTATTCTTTCTACAAAACACATAGTTCTGCATGTGAACACGCCTATCCCACTAAGAGAATTGTGGTTTGAGGCTTCCGGCACCTTTTCTATGTTAAACGTAGTTTGATTTTGCATCTCCATTCCTTTATGATATTTGTGTGGTTTTGCACTGCTTGTGGTTTGATTATTTTATTGCACTGTATTTCAATTACATTGTTTTGTTACATTGTGTATCCATTTGCATCTTGCCCCTGAACTACATTGGCTTGATTCCTTGCAAAGGGATACGTAGGCAACCTTCGGGTTCAACCAACTGCATCTGCATTTTGTTTGTTTGCCTAAGTCTTACGGCCTTGTCAAAATGGGTCGTCTTTGGGTTTTGACATTCACTCATGTCATTTCATGACTCTAAGCTCTGTCAAAGAGGGGCAATTGTAGACACCTCATTCTTGACTGCCCTTAAGACTTGGGCACCACTGATTGCTTACTTGATCGTGCAGGCTATCTTGTGCAAATGTTCAATTTCTTCGACAAGAGGAGAACCAAATCCCAACCTCACACCCCATTTTTGGACCAAAATGATTTTAGACCTTAAAGCCCTCACTTTCAAAATATTTTTGATAAAAGTTTCTACGATGTTCCGAGGCTCACATTTCGTTAAATGTTGCGCTTTTCAGTAAATCGAGCAAGGACGAAGTGGAAATAAATGAAGGAGAGGTGAACTCTTTGCAAAAATCTTCAAAACACCCTATTTAGAGGTTTGGAGTTGAAGAAAATTGGAGGAGAGGGAAGAAACCAAGTTGGGGAAGAAGATGGCTATGAACCGTTAAGAGAGAGTCGAGCAGCCCTCGCTAAACCAGGCCTATCCTTTTGTACACTTGGATTTCAGTTATGAGGCCCCCTAAAGTCGAGTCCAGATGAGGGAGCTATGGTTAGTTGAAGTTGGGCATGAATCCGATTAGGAATGAAACTGAGATATCTTCACTAAAAGAGGCATATCTTTTTGCACATTTGGAATTTTGATGTGAGGCTACCACCATTGGAAATAAGACTTCCGGGGCTTCAATTTAGGCTCAAGAATGACCTGTAAAGGAGTCTAGATGAAGGAGATATTCCTATTTGAAGTCGGGGCCATAAACCAGTTTTTGCTTTCCAGCCACTAGTGAAGCATGTCGGCCATGTATCGCCCACAAATGGAGTTTGACAGCCATATGTCGGCCAAGAGTGACCTATGTTGGCCACCAGTGGTGGCTGGTTGGCCACCAGTGATGGCCGACCGGCCATTGGTGCAAAAAAGTCACTTTTTGTGCAGATCTTTTCCTCCAGCTGTTTTACACTGCTCCAGCTGTCTCTAATTCAGATATTTTTGACCTGAAGCCATATTTTTCTATATGTAGAGGCCATTCTCTATTGTTTTCAAGGTTAGAAAGATTTGGGAGCCTCTCTCTCTACAATCCTCTCTCTCTACAATTCTCTCTCTTGCCCTTTTGTGCATACAAGTAGAGATACACTTCTAGTTTGCCTATCAACCTTTAACCAAAGTTGCTTATCTTTGGGATGAGATTCCTTGGGACCTTCTTTGAGCTTTAGAAGGTGATTCTAGCTTGATTTGGTGCCTCATTTGTGCCTAAAGTGTGTTGTGCTTCAAGAGGTATAAGACTCACCTTTTAAACTTGTTTTGCATAACTTGTTTAACCATCTTTTTTTACTGTTTTCGGCCTGGTTTTCAACTACAAAAACCTTTGTCTTTCAATCCTAAAAATTGTGGTTTGAGCCTTTGTGAGTTAGGGGGTTGTCCTCCCTTTTTGGCTCTTTGGCTTGTTAAGCTTTTTGTGCTATCTTTCATCACCTTTAAATCAAACTTTTTTGGGCCTTTTAACCACTGAATCTCAGAGGTTTTTTAGTGGTAGAAAACATGTTTTGAAGTCCAAAATTGGAGGGGTTAGCCTCCCCTCTTTGTATCTTGCTTGCATGCCTAGTTGGCCTCACATGTTAGCATGTTTTTCTAGCATTTTGTAGCCTAATCTCACCATGTTTTTGCCACTGTTTTGGACTGATTTAGCTCTGTTTTAGGCTGGTTGGGTCATATGAGTCTTGTTTTGCATGGCTGTAGTGTAAAGGGCTTCACTAGTTTGGTGTTTTAGGCCTTGAAACATCATTTCCTTGAGTTGATTGCATGTTTTAGTATTATTTTGCACGTAATTTCAGCACCTTAATCTCTGCAATCTCCCTCTATTCTTCACTCTTTTAGTTACTTCAAAAGTGGCTTTAAACTCCTTGTTTGCTTAAGTGTGAAATTGAGACATTCATGCTTAATGGTTTAATTCCTTTGGGAGTTCATTATCAACGACATGAGGTCTCTTTCATGCCCATGGAACTTGTGGTTTAAGCCTTCTTTCCCTTAGAGGACACTCACTAATGGACTTAATCGATTAAAGAATTAATCGGTAATGTAAAATGAGTAAACAAAAATGAACAAGTAAAATAGGCAAGATAAAGCATCTTTTGTGTTGTACATCATGTGTTCGGATCGGACATTAATTCGAACACGAGGAAAATGGGATGTTTCATACTCAAAGTGATGAAACGTGTCACTTTTCTTGGTCACCATCACCCTTGATCATGCATGATAGGGTAGTGGTCTTGTTGAGTCTTGTTTTGTGCTCATTAAGCTTATATAAGCTTGGTTCCTTAGTCATCATGCATGGAAAATGCTTGGTTGATGGTTTGAGGGCCAAGAGTTGCACTCCTTTGAGCTTGTGTAATGATGAGGAGGGTAACAGTGCACATACTCCTTGAGAATACACTATTTTGCCTCTGCTTGCTCTTTGTTGCAGCAAAAAAGGAAGTTCAGGGAAGGGGTGGCCAACCGGCCACTAGTAGCAGCCGACCGGCGACCAATGGTAGCAGACAGCCACCATTGGTAGCCGACCGGCCATCAATGAAGAAGGTTGCTTTGTGTACTCCTTAAGGGGATCAGAGATGTTCTAGGATTTTCACAATTTTCAGTGGTAAAAAATATGCAAACAAAGGCTGCAATGGCAAAGTGGTGGCATTTTTGGGAAGAGAAGCCAAGCATGCATGCATCCCTCATCCCTCGAGGCCATTTACTTGCCTTGCTTAATTAGTTAGTTGTAGCTAATTCTTTCATGCAAGTGTTGTAATTATTTAATTAGCTTAGATAGATAATTAGTTTAATTGCTTTCATTAGCTTAGCATAGCTAGTTATTCAATTTTGATTTGTAATAATTAGCTTAATTAGCGTAGCTAGTTAGCTTATTCATTCGGATCCTCCTTCGCGAGGACATAATGTTGTAATAAATGTACGTGCATGTGTGTATGTCTTCCAGCCCCACGTCTTTCTCCCTTTTATTTATCCGCTTTTGATGGTTAGATTAAGGATCATGTTTCAATTAGCATATTGTAAACACCCCATTTTTGACCGACCTTAAGACTTAGACGTTATCGATTGAGCGCTCGGTGATGGTGCATGTTGTGCTCGTTTAGAGCCTTGCCTCCGGGCCTCTGAACTCTTTTGTGTTTCGGCTCGGTTTGTGGACCAAACTTTGTTTCTCTTCCCAGAGGGAGGGAGAGGTCTTGCAGACCATCTCTTTGTGGTCGTAAACCACTTTTTGTGGTCGTAGGCCACTTTTCCCATTTGGAGACTAGTTTCTGGTTTTTTGGAGCCTTCGGCCGCGTGCCTTGTCTCGAGACCGCTTAACATTCTCCGTTTGGCGTGATTTTTGAACCACACCTTGTAGCCTCTGCCTAGAGGAACACTGTGGTCCGGGAGACCACTTTTGGGGTCGCATACCACTTTTGGTGCTCGTCAGCTAGTTTTCGGGGCTTTCGGCTGCGTGCTATGCCTCCCGATCTCTCGTCTTGCACCCGCTTTGGTTTGTTTTTGGTACAAACCTTATTTTCCTTGTTTGGAAGGTGGTCCAAGGGTGGGAGACTAGTATTTCTCCTGGCTGACCACTTCTTCCTTTGCCAGCCAGTTTTCTGTTTGGACAACTGGCTTTCTTGGTCTTTTGGGGCATCTTTTCTGGTCGACCACCACACCACTGCATTGTTTTCATGCCCTGGACCCTCTCCCACCATGGCCGACCAGTTTTTGTCTTTGTGGACCACTTGAAGTGGTCGGCCGACCACTTTAAGTAGCAGGCCGACCACTTCAAGTGGTCAGCAGCTTTTTGACACCTTTTTGGAGATATTTTCCTCCAGCTTTTTGAGAAGACTTTGTTCATGTTTTAGCATGTTTAAGGTCTTATTTGTGTTGTATTGGTCATCCATGACTTGCTTCGTATAGCCTTGGTTCAATCTAGCTTGTTAGCTTTGTGTATTGAATCCTCTAGCATGCATTACTTGGCTTATTTCAATGACTTGGCATCATTAGTTATGTGATTTTAATCCATGTAGTGTGGCCATACACTTGTTTTGATTACACTTACATGTCTCTTTGCATTGCATTTGCATTGGTGCGCCTAGGACACCGTGTTTGCCGTATGCTATTCCTGAATGGTTTGCCGGAGGCTTGCTTTGAGAAGAGTGCCATAAGGCTGACCGGTTGCGGGCTCTGCCACGATGGGAACACAAATCTCAGTTTTTACTGAGGCACCCTTTTTGACTATTCGACCTAGTGCATATTCGGAATCCATAGTGACCATTCCAAACTAGGACAGGTTGCTTACCCGATTTTAGGTTGTTCGAAACCGCTGTGTGCATAGTGAAACCCTAGCTCCTGACAAAATAGGACAGGAAAACCCTACCCCAACATAGGGGTGTTTTGGCTACCATTTGCATGTTATGTGCTATTAGAGTGTGCCTCTACAGGTTGTGTATCAGTTTGCAAGTCTAGGTATCAGGCCTGCGGGCATTAATATTTAGAGAATCAGTTTTAACTGAGGGTATCAGATTCAGTTTTGGGACAGCAATTTGGGGCACAGTGATCAGAGTTAAGGACAGTGTGTTCAGTTTACAAATACCGACTGTGTGTTGTTATGCCAACTGTGTGTTGTTATGCCGACTATGTGTTGTTATGCCAACTGTGTGTTGTCAGGCCAACTGTGTGTTGCCTTTAATTTATTCAGTTCATAACATAGCACACAGCGCGTTTTGGTTGTTTATTTCCTTATTGTGCTTTATTTATCTTTTTGCAAGGTAGTTTAACATAATTGCATCCGACCAGGCAGATATTCCTCGAGCACTCTGGGTTAGAGGTCGAAGACTTAATCGATCCAGGGATCTGGTAGACGGACAAGCAGTGTTTCTTTCTTTACCCCCGGTTACTAGGCGGAGGTCAAAAAGGCGCAGTGTATCAGTACAGAGGTCACTAGATCAATGGTCCTTGAATAGTTAGGCTAAGGTCTCAGTTTCTATTGCAGAGTCAGATATACCGTTTGTTCAGATAGACCAGCACAACATGGCAGGCTTGGAAGAGATGATGCGTCAACTCTAGGAAAGTATGAAAACTATGCAGCAGGATGCTGCCCGTCAAACAGAATTTGCTACACGCCAGGCCAAGGTTATGGCTCAACAGGCAGAGGTAATTACCAGGCTACAGTAGCAAACCCGAGCGTCTGCTTCACACACACTTCCTCTCCCACCAAGAGTTCCAATACTTGGGGAGACAGCTAATGTCCAGGAAGATACGGACATCCCCACAGGGCCAGCTTCGCCCCTAATCCTACCCCAGCTATCTAAAGCACCCACCAACCTTGTGGATTCATCGTTCGAGTTCAAGGTGGATCTAACGGCGTTAAAAGTAAGCAAGCTAGAAAAGCTTTTCAAGAAGTCTTAGGGTGTGAAGTCCATTCCAGATATAGAAGATGGATATACCGACTCGACCGTGACTCTATCGGACCGATTTAAAATGCCGCACATAGACCGCTTTGATGTGTCTGGGGATTCTATGGTACACCTGCGACTGTTTTCAGACATCTTAAGGCCGATGGGCTTCTTCAGATTACAGAAGCTTTCCCTATTTGGCCGGACCCTGTCGGGTGTAGCGGCTATTTGGTATGCGAAATTGGAGGACTCCGTTAAGAGGAATTGGGAGGAGATGACTGAGGCCTTCATAGCTCAATACTCCTATAACACCCGGATCGAGGTCACAACTCGTGATCTCGACACCACCAGGCAAGAGCCAAAGGAGAGCTTCTCCGATTTTGTGACCCACTGGAGGGCTAAAGCCTCGATGATGACCATCAGGCCCATTGACAAAGATCAGATTCGGATGGTTGTGCGCAACCTCCAGCCTAAGCTCATGCAAAATATGATCGTCCTCCCCCTACCCACCTTTGCAGATCTACATGAGATTGGGGTGCAAATAGAGGACGCCATGAAACAAGGCCTCATTGATAATGAGAGAGAGCAGCCCAGGAGGGCATTCAACCGCGGTACAAATGCAAGCACAAGTAGTGCTGCAGCTGGCAGAACGTCAGATGTTGGAATGGTCACCACCACCACTCCAAAAACCCTCACGGCTACCCCATTCACTGGTGCGTCTGGTAGTAGCTCACAAACAGCTAGATATGCGCCCAGAGAACAAAGAACCTTCACCCCACTATACATGCCCCTATCCAAAGCTTTGGGGGTTTGATCAAGAAAGGGCACTTGAAGCCCCTAGAGCCGCGACCCTTGCCAGAAGAACTTCCTCCCTCTCATAACCCAGCTAAGTACTGTGCCTATCACCAACAGCATGGTCACAACACCGACCAGTGCTTTAGACTGCGTCACGACATCCAAGATCTCGTTGACAATAAGGTGATCACACCTCCAGAAAAACCAAACGTCACAACCAACCCACTCCCACCACATAACCAAGCTCCACCTTCCAAATGCATCAACTTCATCCAAATCGGGGTTGTGTCATACGACCTTAGCATATATATCACCCCTTCTCACCTACCTAAGCCAGAGGTATTCATTCTAGAAAGCACGGATTTGTGCATACTGGACATCTCCCAAACCCAACCTGAGTTGGTGGTGGTGACTATCGAAGATAGAACCGGGATGCTTGTGAGAACAGATGGAGATGATTATTCAGAGCCTGAGAGGTCTATAGTGTACGACCCGAGCGGTTACATTACATCAACAGGGCAGATTAAGCCGACGGTAGAACTATCGGCCGGGGCAGAGATCTATGTCATTCGAGAGGATGGACCTAATCAGGGGCTAGATGACCTAGCGGAATTGGAAGAGGGCATAGCCAACCTTCAATTCTTCAATGAACAGGATCCGGGGGAGGTGACTGTCAATTGGTTTGATTTAGATGGGTCAGCAGAAGCTACTGGGTGGCTTAGTGGCGAGCCAGATGCTATTGAACAACTTTAGCTAGACCAGGGGCAATCAGGGGTTGGAATATCATCAGCAGTGGCCAGAGTGGCCGGAGATCAGAATGAACCACCGGGGAGCACCGGTGTTAAGAATTTTGCTCAGGATCAGAACAGTTTGAGTATAGATGATGCTAAGCAGCAGGCTACACTGAAACAATTTGAGCAAGAGAAGATCGAAGATCTGGAGAGGGCTAGAAAGGCCAAAGCCCTCGTAGAGATAGAATGTGCTTTGGGCACGGGAATGGAATGTGCTGTGCGCACAGGGACAGTTGTGACGAAACTGGATAGCTGCTTGTCGATGGCCGATGGCCGATGGCATGTGGTGGGAAGATGATGACCTATGTCTTGCCCATACAGACGAGGATTGGGGGAACAACCGACCGGATGATACCTGGTATATTGGAGAGGTTGACCACATGACTAGAAGTGGGCGGTATTTCAAGCCCCCATAGCTAGATCAACCAGAGGCGTCTGAAAAGGGCAAGGAGGCGGAGAAGTAGAAAGAAAAGCTGCTCGAAGAGGAGGCTGTGCTGAAACAGCTGAAGAAGATACAAGCAGACATCTCCATCTGGGGACTGCTTATGGCTTCAAGAGTACACAGACAAGCTGTCCTCTCTGCAATAGACAGGGCTAAACTTTCGATCAATACCACGCCTGAGCAGCTGGTAGGACTGGTCTTTCCGGGAGGAGCTTCCCTGACGTTGACATTTTCTGACAAGGAACTGCCGCCTGAGGGCGCAAACCATAACAAACCTCTCTACGTCTCTGTGGAATGTAGAGACAAGTGGGTACCGGTGGTTCTTGTCGATACAGGATCCGCTATTAACGTATGCCCGTCAAGGACAGCATATGCAATCGGGTTGAAGCCCGTGGACTTCGTATCCACTGCCCAGGTGATTCGGGCATATGACAATACTAGCAGAGAAGTGATGGGGACTGTGAAGATCTAGGCGCAGGTTGGTCCAGGACAACACGAGATTGACTTTCATGTCTTGGACGTTCCCGTAACCTTTAATCTACTTCTAGGGCGGCCGTGGCTGCATTAGGTAAAGGTAGTCTCTTCCACCCTTCACCAGGTGTTGAAGTACCCCCATGGAAAGGGGGTGGCTATAGTTTTTGGGAATTCGTCAATCCATCCGCTACCAGAGGTTTCTACACCAGTCCTGGAAATTGAACATGGTGCAGAGGATGTATTCCTATCAGGGTTCACCTTAGGCGAGGCTCGGGTCGTACAGAACATACTAGCTATCGACGAGGGGTTATATGTCAGTGCACAGTCTGTGTACCTTATGAACAAACTCCAGCACATCCCCGGGATGGGATTGGGACGCAGTGGCCAGAAAAGCATTGCAGCATTAGCCGAAGTGTCGCATAACCCACATACTTTTGGTTTAGGTTATCAGCCTACCAAAGAGGACTGGGTTAGGAAAGGGAAAGAAATGGCCAGAAGGGCCAGAGCTAAGCAGGCGGGGAAGCATTTTGAGTTGATGCACCGACCTATTCAGGGTACCCTGAACGGATGTTTTGTCCGGGAGGGGGAGGACTTCTCGTTTTGCGGCTTCCCAGAGCCATGGTTGAATGCAGAGAGGAGACGCTTGCTGGGGTTCGAGATCTTCTTTGACTTGCAATTGTCTGAGGATGATGTTGCCGAGAAACGAACAGACCCGATAGCTGAGGCTAAACAATACAAAGAGGGGGTTTCCGAGGGCGCAGAGATTGAAATGGGGGTAGCACTGGCTTGTCTACTTTCAGATCCTCCGATCGTGCTTGAGTGCTTGGGGGATGACTTCTCAGTATCCATGATTGGGAATGAAATGGCTGTGAACCCACCTTCAAACATTTTGGATGCATCCATCGCACCCTCCCTCGTCTGGCAATACGAGGAAGGCTTCTTATCGAACAGCACTGGGTCAGGTAGTGAGCCGGAATCTGATTCCACTGAGTCTTGTGAGTCGGAATCAGGTTCCAGCTCGTCTGAGTCTGAGTCTGGTATTCCTGGGGGTGACAACCCGGATGCCACAATCCTGTCTAGGTCGTCTTTTTCTTTTTCCTTTGAGTCTGTTGTAACAGAGGAATCAGGCGACTTGGAAGTGCTTAATGAGAATTGTGCGGCTTTGGCCTTTGATTACTTTTCTGTGCCTTTAATTTATTGCATTAATCAGGATTTTCAAAATTTTGATGAAAACGACGAGGAAGAAATTCCGCTGGTTTTGTAATATTTGCTGGATCAAGAGCAGGAGAGGTTTGTTAAACCCTTGGTTGGCGAAATCATCCAAATTAACGTTGGTACTAAGAAGGTCTTGCGGCTCGTCCAGATTGGGTCCACGTTGTCTTCGGAGGAGCGTGAGCGCTTAGTCGCTTTGTTAAAAGATTTCAAAGATGTTTTCGCGTGGTCCTATGAAGACATGCCTAGAATCGATCCTGAGATTGTACAGCACCGGATCCCTCTTGACCTAGAGGCCCGACCTGTTAAGCAGAAGCTCAGAAGGATCCGCCCTGACTGGGCTCTCAAGATCAAAGAAGAGGTCACCAAGCAAATTCACACAGGGTTCCTGCTGGTATCTGAATACCCAACCTGGTTGGCCAACATTTTTCCAGTGCCGAAGAAAGACGGTAGAATTTGGGTATGTGTGGATTTCAGGGATTTGAACAAAACCAGTCTGAAGGACGACTTTCCTCTGCCGCATATCGATGAGTTAGTGGACTTCACTACTGGGCATGCATTGCTCTCGTTGATGGATGGGTTTTCAGGCTACAATCAGATATTGATGGCACCTAAAGACCGGGAGAAGACTGCTTTTACCACCCCGTGGGGAGCCTATTGTTATAGGGTGATGCCGTTTGGACTGAAGAATGCTGGAGCTACGTATCAACAGGCTGCGACCACAATATTGCATGACATGATCCACAAGAAGGTTGAGGTGTACGTGGATGACATGATCGTCAAGTCCAAGGAAAGAGAGGGCCACTACACTACCTTGCAGAAATTCTTTCAACGGATCAGAGAGTATAGGCTGCGGCTGAATCCTCAGAAGTGTACATTCAGTGTTACAACAGGGAAAATACTGGGGTTCTTGATTACACAGAGAGGTATCGAGGTCGATCCTTCCAAAATCAAGGCCATCTGAGAAATGCCACCACCAAGGACTGAAAAGGAGGTGCGAGGCTTTCTGGGTAAGTGCAATTCATAAGACGGTTTATTTCAAAATTAACCTTGACTTGTGAACCACTCTTTGGTCTCCTGAAGAAAGGAAAGAAATTCCAATGGGACGGCCGATGCCAAGCTGCTTTTGAACAGATCAAATAGTATTTACAGAATCCACCTGTGTTGTCACCGCCTGAGCCGGGGAAACCGTTGATTCTGTATCTTCAGTGACTGAAACTACAATGGGCTACATGCTCGCGCAAGAGTCTGAGGACAAAGTGGAGAGGGCTATCTACTATCTGAGCAAGAAAATGCTGGAGTACGAGACCCGCTACACTCCACTAGAGAAGGCTTGTCTGGCCTTGGTATGGGCTACTAGGAAGCTGCGGCACTACCTGTTAGCTAACTCCGTAATACTGGTTTCGAGATTAGATCCCATCAAATATCTCTTCGAGAAACCAGCACTCACGGGTAGGCTAGCTCATTGGTTGCTTCTGCTTTCCGAATTCGATCTGAAGTATGTGACGCGTAAGTCAATAAAGGGGAGAGCGGTAGCAAAGTTCCTAGCCGATCACCCAGTGGAAGGGGATGAAGCAGTTGAGTACTTATTTCCAGACGAGGCCATTCTGCATGTCGAAGACGAGTTTTGGACGATGTACTTTGACAGAGCGTCAAACCAATATGGGTATGGGATAGGGGTATTGCTGATAGCACCCGACAATTCCCGTATACCTTTAGCATTCAAACTCCGGTTCAAAGTCTCGAACAACGAAGCAGAGTATGAGGCATGCATTGCCGGTTTAGAAGCCGCCCTAGAACTAGGGGCAAAACGGTTGGACGTCATCGGGGACTCGAACCTTGTTGTATCTCAAGCTAAAGGAGATTGGAAAGTCAAAGAAGAAAAGATGAGAATCTACCACCAGACCCTGGACTTGCTGATTCCTCAGTTTGAGAAGCTGAATTTCGCTCATCTGTTAAGAGAAAACAACAGGTTCGCAGATTCACTATCAACTCTACCTTCCATGTTAAACATCCCTTTTGGAGTCCGGATGTGTCCATAATCATCGAACAGAAATTTGCGCCGGCCTATGAGCTGCTTGCTGCCATAGAAGAGGTACAAGATGAGAACCCCTGGTATTACAATGTTTGGAACTTCTTGGAAAAGAGGCGTATCCACCAGGGGCAAATGCCAAAGATAAGAGGGCAATTCAAAGAATAGCTGCTCAGTTCATCGTCTGCGGAGGAAAACTGTACAAGAGAGGTCATCTCGGGATGCATAAGTTTGTGTTGATGCCGAAGAATCGAAGCGCCTGATAGAGGCCATCCATGGAGAAGAGTGCGGAGCGCACATGAATGGGGTGATGCAAGCCCGAAAAATCCTTAGACAGGGTTACTACTGGTCCACCATGGAGGAGGATTGTATTGGCTTTGTCCAGCGATGCCACAAATGTCAAATCCATGCAAACCACATGAACATTCCGCTGTCGAAGCTGTACAACATGACTTCACCGTGGCCATTTTTAGTCTGGGGGATTGATGTGCTCGGGGCTGTCACTCCGAAGGGGTCTAATGGGCATGAGTTCATTTTGGTAGCGATAGACTACTTCACAAAGTGGGTTGAGGCTAGTCATATGCGATGTTCAAAGCTTCGCATGTCGCTAAGTTCATCAGGAACAACATCATCTGTCGCTATGGGGTCCCAAACGAGATCATTTCAGATAATGGTTCCCACTTCAAGAAGGAGGTGATCGACTTGTTGGACAAGTACAACGTGGCTTTTCATAAGTCATCTACATATCGGCCACAAATCAACGGAGCTGTTGAGGCCGCCAACAAGAACATCAAGCACATTCTGCAGAAGATGGTGGAAACTTACCGGGACTGGCCAGATAAGTTGTCATTTGCTCTGTGGGGCTACCGAACTTCAATTCGAACTTCTACTGGGGCAACTCCGTATTCCTTGGTTTATGGGATGGAGGCTGTTTTGCCTATCGAAGTTGAGGTTTCGTTGTTACGGGTACTGGCTGAGTGTCAGATAGCTGAGGCAGATTGGCAGTAGAGTAGGTTTGAAGAACTCATACTGTTTGATGAGAGAAGGCTGAAAGCACTGTACCATGTTCAGGGTTATCAACGAAGAATTGCCAGGGCTTTCAACAAGAAGGTTAAGTGCAGGAATTTGAAGGAAGGGGATCTAGTGCTCAAAGACAACCGAGCTCCTATTCATGACCCTGGGGGCAAGTTTAGACCCAATTGGACTGGGTCTGAACTTTGTGAGGGAATCACGACGTCTAGTTGATGCCCCGGATGAGGGATGGTCGTCGAAAGAAATAGCTGCAAGCTGAATATGCCGGGCATGAGTCCACCACTCTCAACTTGTCTATCAACCATACCTGGGGGAGGGACAAAAAAAAAAGAAAAAGAGAGATATTAAAGAATAGAGAGGTGTACGTTGAGAGAAAAAGTGAGAAAAGGGTTTTGAGAGAAAAACCGAGCCTGAGGGCCGAGTGATGTGAGCAATATATATGAGATGGGGTGGGAAACATTACCTGTAATAGTAGTGGACTCCCTGCGAGTCTAGCCGTCTCCCGGCGATGAAAAGCGTCCAAGACCATCAATGTCTTAGCTAATGTCATGGCGATGCAGCATTTGCCCTCTCGTAAGCCCTCGGCGACCTCAATCAAACGAGTGCTAAAACCACCAGAGCTTCGGGCAAGCAAGAAATGAGACAGCATGCACCAGCAAAGCGCATGTCGCCGATAACCCTGCCAGTCATGATCGCCGCGGTTACCAGCATCAGAAAATCAACAAACCAAGCTCGGAATGTCTAGCTCTCCATCGTGAATCAATGATCGAGCGTCATGCAAAGTAAGGCCGCACATCCTTTCTAAGGCTTGGACGTGGCCAAATCGCAGTTGAAACAAAATTCCTTCCTCGCCCTCGGATTCCATTAAAGCTTGGAAGTCTTCAAATGTGGGACACATTTCTTGTCCGCCAAAGCTAAAGCGTGTGTTACCGGGTTCCAAAACCTTGCCGCGGCATGAAAAAATGGAAAACGCAGCGGGGTGCGACTCAACATGAATAGTGCATTTATGCCAAACCCTCGAAAATTCACCTTTTCTGAGCCATCCAAGGAAGTGATCCAACTTGTGAGATTTTGGATGAGGAACGCCTCCATTTTGGTGCAAAACTGAGTTGGAATGAGGGAATCACGAAGCTGGAACCTTTATAAAGGATAAGACAATGTTTGGAGGACAAGTGTCAGAAATTGGAGGTTCCCGGGATAAGTGGTCGGCCGACCACTTTTTCTGGTCGGCCAGCTACTTTTTTGGGCTGTATACAGAAAAACTGGTTGGCAGACTCCTATGGTGGTCACCCATGAGCATAAAAGTGGTTTACACCTGTTCCTTGCCTCCAGGAGTGAGTCTCTAACTTCCCCGTGTGCTGGGAATGCTGAAGGTTCGAGTTTACCTTTGTTTCGGATGCGTTCCGTCGCCTTGTTTGTCTAAAATGCATTTGTTTATCGAGTTGTTGCTCATTTGTTTATCTAGTTGTTGCTCATTTGTTTATCGAGTTGTTCCTTATTTGTTTATCGAGTTGTTAATTCGTTTAACAATTGTTTTTTAATTGAGTTGTTTAGTTTGTTGTGTCGGTTGACTACCTGACTTGGCAATACACGTTGTTCTATTTTCATTCAAATTTCATTTTTGTGCAAAATGGTGCGACGCGATGCTCAAAATACAAATATAGCACCTTTTGAACGAAAAGTCGTTTTCATTCCATCATAACTTCTTTTTTTTACAACATTTTACAAAAGGGTACAAGTTTTGAAGAAAATAAAACTGCCTAAGCTGTACAATGTGCTACAACTACATGTAAAAAGGAAAATAAAACAGGAACATCTGCATCAGTGCCATCAAGCTCAAGACTAAGAGGCCCTCCTCGCCCTCTTCGGCTGAGCAGCCCCCGCGCCACTGGCATCGGCACCATCATCTGAATCGGAGCCACCATCCTCGGAATCCTCCTTGGCGTCGCCTCCACCCTCCGAACCAGAACCAGAGTTGTCATCCCTGCCTGCGGATGTCTTAGACTGAGGATATGCCAACTCCTCCTCCTCGCTAGGCTCATCATCCTGTCTAACAGACGCCCTGCGTCTCCCTCGGCCCCGTGCTGAGACTCCTCTTCTAGCTGCTCGAGAAGGCCTGGATGGCCCAGTCCGCAGAGGCGGGACCTGAAAAGGGCAATTTGAATGCGTCAGCCAGTATGTATATCAGATGCAGATGCGAGCATTACATAGAGTGGGTGCATACAGATATAGTGTGTGAATGCGATGTGTCAGATGTACTCTACACATGTAATGAATCAATATAGTGAAATGTTCAGTTTCCATATGTCATTAGAAGCATGATAAATGCGAGGAAATTGGAAAGTACCTGAACGCCAGAGGCATAAAGCATCGTCTCCCTCCGCAGAACCATGCTCTCAAGTGAGGCCACCACTCCGAGTAACCCCTCAGTATACTCCCTGGGAGGCTGTACACACAAGTTCAAGTCATCAGTGAATGAATGAATGTCTAAATATCTGAGTGATAAACGAAAACTGTAAAACATACCGGTGGTGAGTCTGGGTCACTGACATATCGATGGTCGGGCATTGGAGGCTCCAATGGAATTGGGTAAGAAGTCCTATACTGCTAGCCCGTCAGCTCGGTCGGAAGATCTGGCCATCCAACATACTGGCAAGTCGAGGGCATCCATCCGGTCCCGCCCCTCGATGAGCCTGCCCCGCTGGTCGAAGGAATGCCTCCAGCTCGGGCGCGACTCGAGGAAGGCATGTCAGCAGCTCTTCTCCTGGGGATACTGACACCTGACAGTGGAGGCATCAGGTACGTATGGCGATATGTCGCGTAATCCCCTTCCTCCAGAAAAAGGACTACATCAATACCCAACATGAGGTCCTCCGTTTTTCGGGGCGTGAAATCCCCTGTGGACCGCATCTCTAGTGGAGGCGATGAGGGAACGTCCTGATCGGAGTTGCCCATCGTCTGGCGCATAAAGCGCTCTCCGAGGAACCAGGCTCTGCCGACCGGTCCCTCAAGCAGAACCCTGTATTGCGAAGTGCCCCATGCCCCAGCGAATAGAAATCGAGGATTCCCTGGCATGGTTATCCAAGGCTGCCAGGTCACCTGTGGGTAGCAAGTGCATAAATTGATTAGAGGTCATAAATATGCAAGATAAATCAAAGCGGAAAGCATAAAGAACTTAGAGTTCTGGATTACCTCCGTCGCCCGTACAGTATCGAAGAACTATCGGAGAAAGGGCAAACTCTTCCGGGGCCTGGGCCGACACCGACCTTCAAATCTGCGCGAGTAAGGGATCTCAAGAGGTGCCTCGACCTCTAGCTCAGGGGCCAGCGTCGAGAAATACGCATAAACCCACAGCTGTGAAAGGCAAGACAACGGCTGTCAGAATACATAATGTATAGCAAATACAGAATGCTGAGTGCAGAATGCTGTGTGCAGTGTACAATATACAGAATGTCTAGCAAATACAGAATGTTGAATACAGAATGCTGAGTGTAGAATGCTAAGTACAGAATGTAGAATACAGAATGTAATGTGTGCAGTGTACAGATAATGAAAAGCAGAACTGTAAATCAAGAGGACAGAATGTACCTCCCAGGCTCGCCAGTAGCCTCCAACTATGGTCCCCTGCTCACGGGAGGTCACACTCATGTAGCAGTAAAGGGTTGCGAGGGCAGTGCCACCCCAATCAAAGAGCCAGACTCGTGATAGGTCCACCAGAGTACTGAGCAGATAAAGCCCAATTGTGTTCCCCCTGTCGAAGAACAGTGTGGTCCCAAGGAGGAACATCAAAAATCCTCGGGCGTACTGCTGTACGGTCTCAACGATCTGGGGTGAAGTCCCCCTGTACTGCTCGGAAAACCAGGTGTACCTGACCTTGCCTGATGATCTGTCGATCAGCGGACGGGCTTTGAGCAGATAAATCCAAGCGGCCTCCCACTCACCCATATCTGCGTCATATGGGATCGGCCGACCTCCCACGTCAAGGCCCGTCAACATGGAGAAGTCATATGGGGTCATCGTCATATCCCTGGTGGCCGAGAAGTGGAAAGAGTTAGTGGTGTCCCACCATCTCTCCACGAGTGCGCCCAAGAGAGTCCTGCTCACTGGATGACGTGATAATCCTGCACAAAATAGGCCAAACCCTGCCTCGTCTACAATGTGTCGGACAGCGTCTGGAAGCTCCATGTACCACTCCCTCGCAAGGATGGATCCATAACCCCGTGTGAAACGGGAAGATACCTACATTCAGAATGAATAGATGTGTCCAGTTTCAGAATCAAATGTGTGAGTGTAGACACCCCATTTTTTACCGTCCTCAAGACTTGGATGTCATCGTTTGAACACTCGATGATCATCCATGTTTGTGTTCATTTTAAGTTCTCGGAGGTCTCGGTTGCACACCTTGCCTCAAGACCTCTCGACTTGTTTGTTTTGTGCTTGGTTGTGGACGAAACACTTGTGTTTTTGCTTCTAAGGGCAGGGAATGGCTTGTTGGCCATCCCCACACCTCATCGGCCATGGCTTGAGGCCACCGGCCCTGTTTTCTTGCTACCGGCCAAAGATGTTGGCCGGTCGGCAATGTTTTTGGTCGGCCGACCATTGTTTTGGTCGATCGGCCACTTTTTCTGGCCGAGACCTGTTCTTTGCCTTTTTCAGGCATTATGCATACCAGCTGTGTCAGCTGGTAAGCATAGACCCTGCCCTCCATACACGTGTACGGAGGATTTGCACCCTTGTTTTAGCTTCTTGAGGAAGTTTGAACCTTTTGAACCTTTGTTTTAGCTTCTTGAGGAAGTTTGAACCTTTTAAACCTTTGTTTTAGCTTCTTGAGGAAGCTTGAACCTTTTGAACCCTTGTTTTAGCTTCTTGAGAAAGCTTGAACCTCTTGAACCTTTGCTTTAGCTTCTTGGGGAAGTTTGAACCTTTGCTTTAGCTTCTTGAGGAAGCTTGAACCTTTGTTTTAGCTTCTCCAAGAAGCTTGAACCCTCTTGTTTCTCTATAAGAGAGGGTCTCCCTCTCCTTTAGAGAGGTTGAAAAAAAAATTGTCTAAGGCTCCAAGATATATCTCTCTTTATATCTCTATATTTTGGGTTCAAAAAGGGTCTTGTTCTTGGCCTATGACACCACACCTCATAGCCACACACCTCCACCATTCATCTATGATCCTTAGAGGGTATTTTCAGAGGTTGAAGAGTTGGTTTTGGGCTGGAGAAGCTGCTAGTTTTGCTGAGCTACAAGGGTAACCCCTTTTCCCTCTTTTTAGCATTATTTTGATCCTTCTCTTAGCCTCATTTTCATACATATTTAAGCTTTGTTGTCAACTAAAAAAAGTCTTGTTTTAAGGTCCTTTTCATGTTTGTTTAAGACCATTTTGTTGTTGAGGGTCATCTACCCTCTTGCATGCTTGTTTTGGCCTTGTTTTGTGCCATGCCATAAGGCCTTTGAGCTAGTCTTTTCTTGGCCTTCCTACCACTGAAATTCAATAGATTTTTAGTGGTGAGAATGTGGTTTTGAGGGCCAAAATCAGAGAGGGGTGACCATCTCTCTTGTTGTCTTGTTTACTAGCATATTTGGCCTTTCAAAGGAGCCTATATTTTCACACCTCCAAGCCTTGTTTCAGGCCCTTTTTGGTGACTTTTAGGGCCTGCCTAGGCTCTGTCCAGAGTTGGTTTTGTCATCTTGGGTGTGCCTCTTGCATGTGTAAAATAATCCTATTCATAGCTTATCAAAGGAGCATGTCATTCTTGCATGTGTTGATCACTTTTCAGTGGGTTTTTGGGCATTATTTGGCATGTCATACCTCTATATTTTTTTGGTTTAGCGGCCTCTTGAATGCTTCACATACTTGTAGTGTAAACCATGCTCACTAGCTTACATTGCATGTTGTCCTGGCCCTTGATTCTAGCATATTTTGGCCATGTTCTAAACTGATTTTATTCATGATTTGGGCTGCCTTAGCTTTGTTTTGAGGTCCCATGGTCGAATGATGCTTGCCATGTATGCTTGTAGTGTAATAGCCATGCCTAGCTTTGAGTTTTGAAGCCTATTGCATGCTTATATTGAGGTGTTTGCATGTTTTAGTATCATTGTGTATGATATTTCAGAGCTTATTCATTCACCATCTTCCCATGTTTATCACTCTTTAAGCACATTTGAGAGTTGTGCTTATATGCCCCATTTATGAGCCATTGCATGAGCTTCATTTTTGCGCACTTCAAGACATCATCTTAGTCCATTTTGCCACTGTTTTGGGCCTGCATAGGGACTGTTTGGGGCTGGTTTGGCCATTTGTGCATTGCTTTGCATACCTTTAGTGTAATGTGCTTCACTAGTTTCGATATTTGAGCCATCCAACATGCATTGTGTGAGTTGTTTGCATGATTCGGGACCATCTTGTATGCCATTTCAGAGTTGAAACTTGTGCTATTGTATGCCATATTTCATCCTTCCAATGCTCTTGTAGAGTTATGCTTTGTGCCCTAGACTCGGAGCCATTGCACCTTGCATGTTTGTGCGTGTATTGTTGCCTCATTTTCATCATGATTGGCCACTGATTTGGGCTTATTTGAGAGCTGCCCATTTTGGTTTAAGACCATCCCCGCATGTTGTTGCATGCTTGCCTTGTATGTTGTCACATACTTGTTGCATATTTGGTAAATTGCATGTTGTAGCATGCTAGTTTAATTGTGCCTCGTCGTGTACTTAATCCATGACATGTTGCCGCATGCTTAAGTTGTAATACATTTGGCATGCATTCTCTTTTTTTAGTTACTTGACATGCTGTCACATGTTTGCCTCACATGTTGTTACATGTTCATCATTGGCATTGTTGTTACATGCTTTACGTGCTTGCTTGTTTAGGTTGTATGCCTATTGCACTAATGTGCTTGCATGTTTAGGTTGCATAGCATCGAGCATGCATCCCTTGCCTCTTGATCAATCATGATAGAGGCTTGGCGCCCCTTATGTGTTTATATGCATTTCATTTAATATTAAAGTTACACACTTGACATCTTTGGGTCATCATGCATCGAAATGTGTGATTGGTGACCCGAGGGTCGAGAGCCATACTCCCTTGAGTTCTTAGTATGATAGGGAGGGTGGTCGTGCATACATTGTCTTGTAAATGCCTTGCCATGCACTGTCTGTCCTCTGCTGCAGCAAACCAGTGTTCTGCAGGAATAAATGGCCGGTCGGCCACTTTCAGTGCCGGCCGACTACCAAAATCAAGCCGGTGATCCCTTTTTTGGTCGATGACCATATTTCCATGGCCGGTGGTGTTTTCTCTTGGCCGGTGGCATCCCAAAGTGCTCAGGGAGTGGTTCAGAAGCAACCTTAGGATTTTCACAATTCTCAGTGGTGCAGAACAGTGCAAACAGAGGCAACATGTGGCAGGGCAACGGGTTTCCGAGCGAGGCGATCGAGCATGCATCATTCAATCATTCCGAGGCGGAGCTGCGGCGGCTTCTTTAATTTCATACTTAGACTGTTTTGTAATTAATTTGTTAATTAATTAAGGGTTTTGTAATATTTAATTGGCTAGGGTAGTTGATTAATTATTCGGTTTGTATTATCTATTCGGACCCTCCGTCGAGAGGGCAAATTTGTAATAAGTGTGCGTGTGTATGTGAATGTCTTCCAACCCCACATCTTTCTTCCTTTTATTTACTAGCTTTTGATGGTTAGTTTAGGGCATGTTTCAATTAGCATACTTATGCTCGCTTGTTTGCATTTATTCATCTGTATTGCATGCACCAGGTTCGACGCATCATACTAAATTGCATAGTATTTCAATTCCAACTTGAATACGTGTATCGAGTTGTCGCATTTCACATGCCATTCTTAGATTAGCCGAGCCTATTCTGATTGCATTTTGAATGCATTGCATTAGCCATCTTAACATGAACTAGGATCATGCATTGATTACTAACTAATTTCTATTTTGGCTCGGAGTACTAGGTAAGCTTTTATGCTTTAGCATCTCGCATGCGTGTGAGTGTTGCCATGACAGTATGCTTGCCATGAGGCTAATTGCTTATGTGATATAACTGCCTGAATGCCTATGGGTGAAGGTTGGATTGCTTGAATTGGAATAATTCATCGAAATCTATGTTTTAGCCTACTTGCGAGTAGCAAAATTCAAAACCATTTCCAAACAAACGGATATGCGATGCTTTGTTCCAAGTTAGGTGATCTACTCTATACTTGTCTTGCTGTGCGCATCACGTAGTAAAGATTAGCCAATTAACCGGAATAAGAATGCATGTGTTTTCAAAAACTCGATATCATGCTTAGTACAGGCCGATCTTCGGATCGGGCGAGCGAGGGTGCTCATAGATGACCTTCCCCAATCGTACCCAAGTTCCCGAGCCGAGGCAACTTTGGTGATGACGGACGCGTAGCCTTAGGCACAAGTCAGGGTTTCCTAAATTCTCCCAAAATAAAATATTTAGGTGGCGACTCTGTATCTGGCAAAGCAGTCCATGTTTGACACTTCTTTCTTAAAAATCAGTTTTCCAAAACGATTTGCCGGATTTGGACTCTTTGGTGATTTATCAATCTTGTATTGCACTTTGCGAGATCAGATTAAGAACCATGACATTTGAGTCCGAACTATAGTAAGCCTAATGAACAAAACGAAATTTTTCCCGGGACGTTCGGGACGTCTACAGTGAGCTGCGTGTTCAAATTCAAATGTGTGAGATGCGTGTTCAAATTCAAGTTTATGAGCTGCGTGCAAATTGAAAAATATGAGCTACGTGCAAATTGAAAAATATGAGCTGCGTGCAAATTAAGAAATATGAGCTGCGTGCAAATTCAAATGTATGAGCTGTGTGTTCAGAATCAACAGTTTGAGCCGCGTGTTCAAAATTGAAATGAATGAGCTGTGTGTTCAGAAACAACAGTTTGAGCTGCGCGTTCAAAACTGAAATGAATGAGCTGTGTGTTCAGAATCAACAGTTTGAGCTGCGTGTTCAAAGTGAAATGAATGAGCTGTGTGTTCAGAATCAACAGTTTGAGCTGCGTGTTAAAAAAAAAAAAGTGAATTGTCTGAGTTGCGTGTTCAGAAATTTGAAAAAGTTTGAGCTGCGTGTTTAGAATCAAAAGTTTGAGCTGCGTGCTCAAAAAGTGAATAGTGTGAGTTGTGTGTTCGTAATAAAAAGTGTACTGCGTTATGGACTGTGTGTTCAAATTGAGCAGTGTGCTAAAAACTGAATACCGTGTTATGAACTGCGTGTTCAGATTGAACAGTGTGCTAAAAGCCGAATACCGTGTTATGAACTGCGTGTTCAAATTGAGCGGTGTGCTATGTTATGAAAAAGTGTACTGCATTATGGACTGCGTGTTTAGATTGAGCAGTGTACTAAAAATTCAATACTGTGTTATGAACTGCGTGTTCAGATTGAGTAGTGTTTGAGCTGTATGCCATCTAATTGAATGCTGTGTTATGAACTGCGTGTTCAGATTGAGCAGTGTTATGAGTTGTGTGCCATCTAAACAGAATACTGTGTTATGAACTGCGTGTTCAGATTGAGCAGTGTTATGAGCTATGTGCCATCTAACCGAATACTGTGTTATGAACTACGTGTTCAGATTGAGCAGTGTTATGAGCTGTGTGCCATCTAAACCGAATGCTGTGTTATGAACTGCGTGTTCAGATTGAGCAGTGTTATGTGCTGTGTGCCCAAATGAGCTGTGTGCCAAACTAGCAGAGTGTTGTGTATGTGAATATGTTCAAAACGAGCAAATGTGATACATGGCGAAAACATGGAATGTGCAAAAAGTGCAAAGTATATCGCAGAAAGTGCAAAAGTGAAGTACGTACCTCATGCGTGTGATGAGATAGGTGGGACTCCGGCTTTCGCAGTAGCAGGTCTGCAGGTGCCTGCCGCGCGAAGTCCGTGAAGTGGTAAAAGGTGCTAGGAGGAAGGATATGCTCCTCCGGCTCGTACTCCTCTGGGTCGAATGGCCGTATCCTCGGAGGCAACGGTATGATGTCGGGCTCGTCCTCTACATATGGAGGACCTCCGCCATACGAGATATCGTCAGCCATCTGAAGAATCCTGCAAAAGATGCAAAAACGAGCGAAATGAGCCAAAATTGCAAAAAGTCAACAAAAGTCAACTCTCGGGAAGAGAAAAAGTCAACAAAAGTCAACGCTCGAGAAAATGTGCTAAACTTTGAGACAAACATACCTCAAGTGGTGAAAATCGAGAAAGAAGCTCTGAAAACAAATTTTAATCAGTTCAAAACGAAGAGAATCGAAAGTTTTCGCGAAACAACTTCACGTGGGGCGTTGGAAAACGCGTATAAAGTGCAGATCTGAGAGAGAAAAGGGTCTAGGAGCAAAGGAGAATGTATTTCAGCCTGGTGGTTGTGAGCAAAATTGATTTGGAGTTGTGTACTTAAAGAACCGAGGCTAAAAGACCAAACCGCCCTGAAATTTTGTAAACTGGTCGGCCAGCCAGTTTTTCTGGTTGGCCGACCACTTTGATGGGCAACAACTGGTCGGCCACTGATATAACTGGTCGGCCACCCTCCTGGATGATCCTCAGTGCTCCATTGTTCTCCCTATGCATTTTGGTAATGATTGGAGTCCTCGGCCCTCGGGAAAGTACTAGAAAAGTACACTTTTCGACTCAAGAATGTCCTTGCGGGAACTTCAATTCAAGTCTTCGATGCATAGCTCATCGTTTACTCATCAAGAGCAAGGTGTATCCTTTTTGAGTATGTTGTGACCCCTTCGAGAGGTAAATCAAAGGTTACAGTCGAATTGCTCTCTTTAAGGCTTGTACTTCTTTATTCAGCATTTCCTTTCAAACACACATTTGAAGTTGCGCATTTCTTTTGCATTGTCTTGCACTTTCCACATGCGTTGTTGCACATGTTTCACCTACTTTTGTCATGCACTCAGTACTTTTGTTGTCATGCTCATTTTGCTTACATCATTATACGCACTCCTGTTGCATTGATATGCATGCACACTTCACTTGCATTGTTATGCTTGTTTTACCGCATTGTTATGCGTCACACTTAGGTTGCATTGTTTTGCATCCACTTCCACATTGTTATGCGTCACACTTAGGTTGCATTGTTTTGCATCCCTTTCCGCATTGTTATACGTCACACTTAGGTTGCATTGTTTTGCATCCCTTCCGCATTGTCATGCGTCACACTTAGGTTGCATTATTTTGCATCCCTTCCGCATTGTTATGCGTCACACTTAGGTTGCATTATTTTGCATCCCCTTCTGCATTGTTATGCGTCACGCTTAGGTTGCATTGTTTTGCATCCCTTCCGCATTGTTATGCATCACACTTAGGTTGCATTTTCATGCACCCCTCCACTTGCGTTGCTACGCACTTTTCACTTGCATTGCTATGCATGTTTCTAACGATATTGTACTTGTTGAGTTTCTTTCTTTTGCATGCATGATATTGTATGTACGGTTCATTTGAAGCTGGCGCAACCAGACGAACCGGACGGTATTGTATGTACTCCTTGTGAGACGTAGTGAGAATTATATAATTCTCTTACATCCTTTCTGCATGTAATGTAGTTTGGTTTGTTTTTGCTTGCTTAAACTGTTGCATTTATTGTGTATATTTGCTTCGTTACAGCTTTCTTTGCATGATCATAAGTTATGTTCGGTTTTGTGCATATCATTTGTATCTTGCCCCAGCCTGTGGGCACATCTCTTTGTTATCTTGCATGTTTGTCTAAGTCTTCGGCATTGTCAAAAATGGGTCGTCTCTGGGCTTTGACATTCACTCCTGTCACTTATGACTTTCGAGTTCTGTCAAAGAGGGGGAACTGTAGACACCCCATTTTTGACCGATCTTAAGATTGAGACGTCATCGATTGAGCACTCGGTGATGGTGCATGTTGTGCTCGTTTAGAGGTTTTGGAGTTTTGGCTAAGAGCCTTGCCTCCGGGCCTCTGAACTCTTTTGTGCTTCGGCTCAGTTTGTGGACCGAACTTTGTTTCTCTTCCCGGAGGGAGGGAGAGGTCTTGCAGACCATCTCTTTGTGGTCGTAAACCACTTTTTGTGGTCATAGGCCACTTTTTCCGTTTAGAGACTAGTTTCCAGTTTTTTGGAGCCTTCGGCCGCGTGCCTTGTCTTGGGACTGCTTAACGTTCTCCGTTTGGCGTAGTTTTTGAACCATACCTTGTTGCATCTGCCTAGAGGAACACTGTGGTCCGGGAGACCACTTTTGTGGTCGCATACCACTTTTGGTGCTCGTCAGCTAGTTTTCGGGGCTTTCGGCTGCGTGCTGTGCCTCTCGATCTCTTATCTTGCACCCGCTTTGGTTTGTTTTTGGTACAAACCTTGTTTTCCTTGTTTGGAAGGTGGTCCAAGGGTGGGAGACTAGTATTTCTCCTGGCTGACCACTTCTTCCTCTGCCAGCCAGTTTTCTGTTTGGACAACTGGCTTTCTTGGTCTTTGGGGCATCTTTTCTGGTCGACCACCACACCACTACATTGTTTTCATGCCCTGGACCCTCTCCCACCATGGCCGACCAGTTTTTGTCTTTGTGGACCACTTGAAGTGGTCAACCGACCACTTTAAATAGCAGGCCGACCACTTCAAGTGGTCGACTGCTTTTTGACACATTTTTGGAGATATTTTCCTTCAGCTGGCACAACTAGAGGACATTTGGGCCATCCTCCATACACATGTATGGAGGGATTACCTTGGTGCTTAGCTTCTCCTAGAAGCTTTGCCTTTCCTCTTCTATAAGAGGGAAGCTCCCCCTCCCTCCTCTAGGTTCAGAAAAACCAGCTAAGAGGGATAGATATAGTGTTGTATCTATATCTCCTTGTTTCTTCATTTTTGTGCTTAAAAAGTGTAGTTTGTCTTAGTTTAACACACAAACACACACTCAAACACCATCCTTGGGTAGCTAAGGTCCTAAGGAGTTGTTTTTGGTGTTCTTGGACTGATTTAAGCTCAAAGAACTTGCTGGAGTTGCAGTTGCAAAGGAGGTCTTCAAGGGTGAGTCTTTGACCTTGAAAACCCCCATTCTTGCTTAAGCTTTTAAGCCTATTTGCATGCTGTTTTGAGCTTAACTTATAACTGAAAAAAGTTCCATTTTTAAGTGCTTAAAATAGTTGTTTTAGGTCACTTTTTTGTTGGGGGTGGTTTACCCCCTCTTAGGCCTTGTTAGGCCTTATTTTGAGCCATCCCTTTAGGCTCTTGTTGAACCCTTTGCATGACCTTTCTACCATTGAAATCCAGAGGATTTTCAGTGGTAGAAAGGTGGTTTTGGTGTCCTAAATAGGAGAGGGTCATCCCTTCTCCTTGTATTGTGTTTACTTGCTTCATATGCCTCATGTTTGAGCACCTTTGATAAGCTTGTGTTGGCTTGTTCTTAGCATTCATTTGTGGTTATTTTACTGAGGCATACCACTGTTTTTGCTTAGTTTGGTCACTCCATGCATGGTTAATACACTTGTAGTGTAAATCACACAATCTAGTCTTGTATGCCTCATGTTTGAGCATGCCTTTCTAGCTTGTTTTGGAGCCATCTTAGTGGGTTTTTGGTGTTGTTTTAACATGTCTTAGATCTGTTTTGGGTTGGTTTGGTTGGCTCTTGCATGCCTAATACACTTGTAGTGTAAATCCCTTAAACTAGCTTTGTATGCTCCATGAAGTAGCATGTCATTTTAGCTTGGTTTGAGTCCATTTCAGCATGCCTTTGGTGATGTTTTGCTATGTCATGACTCTATTTTGGTTTGGTTTGGTTGGCCCTTGCATGCCTCATGCACTTGTAGTACAATCCCATGAAATAGCCTAACATGCATCATGTTGTAACATGTCAGTTTAGCATGCTTTTGGCTTAGCTCTGAGAAGACTTTGTTCATGTTTTAGCATGTTTAAGGTCTGATTTGTGTTGTATTGGTCATCCATGACTTGCTTCGTATAGCCTTGGTTCAATCTAGCTTGTTAGCTTTGTGTATTGAATCCTCTAGCATGCATTACTTGGCTTATTTCAATGAGTTGGCATCATTAGTTATATGATTTCAGTCCATGTAGTGAGGCCATACACTTGCTTCTTTCACTTATTCAATGCGTTGGAGGGTTGGCCCCTTTATGCCTTAACATGAGTCATTGTGTATGCCTTCATGCCTTAGCTTGCGAGCCATCATTTCAATGTGTTTTTGGGGTTATTATGCCATGATATAACTCTGATTTTTGTTGGTTAAGTCATCCCATGCTTGGTCTTAATAGGTGTAGTGTAATCCACCTTATTTGCCTAGCATGCACCATGCCTTATGCCCACCATGCTAGCTTGTTTTGGCATCCTTCCATGCATGTTTTAGACTCATTTTAACATGTACTAGGACTGTTTTGGGTTGCCTTAACCACATGCTTCATGTTTTGTATACTTGTAGTACAAGTGCTCTTGCTTGCCTCAAGCTTTGGGCACCATTGCATTCTTTATTTGTGTCGTGTACATGATTTGGCATCACCTAACATGACATTTCAGAGCATTTAGCATTGCCATGTTCCTACCTCAATCATGCTTTAAATGCCTTTGAGTGTTATGCATTGTTGCCTAGTTTATGCCTTAGCTTGTATGCTTGCATGCCTAGGCCTTTGAGCCCTCATCTCAGCATGTTTAGGTCCTTATTTTGACCTACTTGAGCTCTGTCCATGCCTAGTTCATGCATTTATGCCATGTATTGCATGCCCCCTTTGTAGCCCTCTTTACTAGCTTTAAGCCTTAAAGACCCTAGCATGCCATACTTGTGTTGTTTAAATGATTTGGCATCATTTCTTCCCTCATTTCAGTGCACTTAGTGTTGTAACACTTCCACACTTTTCACTCTTTAAGTGCTCTTGAGAGTTGTACCTTGGTGCCTCAATTGGTGAGCCAATTGGCATGCATGCTTGTATGTGTTTTCGGTGCCTTCATTTTATGCAGTATGGCCACTGTTTTGGCATGAATGAGGTCTGTCCATTTCGGTTTAAGTCCATTGAGTATATGGTTTGCGTGTTGTTGCATTGCATGTTGTTGCCCTTGTTGCATTGCATTGTGCATACATGCATTACATTGTGTTAAGAACCCTATGATTGCCTTGCATTGAGTATGCCATCTAGTTCTTAGCATTTAGCATTGTGTATGCCATGTTATTCCTTGCATTGTGTATGCTAGGTTGCTAGTCGCATTGTGTATGCCATGTTCATCGCATTGTGTATGCCTTATACCTTGCATTGTGTATGTTTGGGTTACATCATGGCATTGTGCATGCTAATTGATATTTGCATTGTGCATGCCATTAGCCTTGTTAGGTTGTTCAAGTTGCATTCCATGCTTGCATCACATTGCATTGTGTATGCCATGTTATTTGTTGCATTTTGTTTGGAATAGGTGTTAGTCCAAACACGGGAAATGAGGGACATTTCATACTTCAAATGATGAAATGTGCCTCAGTTCTTGGTCGCCGATGCTCTTGATCATACATGATAGAGTTTTAGGCTTTATGTGTTTACTTGTGCATTTATTTTCATATTGAATTGTGCTACTTCGCCTCTCGGCCATCATGCATGGAAATGCGCGATTGGTGGCCCGAGGGTCGAGAACTACACTCCCTTGAGTTCATGACATGATAGGGAGGGTGGTTGTGCACACATATCTCGCAAATACATTACCATGCCCTTTCTTGCTCTCTGTTGCAGAAAACTGGAATTCAGTAGCAACAACTGGCCGGCCAACCAGAAAAAGTAGCTGGCTGACCACTTTTTTAGTTTTTCAACAACCAAAAGTGGTCGGCAGGTGTTTCTAGAGACCAAAAGTGGTCGGCCACCCTCCCACAGGTTTCCCTAGGTGGAGTTTCAGCTTTCTGGAGCTTGGTGCAAGTTTCTGAGAACAAATGAAAACAGAGGCAAATCGGGGCATCGCATTGGATTTCCGAACGAGGCGTCCGGGCATGCATGCATTCCTCTCCCTCTGAAGCTCCTATTTTACTGCTTTCCTTAGCTACTATGCTTAGATAGCTTGTTTTTGCTTTGTTTTGCACTTTAATTAGTTAATGCGTTAGCTATTCAATTTGTTTTGTAATAATTAGCTAACTAGGATTAGTTAATTAATTGTGTTGTAATAATTAGTTCAATTAGCTTAGATTAGCTAGTTAGCTTCTTATTCGGTCCCTCCTTTGAGAGGGCCAACTGTTGTAATAAGCGTGCGTGTGTGTGATGCATGTCTTCCAACCCCTATTTCTTTCTCCCTTTTATTTAACCACTTGCAATGGTTAGTTTTAGGGCATATTTTGTTTAGCATACTTTATGCTTGCATGATTGCATCCATTCATCTATATTGCATGCACCGGGCTCAACGCATCATACTAACTGCATTGTATCTTCAATACCTATTTGAATACATGTATCAAGTTGCATTTCACATGACATGATTAGGATAGCCGAGCCTATCTTAGTTGCATTTCGCACGTGTTGCATTAGCCATCTTGACATGAACTAGGATCATGCATGATTTCTAACTAGTTCTTTGTTTTGGCTCGGAGTACACTGTAAGTGTTTATGCTTTAGCATCTTGCATGTGTGTGAGTGTTAACATGAAAGCATGCTTGCCATGAGGCTAACTGCTTATTTGACATAACTGCCTGAATGCTTGTGGGTGAAGGTTGGATTACTTGAATTGGAACAATTCATTGAAATCCGCATTTTAGCCTACTTGCGAGTAGCAAACTTCAAATCGTTTTCAAACGAACATGCAATGTTTTGTTCCAAATTAGGCGATCTAGTCTATACTTGTTTGCTGTGCGCATCACATAGTAAGATTAACTAATTAACCGGAATAAGAGCACATGTGTTTTCAAAAACAAAATATCATGCTTAGTACAGACCGATCTTTGATCGGGCGAGCGGGGGTGCTCATTAAATGACCTTCCCCAATCGTACCCAAGTTTTCGAGCCGAGACAACTTTGGTGATGACGGACACGTGGCCTTAGGCACGAGTCAGGGTTTCCTAAATTTTTCCAAAATAAAATATTTAGGTGGCGACTCTGTATTTGGCAAAGCAGTCCATGTTTGGCACTTCTTTATAAAAATCAATTTTCCAAAACGATTTGCCGGATTTGGACTCTTTGGTGATTTATTGGTCTTACATCGCACATTGTAAGATTAGATTCAGAACCGTGACATTTGAGTCCGAACTGTAGTAGCTCAGAGAACAAAACGAGATTTTCTCGAGAGTTCTCTGGAGCACGTCTACAGTTTCTACCTTATGCTTACATGATTGCATCTATTCATTTGTCTTGCATGCACCGAGCCTCGGCGCATCATTCAAACTGCATTGTCAATTCAATACTTATTTGAATACGTGTTTCAAAGTATGCTATCAAAGTGTTGCAAATACCATGATTAAGTAGCCGAGCCCATTTAGTTACGTCATTGCATGTGTTGCATTAGTCATTTGACATAGTTAGGATCTTGCATCTTTCTAACTAGCTTTTGTTTTGACTTGGAGTACTCGGCGAGTTTTATGCTTTAGCATACTTGCATGAGTGTGATTGCCATATTGCCATGTTTGATCGGGAAATTGCATGAATGCCTGTGGATGAATGCCTGTTGTTTGAATTGGAATGATTCAACAAATGTGCATTTTAAGCCCACTTTGTTGTGGCAAATCATGTTTTAAGCCCACTACGTTTGGTGGCAAACCCGCATCTTTAAGCCCACTTGAGGGTGGCAAATTCAAACCCTTTTCGAAAACAAACATGAGTTGAATTGTTCCAAGTCTTGTGACTAGTCTATACTTACTTGTGTGCGTCACATAGTAAAGCTAGCCTAATAACCGGAACAAGAAGACATAATGTTTATAAAGTAACATATCGTGATTAGTAAAGGTCGATCTTTGATCGGGCGAGCGGGGGTGCTCATTTTAGGACCTTCCCTTCTCGTACCCAAGTTCCTGAGCCGATGCAGCTTTGGTGATGACAGACACATGGCCTTTGGCACGAGTCAGGGTTTCCTAAATTTTTCCAAAATAAAATATTTAGGTGGCGACTCTATATCTGGCAAAGCAGTCCAATTTTGGCATTATTTTGATTTAAAATCGATTTTCCAAAAAGGTTTGCCGGATTTGGACTCTTTGGTATTTACCAGTTTCACATTACACTTGTGAGACTAGATTCAGAACCACGGGAGTCTGAACTGTGAGGCTTTCTTTCCAAACCCTTTCCAAAAGGCGGGGGCGTGGAAAAAGTCGAGTCCACACGGGGGCTCTCTCTTGTGCCATCTCCCTTACGTTCCTGTGAATCACCTCAGCCACCGGGAGCAAAAAGTTTGAAATATGAAACAAGGGAGAATCATACGAGATGAGCGAAGAAAAATCTAGGATCTGTCGATTTCTTGCAATTAGATACGTAAATCACACAAGCCCAAATGCCTATGGTTTGCCTATGTTCCACGGATCGTGATTAAACTTTGCTAGTTTGAAACCCCACAGTCTAGATAAAACCTCCACCCTTTTTGAAATCCCCCGCTATAACAAAACTTTCCAATCCCCATAGACAGTACAATATCTTCATCAACGATGCAGATCACTCCACGCGTGTCAACGTGCTACGCTGCCTTCATGAATTACCTTTCATTTCTCGTCTTTTCCCCTTCACATCATCACGTGCGTTTCTCTCTCTTGAGCACCGCGCCCGTCCATGCCCCATCCACACTACCCTAACGGTCAGCCACCCTAGCGGTCAGCTACTTTTGCAGTTAGCCACCTTTGCGATCGGCTACCTTTGCAGTCTGCTACCCTCATTTGCAGTCGACCACCCTGATGGCCGGCCACCCCAACGGTTGGCTACCTTTGCGGTTGGCCACCTTGACAGTCGGCCACTTTGACGGTCGCCCTCCTTGCTAGTCGAACTCCCTGGCGACCCCTGACGGTTGGCTACTTTTGTGGTCGGCCACCCTAACGATCAGCTACCTTTGTGGTCGGCCACCCGACGGTCGATCACCTACGTCGGTCGGTCGTTCACCATGCTTGGCCATTTTCCTCCGACTATGACATTTAATCGCTTGCCCTCTCTTCTTTGGGGGACTACTTCCACTCTTCATATTCCATTCGTTGGACTAAAGATGCACTCGGGAATGGGGGATTACTAATGAGGGCACGGTCCAGGGGGGCCTAGCCCTCGGCCGAAGATCTAGGAGTCCAGCCCACAGCCCAGGGACCAGCCACGTAAGCGGACGAAGATCCTGGAAAGTTATTGCGCCCCCATCAACCATTTAATAAGGCCTTCATAGCATTAAATGTCGCAAGACCCTTCACGCCGGAGCATGCAGAATCATTATGAACGATGGTAACTAGGCTATAGACTTTCGGCAAAAGAGACAACTGGGAATAGACAGGGAAATGATGAGGAAAAAAAGAAGTATATATTAAGCTTTCGAGATACAAAGAGAGTTAAGTTTTTCATCCCTGGCTTCTCTCTCTCACTCTATAATCAATCTCCCCTAACCTAACTTGATCGTCGAAGTGTTCGTCGGGGGATTACCTTCCCCTTTAGACCTTTTTGCAGACTCGCTTCGAGGACTCCGAGGCCAGCAGACTCATTGGAAGCGTGGATCAGTCCGACTCATCCACCGTTGAAGTTATAGCACTATCAGAACCAATTTTCTTTTGTTCAAAATTGAGTATCCACACATGTAATGCCCAAAAAAATATGGATACCCCAACTACTCATTAATTCCATTAAATATGTGGAAGCTTATAAGTAATCCCAAACATTTGATATGAAGAAACATTCCTAAGATAGTATTTCATTAATAGATGTCCCTTAAAGTTTTACAAAATCATATCACATGCATTAATACATTCATTGATCCTAAAACATGAATCTATAACATGTGATCGATCAGAAACAACATTTAAACTAATACAAGTTCATGCCTTAAAGGCTACACATTTCTAAGACTTTGGCTGGTTGTAACAAAAGTGGGTCACATGCCCAATACATCAAAGCCCTAGGCTATACCAAAAAAAAAAAAAAAAAAAAAGAAGAAGAAGAAGAAGAAGAAAATACCAAACAAAACGAGCCTTAAGCTCCAAAATCATCCCAAGTTATCACCTTGGTGGAGGCATGCCATAAATACCTGAAAGTTGTTTCCATGTAGGGTGAGCAAGAAATCCAAAGAGATAAACTTAATAACATGTATAATGTTTAATAACATCATATGGTGAATGCATATGAAATGACATGACAAAACATAAAAGTTCTTCCCTTTTTGAATTCCAAAACCATGTTCGAAACACCTTCTTTTAAATAGAAAAAAAGACAATAAATACAACATTAGTAATCCCTAGGTTGATGTCTACAAGTAGACTCTCACAGCACTACCCAAAAACCACTTTACTGGCTCATAACTGGAAAGAACTTGGTATCTATACCATGCATGTTTTCAGACTTTCACCATGAATCTAAAGCCAAATTAATTATCCACAACCATATCCCTAACCGGATTCACCACAGTATTGATTGTTTTTTTTCCCTCTCTCAAAACACACTCATTTGCAAGATATAAAATATGAAGTTAACAAATCAATGAGATGATCAATGAGATGCATGATTTATGAATATTTTAATTACCTAAATCATATGTAATTTCTATCACATGATAATGGTCTCCTTTACCGATAGCCAAAACAACCATCTCTAATACAAAACTAAAGAATAACAACAATGATGTAATCCAACATAATATCAATATTTCAAAAAATCACTACGGTTTCTCAAAATGGCAACACCTCCTAACTTTATGAAAATTGGGGCTTCTTTCTCAAAACTCAATTTTCTTCCAACAACCATGCCATAAAAATAACCATGTGAGCTTTAATTAAACAATAAGCAAAGCTTAAAAGGTAACCTGATTTTATGCACTATCATATACATAAATCAAACCCTAGCCTTCACATACCCTTTAGCCATAAAAAATAACAAATGACAACGCTAAATAATATGGACACTATTAAGAAAATCCCAACCTCAAAGCAAAGAGAAAGAAAGGAGAAAATCTCAAAAAGTTGAAGATGGAAAAATGATGATTTGCTCCAATTAGAATGAAGCCCTCGATAAGCCCTACACTTTATCCCAAAGGAGCAAGATCAGGAGATGACCCGAAGTGGGTAGATCTGAAGATTTGAGTGAAAAAGCTAGAATTTAGAGAGAAAGAAAGATGGGTTTCGATGTAGAGATTTGAGTGTATTTATAGTGCTAGGACAATAATAAAATATTAGCCCCAAAGTCAACTAAAAGAATAAGTCAAAAACCCGAAAAGTAAGGACAAATACGCAGCTAGAATCTAAAATTTACCGTCAAGTGTTGACACCTCCAAGAGGAGTGTCAACACCTTGCAGCAGAGATGCCTCACCTGGGTTTGCACCAGATTGGGTGTCGACATCAGAAAGTCCAAGTGTCAACACCAGAAACCAGTGTTGCACCCAGAACAAACAGGTCGGGCGGTTTGGCGACACAAGAAACTAGAAACAAAAGAGAAAAAGAAAGGAAGGTAGATGTCAACCACTGGAAGCCCAATGTTGACATCTGGCAGGAATTTCAAGACTAAAACACCTATTTTGACAATACCAAACGCAAAAGAACAACCCAATCAAGTTTAGATCAAATTTCACTCCTCGATACAATGATACACCAAACCAAATATCCCAAAATAAAAGTAATAAAATTAAATACACCTTCCAATAGCTTATAGAATACAAGTGTTATAACACATGTCTCATTTGTTTCAAACTGAGAACCCAGACACATTTCATTTGTTTGGCACTGAGTATCTAAATGAAAAGGCTGCAACCAATTTTCTATTGTTCAGAACTAAGTATCCGAACATATTTCATTTTTTTGGCACTAAGTATTTAAAAAAACTTCATAGATTCGGAATTAAGTATCCAGATATATATAATTTCTTCGACACTGAGTATCCAAATGAAAATGCTGCAACCAATTTTTTATTATTCGGAACCTAGTATCCAAAGAAACTTCATAGGTTTGGAATTAAGTATCTAGACTTATATAATTTCTTTGGCACTGAGTATCCAGATGAAAATGCTACAACCAATTTTTTATTTTTCGCAACCGAGTATCCGAACATATTTAATTTGTTCAGCACTATGTATTTGAAGAAATTTCATAGGTTTGGAATTGAGTTTCCGAACATATATAATTTGTTTTGCACATGGTGTCCAAATGAAAAAGTTGTTAGCCTTCAGGAGTAGAAAGTAGAATTTTAGGATTTTTTTTTAAATTTATTTTTAGAGTTATAATAGGTATTATTTGGAGTGTCCAAACAAATAAAAAAATATTTAAATTTTCAATTGGGACATTCCAAGTAATGGGATGTCCAACCTAATTTTTGAGGTGCATTTCTACCCCAAAGACATATATTCATCGAATCTGATTTGTAATTCTAACTTATTGAATCTGATATATATATATATAGATGTGTGTGTGTATGTGTGTGCGCGCGCGCGCACTCGCATATATACTAATTTTGTAAAAAATAAAAATAAAAATAACTCATTCTAAAAAAAAAAAAAATCAATTATTTTGAATGGTTTGATAAAAATTTAACTTAGGTTGTAGAAGGGTTTGGGATTAGGATTAGGATTAGGATTAGGGGTGGCTTGGTGAATGTGGATGGAGTCTTTGTGGCTATCATTGTCCAAGATTTTGTTGGGAGGCTCTTGTTCTGGTTGGGTGTGCTGGAGAAAATAAACTCATAGAGAGATGGAGAAAATAAATGTGCAAAGAGAGAGAAAGAGAGAGGGCTTAGAGGAAGAGATGTTTGGCTGTCCATATAGGAATGTGGAAGGTTGTTTGGCTATAATGATAATAAATAGAATATGAAATGTTTGGTTATATTTACAAAGGTAGTTTTGGTATTTAAACACTAGAATTGTTGACAATATAATTTTCTATTAATTGTCTAAATAGTAAAGTAACGGAAGGGAGAACTAACGTAAGATAGGTCAGTGTAATTCTATAAACTAGATGGAGGTTTTTGTATTTGTGAAAAATCTCAAGGGAGATCTATGTAATATAATAGCCCAAGAAAGATTCATGTATGTGTTTGTGCCATATTTGACAGCCCAATGGCAGGTTGCTACGTGTCCATTGGGTGACTCAAAATATGTTACTTTAGTATATTTATTGGTGGTAGGTGGTCCCTTTGATGTAATGATCGAAGATAGGAGTGCAACTCTTCGTCTAAGGGTTAAAATTCAAATTTCTTCAACAATAACTATTTTTGTGGGATAACTTTGATCAAGCAAGTACACTTGTCATCAATACAGTAGCCCTACCCTCCATCCAACAGCTCCGATCTTCAGGTTGCTATGGACAACCCTATTCTTGGGAAATAATCAACAAATTGCTTGGAAGAAGGAAGTTAGTGGTACAAGTGGCAGGTCAGGAGGCATTCTAACACCCCATTATCTAGAGATCATGGAAATATTTCAGGAGCTAGTTGTTGATTTTCAAGAGGCTACTTACGATTTTTAGGGGGATATGATTTCCATAAAAAGTCCATTTGAAGATGAAGAAAAGCCCATTGAATCAATCAATTAAATAACTATATTCACATAACATCAGTGCTATTAGTCCTAATTTATCATAGATAGCTTCTTAAAAGGCATCTTTGCCATAATTTAGCCATAGTTTCTTGGCTTCAGTGTCAAATTAGTTTGTTTTGGTCATCCGTCGCATTGTTTTGAGTTTTAAATTGTGTTTGCATTCCAATTGTGAATCAATTTTATGTTATTCAAACATGTTCTTATACTTTTGTATGTTCAATCCATTTGAATTTATAAAAATAAGTGTTTCTGTGTTTATTTCCTTCTGCCCATCCCTCTTCCTATTTTTCAAACTCTAAGGAGATTTTAAATCCTCTTCGTTGAGGCAAAACAAGAACCAAGAGATTTTTATCCCATTAGATCTCACACAATCTCCTGTTTTACAAGTTTAGTTTTTATTTTTTTATTTTATTTTTTTATTGATGGGTCATGTTTTGCAAGTTAGATATTTTTCACATTTTTATACACTTAGGCATAATTAGCCTTGGCACGATTGCAATTCACCAAATCCTTCTGTTTAGTCAAATAACATTTTTGTGCAAACAATATGAAATAACAATAGTACACCGTTAGAAAATATTTTTAAAATAAAATGTGAATCATATTTATTTTAAGAGAGTGACTTCTCTCCACTTGACAAAGCCAACAAGACGTACATGGAGTTTATCTCGATAACTTAAACAGTTTATATTGTATGACTAGAAGAGAAGATTATCTTTATAAAATATCATATTGTTTGGTCAATGATAATCATAGGATTAGATTACATTTATTATATAAAAAGAAAAATAGATAACAATTATAATTTTAAAAATGAACAATTTATTATTTTGAAGACAAATGTAATATATTAATAAGTTTATAGTTATTAGATCAATTTAATTGTTTATAAAAATAATATTCTCAATAAGTACTATGAATAGTTCAAATTATTAAAATAGATTTCATTTAAGCACTAGCATATCCGGTAGTTTAAATATGCCACACAATACATCAACATTAAATTTAAACTTATGCCATATATTTTATTTTTTCAAAATTGTTTGTCAACATTCATATATAACTTATACACATACAAAAGAAGTCTGGCTATATGTCGTCTGTACATTCAATAACATGGGGCAGCACAATGTAGGGATGGAGCTAGAATTCCTCCAGTGGAGGTCAGATTGGCAAAAGAAAGTCATGGGATAGATTTGTCGAGTCGTTGATAGATCAACTCGAGTTTTATTTGATTAAATTATTTTTAAATATTATTCAATAGAGATTAATTAGACTAATAAAATAATAAAATTATAAAAGAATAATTTCAATTAAATATTGTTTGTACAAGTTTTATCGTTAAGGCTATCAAAATGTAGAGATTTATAGATAAGCAGTAAGCATGTCAATATTTTTAGATCCATAAAGTTTCACAACTGATTCCAATAAATAAATTATATGAACTCATAAATACATTATATTCTTTCTCCAAAAATTTAATTATTGTGAGTAATTGTTTTTATTTAATATGATTTCATACCAATTAAATAAATTATATTATTTGTTTATTACAAGATTTTTTAACAACACTAATAACTTTTTAACAAGAGCCGGATTAACATTTTCAATAATATTAGGATGATCATTTTTTTTTTTATTTATTACAATTTGTTTACTACCTTAACTATTCATACTTGATATTAATGTAACATTAACACATGATATGATAAACAAAACATAGTAAGAAAATAAGATTATCATAACTGTGGGTGCTGATTTTCGATCACATTGCCAAACAGGAACTCAGCTGGAGAGCACAGGCAGAATAGATCATGCCTGAACAACCTGTCACAGAAAGATAAGACTCCGGCGATGGTTCGTCCACCCAGGAGCACTCTGATGATCAAGTCAGTGCTCAGTTATCTCTCAAAGATAGCAAATAGTTCTTGACTCACTAGACTGAACACAAAAAGCATACCTTAGACCTACGAGGGAGGGTGCCTTACTTTTATAGCCAGCACTAACCTGATCTCTGTAGAAGCCTAACTTTAATGGATTTTGGCTTAATGCTTATATGCGACTCTCAACTAGATAGAGATAAACTCCTTAAGAGCTTTATCTTTATCCAGATTGAGGTCCTCCCCTATCCTAGGACTCTTGTCCCTTATTCGCTTATCCCGGATTCTGATATCTTCACAGATAACCTCGGCCTAACCGAGATCACGTCGGCATCATGACTAAGCCACGTGGCACTCTGGTTGACACGTCGGCGTCACCTCGGCCACATGCTACTATTCACAAAATATGCCCCCACAAATGCCCCCTAGGTTCTATTACCTTGGCAACCTGAGGTAATGGAACCTATACCGTTTGTCCACATAGCACGTCGGCTAAGACTCACTCTATCCATCACGACTGAGATCATCACTCGTCGGCTGCATATGACTAAGACTCTGCAGTCTACTTTATCAATGACCAAGAATCAAGAACCAAGTTCTTCGAGTTCCTTAACCGAGATCGCTTCTATAGCTGAGGTTTTTGCTTCATTAAATCAAGAACTCCAAATGTTTTATATGCTCATGAGCTGCCACGTACAGTTTTCTCAACCGTTTCCGCCACGCGTCCTTCTCTCATTGATTCGTACCTGACACGCGCCATCAGGTCGCGTCGCTTCTGCGCACGCCGCTTGACAGACACGTCGTCCAAGGCACATTATTATGATTTGCTGTCTTTTTCATAATTTCAACAAAACTCCTCACTCTCCCTCCGTCTCTTCACCTTTGCAAAAAATACAATCTCTCTCATTTCATAGATTCTCGCTCTCCAAACTTCCATTCTCAAACCGCCATTATTGTCTCTGCAAAGCTCTGCATCCATTTCGATTACCTCCTCCAGCAACCCTTTCATCATTTGTTTGCGACCATTCACATCGTCTGACTCCAGCGATACCCATATCGGCACTCATTTCACTTGGTAAGTCACAATTTCCTCCATTTTCAGTTTTCCACTATTCCTTTGACATGTTTCAAATTTGCTATACATTTAAATGCTATTCGTCACCATTGCAAATCAGTTTTTGTTCTTGAATCCCTGTTGTGTTTTAAATTTCATCATTTGGGTGTCAAAACACGCTTGTTTCCGACTTTGTGTTGCTCAATCTGTCTCTGGGTCTACATACACGGTTTATGGCCCTTGTACACACATACACACTGTTCATGTGTTTGATGCTTTAACAGTTTGTCACTGTTCTTGACTTTTGTACATCTGCACACACTTACTCAGTGTTCTTGAAAAATGTTACTTTCTTGAATCTGAATCATGCTTTCTTTTCTGTTTCTCTTTGTCTTGTTTCCAGATTCTTGCCTTTGATTCTTGTTTCCGTATAGTCTTAGGTTTGGGGTTTGATAGAAATCACATTCCTTAGGAAAATTGAAACAAATTCCTCTCAGGTCCTCAAAAACCCGTTATCCCGGTTCCAGCTTAGGTTTTAGTCGAGGTCCCTGAACTCATATCACCCACTCTATTATGCAATTTTGCCCCAATCTTTACTAGCCGACATCATGGGTATGTTTAGGTGGAGGGTAGACACTCCAGAAAAAATAGAGTATTTTCATCGAGAGTTCTCCATCCCAGCCGATGTTCAACTCAGGTTGGCTGGGGAGGAGGACTCCATCATGCCTAACGGAGACTCTATGCCTTTTCTTGTTGTTGCGTTCATCGAATGTGGACTTCAGTTTCCCCTTGATACTCTCTTTCGAGAAATCCTTCACTACTATAAAGTTAACTGCATGCAACTCGCCATAAACTCCTATAGGGTCATCAATGGTATAATTGAACTAGCACACCGAGAAAAAGCTGGGATTACCTTAGCCGACATCTAATTCTGCTACACCATGTATGGCCTTGAATATGAAAAAAGCTGCATATACTACCTCAAGCCCAGATCCACCGCCTTCAAACTAATAGCCGACCTCCCAGACTCCAACAAGGGTGCTGGAGATGATTACTTCATCGTCTTGGGCAACTGGGAGTTTTCACCTGATGATGACCTGCACCTCTATCCTCTGAGCCGAACAGTTTTTAAAGAGGGTAATGGTAAGACTTAGTCATTTGTACTGAAATTTCATTTTGGTTAAGGCTTGCTAGTTTATTCATCTCTTCTAATGTTTGCTTTTTGTTTTCTGCAGTTCTTCCTCAGCCGGCGAAGGGATTTCAACAATCATTCGTTCCCAGCCGAGATCTAAAGAGGCTGTTAGATCTCCCTATACAGAAATGCAAGGCGCCACTTCTACTGAACTACATACCAACCTACAAGTCGGCCTTGACTGACGTCCTTCGTCGAAGTAAGACTCTCTCTTCTGCCATAACTCCACCAACAACTTCATCTCCAAGGCCAGATCAGGCCTCTACTTTTGACCTAGCTGATCAACCATCTACCTCAGCCCCTCAACTAATTTCTTCATCCCAGCGCCAATGCCGGTGCTGAGTTCCAATTTCTGCCCTTGCTGGCAGAACCCACTTCTACAAACGCCAACCTTCTGAGGCATCGGCTTATGATCCAACTAATCCTCCAACCACCCTTCCAGCAACAGTTGCTTCATCTATCAACGAAATGGGCTAAAAACCAGCTGTTGTTGAAGACTTTCTCGTCAATATCCCTAGGGTTCTGATGGTGCAATCCTCGTCCTCCCCATCCCGATCAAAGCCAAAGCCAAAGCCAAAAAGAGTGAAGAAGGCCAAGGCTAAGGCCATAGTGACTCAGATTGATTTTGAGGACACTGTGCTAATCTTGAAATTGGCTGAGGTAGAGAAAAGTCAAATGGCCGCCGAGAAGAGGCCAACCGAGGCCGATGCACCCAATTCCCAACCACCAAAGAGACCGAGATCTGACCACCTCGAGGGTAGCCACAGCTTCCCTCGTAATATGACCTAGGCTCCCAAGGTCATGGTGCATGACAGATCCCTGGCGGTTGGGACATCGCAATGAATCTTGAAGTCGGCGCAGCCCTGTTAATGGTTGTTCTTCTACCAGAAGACATGAACCGTATGGCTGAGTTGCATGAATATGAGAACTTCGCCCTTATGATATAGCACTCGGTCTTGGTAATCCTCTTTTACTTACTCTTTTACAGTTTTTCTATACTTAGTAAAATCTCACTAATGTGTTTTACGTCTTGCAGGCTATCCAGCATGCTCACTTATACGCTATCAAGACTGAGATGACAAGGAAGGAGTAGGCAAGGAAGACCAAGGAAGCTACTAAACTCCTATCCTCACTCAATCATGCTGAGGCCAACAATCGAGCTCTGTTGGATCAGGCTAAGGTTGCCAAAGCTGCTCAGAATTTGGCCGAGGAAAAAGCCAAATTGGCCGATGATGAAGCCGAGGTCGCCAGAGCCAATCTGGCGGTTGCCAGGGCCAAGGCAGTTGACCTAGAAGCTAAGCTTCAGGAGGCCCTTGACTCAAAGGAGGCCGAAGTCAAGGCGGCTGACAAAAAAGCTTTTGAAGAGGGGCAGGTCGCCATCCGCGACTAATACAAACAGCAAGTCAACCTGGCTTGTAACCGAGGTTATTACCTTGGTTGAACGGCGGTGCTCAACAAGTTATCTGTTCCAATGGACTCCGATCTCCAAGACATCAATCAGCTTCAAGTGCCTTTCTTTCCAGAGCCCAAGGGCTCTGACGATGTAGCCGACAAAGATGATGCCGAGGATGGTGAAGCTGATGAAGTGGAGGAGGAGGCTGCCACTGATGCCAAGTCTCTTACCCTTAATAAGCAAATAGACTTGACTCAAGATGAGGAGGATGACTTGGTTTCCAAGGGCATCTCTCCCAAACCAACCACCTCTGAAGTCGAGGTCCAGTGCGCTGAAAGGAGTTTGGACCAGACTCTACTTGAAATAGATGCCAAAGTAGCGGCAGATAAAATTGCAATGCTGCCAACCGAGGCCGACAAGACTCTATCAGCTGAGGTTGAGCAATCCCAGACCAATCCTAACGCTTAGGATATTTCTTCTTTGTTTTGTACTTTTCTTCTTATTTTTGAACTATGTTAGCTTTAGTTTGGCCGATGTGCCCTCTTTTGTACCTCGAACAAGTTGTCTTTTGCCAGGCCGAAGTGCCTTTTTTTTTTTTTTAAATGCAAGTCTTCTCTTTTCTTCCAAGTGTTGAATGTTTGTTTCATGTATTCTTTACTGCTTTCTTTCATGCCTTTCACGCTTCCGTACTTAGAATATTTTTGCACTTCTTCAAAGTATACCTTTAACTGTAGAACAACTCTAGGGTATAATACCTCGGATACAAACCTTGACTGTTTTCCTCAGCCAGCCATAGGAATACCTCGGCTAACAAAAAATATTAAAATATTTTTACAAGTGTTATTCAGTATTACTTTTTACTTTCACAAGATATCTTCTATCAAGACTTCTTTCTTCTGCCCTTTCTAACCTTGGCAACCTGGTTGGCCATCTCGGCCATTATGTATCTTGGATACTTTTTTCAATATAATCTCGGCTAACTTCAACTTATAAATTTTTCTGAAATTTCAACAAGTGTTAAGCCCATTCCGACTTGTAAATTTTGTCTATGAAATTTCAATAAGTCCTAAGCACACTTCAAATTTTTAAGCTTTATTCGTCATTCTCCAGCTCCCTGCCCCCTAATGTGAACTTAAGTTTCCCTTAAGTTTACATTAAGCATGTGCCTATGGTCTTTTGCCGAAGTTAGATTCAAACAAAGACTAGCCGAGGTTATCCACCTTGGTTTCTCTGTTAATCTAACTAAAATGCACTTAGTTCCAATCTGAGTTTGATTCTGCCAACATGGTAAGTCCAGGTTAATCCAACTTAGTTCAACTCCATTATATGCAAGTATAATTTCAACTCTGCCATATAATGAGTTTAAGTTATTCATCATGTTTCATTTAGAAACATCGCCAACTTAGTTCAATTTTATTATATGCAAGTATAATTCAACTCTGCCATATAATAAGTCTAAGTTATTCGTCATGTTTCACTTAGAAACATCGACAACTTAGTTCAACTCTATTATATGCAAGTATAATTCAACTCTGCCATATAATAAGTCTAAGTTATTCGTCATGTTTCACTTAGAAACATTGCCAAAGGATTGGTTAGTCCTATTACACAAATTTCAAAAACAAGCTAAAATTTTATTATTACTTCGGCTAATGACATAAACTTCGAAAAAACAAAAATCTAATGATTAAAAAAACTTCAAGTTGCAAGTGTTCCAGGGCCTTGACAACTCTTTGCCCTCACTGTCTTCAAGCCGATATGCCTCGTTGCCGGCGACCGAGATAATTCTATAAGGCCCCACCCAATTTGGGCCAAGCTTGCCCTCCTTAGGATACTTTTTGTTGCTGACCACTTTCCTTAGCATAAGGTCCCCAACTTTGAACTCTCTTGGGTTAACCTTCTTGTTGTAAGCCCTAGCAAGTTGTTGTTGGTATGCCCCCAGCCGAATTGCTGCTCTTTCTCTTTTCTCTTTTCTCTTTTCTCCTCCAAAAGGTCTAGATCTCAGGCTAGAAATGCTTCGTTAGTACCATTTTTCCACTCCCTGGGTTCTGATCCTTGGAATGCCGACTTCTAGTGGGATAACTGCTTCAGTGCCAGAAGCCATGGCAAATTGAGACTTCCCAGTTGATCTCTTTGGCATAGTCCGATATGTCTAGAGTACATTGGGCAACTCTTCCACCCATTTTCCCTTTGCTGCTGCCAGCCTCTTTTTGATCCCATCTAAGATAGTCTTATTAGATGCTTTTACCTGACCATTACTCTGAGGGAAACTTGGAGTAGAGTACTAGTTTTTGATTTTGTACTTTGCACAAAAGTTTTTGATTAGCTTACTATCAAACTGTTTACGATTGTCAGCTATTATTGCCATTGGGATCCCAAACCTGGTGATGATGTTCTTCCATATGAAGTTCTTCACATCAATATCTCGAATCTTCGCAAGGGGTTCAGCTTCTACCCACTTTGTGAAATAATCAGCTGCTACCACCAGGAACTTCCTTTGCCTAGTTGCTTGGGGTAGTTGCCCGACAAGATCCATGCCTCACTAAGCAAATGTCCAGCGACTGGATACTGGGTTCAAATCTACTGCTGGTTGATGTATCAAAGGTGCGAACCTTTAGCACTTCACACATTTTCTGACGTAGGCTTCAGTATCCTTCTGCATGTAAGGCCACCAGTACCCTTGAGTAATGGCTCTATGAGCAAGTGATCTGCCCCCAGCATGACTTCCACATACTCCTTCATGTATTTCATACAAGAAGTCTTCAACCTAGGAAGGATGCACACAACTCAAAAGGGGACCAGTAAAAGACCTTCTGTAGAGATGTCCTTTTGTTGTTAGGTTAAATCTAGCCGACTTCAGTCTGGTCTTGTGCACTTCTTTGCGATCATCTGGCAGCTTCCCATCTTTAAGGAACATTACTATTGCATCCATCTAACTTGGGTCCATCTCCACACACATTGCTTCGTACTCTGTGATCAGTGATTCCACACTTGGGCCTGACAAATAATCAACCATTATTGTCCTTGCCTCTCCTAATTTCATTGCACTAGCCAGGTTAGCCAAAGTATCGGCGTGGCTGTTGTCATCTCGGCTGACCTATTATAGTCGACAATCCTGAAACAAGGCTAACAGTCTAACAACCTCTTTGACATAGACTATCATTCTTTCATCTCGGGCTGCATACTCGCCTGTTGCCTGGTTCATAATAAGCTAGGAGTCACAGAAGATTACCACCTCGTCGGCTTCCATTGCTGCTGCTAACTTCAATCATGCGATCAGTGCTTCATATTCTGCTTCATTGTTTGAGGCCTTAAACCCCAAACAAATAGATTGTTCTAACATCTGCCCATTTGGCGACACTAGCACTACTCTTGCCCCCACTCCTTGACGGTTTGAACTCCCATCAACAAGCAGGCGTAAGGAGTTGCGAATGTAAATATCGTAGGACTTGAGTTTCTCTTCTTTCTTCTACTCTGCTGTGGGGTTTTTCATTCCCAACTGGGTCTTTTCTTGTTCCCCTGGACACCCTAAGCCGTGGCTCACCGGAGCCCGACGTGGGATGGCACTAGGTGTGAACTCGACCACAAAGTCGGCCAAAACTTGGCCCTTAATTGCTGTTCTAGGCCTAAATTTCAGGTTGTATTGGCCAAATACTACTGCCCATCTGGCCACCCTGCCTGTCAAATCTCCTTGTTGTAGTAGGGACTTCAATGGATGCTCAGTCAATACCATAATCTTGTGGGCTTAGAAGTAATGATTCAATTTTTTGGAAGCCATCATCAAGGCCAGTGTTAATTTCTCTAGGAGCAAGTACCTGGTCTCTACGCCTGCTAGGGTTTTACTCATATAGTATACTACCCTTTGTTCTTCTTTCTCTTCTCTGATTACTACTACACTCACTGCATGCTTTGACACCACCAAGTATAAGAATAGCTCATTTCCAAGTACTGGATTTGACAGAACTTGAGCTGTTGTCAGGTACTTCTTCAAGTCGGCCAAATCAATTTCGCATTCCTCTATCCACAAAAAATCTGTGGCCTTCTTCAATAAACTGAAAAATGGTTTACACTTATCTAAACTTCTGCCCTTCCTGTCAACGTCTGTACTTGTTTTGCCGATGTTGGGCTCTTCAAGTCAAGGATGGCCTTGATATGATCTGGGTTTGCCTCAATGCCCCTTCTAGTAACTAGGTATCCCAGAAACTTACCAGACCCAACTCCAAATGCACATTTTGAAGCATTGAGTTGGAGCCGATATGTTTTAAGGATATCAAAAACTGCCTTCAAGTCGGCCAGGTGATTCTCAGGTTCTTTGGTCTTCACGACCATGTCATCAAGTATACTTCCACTGTTTTGCCAATCAGATGTCTGAACATCTTGGTCACTAACATCTGGTAGGTTGCTTCTGCATTTTTCAACACGAAAGGCATCACTCTGTAGCAATCCAGGCCTTTTGGGGTGATAAATGCAGTCTTCTCCTCATCAGAGGGTTACAATGCTATTTGATGGTACCCCCTGTAAGCGTCCAGGAAGCCCATCCTTCTATGCCCTGAAGTGGCGTCCACCAATTGATCGATCTTGGGGAGTGGGAAACTCTCTTTAGGACAAACCTTATTCAGCCTAGTGAAGTCCACGCAGTCCCACCACTTCCCATTCTTCTTTTTCACAACAACTTTGTTTGACAACCAAGTTAGGTAGTTTACCTCTCAGATGGCTCTAGCCTCTAACAATTTGTCCACTTCCTTCTCCATTGTCTCAACATGCATTAACGTCGGCCTTCTTGCTCGCTGGATGATAGGTTTAGCCGACCTGTCTACATTGAGCATATGGCATGTGACCCCGGGGATCAATGACGGGCATCTCGTAGGGCGTCCAGGAAAACACATCCATGTTTGCTCTCAAGAATGCTTCCAACTCCCTTTCTTCCTCCTCGGCTAATCTTGAGCCGAGAAAAAAGAAGCGCTCTTCATCATCTTGTTAGACCAGAACCTTCTTAAAGGCTTCCTCACTTTTTTCAGCTGGCTCTTTGCGACGTCATCCAGGACCTCCATGTCCTCGTCCTCGATTTCTACTGTCTCTGTCTCTCGCACGTTGTAGGTGGATTTCATTGCTGCCATGGAGCAATTCTTTGCTTGCACCTGATCCCCTCTGACCTCCTTAATTCCATGTTTTGTTGGGAACCGCAAAAGCTGGTATAGTGTTGAGGGAACAACCCTCATTGCGTGCAACCATGGCCTCCCCAATATAACATTGTAAGAGGAGGGGGTGTCAATTACTGTGAACTCTGTACTTACCTTCTTGGTGTCTGCTTCCACCTCCAAGTTCATTGCTCCCAAGGGCCATGTCGATGTTCCATTGAACCCCACCATTGGACTGTTGGACTGCTCCAAATCATCTCGGTGAAGGCCGAGCTCCTCGTAACATCTGACATACATGATGTCACACCAGCTGCCTTGGTCAATCAGAATGTGTCTTACCTGGCATTCTCTAATCTTGAGGGATATCACCAGAGCATCATTGTGTAGATGCTACACCATGTCTAGGTCGGTTTTAGTAAAGGACACCATTGGCCCCTGATACTCGTCTGCCCTAGGCCTCTTTAGCTGGACCTGATGCACATGTTATAAGTGCTTTACCCTCTGAGTCTCCCCACGTACCTCGTTCTCATTGACCTTCGAGTGAATCACATTAATCACTCGAGGTCCATCTGCTTGCGGTTGCGGTACTGGTGGAGGTGGTGCTGCCGGTGCCTGAGGCAACCTTGCTTGCTCTTCTCTTATTCTGGCCTCATCTACTAGGGTCCTTAAGTGACATTGTCATACCAGATTTTCCAAATGTGCTTTTAGGGCTCAATAACCCTGTGTTAGGTGTCTATCCTCATTGTGGTAGGCACAGTGCTTCCCAAGGCTTCTTCCCATAAACTCACCAGGAATCTTCTGTGGTGCTCTATAGTACGGCTGGTTCCTGATCCTTTGCAGAACTTTGTAAACCAAGATCTGAAGCATTGTGGTGACTGCCTGTGCAGCCCTCAGTCCTGTTTCTTGTCTATTAAAATTTGTATTACCTCGGCCTCGCTTCTGTGAGCCATTTCTCTTTTCTTGCTTTGATGCTTTATTCCTGGCGTGTCTTCTTCAGCTCTCGCATATTTCTCGATCCTGTCTATGAGTTCCTCCATACTTTTTGGCAGGGTCTTTGCCAGTGACTTTCGAAGCATGCAGTCATCGCTTAGGCCGTTCTTAAAAGATATGGCCACCAACTCTTGGTTACACCTTGGTATTCAGTTAAACACCTCATAATACCTTTTGGCATAAGCCCTAAGGCTTTCATCCTTGCCAATTCTTAGAGCCATCAAGGAGTCTACTCTCAACGGCTACAGTTAGTTTGTAACAAACCTAGCCACAAATATCTCGGTCAGGCCTTCCCAACATTTCACAATTCCTTTCGACAACATGTGAAACCAATCTGATGCAATTTTCCCAAAGGATGAGGGGAACACCTTGCAGAGCAACGGTTCGTTCCTAGTATACAGTGCCATTGAATTCAAATATAAGCTGACGTGAAAGTTTAGATCGGACTTACCGTCATATATCTGGAACCTCGGCATGTGAAACCTTTTTGGGGCCTCAAACTTGTCCAAGTCTACTGAGAACGGCGTTTTCGGCTTGACCAGAGATGTGACCTCAGCATCTTGTCACTTTCTCTGGAGTTAGTCCGTCCAGGAGCTCAGCTGTCAACGGATTTCAACATTTTGGGTGTGTTGCTCTTGGTGTCGTTATGAGTCCTCTTGGACTTCCCTTCATTCATTGTGTCAAAACAAAGCTCATTCCCTTGAACATGCCGATCTTCCTTGACATAAGTTTTCTTGGCACGAGATGTCTTATAAGACTCTCCTCTCAACAATTTTCCTCGCTCGACCTCCCGTGATTGCTGATGTGAATGCTCCTTTGGTTTGTCATGCTGAGGGACTGCAGGGGTTGCTTTCTACCCCCTTTCTGGGCATCGTTCTTGGGCGCTAGAATCAACGTGTCCTCCAATGGAAACGGTGACTGCATGACGTTGTTTTGCATCATGAAGTTGACAACCGATTGTAAGGTCTACTAACTTGTTTGCCATTCCCTTCATTTTGCCATCCCTTCTCAGACATCTATCTTTCCATACCTGGAGGTCGCTTTCGTTGTAATACCTGTCTTGACATGCTTTCTTTGGTGCATCTCCCTCCTGGCTGACGTCCTTTTTCCCGGGATTCTGCTTCCGAGGTTCTTCATTACAGTTCTCTTCCTCCACATTAGGATCGATGTGTTTGCTATTCCCACTAGAGATGTCGTCCCTGACCTTTTCTTTCTGCTTGTCGTTGGCCATCTATTCTCCTCACGTTTCCCATAGATGGCGCCAAATTGTGGGTGCTGATTTCTAACCACACTGCCAAACAGGAACTCAGTTGGAGAGCACAGACATAATAGATCATGCCCGAACAACCTGTCATAGAAAGATAAGACTGGCGGTGGTTTGTCCACTTGGGGGCACTCCGACGATCAAGTCAGTGCTCAGTTATCTCTCAAAGATAGCAAATAATGCTTAACTCATTAGATAGAACACAAAAAGCGTACCTTAGACTCACGAGGGTGCCTTACTTTTACAGTAAGCACTAACCTGATCCCTGTAAAAGCCTAACTTTAATAGACTTTGGTTCAATACTTATCTAGGACTCTCAACTATATAGAGATAAACTCCCAAAGAGCTTTATCTTTATTCAGATTGAGGTTTTCCCATGTTTTAGGACTTTTATCCCTTATCCGCTTATTTCAGATTCCAATATCTCTGCAGATAACCTCGGCCTAGCCGAGATCACCTCAGCATCATGACTAAGCCACGTGGCACTCTGGCTGACACGTCGGCATCACCTCGGCCACGTGCTGCTATTCACAAAATATGCCCCCCACAATAACATTATTATAAATATTTATGAGAATATTATATGAGTCATTAAATTTTGAAAGGCAACTCTACTGTATTGTGGAATTTACAAATTTTTTGAGAGTGAAATTGAATTTGAAAGGGCCATTATGTAATATACATTTTTTTTTGAAAATAGCATGCATATAAACTTGGCAATTTTAAAACAGTTAGGGTGTGTTTGGTAACGTTTACGTTTTCAGTTTATATTTACAAAATTTTATAAACTGGTTTTTGTTTAACATAAACTACAAACGCATTTGGTAATTGACAAAATGTTTAAAAAAATTTTAAAATATAAAAAAGAGTGAGAAATGACAAGTGGCGGCGAAAGACGGTGGTGGAAAGTGGTGACGGTAGGTGGTGGGTAGCTGGTGGTAGTGGGTGGTGGCGGGGTGGGTGGTAGTGGTAGTTGGTGGTGGGGTGGTGGGTGGTGGTGGTGGTGGTGGTGGTGGGTGGGTGGGTGGGTGACGGTGGCGGGGTGGTAGCGAGTGGGTGGGTGGTGGCAGGTGGGTGGCGGATGGCAGGTGGTGGTGATGGGTGGATGGGTGACGGTGGCGGGTGGTGGGTGGTAGCGAGTGGGTGGTGGTGGTGGATGGTGGCAGGTGGGTGACGGTGGCGGGTGGTGGGTGGTAGCGAGTGGGTGGTGGTGATGGTGGTGGCGGGTGGCGGATGGCGGTGACAGGTGGGTGGCGAATGGCGGGTGGTGGTGGGTGGTGGCGGGTAGATGGCGGGTGGTGGTGGTGGTGGTGGGTGGGTGGGGTGGGCGACGATGGCGGGTGGTAGATGGTAGCGAGTGGGTGGTGAGTGGTGGTGGCAGGTGGGTGGTGGTGGTGGTGGTGGTGGATGGTGGGTGGTGGTGGCGGGTGAGTGGTAGGTGGGTGGTGGTGGTGGGTGGCTGGTGGTGGCAAGTGGTGGATGGTGGTGGCAGGTGGGTGGTGAGTGGTGGTGGCAAGTAGGTGGCTGGTGGTGGTGGTGGGCGGTGGTGGCGGGTGAGTGGCAGGTGGGTGGTGGTGGTGGGTGGCTGGTGGTGGCAAGTGGTGGATGGTGGTGGCAGGTGGGTGGTGAGTGGTGGTGGCAAGTAGGTGGCGGGTGGTGGCGGTGGGCGGTGGATGGTAGTGGCGGGTGGTGGGTGGATGGCAGGTGGGTGGTGGGTGGTGGTGGGTGGATGGCAGGTGTGTAGTGGCTGGTGGGTGGTGGTGGCGAGGGGTGGGTGGTGGTGGCGAGTGGGTGGCAGGTGGCTGGTGGTGGCTGGTGGTGGGTAGTGGTGGCAGGTGGGTGGTGAGTGGTGGTGGCAGGTGGTGGTGGGGGTGGGTGGCGGAAGACGGTGGTGGAAAATGGTGGCGGGTGGTGGCTAGTGTTGGGTGGTAAAAAGAAAAAAAAAAACTGAAAATTCAAAATGAAAACACATTTTTGTGTTTTCATTTTTTGGCCAAATTTATAAATTGAGACCACTGATTTATAAATTAAAAATTTTACCAAACAAATTTTTATTTGAATTTTTTAAACTTTTATAAATATAAATAGAAAACTGAAAACGTAAATGTTACCAAACGGCACCTTAGAGAGCCGAGACCCGCCTGACCCCCTGCCTCCGCCCTAGCATAGTTTTATTTGAATAAATGTGCTGCTCCTAATACTATTGGGGTAATTTATGGATTTTTGATTTTTAAAATTTATATTAAAAAATTAATTTAGTATAAATAAATGCTAAAAAGATGTATATAATTTTAAAAAAAATTATTAATCCCTTTATACATGTGCACGTATGTATTGCACTTTCATTAGCAGGCCAGTGTGTTAAAGCTGAAGGCATCATTTATTATATTTCAACCCATTTAAAAAAAAAAAAAACGTACATTTATTTTAAGCGAGAGACTTCTATCCAGTTAGCTATCAACTAGAGGTATTGTTGGGTCTTAATCTACCATGTGATCTATTTTGATAATTTGAACTGTTCATATTATAAAGTTCATTGAATATATTACCCTTATAAAAATTCATATTGATAGAATAACTGTAGAGACATTATTAAATTATATTTGTCTTTAAAATAATGAATAATCTTTTTTTTTAAAATTACAATTATTATCCATTTTTTTAATAAGAAATGTGATCTTATGTAGTTACTGTTGTCCAAACACTGATTTTTTGTGAAGATAATCATCTTTGTGAATCATATAATATAAACAGTTTGGATCGTTAAAGTGAATCTCGTAATGAACTCATGAGACCCAAACAATACTTTCAGTAGGCTTTGCCAACGAGAAAGAAGAACGGGGAATTGATTGAAATGTTCTATTAGGAACTATTGATTATTGTGTATCAAAAAGTTATGTTCACTTTTAATTGTTATCACAAAATTTTATGTTTTATTTTTAAAAAATTTAGTGGCATTTTTATAAAAAAAATGTCACTAGTTATTAGTTTTTAGCAACATTTAAAATATGTCACTAATTATTAATTTTTAGTGATAAATTTAAAAAATCATTACAAAAAAAAAAAAAAAAAAAAAAAATCACTTACACTTGTGAAATTTAATGATATATAAGTTCTTATAACAAGACCCATGAATAATCAATCCCTTATTATAACCCCGTGGGCCGGGCGAAGCCGGCTGTGACCAAACCAACCCATTCAAATTACATATACGGATTGCAACCAACTGTGTTGTGCGTTTAAGAATACACTCAATCCTTTCACCCACTCATATAAATTCCTATTAACTCGGGGAGGGTGAATTATCTTCAATGATGCCATCATTCTTCCAACTTCAAGTAATGATGCTGTAACTGTATTTATATATCAGGAATTAAAATATTAAAATAATTTGATAAAATTAAATAGTTTTAATAAATTTAAATATATATCATTTAATCTCGTCATTGCCATAAAATATGAGGAATGGTCTTCACAATTGGAATATCCTAACACCGGCTCTTCCCATCTTTCTTCTATTCTTTACATTGTCTTTCAATGGGACTAATGACCTTTTGATCCACATATATATAAATATATGTAAACCCTAATAGGACATGACAGGATAGGATAGGATATGATAGGAGAGGGAATCAGGCCTAAATAAAACAAGGGAAAATTACCCATAGGTCCAGTTTGAATTATGTATATACTATTTAATCCAATAACTTTTTGAGTAGACCCAGAAGTCCTACTTTTCCCCTCTCTCTGTCTCTCTACTTTTTGCCTTATTCTTTATGTTTTCCTTTTTTTTTTCCTTGCGTTTTTCTCTCATTTTCTTTGTCATGGACGACGATCGGTGATCACACCTTTCTTATTCTCTTTCTCTTTCTAGTATATAGGCACCAGTGATCGACGACCACCATTGATTGAGGTTCACTAGCAACCACCAATCATCGACATCAATTCGTGACTTCATTCTCACCGACGGCGAAGAAGATGAGTAGATCTACATGAGATCCAACTAGATCTAAACAAAAAATAGTTGTCAGAGTACAATATTCTTTCTATATCTATTCTTTCCTTCGATTTCTCAATTTTTCTACCTTTTCTTTGTTACACAAGTCTATTTTTCTGTTTTAATGGAGAAAATTTTCAAATTCTGAATAAGTTGTTTTCGAGTATTAGTTATAGGTGGTGAAAATTATAAAATTTTGCAGTTTCAAATTTTCTTGGTGCTAGAATGAATCATGGTTTAAAACTGCAAAATTTTGTAGTTTCATGACATTCTTTAGAATTGTAAAATTTTGTAATTTCATAACATGTTTTTCAGTTTGATTAATAAGGATAAATACTTAATAGATTTTTGCTCTGAAACTGTAACATTTTACAGTTTCAAAACTTGTTTTTTAGTCTGATCAATATTGGAAATTATTTGCTTAAACCCTACAAAAATTGAAAAATAACATATGTTTTTCCCATTGTTGCTGTTTTTCGCCGTTACATTTTTTTTCCCTTTTAGTTTATCAATATTTAGCACATTTTGCTATTTTTTTTCGTTCTAATTTCTCCATTTTTTTTCCCGAGCAATATTCTGGACATTCCGGTGAGTCTCCAATGATGTTCTTAATGTCCAGCGAACGTTCTGGACATTCCGGTGACTTCCATTAGTGTTCATAACAGTCCGGTGAACTTCCGACGATATTTCGGCGACTTTCCAGCGATACTTCGACGACTTGCCGGTGATGTTGAACATTTCGGTGAGTCTCCGATGATCGTCTGATGGAAGTCCAATGGTAGTGGGATGTAACAACATCTGTAAATTTTTTTTTTAAAAAAAAGGATTTTTTGGTAACAATTAAAAATATATAGAACTAATTGGTGCAAGTATTTTGTTTTGGGATTAGATGGATTTCGAACTTTGTATATAGGATTTATTGGTAAGTTCCCCATAAAACAATTACTAGGTCCTCCCATTAAGGAACCCAAATAATTTAGAATGGGCCTTATACCTCCATACCATATATCTACATATAAAATAATAAACACATCAAGATGGACCATGTTCTAAACTTTATAGATCACAATACTAATTTTGGGCTCATACCAGTCAATCTGTCTGAATCATTTTCAACTTGTTTTTCACAAACTAAACAAATTATCGTCAATCGTAGCCTAATTAAGAAATTTTCTTACATTCTCCCACTTAGGCAACATTGACTACTAATTTAAGAAAATATTTTATTCTTTTAGAAAATGACTCTCGGGTTGAACAACTTTAGTGACCACATAAACATGATTCAAAATAGAAACATCATAGCACAGAATCTTGTTCAATGAGAAATATTAATATTGAATTGTAGCGGTAATCATGCTATTGAACAACATAACACCTTCCACAACTACAAACACGAATATCTCACCAACATGGACTCCTATATGTGGTCAAGTGTGTGGAATTTTAGCACAATTGATCCAAAAATTTACATAACATGCTAATTCTATATTTAGTCCTCTGTATGGTCTTGGAAAGACCTTGTAAGGAATTTTATTCCATTTTACACTTCCAAAGGAGCTTTATACCTCTAAACCGAGGTTATTCATGGTTTAAACCAAGCATCAGACTTTATGGATCCATATACACTTCTAAACCAAAGTGTTAATCTTTATGTCTCAAAATTAAAATATAACTGAGAGCTCATATAAGAAAAATACATACATAACAATTACCATTTATGTGCACGCACATAACTATAAACAAAATGTGAATAAACACATTAAACTTTATCAACTGAAATACACCATAAATAATATTCATGGGTAAAAAATTTATTGAACCAAGCACATAAAAAACTATAAAGTATCTATATGCCCAGAAAACTAAATTTGGCCTAAACCCTTTATTTACAGGATCTGTAACGCCCTAAAATAATAACAACCCATAGCATAATATTTCGTAGAATGTATAACTTGTGATATATTTAACGTTTTATTTATACTCCTTAATCATACCAAAGATGATATATGCGTGTATATATTCATAAATCCTAGATCTTGAATTTATAACATATGACATGTGTATATGAATTTAAATAAAAGGAGATACAGGTAAGTTTATGCCTTAATGGCTACATCTTTCCAAGTTAATACTTGGGTACATCAAAAGTGAGTTAAACTCAATACAAATAAAGCCCAATACTTGTACAAAATTAATTACACAGAAGAAAAACAAAAGAAGCTCTCAGCTCTAAGTCCTCTCAAGCTATGTTCTTGGTAGAGACATATTATCAGCACCTGAAAGTTATTTTCTACATAGGGTGAGGTAGAGCCTAGTAGAGATGCTTTATCACAATGTTATCAGCACCTAACCGCACCAATTTCTGGACTTTCACCAAGGACATATAGGCCAACATAATAACCACAATCACACCCCTAACCAAATTCACCAAGTTATACACCAATTTTTTTCTTAAAACAATACATTTTCCATGTTTAAGTATGAAACAATGCTTAATGTAAGATGTATGAGTAATTAATTTCAATTGACCTAATCCTCATGCAATTTCCACAACAATCAAATCTATCCTCCACCGATAACCCAAAACAGGTATTTCTACTCAACAGATAATTTTTCAACAACAAATTTAATCTCATAATTTTCAAAATTTGAGAAATAATACATATCTAACTCTACTCTCATTATCAACAAATACATTGCTCTTATATTTTTTCAAAACCAACATCCTTTCCTTTTTTTTTTTTTTTTTTTTCATGAATCAAACATTAATGATTTTCAAACAAAACCTTATTTACTTTCAAAATCACATTTAAGGAAATTCCAACATTTCAACACAATCAAGCATTATATACACTCCCACAAACTTTTGCAAGAGTTTATTTGAAAAACCCCTTTTTCACATTTCAAAATCAAACCCTAGGTTTAACCCAAAATCTCCAAATCCCTAAACCTTTTCAAAGAGTAAATAATTAAGCTAAGAATCAAACTAAAGGTTGAAGAAATCCCTACCTCGAGAGTAAAAGAGGAAGAGAGCAAGGGTGGAAGTTTGACAAGGCCGAAAACAATATCCTCTCCGATTAAAATGAAGCTTTCTACGAGCTATACCTTTTTCTCCAAGGAATTAGGGTGAAGAAATCAATGGATTAGGAGTATTTGGGATTTTAAGGCAAGAACTAGAGAGCAAGAGTGAAGAAATTAGGGTTTGGAGTGTTTTAAAGAGAGAGAGGAAGTAAAAAAGTGACAAAATTTCCCTTTTTCTGATCTGATACACGCACAGATTGCTTGAGCAACTAAACCACCGCTTGAACGTCAGACACAATAAGTGACACCGCTCGAGTGACCAAAAACACCGCTCGAGTGCACAATGGCCCCCTTCCAAAAGTTTTGTAGGCTGTAGAAGACCGCACGAGCAAAAGAAATACAGCTCGAGGGAAGATCACTTTACTCCCAGAAGTTTTGCAAACCTACTAAAATACTAGGAGATCTCAAAGACTGCTCGAGCAAAGAAAAGACCGCTCAAGTGAACCCAAAGTGAAATAGACAGCAACTCTATTGAAAAACTAACTCCCTACCTATTTCAAACAAAACTGATAACTCCCAAACAACCAAACTTAACTAACAATAAGAGTAAGAGGTTATAAACAACAATTGAAGATATGAAATTTCCAGATCTAAGAACATGAAAAGGGTGGGGTCTAAACCGGAACCGTTATAGGATCAATTAGTATGTATTCTGTAACATGTGCTCATAAAGAATATTATATTTAATGACTCTCTGATTCTGAAGTGATTTAAATTTATATATATTTAACACCATTAGAGCTTTTATTATTCTTTATAGAGAAAATTAAAACCATCAATCATAATACATCTTTATAGGTTTGGAGATGAAATTAACAATTCCAAGCTCAGAAATAAAATGCTTTAATTACATAATTCAAGTTGAGCTCTAAAACATGTTTTCATAGTGAAAAATTATAAGAGATTTTGTGCAACTCTTTCATGAAACAACACCTTATGCAAACATAAAAATGAAACTAGTAATAGACACTATATATCATCTAAGCAACTACCAAAGTCGACATTGTACAGGCAATAATATTAAGATGATTAATTCTTCTATAGACAATCGTATAATCTTTAATTCTCTATAAATATCATAACACTTTATGTGTTTTAATCCAATGGTCATGGCTTAAGTTAAAATAATAATTGTGTAACAAACTACTTGCGTATGCACCAAGTTTAATTCAAACTTTATAATTCATTAAACTCTCACAACACTAGTGTGATAACCTGTTCCATATTATGCTAATTGGTCCTTATTATGAATGTGATTATGTGTTTGATATGATTCTGTGTGCCATTTCTGTGAAAATTTGTGGTTTTGAATTTCTATCTGTTCACCGTAGGAATATCTGCTTGATTATCTGCTTTGGAATTTAAATCGAAGGCCCTATCGGCCACAGAAACCGAAATTGACTGCGCCATTGTGATTGGCGTAATTTTTAGAGCCTACGGTGAAATTTAATTGAAAATTGATTTGGATCAAATTAATTAGATTAAATTAATGGGTTAGTGCTCAACTATTTAAATATTAGTGAAATGTGATTAGAGGGCCTATATATGAACCCAACTACACTTAAGCTCATTCTTTTTGAGCTCAAAGAATCTGAATTTGCTCTCTGAAGAGAGAGAAGGGCCAATCTTGAAGAATTTGCTAAGGAACTTGGTGATCTTGAAGCTACACTCAAGAATTGAGCATTAATTGGAAGATTTGAGACTTTAGGTGAGTAATCAACCCTTAATTCATGAGTTCGAATTGTGATTTTGTAAATTGAAGATTAAATGGTGAGTTAGATCATGAATTGAGTTGATTAAGTTGAGATTGAAGTCCATGTGCGCATGCATGTAAAGAATTCCTATGAAATTACATAATCTAGCATGTAATATGTGAATTATGAAAGATTGTGGATTGAATCATACATGCAAGCATGGTTTTAGTTGAGCTTCATGAGAATGAACACCATTTGCACCATATTTTTGACATGCATGTTTGATTATTGGAGATATGGAGCTCATATGAGATTTGAATGCACGAGCCTTGTTTACACCAAGAAATGTTGATTTATTTTGAAGAATTGGACCATGATTTTGAGCAATTGACCTCATCTTGCTTGTATACTTATAATATATAATGTATTTGCATGTTTTCGAACCAAAATTATGAGTTTTGAACCTTTGGAGGTCGAGTTTGAGCTCAAGAACAAGTTCTGGAAAACCCAGAATTCTTGACGTCCGCTCGAGCGGGGGAACCGCTGCTCGAGCGTAAAATACGAGCTCCCAGAATATTTTGCAGACATGATGTCCATTCGAGCGGGGAAGTTCACGCTCGAGCGGGGAGCTATGTAGAATGACCTTCAGCTCAAGCGTCTGAGTTCACGCTCAAGCGTAAAAACGAGGCAACCAGTACTTTTGCAGACCTAATGGGTCCGCTCGAGCGGGAAAGTCCACGCTCGAGCGGGGACCCCTGTTTCAGAAATTTTGTAAAGATGTTCTGTGTTTCGTTTTCCGTTCTCTTTCACTTCTAAGTACTCTTAGGCATGCATTGAGCATTATGAATGAATTAAAAGAATAAGAAAGAAGTCTAAGAAGGATGTATGAATCAAAAACGGATTGAATCGTTTGTGACCCATGTGTGTTATGTAATGTATAAGGTCAAGCTCCAGGGCAAATCACCTAGCCGAACACTGTGAGTAATATCTTAATAAAGATATTTTGAAATCTGTTATTTGTCCAATTACTTATTCCTCTATAAGCTTTATGAGTCTGTTGATTTGAATTGTGGACAAATGTTTGCTATGCCATATGGTTAGGCCTAAGGCCGTTTGAGTGAATGGGCCTAAGGCCATTTGCTATGAATGAATGGGCCGAAGGCCGTATGACATGGATGATAGTCTGACTCGAATGATAGTCTGACATAAATGAATGGGCCAGAGGCCATATGACACGAATGAATGGGCCAAAGGCCAGTTTGACATGAAAGATAGAATGAATGGGCCAAAGGCCAGTTTGACATGAAAAATAGAATGAATGGGCCAAAAGCCAGTTTGACATGAATGAAAGATAAATGGGCCAAAGGCCAGTTTGACATGAATGGATTGGGCCCGAGGCCGTCCGACGTGTTTGGAACCGCAGTCACTTGATTTATATATATGTATACACCCGATAAAAACATGAATTGGGCCCAAGGCCGTTTGGTGTATATTGTTCTAAGTACCGTTCGTGTAACTTCTTTATTTGATATTATCCACTGGGCTTTCGCTCACGCTCATTCATGTGTTTGTAGGTGAGCCAAGAGAGGTCCAAACCCAGCCTCAGTGAAGTTTGTATGGAACAACCAAGGTTTTGAAGAGTCAGCCCTCATGTCTCACGCACGAGACTCGTCTTCGCCCTTTTGCTATCCTGTTTTATTTTGTCATGATTGGCGAGGACTTTGGATATGTTTGTATATAGTTTTGATTGGCAGACCTAGACTTGAATGATCCTGTCTGTACAAAACTTTATGTTACTGTATTTTCTGATGTGAGTCATTAATATGTATATGTATGGTTTGTTATGATGTGCCATGTAAGCACAACTCTATGGACAAAGTTTTAAATTTTACTTTCGTTTGGCCCCTTTACTCTGATGAATTATGTCTGGTTTGGTTTGAGGCTGTAGGTAATCTCAGGATTACTGGCTGGTTATGTCCTTAACCCATGGGGGCGGGTTCGGGTCATGACAACTAGCATACAAGACATTGCTTATGAACTCTTTCTCAAAATCATTTTATGAACACTAAATGTTACTTAATTAGTCTCAATCACTAAGAAGAGCAATGCAAAACTTTCAATTCTGCATATTAAATTTAGTAAGAATGTGATCTAAGTATGCTCTTTCAGATGAGACAAATAATCCTCTAAGTTATTTTCAAGTATCTTAATGCCAAACACATAAAATATTTTATTAAGGTATTTTATACGTCAAAAATTTATTAACAAGATTATCTTTACATCAAGTATTAATTCAAAATTATTACTAGCAAATAAAATTCCATCGGTATAGAGGATCAAGAAAAATAAATTACTCCCATTGACCTTGAGATATATGCATAAATTAATAGTATTATCTATAAAGCCAAGTAATAATATTTGGTGAACCTTTAAATATCATTGCTCAGAAATTCATTTGAGATCCTGGATAAATTTTTTTAACTTATATCAATAGACTGAATAGACACCTCAGGTTCTACTTGCACTCTTACTTTCCCTATGTAAGAATGATCGGACCATTTTATTACAATAGGCACACGCATACATGAAGATTTATACATTTGAGCTTTAAATTGTTCACCTATTTAAAAACTTCACATTTTAAGTGTAAAAGATTCTTACATCAGAACCAAGAGAATAGAACCATTGACAACTTACAAAGTAACAACAAATAGCTATAGATCCCATTTTAATTTAAAAAACACTACAAAATTTTTACTTCTGTACAATCCCAAACTCAAAAGTTATTCTAACTAAATTTTCTACTAGTTCACAATTCAAAAGTGTTTCAAAAATATTTTTAACTTAGTAACCATATGTAAAGTGTACACGAGTATACATAGTAATTAAAAATATTTTATCACAAAAAGACTCGTGTATCTACTATATTCAGCCTTATACAACTCATCAAATACATCAAACTTCCAATGACCTGAGAATATTCCATTATTCTTGATCAAATGGAGACTCAAGTCTCCCCGTGTCCTTGACACACTTGTATTTGATTTACTAAATTTTTGAAGTATCTTATCAACATAATGATACTAAGGAAGCACAACACCACCAGATATTCTGGTAATCTTAATTCTTAAATATACATCTGTAAGGCCCATGTCAAACTTAGAGTTCAACATCCACTTGGTAGTATTGAACATCTTCTTATAATTACGAACAATGAGCATGTCACCTACACACAGACACAAAATGGCATATACTTTTGTCAGTGTCTTTGACATAAACACATTTATCAATACCCATTGATTATAAAAACCCACTTGACAACATAGTGTAGCCAAAATTCTCATGCCATTGTTTTGGCGCTTATTTCAAATCATAAAATGATTGAGCTTACAGTCTTTCCTCGTCTTGGAACCGACAAACCCTTCGAGTTGTTCCATAAAGATTTATTCAACTAAATCTTCATTTAGGAAAATTATCTAAACATGCATCTTGATGTATCTCCAGATTCAGACAATTGCGATCACACTCACCATAACTGGTGATCACATATCAAAGTAATCCAGGTCTTCTATTTTGCTGGTATCCTTTGATAACAAGCTGCAGAGGCATATTCTGTGAGTACCGACACGTGGCCAAGGTGACGTCGAAGTGTTAATCGAGGTGCCACATGGAGTGGTCTTGATGCCGAGGTGATCTCGGCTAGGCCGAGGTTATCTATGGAGATATCAGAATCTGAGATAAGCGGATAAAGGACAAGAGTCCTAGAACAGGGGAGGACCTCAGTCAGGAAAAAGATAAAGCTCTTAGGGAGTTTATCTCTATCTAGCTGGGACTTCAGGATAAGCATTAAGCGAAAGTCCATTGAGGCTAGGCTTCTACAGGGATTAGCTTAGTGCTGGCCATAAAAGTAAGGCGCCCTCGTGAGTCTAGGGTATGCTTTTTATGCTCTGTCCAGTGAGTTAAGCACTATTTGTGATCTTTGAGAGATAATTGATTACTGACTTGATCGTCAGAGTGCCTTCGGTTGGATGAACCACCGTCGAATTCTTATCTTTTTGTAACAGGTTGTTCGGGTTTAATCTATTCTGCTGGTGCTCTCAAGCTGAGTTCCCCGTTTGGTTGTGTGGTCGGAAATCAACACCCACAATTTAGCGCCGTCTGTGGGAAAGGTAAGGACAATAGATGGCCAACGATGGACAGAAAGAAAAGATTGTGGATGACATCCCTAGTGGAAGTGGTAAACACGCCGATCTTAACGTGGAGGAGGAGAACTGTGATGAAGAACCTCGGGATTAGAATCCTGGTGAAAAGGACATCGGCCAAGAGGGAGACGTATCGAAGAAATCAGGCCTAGGAGAGTATTACAACGAAAGCGATCTCTAGGTATAGAAAGATAGATGCCTAAAGAGGGATGGCAAGATGAAGGGAATGGCAAACAAGTTGGCAGACCAACAATCGGTTGTCAACTTTATGATGCAGAACAACGTTATGCAACCACCGTTTCCATTAGAGGACAAGCCGATTCCAGCAGCTAAGAATGACGCCCAGAAAGAGGGGCATAAAGCAGTCTCTGCAACCCCTCAACAAGACAAGACAAAGGAGCATTCTCATCGGCCTTCACGGGAGGTCGGGCGAGGAGAGTCGATGAGAGGAGAGTCTCAAAGGACACCTCGGACCAAGCGAACTTATGTCAAGGAGCATCGACATGTTCAAGGAAAAGAACTTTGTTTTGACATGATGAATGAAGGGAGGTCCAAGAGGACTCACAATGACACTGGGAACAGCATACCAGAAAGGCTGAAATTCGATGACAGCCAAGCTCCCTGGTCGAACTAAGGAGGATTTGAGGGATTACCTCCTGAGGAAGCAACAAGATGCCAAGGTCACATCTCCCGTCAAGCCAAGAATGCCGTTCTCAGTAAAGTTGGATAAGTTTGAGGCCCCAAAAAGGTTTCACATGCCGAGGTTCTAGATATATGACGGTAAGTCCGATCCAAACTTTCATGTTGGCTTATATTTGAATTCAATGGCACTGTATACCGGAACGAACCGTTGCTCTTCAAGGTGTTCGCCTCATCCTTTGGGGAAATCACATCAGATTGGTTTCACAAGTTGCCGAAGGGAACTATGAAAAGTTAGGAAGTCCTGGCCGAGATGTTTGTGGCCAGATTTGTAACAAACAAATTGCAGCCATTGAGGGTAGACTCCCTGATGGCTCTGAAAATTGGCGAGGGTAAAAGCCTCAGGGCATATGCCAAAAGGTACTACGAGGTGTTCAACCGAATATCAGGATGCAACTAGTAGTTGGTGGTTATGTTTTTTAAGAATGGACTAGAGGATGACTGCATGCTTCGAAAGTCGCTGGCAAAGACTTTGCTAAAGAGTATGGAGGAGCTTATGGCAGGGATCGAGAAATATACCAGAGTAGAAGAGGATACATCGGGGACAAAGGCGTCAAAACAAGAGAAGAGAAACGGTTCGCTGAAGTGAGGCCGAGGTAATACTGGACATAACAAGCAATAGATAGGACTGAGGGCTGCACAGGCAGTCACCACCGTATTCCGGATTCCAATTTATAAGGTTCTGGAAAGAATCAGGAACCAGCCGTATTATAGAGCACCAGAAAAGATTCCTAGCGAATTCATGGGAAGAAGTCTTGAGAAGCACTGTGCCTACCACAATGAGGATGGACATCTAACTTAGGGGTGCAGAGTCCTAAAGACACATTTGGAAGATCTGGTCAGACAGGGCCACTTGAGAGATCTGGTAGATAAGGCCAAAACGAGGGAAAAGCAGGCAAGATTGCCCCAGGCACCGGCAGCACCACCTCCACCAGCACCGCAACCGCAAGCAAATTCGAGTGATCAATGTGATTCACACAAGGGTCAATGAGAATGAGGTACGTGGGGAAACCCAGAGGGTGAAGCACTTACAACATGTATATTAGGTCCAGCAAAAGAGGCCTAGGATAGACGAGTACCAGGGACCAATGGTGTCCTTTACTAAAGTCGACCTAGACATGGTACAACATCTGTACAACGATGCTCTGGTAGTAACCCTCAAGATTGAAGAATGCCAGGTAAGGCGCATTTTGATATTCCAAGGCAACTCTTGTGACATCATGTATGTCAAATGTTACAAGGAGCTCGACCTTCACCGAGATGATCTAGAGCAGGCCAATAACCTGATGGTTGAGTTCAATGGAACGCCAGCATGGCCCTTGGGAGCAATGAATTTGGAGGTACAAGCAGGCACCAAGAAAGTAAATACAGAGTTCACAGCAATTGACACCCCCTCCCCTTACAATGTTATCTTGGGGAGGCCCTGATTGCACGCAATAAGGGTTGTTCCCTCAACATTGCACCAGCTGTTGCGGTTCCCAACATTGCATGGAATTGAGAAGGTCAGAGGGGATCAAGTGCAAGCAAAGAATTGCTCCATGGCAACAATGAAATCCACCTACAACATGTGAGAGGCAAAGATGGTAGAAATTGAGGACGAAGAGATGGAGGTCCTGGATGACGTCGGCAAAGAGCCGGCCGATAAAAGCGAGGAAGCCTTGAAGAAAGTTTTGGTCCAAGAAGGGGATGAGGAGCGCTTCTTCCTTCTTGGCTCAGGCTTGGCCGAGGAGGAAGAAAGGGAGTTGGAAGCATTCTTGCCAACAAACATAGAGGTGTTTGCCTGGACGCCCTACGAGATGTTTGGCATTGATCCTGAGGTCACATGCCATATGCTCACTGTAGACAGGTCGGCTAAACCTGTCATTCAGTGAGCAAGGAGGCTGACGTTCGTTCATGTGGATGCAGTAGAGAAGGAAGTGGACAAATTGTTAGAGGCCAGAGCCATTCGAGAGGTAAACTACCCAACTTGGTTGTCAAACACAATTGTTGTGAAAAGGAGGAATAGGAAGTAGAGGGTCTGCGTGGACTTCATTAGCTTGAAAAAGGCCTATCCCAAAGGCAGTTTCCCACTCCCCAAGATCGATCAATTAGTGGATGCCACTTCAGGGCATGGAAGGATGAGCTTCCTGGACGCTTATAGGGGGTACCATCAAATAGCAATGTACCCCTTGAAGAGGAGAAGACTGCATTTATCACCCCAAAATGGTTATATTGCTACAGAGTAATGCCTTTCAGGTTGAAAAATGAAGGAGCAACCTACCAAAGATTGGTGACCAAGATGTTCATACATCTGATTGGCAAAACAGTGGAAGTATACATTGATGACATGGTTGTGAAGACCAAACAACTTGAGAATCACCTGGTTGACTTGAAGGCAGTTTTCGATATCCTTAAAACATATCGGCTTTGACTCAATGCTTCGAAATGTGCATTTGGAGTTGGGTCTGGTAAGTTTTTGGGATACCCAGTTACTAGAAGAGGCATTGAGGCAAGGCCAAATCAAATCAAGGCCGTCCTTAAGTTGAAGAGCCCAACATCGGCAAAACAAGTACAGATGCTGACAAGAAAGGCCACAGCCCTGAATAGGTTTATAAGCAGAAGTTCAGATAAGTGTAAACCATTTTCCAGTTTATTAAAGAAGGCCACATATTTTTTGTGGTAAGAGGAGTGCGAAGTCGCCTTGGCCGACTTGAAAAAATACCTGACCACAGCTCCAGTTCTCTCAAATCCAGTGCCTGGAGAGGAACTGTTCTTATACTTGGCAGTTTCATAGCACGCAGTAAGTGTAGTGATGGTCAGAGAAGAGAAGGGAGAACAAAGGGTAGTATATTATGTGAGTAAAACCCTAGCAGGCGTAGAGACCAAGTACTTGCCCCTGGCCTTGGTGATGGTTTCCAAAAAGCTGAATCATTACTTCCAAGCCCACAAGATTGTGGTGTTGACTGAGCACTCCTTGAAGTCCTTGCTGCAACAAGGAGATCTGATAGGCAGGGTAGCCAGATGGGTAGTGGTATTGGGCCAATACGATTTAGAATTTAGACCTAGAACGATAATCAAAGGCCAGGTTCTGGCCAACTTTGTGGCCGAGTTCACATCGGGTGCCATCCCTCGTCGGGCTCCCGTGAGCCACAGCTTAGAATGTCCAGGGGAACAAGAAGAGACCCAGCTGGGAATGAAAAACCCCACAGCAGAGTAGAAGAAAGAAGAGAAACTCAAGCCCTGCGATATTTACATCAGCGACTCCTTCTGCTTGTTTGTTGATGGGAGTTCAAATCGTCAAGGAGTAGGGGCACAAGTGGTGTTGGTAACACCAGATGGGCAAATGTTAGAACAGTCTATTCGTTTGGGGTTCAAAGCCTCAAACAATGAAGTAGAATATAAGGCGCTAATCACTGGGTTAAAGTTAGCAGCAACAATGGAAGCCGACGAGGTGGTAGTCTTCTGTGACTCCCAGGTTATTGTGAGCCAGGCAACAGGCGAGTTTGCAGCCCGAGATGAAAGAATGATAGCCTATATTAAAGAGGTTGTTAGATTGTTAGCCTTGTTTTAGGATTGCTGACTACAACATGTCAGCTAAGATGACAACAGCCATGCCGATGCCTTGGCTAACCTAGCTGGTGCAATGAAGTCAGGGGAGGCAAGTACAATAATGGTTGATTATATGTTAGGCCCAAGTGTAAAATCGTTGATCATAGAGTACGAAGGAATGTGTGTGGAGATGGGTCCAAGTTGGATGGATGCAATAGTAATGTTCCTTGGAGATGGGAAGTTGCCAGACGACCGAAAAGAGGCACACAAGGCCAGACTGAAGTCGACAAGGTTCAGCCTAACAGCAGATGGCCACCTCTATAGGAGATCCTTCATTGGTCCCCTTTTGAGGTGTGTACATCCCTCCCAGGTTGAAGACTTTCTATATGAAATACATGAAGGAGTATGTGGTAGTCATGCTGGGGGCAAATTGCTTGCTTATAGGGCCATTACTCAGGAGTATTGGTGGCCCTACATGCAGAAGGATGCTGAAGCCTACGTTAGAAAGTGCGAGAAGTGTTAGAGGTTTGCACCTTTGATACATCAACCAAAAGAAGATTTGAACCCAGTATCAAGCCCTTGGCCATTTGCCCAGTGGGGCATGGATTGTGTTGAACAACTGCCCCAAACCATTGGGCAAAGGAAGTTTTTGCTGGTAACAACTGATTACTTCACAAAATGGGTAGAAGCTGAACCTCTTGTAAAGATTAGAGATATTGACGTGAAGAACTTTATATGGAAGAATATCATCACCAGGTTTGGGATCCCAAGGGCAATAATAGCAGACAATGGTACACAGTTTGACAGCAAACTAATCAAGAGCTTCTGTGCAAAGTACAAAATCAAGAAATACTACTCTACTCCAAGTTTCCTTCAAAGCAATGGTCAGGAAGAAGCATCTAATAAGACTATCTTGGATGGGATCAAAAAGAGGCTAAAGGCAGCAAAAGGGAAATGGGCCGAAGAATTGCCCAATGTGCTTTGGGCATATCGGACTACGCTGAGAAGATCAACTGGGGAGTCTCCATTTGCCATGGCTTATGGCACCGAAGCAGTCATCCCATTGGAAGTTAGTATCCCAGGGATCAAAACCCAGGGAGTAGAGAATGGGTCTAATAAGGCATTCCTGGCCTAAGATTTGGACCTACAGGAAGAAAGAAAGGAGAGAGCAACAATTTGACTGGGGGCATACTAGTAGCAGCTTGCTAGGGCATACAACAAGAAGGTTAACCCAAGAGAGTTTAAAGTTGGGGACCTCGTCTTGAGAAAGGTCGTCGGCAACAAGAAGGATCCTAAGGAGGGAAAACTTAGCCCAAATTGGGAGGGGCCTTATAGAATTATCTCGATCGCCGGCAACGAGGCATATCGGCTTGAAGACACTGAGGGCAAAGAGTTGCCGGGACCTTGGAATACTTGCAACTTAAAGTTTTTCTATCGTTAGATTTTTGTTTTTTCGAAAGTTTGTCATTAGCCGAAGTAATAATAAAATTTTAGCTTGATTTTTATGAATTTGAAATTTGTGTGATAGGACTAACCAGTCCTTTGGCGATGTTTCTGATTAAAACATGACGAATAACTTAGACTTATTATATGGTAGAGTTGAATTATACTTGCATATAATAGAGTTGAACTAAGTTGGTGATGTTTTTGATTAAAACATGACGAATAACTTAGACTTATTATATGGCAGAGTTGGTTTATACTTGCATATAATAGAGTTGAACTAAGTTGGCGATGTTTCCGAATGAAGCATGATGAATAACTTAGACTCATTATATGGCAGAGTTGAATCATACTTGCATATAATGGAGTTGAACTAAGTTGAACTAACCTGGACTTGCCATGTCGGTAGAGTCAAACTCAGAATGGAACTAAGTGCATTAACAGAGAAACCCAGGTTGAACACCTCGGCTAATCTTTGTTCAAAACTGACTTCGGCGAAAGGCTATAAGTGCTTAATGTGAACTTAAGTGAAACTTAGGTTCACATTAGGGGGCAGAGAGCTAGAGAATAATGAATAAAAGTTTGAAGTGCCTGGGACTTGTTGAAATTTTATAGAAAAATGTACAAGCTAGAATTGGCTTAACACTTGTTGAAAATTCTAGAAAATTTACAGGTTAAAGATTAGCCAAGGTAATATCAAACGAAGCATCTGAGATACATATTGGCCGAGATAGCCAACCGGGTTGCCAAGCTTGGAAAGGGTGAAGTCTTGAAACAAGATAGCTTGTGAAAGTAAAAAAGCAATACTGGATAACACTTGTAAAAATATTTTGGTATTTTTAGAGTGTTAGTCGAGGTATGCCAATGGTATTCCGAGGAAAACATTCAAGATTTATATCCGAGGTATTATACCCTGGAGTTATTAGACAGTTAAGGTATACTTTGAAGAAATGCAAAAACATATTAAGTATGGAAGCATGAAAGGCATGAAAGAAAGCAGTAAACATGCATAGACGAAAAGAGGAAGGCACACATTCAACACTCGGAAGAAAAAAGAAGCCTTGCATTCAAAAAAGATAACTTGTTCAAGTACACATAGGCTAAACTGGAGTTAAAACATTGTCCAAAAGGTTACAAAGACTACAAAGGAAAAAGTACAAGGTACAAAAATAGAGAAAAGATTCTAAACAGGCTATTTTGCATCGGCAGTCGGTTGTGTTTCGGCCTCAACAGATGGCTAGGAGAGGTTCTCAGCAGTCTTCTCGGCCTCAATCTCAGCATCGATTTCTAGAAGAGTCTTGTCAACACTCTTCTTGGCGCTTTCGACCTCAGCCTCAATAGTGTTCTTGGGGACCTCGTCCTCATTGTCCTGAGTCAAGTCAACAGCTTGCTCATTCAGAGTTGGGGACTTGGCCCCAGCGGAACCCTCAGTACTAGCTTCGACCTCGGCTTCTTTTTCTGCTTCTTCTTCTTCTTCTTCTTCTTCTTCTTCCCCCTCAGCCTCACCTGCAGATTGGCTTGGAGTGGGAGGGCATGGCACGACAAGTCAAATCTCATCTCGGAGGGGTGAGTCCTCGGGGACAGCTAGCTTTTTCAGGGCAGCCATCCAACCAAGGGTGTAACTCTTGTTGCATGCCTATCTAACTTGCTTTTTGTATTACTCGTGGACGTCGGCTGCCCCCTTGGTGTAAGTGTAGACACCCCATTTTTTACGGCCTTTTAAGACTTGGATGATCTTGCAGGTACATCCGGTGGTGAGTCTGATTGCTCACTGAGTGCTTAAAGTCCGCGGTGGAAAGCCACAGGTTTGAGTTTTCCAAACCCGGCATCCTTTTTGCCTCATCTTTGGACCATGCTTAGGTCCTTTCAAATTGAGGTTGGTGATGGCTTGCCGACCATTTTTAAGGGGTGCTGGCCATAGCTTTTGGCCTACCGGCCATTGATGTGCCTGGCCAGCCACTAATGAACCCTTGCCGGCCATCACTGATGGCTGGCCGACTAGCAGTGTTCCAGCAGATATTTTGTGATATTTTGTGCCAGCTGTTTGCACAGATTGATGCATCTTCCAACACGTGTGTGGCTGGATCTGTGTGAAGGGAATTTGCATTTTCTATATATATGACCCCTCTCTTGCATGTGGGGGGAGGGGGGGTTGTTAGAAAATTTTGAAGACAAAAATTCTCTCTCTCTCCTGTTATTTTGTGCCTTAAGTCTATTTTCTCTACACTTTTGCACATCAACCCGAAACAAAACACTGTCACCTTGGAGCTGAGGTCTCTTGAGGTCCTTTTTGAGCTCTAGAAGTCGATTTTGGCTTGATTTAGCTTGTTTTGTTGCTCTAAATTGCATCTTGTCTTCAAGAGGTAAAACACTTGTATTTTAAGCTTCTTTTAAATACTTGTTTTGCTATCTTTACATGCTATTTTTGAGCTGGTTTTGACCTCCAAAAATATCTACTTTTATGGTTTAAAAATGGTGGTTTAAGGCCCTTTTTGAGTTAGGGTTGGTTCACCCTTTTGCTACTTAGTTTGTTATGCTTTTGTGCCTCTTTTCAAAGCTTTTAAATTAACTTTTTTTGGCCTTTTAACCGCTAAATTTTAGAGGATTTTCAGTGGTAAAAATCTTGTTTTAAAGTCCAAAATTAGAGGGGTTAGCCTCCACTCCTTGTGTCTTGTTTGCATGTCTAGATAGCTTTACATGTTAGCATGTTTTTTTTAGCAATTTGTAGCTTAAGTCCAGCATGTTTTTGCCTCTGTTTTGACTATTTTGGCTCTGTTTTGGGCTGGTCAATTCAGTTGAGGCTTGTATTGTATAATTGTAGGGTTAATTCCTTCACTAGCTCATTGTTTTAGGCCTTTAAACATGAGTTGCTTGAGTTGGTTGCATGTTATAGTGTCATTTTGCATGTAATTCCAGCATACATAGCTCCGTCACATTCTCATTTGTTTCACTCTTTCAATTGCTTTTGAGAGCTGCTTCAAGTTTGGGATTCTTTAAGCTTGAGATAGAGTTTATCCTTAATGGTTTAATCCTCTTTGAGGATTCATTATCAACGACAAGAACTCTCTCTTGCCTTACATCATCCTTTGGTTGACGCTTCTTTCTCTTTAGTGGGCTCCCACCAATGGACTAAATCAACTAAAGAATGAGTTGGTAACTTAAAATGAGCAAACAAAAGTGATAAGTAAAACTTGAGCAAGATAAGCATACTGTGTTGCATTGCATGTGTTCAATCGGACGTTATATTGAACACAAGGAAGATTGGAGCATTTCATACTCAAAGTGATGAAATGAGCTAATCTCCTTGGTCTCCATTGCCCTTGATCACACATGATAGGGTGATGGTCTTGAGTCTTGTTTTTGCATACAATGAAATTGTATTTCTTGGTTCTTTGACCATCATGCATTGAAAATGCTTGGTTGGTGGTTTTGGAGCCAAGAGTACCACTCCTTGGAGATGTTTTGATGATAAGGTGTGGTACACAGTACATACAACCTGTGAAATTACTTCTTTCCTGCTCTGTGCTGTGCTCTGTGGCAGCAGAATGAAGTTATTCATTAGTGGCCGGCAGGCCATACATTGATGGCCAGCCGCCTTCCATTGATGGCAGGTAGTGCCCTTTTACAACAGGCACAATGCCGGCAGCCTCTATTAATGGCCGGCCAGCCACTGATGTACTCTCAGAACAGTGCCCTTTCAGCATACCAGAATTCAACTGTGCAAATAGAGGCACTCAGCAGCAAAGCAGTGGCATTCCGGGTGGAAAACGAGCGCGCGCATGTGCATTTGATGTGTCTCAAGTTTAACTAGCTAGAACAACATGCCTATTGTTATTTTTGAGCTATTTTTATACTTAATTAGTTTAGTTTAATTAATTAGCGCAACATGTATTTGATTAGCTTAGATTAGTTAATTGATTGTTGTAATAATTAAGTAGCTTAGCTTTAGCTGTTTCTTTATTTTGTTTTGTATTAATTAGCTTAGCTTAGATTAGCTTCATTCGGACCCTCCTTCGCGAGGGCATAATGTTGTAGTAAGTGTGCGTGCATGTGTGCACGTCTTCCAACCCCACGTCTTTCTCTCTTTTATTTAATCGCATTCGACGGTTAGATTAGAGGCATTTTTCAATTAGCATAACTTATGCTTACAAGTTTGCATCCATTCATTTGTCTTGCATGCACCGAGGCTCGACGCATCATTTAAACTGCATCATCATTTCAATATTTCTTTGAATACGTGTTTTACCACATGATGTTCAAATCGATTCATATGCTATATTAAATAGCCGAGCTTATTAATTGCATTATTATTGCATGTGTTGCATTAGGCATCTTAACATAGTTAGGATCATGCATTTTTTTTTCTAACTAGTTTTTGTTTTGGCTCGGAGTACTCGGTAAGTTTTTAAGCTTTAGCATATTGCATGAGTGTGATTTCCATATTGCCATGTTTCGCATGCTTGCCGTGAGGCTATGTGGTTATTTGTTAACTGTATGAATGCCTGTGGATGAAGGCTTGTTGTTTGAATTGGAACGATTCAATGAATGTAAGTTTTAAGCCCACTTGATTGTGCCAAAATCATGTTTTAAGCCCACTATGTTTGGTGGCAAATCCACATCTTTAAGCCCACTTGAGGGTGGCAACTTCAAACCATTTTCGCAAAACAAACATGACTTGAAATATTCCAATTCTTGCAATTTTAGTCTATACTTGTTTGTGCGCATCACATAGTGAAGCTAGTTTAATAACCAGAATAATAACGCATGAGGTTTATAAAACATCACATCATGGTTAGTAGAGGCCGATCTTTTGATCGGGCGAGCGAGGGTGCTCATTTCATGACCTTCCCCTCTCGTACCCAAGTTCCTGAGCCGAGGCAACTTTAGTGATGACGGACACGTGGCCTTTGGCATGAGTCAGGGTTTCCTAAATTTTTCCAAAAATAAAATATTTAGGTAGCGACTCTGTAATCTGGCAAAGTAGTCCAATTTTGGCATTATTTGATTCAAAATCGATCCAAAAAGGTTTGCCAGATTTGGACTCTTTGGTGATTATCAGTTTCACATTGCACTTGTGAGACTAGATTCAAAACCACAGGTAGAGTCCGAACTGTGAGGCCTTCTTTTCAAACCCTTTCCGAAAGGCAAGGGTGCGGAAAAATGCAAGTCCACGTAGGCCTTCTCGTCTACATCCTTGATTTTGGCTGCCTTTGTAGACAGTGTTGTTCGGAGCTTGATTTGGGCCTGGGCCTATTTCTCTTTGGCCTCTTTTTCCGAGGTCTCCTCGACCTAAGCAACCTCGGCAACATTTTCTGCGGCCTCGGCGTGGCCCTCGGCTGTCTTCAAGGCCAGCTCATTAACCTTGGCTTGATCCAGAATACCTCGAATGCGGGCCTCGGCTTTGTTTAGCAAGGAAAGGAGTTTGGCTGCCTTCTTCGTTTTTTGGGGCAAAAATTTGGGCTAGAAATTAGTGTTTTAGTACGGTTATCCAGCTTAAGATTGCAACTGTATGTTGTTCTTGTCTGAGCTGAGGTGCTATGTATTTTCTGATTTTTTTTTTTTTTGTTTCTTTTGCTTTATTTTCTTTTTGCAAGGTAGTCTTTCACGATTGCTTCAGACAAGGCAGTTTCCCCCCAAGCGCTCTAGACTCAAGACGGAGGAGAGTCATGCATAACTCACCGGTTCGACAATTACCTTCATTCAGTGAAGTCTAGTTTTCTACTTCCACTTCAGAAAGAGAGTACACACCAGTTTTGATAGATCAGCACCACTTAGTCAATATGGAAGAAATACTCCGCCAACTCCAACAGACTATTGAGAATATGCAGTTGGATGCTGCCTGCCAAGCGGAAGTCATCGCCCGCCAAGCGAAAATTGCAGCCTAGCAGGCTGAGTTGATCAGTAGGCTCCAGCAGCAACAATAACCACAACAAGCAGCAGCTTCTGCTTCACATCCACCCCCAGCCAGGGTTCCAATACCCAGAATTACAACTAATATCCAGGAAAATACAGACATTCTGGCAGAGCCAGTTCCATCCCAGACTTCCAAAGCACCGATTTACCCAACAGAGGCCCCGTTTGAGTTTGAGGTCGTCCCTACTGCACTGAAAGTGAGCAAGGTTGAGAAAGTTTTTAAAAGAGCTCACGGTGTGAATTCGATCCTGGATATTGAGGACGACTATATGGATTCGGCAGTGACATTGCCAGATAGGTTTAAAATGCAGCATATAGACCGCTTTGATGGCTCGGGTGATCCCATGGTCCACTTACAGCTATTTTCAAACATTCTGCGGCCGATGGGCCTATCCAGACTGTAGAAGTTATCCCTCTTCGGCCGGACCCTGTCGGGTATTGCGGCCATTTGGTATGCTAAACTTGAAGATTCTATAAAGAGGAGCTGGAAAGAGATGGCTGAGGCCTTTATTGCTTAATACTCTTACAACACTCAAATCGAGGTCACAACTCGTGATCTCAAAGCAACTTGTCAAGAGTCGAAGGAGGGCTTCTCTAATTTTGTCATGCGATGGAGGGCCAACGCCTCCATGATGACCACCCGGCCAACTGAAAAGGACCGGATCAGAATGGTTGTTTGCAATCTGCAACCAAGGCTATTACAGAAGATGATAGTCATACCTCTACCTAGTTTTGCTGACCTCCATGAAATAGGGGTGCATATAGAGGATGCAATGAAGCAGGGTCTGATAGACCATGAGAAAGAGCAGCGCAAGAGGGCTTTTACACGCAGTTCCAATGCGGCTACGAGTAGTAGTGCAGCTGCAAGGCTTTCTGATGTTGGTATGGTCGCCACCACACCGAAAACTGCCAATCCCTTTGCCGGTACATCCGACACGACCACACAAACAGCGAAACACCAACCCCAAGGCTAGAGGATTTTCACCCCACTATACATGTCCTTATCCGCAGCCCTAAGGGTCTTGATCAAAAAGGGCATCTGAAGCCACTAGAGCCACGCCCATTACCCAATCCCTTCCCTCCTACACACAACCTGGCCAAATACTGTGCCTTCCACCAACAGCATAGTCATGACACTGACCTATGCTTTAGATTGCGTCATGAGATTCAAGATCTCATTGACAATAAGGTGATAATGCCTCCTCAAAAGCCTAACGTCACTACAAATCCCCTTCCACCACATAACCAGGTCCCTCCACCTCGGCAAGTAAATCTCACCCATACGCTGGCTGTCCCTTACGACCCCAATATATACATCACCCCTTCCCACCTACTCAAGCCGCACTGTTCATCCCGGAAGGCACAAACTTGTGCATGATGAGCGCGTCCATATCCCAACCCAAACCTGTGATGGTGACTGTGGAAGAGGAAGGTGAAGTAACGCCTGAGGGCTCCGTGGACTCATCTGAAGAGGAATACAACCCATGCTACTACATTGTGCCAACCAATCAGGCCAAACCAGAGGTAGAGTTGCCAATAGACTGGAGGTTAGTGTGGTTTGGGAGGATGGACCAAGCTAGGGATTGGATGACTTAGTCGGCCTCGAGGAGGACATCAGCAATCTGCAGTTTTTCAATGAAGAAGATCTGGGAAATGTACAGATTAATTGGTTCAATCTGAATGGGTCAGGAGATAATTCAGGGTGGCTCAGTGATGAACTTGATGTGGATAAGGGACTTCAACCAAAGCTGGAACAGCCGGAAACAGGAACCGCTACAAGGGTTAGAATGGCCGATGACAAGGGAAAGTTGTCGGAGAGCATCGGTACTAAGAAATTTGCTCAGGAATTGAGTAGTGTTAGTACAATGGATACAGAGCAAGAGGCCGTACTGAAACAGTTTGAACAAGAAAGAGCTAAGAATAGCCAGAAAGCTAGAAAAGCCAAAGGCCCTACGGGGAATAACTGTGATGTTGATGTGGGAATACTTACAACGAAACCAGAGAGTTGCTTGTCGGTTGCCAGAGGAATATGGTGGAAAGATGATGATTTGCGTCTTACCCACACTGATGAAGATTGGGGACAAAATCTGCCAGATGATACTTGGTATTCTAAGGAAGTGGATGACATGACTAGGAGCGGGCAGTACTTCAAGCCCCTACACCTGGACCAACCTGAAGCATCTGGAAAGGACAAAGGGGCTAAAAAACAGATGGAGAAACTATTAGAAAAAGAAGCTGTACTGAAGCAGCTGAAGAAGATTCAGGCGGACATATCTATTTGGGGGTTGCTCATGGCTTCGCGCGTACACCGGCAAGCAATATTGTCTGCAATGAATAAGGCTAAGCTATCTATCGACACAACTCCAGAATAGTTAGTGGGACTAGTCTTCTCGGGAGGTGCTTCACCGACTTTGACCTCCACGGATAAGGAATTACCACCTGAGGGCTCTGAGCATAACAAACCGCTATACATCTCCATTGAATGCAGAGAGAAATGGGTGCTCGTTGTACTGGTTGATACTGGGTCTGCGATTAATGTTTGTCCATCGCACACGACCTATGCTATTGGCCTGAAGCCAGCAAACTTTGTACCAACGGCCCAGGTGATCCGGGCTTATGACAACACGAGTAGAGAGGTGATGGGAACAGTTTAAATTAGAACACAGGTTGGCCCAGCACAACAGGACATCGAGTTTCACGTCCTGGATGTTCCAGCTACCTTTAACTTGCTACTTGGGCAACCCTGCCTGCACCAAGTACAATCTGTTTCTTCCATCTTGCATCAGATGCTGAAGTGTCCTCTTGGAAAAGGGGTAGCCATTGTTTTTGGGAACTCTTCTATACATCCTCCATCAGAGGTCACTACACCAGTACTGGAGATTGTACACAGCAATGAGGATGTATTCTTGTTTGGTTTTACCTTGGCTGAGGCCCGAGTGGTGCAAAACATCTTAGCTATTGATAAGGGGTTGTATGTTAGTGCTCAGTTAGTCTACCTCATGAATAAGCTACAACATGTACCGGGGATGGGATTAGGAAAGAGTGGCCGGAAGGGCGTTACCGCACTGGCCAAAGTGCCACATAACCCTCATGCCTTTGTGTAGACTCAACTTTCTTCGCGCGCCCTCCTTTCAGAGAGGCGTGAATTGGTCTTACTATAGTTCAGACTCCTGTCACGGTTCTGAATCAAATCTCACAAAGTGCAATGTGAGACTGATAAACACCAAAGAGTCCAAATCCGACAAATCGTTTTGGAAAATCAACTTTGAATAAAAAGCGCCAAACATGGACTGCTTTGCTAGATCACAGAGTCGCCACCTAAATATTTTATTTTTGGAAAATTTAGGAAACCCTGACTCGTGCCAAAGGCCACGTGTCCGTCATCACCAAAGTTGCCTCGGCTCGGGAACTTGGGTACAAGAGGGGAAGGTCATGCAATGAGCACCCCCGCTCACCCGATCAAAGATCGGCCTCTACTAAGCATGATATGTTGTTTTATAAACACACATGTTCTTATTTTGATTATTTGCTAACTTTACAATGTGATGCACACAGCATACAAGTATAGACTAAACCACGAGAATTGGAACAAAACAACTCATGTTTGCTTTTGAAAATGATTTGAAAGTGCTACTCGCAAGTAGGCTAAAGCGCGGATTTGCCACCCTCAAGTGGGCTTGAAAACATGATTTTGCCACTTCGCAAAGTGGGCTTAAAGCTCACACTCATCGAGTTGTTCCAATTCAGGTAATCAAGCCTTTGCCCGAGCCGTCAAAGCGGTCTATGTGAGGCATTTTAAATCTGTTTGGCAATGTCACCGCCGAATCTATGTAGCCTTCCTCTATGTCCGGGATCGAGTTAACTCCCTGAGCTCGCTTGAACAACTTTTTGAGCTTCCTCACTTTTAGAGCAGTTGGATCGACCTCAAACTCGAACGGTGTATCCGTTGGGTAAGCTGGCACTTTAGAAGTCTGAGGTGGGACTGGCCCTACTGGAATGTCCGTATTTTCCTGAACATTTGCTGCATCCCCGCGTATTGGAACCCTAGGTGGGGGTGGGTGTGAAGCAAATGTTGCTGCTTGTTGTGGTTGTTGATGCTGTTGCTGTTGAAGCCTGGCAATTACCTCAGCCTGCTGGGCTACAACCGCTGTTTGACATGCGGTGACCTCCACTTGGCGAGCAGTATCTTGTTGCATGGCCTCGATAGTTTGCTGGAGTTGACGCACCATTTCCTCCATACTGACTGTGGGGTGCTGATATATCAGACTTGGTGTACACTCTGAGGTAGAAGCAGAAAATTGATTTTCACTGAGCACAAGTGACTGATGAACTGGTGAATTAAGCCAAACTCTCCTCCGTCTTGTAACCGGGGGAAGCGAAACTAACACTGGCTGTCCTCTCACAAGATCCCCAGATCGATAAAGCCTTCTTACTCGGGTCCAGAGTGCTTGGGGGTAACTGCCTCGTCGGAAGCAATGATGAAAATACTACCTTGCAAAACAGAAAATAAAGCAAAAGAAACAAAAATCAGAAAAACGTACAGCACCTCAGCTTAGATAAAGACAACAGAGTTGAACTCATAAGCTGGACATTCTGTACTCAAACACTAATTTCTACCCCCAAATTTGCTGCCACAATACTGATACCCTCAAACACTGATGTCCTCAAACTGATACCCAGACTTGCAACTGATACATACATTCCCTATAGAGACATACCCTAACAGCACATATCAAGCAAGTGAGAGCCAAAACACCCCTATGGTGGGGTAGGGTTTCCCTGTCCTAGTTTCATTAGGAACTAGGGTTTCACTATGCACGCATGCGGTTTCAAACAATCCTGCATTCGGGTGAGCAACCTATCCTAGTTTGAAACAGTCTCTATGGCTTCCAATATGGAATTAGGTCAAATGGTCAAAAAGGGTGCCTTAGCAAGACCACCTAATATACCTCTCGCACCTGACACCAAGAAATGAAAGGTGGATCAAACGGTACAACGGTAGTCCAGATCCAAGGTTTGTGTTCCCATCGTGGCAGAGCCCGCAACCGATCAGCCTTATGGTGTGCTTTTCCAAGCAAGCCTCCGGCAAACCGTTCAGGAATAGCAGATGGCAAACACTGTGTCCTAGGTGAACCAATGCAAATGTGATGCAAAGAAACACATAAGTGTAAATAAAACAGCATATCATGCGTTCGAGTCAAGTTCTCTGAATCTTCAGCAGAGTCGCCAGAAACTGTAGACTCGACTTTCTTCGCGCGCCCCCCTTTCGGAGAGGCGTAAATTGGTCTTACTACAGTTCAAACTCCTATCACGGTTCTGAATCTAATCTCACAAAGTGCAATGTGAGACTGGTAAACACCAAAGAGTCCAAATTCGGCAAATCATTTTGGAAAATCGATTTTGAATAAAAAGCGTCAAATATGGACTGTTTTGCCAGATTACAGAGTCGGCACCTAAATATTTTATTTTTGGGAAATTTAGGAAACCCTGACTCGTGCTAAAGGCCACGTGTCCGTCATCACCAAAGTTGCCTCGGCTCGGGAACTTGGGTACGAGAGGGGAATGTCATGCAATGAGCACCCCCGCTCGCCCGATCAAAGATCGGTCTCTACTAAGCATGATATGTTGTTTTATAAACACACGTGTTCTTATTCTGATTATTAGCTATCTTTACTATGTGATGCGCATAACATACAAGTATAGACTAAATCACGAGAATTGGAACAAAACAACTCATGTTTGCTTTTGAAAATGGTTTGAAAGTGCTACTCACAAGTAGGCTAAAGCGCGGATTTGCCACCCTCAAGTGGGCTTGAAAACATGATTTTGTCACTTTGCAAAGTGGGCTTAAAGCTCACACTCATTATAACGCCCCGTCTTCCGGGTCGTTAATAAATCAAATCAACCTCAAATCAACCTTTAGATGCTTCAACTCCAATCGCCACTAAATTTGCTCCACGCCTGAGAAATAAATTAATTCGGGAAGCATACAATACAACAGGAATAACAAGGCTCGATAGAAAATAAATTAACAGAGATCCAGCAATTACACAACCGATTAGATTCGATAATCAAACAATTTACCAAATGGCACAAACAAATCAACTCGACATATGATAATTTATCCAAAACCAAATACCCGGTCCTACTCGGTACATGACCAATGACCAACCTCACCCCCCTCACCCAAGCACAACTGCTTATCCGGGCTATTGGTACAGAGTATATTGGCAAAGTCCACTCAATCCATGTACGGAGTATTTCCACGTCATTTAGCCAGACAAATCAACATTTACTACACAGAACAACTTCATAGAATTTATCAAATGACCAAAGTACTCAAATGAATCAACAACGAATAATTCCACAGAATTAACCAAACGATCAGAATAATCAAGAGGATTACAAATTGAAAGTAATTAACATAAACCCTTTGTAAAGAGATTTAGAGGAAGCATATTGTATACCCCCCAAATTACCTCAAATCAATCTCCTCCTTCTCCAACACTTGAATCTCGAACTTTCTCCGTAAATCTCCAAATTCTAAGCCATAAGGTATGTAAGGTTTTCACAAAATCTACAACTCTCCTCCTTTATGAAAATGCTTACTCTCACTCTAACCACTCTTAATCTAAACTCAAAATCTATATAACAAATGGAGAGAGATATGGGAAAAACCATAGAAAGAAGTTGAGAGATGGCTCAATTTATAGGCAACTTGGTGTAACATACTAGTTGGAATTTGAAAGGACAAGTTTGAATATGAATGGACCACTAATAAGGATAGTAAATGAACCACTAATAAGGATATTAAATGAACCACTAATAAGGATATTAAATGAACCAGTAATAAGCACTAGTTGGATTATGAAAAGACAGTAGTTGGATTAAATGAACACTAGTTGGACAATAATTTAAACATTATTTTTTTTTTAAAGCGAATACATTTTCAGGGGCTTCACAACCTATCCCCTTAAAACAATTTTGTCCCCGAAATTCAACTACATACTGCATTCAAAAAGCTCAGGGTTTCACACTCATCGAGTTGTTCCAATTTAGGCAATCAGGCCTTCACCCACAGGCATTCAAGCAGTTTAAGCATTTAAGCAAATAGCCTCACGGCAAGCATGCTGTCATGGCTACACTCACACTCATGCAAGTATGCTAAAGCATAACACTTACAGTGTACTCCAAGTCAAAACAAAAACTAGTTAGAAATATGCATGATCCTAACTATGCAAGATGCTTAATGCAACACATGCAATAATGCAACTAAATAGGCTCGGCTATCTAAGATGGTATATGAATGCAACATTTGATAACATGCTTTGAAACATGTATTCAAATAGGTATTGAAATACGATACAGTTTGAATGATGCGCTGAGCCCGGTGCATACAAGACAAATGAATGATGCACGCATGCAAGACATAAGATATGCTAATGAAAACGTGCCCTAAAACTGACCATCGAAAGCAGTAAGTAAAAGGGAGAAAGAAGTGGGGTTGGAAGATATGGACACACACACACACACTTATTACAACATTGCGCCTTCATGAAGGAGGGTCCGAATAAAAGCTAAGCTACATTAAGCTAAGCTAAGCTAACTAATCTAATTAAACTAATTGGACTAATTATTACAAAACAAACGAATAACTAGTAAACTACTTACTAATTATTACAACACTTTACTAATTAATAAATTAACTAATTAAATTACAAATTCATGCTAACTAATAAGTAAAGCTTTAAACAATGTTGCCTCAGCTCTGCTCTAGGAAGTAGACATGCATGCATTCGGTTTCTCGCCTCGAAAAGCCTTCCGGTTTGCTCTTGAGAGGCTCTGTTTGTAGGGTGTCTCTAAGAACTTTCTGCTTTGCCTTACCAATTCCATGCTGAGGAATGCACCAGTGGCCTGTTGGCTATGGGAGCTTGCTGCCGGCCAAAGATGAAATAGTACCGGCCACCAGTGAAGCACTGCCGGCCACTGGTGTGCTGTATCACCATTCTGCAACAGAGCTCAAACAAAGAAAAATGGAGGGTCTCCCAAGGGTATGTTTGTACTGAACCCTCTCCTTATCATCTCAAAACATCAAAGGAGAAGAGCTATTGGGTTTAAGACCACCAATCAAGCATTTTCAATGCATGATGGCCAAGGATCCAACTTGTACACATTCAATCAATACACCAAACAAGACTCAAGGACCACTACCCTGTCATGCATGATCAAGGGCAATGGAGACAAAGGAGATTGGCTCATTTTCATCACTTCAAGTATGAAATGGATCAATCTTCCCTGTGTTCAATATAACATCTGATTGAACACAATGCAATGCAAACAACAATGCTTATCTTGGCATGTTTTACTTGATCCAATTCTTGTTTACACATTTTAAGTTATCAAACCATTCATTAATTAATTTGTCCAAATGTGAAAGTCCTCTAATGAGAGAGAGGTCAATCAAAAGATGACTTAAGACATGAGAGAGACCATGCCTTTGACTAGGAGGAACCCTCAGAAGAGGGTTAAAGCCATTTAAGCATAAGCCTCAATCCCAAGCTTAAACACAACTTTAAGACCAACCATCCCTGAAAGAAAATAGAAAAATGAAGAAATGAGGGAGGTGGCAGAATTTCAGTGCTGAAATGGTATGAAACACAAGACTCTAACATGCAAACAACTCATGTACAACATGTTAGGAGGCTTAAGTATTAAAACTAGTGAACAACTTTACACTAGAACCATGCAACATCAAACACAAATGGCCAAACTAGCCCTAGAAAGACCTCAAACATGCCAAAATAGTGGCCAAAATGTGCTGAGATGATAGTATGAAAAGCAAGAAAATCATGCTCATGTATTAGCTCATAAACAAGGCACAAAGCACACCTCTCAAAAGCAATGAAAGAGTGGAATATGTGAGAGTGTGACAAGGCTATAAGCACTGAAATCACATGTGAAATGATGCTATGACATGCAAACATCACAAGCAAAGTATGCTAGAGGCCCTAAAACTCAAAGCTAGTTAAGGCTTTTGCACTACAACCATGCATAACAAGTGCCATATGACCAAGACCACTCAAAACAGAGTTAAAGCATGCTAAAACATGAGCAAAAGCATGTTGAGATGGAGCTAGCACAAGCTAAAATGATAGGTTAACTCATCAAGCATGTTAAGCTAGTAAGCATGATTACACTACAAGTGTAAGAAGCAAGCAAGAGGTGCTCCAACTAGCCAAAAATAGAGTTATAACATGTTAAAATAAGGCCAAAAACATACTTAGATCAGGCCATGAGATGGTAGAAAAACATGCTCAACTATTAGGTCATCAACACATACAAACAAGATATGGGGAGGGGGGACCACCCCCTCCTATTTTGGTCCTCAAAACCAACTTTCTACCACTAAAAAATATCTGAGTTTTAGTGGTAGAAAGGCCAAACACAGGATGTTACAAAAGCTTAGAAAGGTGGCTCAAAAGGCTTTACAAGCCAAAGAGCAAAGAGATGAAACTACCCCCTAACCAAACAAAGCTCAAACCAATATGTTAAGACCTTAAAAACAGAACTTTTTAGAGGCTAAAACCAGCTTCAAAGTAGCATACAAAAGTGGCAAAGCAATGAACTAAAACAAAGCTTAAAAGAGTGAAATTCTTACCCTTGAAGCACAACACTAAAACAACAAGAAAATAGCCAAACTTCTGAGCCAAAACCACTCCAAGGAGCTCAAACAAGGCCCCCAAGAACCTTAACTCTAAGGTGAAGGTGTTTGGCTAAGGGTGCTAGTGCAAATATGTGGAGAAAGCTCACTTTCAAGCACAAAATGTAGAGAGAGACGATTCTAGAGTGAGAGAGAGAGAAATACAGCTCAGCTCAAACTTTGTAACCCTTTGCATGCATATAGATGAGCTATATATATAGAAGATACAAAAGCCCCTTGAAGAGATCAAGCCATCCACGTGCAAGCAGATGGGCTCATCTGTGCAATCAACTGTCAAAATATCTGTAAAAATATCTACTGATGCATTGGTGGCCGACAGTGGCTCATTGATGGCCGACAGACCTCATCAATGGCCGGCAGGCCAAGATGCATGGTCAGCAGAGCCCAATCATGGCCGGCAGGCTATCAAGAACATTACTCTAAAAAGACCAACACATGGTCCAAATATGAGACATAATGGAAACAGGGCTTGGAAAGATCAAACCTGGAGCATTCCATCGTGAAGTTCTAGCACTCAACGAGCAATCAGACTCATCACCGGATGTACCTACGAGAAAATCCAAGTCTTGAGGACGGTCAAAAATGGGGTGTCTACACTTTGGTTTGGGCCACACGCCTACCAAAGAGGATTGGATGAGAAAAGGGAAGTAAATAGTAGGAAGAGCCAAAGCAAAGCAAACTGGGAAGCACTACGAGCATGTACATAGACCAATTCAGGGAACTTTAAACGGTCGTTTTGTCCAGGAGGGGGAGGACTTCCCATTTTGCGGCTTTCCTGAGCCATGGTTGAATTCTAAGAAGTACCGTTTGCCGACTTTGAGATTTTCTTCGACCTACAGCTGCAAGAGGATGAAGCCACAGAGGAACAGACAGATTTACCTGCTAAGGCAGAACAGAGTACAGAGGATGAGTCCAACGACGGTGAACTTGAGATAGGAGCAGCGCTGCCTTGTCTCCTTTCGGATCCTCAGATCAAACCGTAGAGCTTGGGGGATGACTTCACCGTTTCCATGATCGGAGACCAATCAAGTGTGGACCCTTCCGGTGGTATTCTGGATGCATCTATCGCACCCTCCCTTGTTTGGCAGCTAGATGAGGGCTTTTTGTTCAGTAGTTCTGAATCAGGTAGTGAGCCGAAATCTGATTCCACAGAGTCTGTTGGAGTCGGAATCAGATTTCAGTTCTTCTGAGTCGGAGTCCGGCATTCCTGGGGTTGATAACCCAGATACCGTTGTTTTGTCCAGGTCGTCTTTTTCCTTTTCTTTTGAGTCGGTTGTAACCGAGGAATTGGACGAGCTGGAAGCTTTGAATGAGAATGATACAGCTGCTGTTTCTGAGTACTTCTATGTGCCACTTATATATTACATTGATCATGACTTTCAAAATTTTGATAAAAACGACGAGGAAGGAATTTCTCTGGTTTTGAAACATTTGATTGATTGAGAGAAGGAGAGGTTTGTAAAACCCCTTGTTGATGAAATCATTTCAATTAATGTAGGTACTGAGAAGGATCCGCATCTGGTCCAGATCGGGTCCACGTTGTCTTCGGAGGAACGCGAGCGCTTAGTCGCTTTATTAAAAGATTTCAAAGATGTTTTCACGTGGTCGTACGAATACATGCCTGGAATCGATCTTGAGATTGTACAACACCGAATCCCTCTTGACCCTGAGGCCCGACTTGTGAAGCAAAAGCTTCGGAGAATACGCACGGATTGGGCTTTGAAAATCAAGGGAGAGGTCACAAAGCAAATAGATGTAGGGTTTTTACTAATATTTGAGTATTCTACTTGGTTGGCCAACATTGTTCTGGTGTCGAAGAAAGATGGCAGAATTCGGGTGTGTATGGATTTCAGAGATCTGAACAAAGCTAGTCCAAAGGACGACTTTCCTCTACCGCATATCGACGAATTGATGGACTTCACCTCAGGCCATGCATTGCTCTCCTTTATAGATGGGTTTTTCGAGTATAACCAGATCTTGATGGCACTCGAGGATAGAGAGAAGACTGCCTTCACCATGCCATGGGGAACCAACAGCTACAGGGTGATGCCGTTCGGTTTGAAAAATGCTGGGGTTACTTATCAACGGGCTGCAACCACTATTTTGCATGATGTGATCCACAAAGAGGTTGAGGTGTACGTAGATGACATGATTGTCAAGTCCAAGGAAAGAGAGGGCCACTACACCGCCATGAAGAAATGCACTTTTGGTGTCACAGCAGGGAAAATGCTGGGGTTCTTGATTACACACAGGGGCATTGAGGTTGATCCTTCCAAAATCAAGGCCATCCTAGAAATGCCACCACCACCAAGGACTGAAAAGGAGGTGCAAGACTTTCTGGGTAAAGTATAATTTATAAGACGGTTTATTGCAAAATTAACCTTGACTTGTGAACCACTATTTGGTCTCCTGAAGAAAGGAAAGAAATTCCAGTGGGATAACTGATGCCAGTTTGCTTTTGAGCAGATCAAGCAGTATCTTCAAAACCCACTCATGTTATCACCGCCAGAGCCGGGAAAGCCGTTGATTTTGTATCTGTCAGTAACCGACACGACAATGGGCTACATGCTTGCGCAAGAATATGAGGATAGAGTGGAGAAGGCCATCTATTACCTGAGCAAGAAGATGTTAGAATATGAGACCCGTTACACTATGCTGGAGAAGGCTTGCTTGGCCTTGGTATGGGCTACCAAGAAGTTAAGGCACTACTTGTTAGCTCACTCCGTAATTCTGGTTTCAAGATTAGATCCCATCAAATATCTCTTCGAGAAACCAGCGCTTACAAGTAGGCTAGCCCCGTTAGTTGCTTCTTCTCTCCGAATTTGATATGAAATATGTGACTCACAAGTCCATCAAGGGAAGAGCAATAGCAGAGTTCCTGGAAGATCACCAAGTGGAGAGAGGCGAAGCAGTAGAGTATTTGTTCCTAGATGAGGCCATTTTGTAGGTCGAGGAAGAGATTTGGACCATGTACTTTGACGGAGCATCTAACCAGTACGGTTGTAGGATAGGGGTGTTGCTAATAGCACCCGACAATTCCCATATACCTTTACCCTTCAAACTTCAGTTCAATGTATCTAACAACGAAGCAGAATACGAGGCATGTATCGCCGGACTGGAAGCCGCCCTGGAACTAGGGGCAAAAAGGTTGGACGTCATTGGGGACTCGAACCTGGTTGTGTCTCAAGCGAAAGGAGACTGGAAGGTTAAAGAAGAAAGGATGAAAATCTATCACCAAACCCTGGATGTTTTGATTCCTAGACTTGAGAAGCTAACCTTCACGCATCTGTTAAGAGAGAACAACAGATTCGCTGACGCTTTATCAACTTTATCTTCCATGATAAACATCCCTTTTGGAGTCGGGATGCGTTCAATCATTATTGAACAGAGGTATGTGCCGGCCTACAAGTTGATTGCCGCAATAGATGAAGTGCAAGATCAGAACCCCTGGTATCATGATATCTGGAACTTCTTAGAAAAGGAGGCTTATCCACTAGGGGCAAATGCCAAAGATAAAAGGGCAATACGGCGAATGGTTACTCAGTTTATCATCTGCGGGGGTAAATTGCACAAACAAGGCCATCTGGGAATGCACAAGCTGTGTGTTGATGTAGAAGAGTCAAAGCGCCTAATGGAGGCCATCCATAGAGAGGAGTGTAGATCGTACATGAGTGGGGTAATGCTAGCTTGGAAGATTCTCAAGCAGGGCTATTACCGGTCAACCATGGAGGAGGATTCTATCGGTTTTGTTCGGCGATGCCACAAATGCCAAATTCACACAAATCGCATGAACAACCACCGTCGAAGCTTTACAACATGACTTCACCATGGCCGTTTTCAGTCTGGGGAATTGATGTTATTAGGGCAGTTACGCCGAAAGGCTCGAATGGGCATGAGTATATCCTGGTGGCAATAGACTATTTCATAAAGTGGGTCGAGGCCCAATCTTATGCAGTGCTGAAAGTATCGCACGTAGCCAAGTTCATCAGGAATAATATAATTTGTCGTTATGGGGTCCCGAATGAGATCATTTTAGACAAAATGGTTCCCACTTTAAGAAAGAAATGATCGACTTGTTAGAAAAATACAACATGGCTTTTCATAACTCATCCACATACCGGCTACAAACCAACGGAGCTGTTGAGGCCGCCAACAAGAACATCAAGTACATTTTGCAGAAGATCGTACAGACCTATAGGGACTGGCCAGACAAATTGCCATTTGCTCTCTGGGGCTACAAAACATCAATTCGGACATCTACCGGGGCAACTCTGTATTCTCTAGTTTATGGGATGGAAGCTGTTCTACTGATTGAAATAGAGGTTCCGTCACTGCGGGTTATGGCTGACTGCCAGATAGCAGAAGCGGATTGACAACAGAGCAGGTTCGAGGAACTGATACTGTTCGACGAGAGGAGACTGAAAGCACTGTACCACGTCCAAGGGTATCGACGTAGGATTGCCAGGGCTTTCAACAAGAAAGTTAAGTCCATGAATCTCAAGGAGGGCGATTTGGTGCTCAAAGACAACCGGTCTCCCATCCATGACCCTAGGGGCAAGTTCAGACCTAATTGGACTGGTCCTTACATCATCAAATCTATTTGGTCAGGTGGAGGCGTCATTCTTATGGACCTAGATGGCCTGGAATTCTCCTAACCAATCAACATGGACATGTTGAAGAAATACTACCCTTGAGTGGCTCGCCAGGCCGAAAACCTGAAAGAGCGACCTAGGCAAAAGTTAGAGCACAAAAAATTGGAAAAAAGAAAAAACTGAGCTCGCTAGGTTGAAAACCTAGAAAGGGCGGCCTTGGCAAAAGTTAGAGCGTAAAAGGAGAGTGTTAATACCCGAGTGAACCGGAACCGAACTACATATGGCTTGATTCCCATGTTCGGGATACGTAGGCAACTTTATTCTAAAGTCCAGCCGTAAACACTTCAAACTCAACTATTCTGTCCATGAGATTGTTCTGTTCATCTTTGTCTTTTGTACATTCAAGAGTTCGGTTGTGATCTTCACTATGAGAGCTGGTTACAGTGCATTGCAGTGCTATTCAGACAAGGGGCAACTTTCCATTTATTGGATTCAGGGTTGTACATCTCGAGGACAGATTCTATGTGTGTGCAGTTGTGATCCTTATCGAAAATGGTTTTGAAAAGTTTTAATAAAAGTTGATTTTGTTCAAATTAATCTTTTTACAACTTAGACCATTTTTGGACCAAAAGGAAAATTTTCAGTGCCCATAACTTCAATTTCATTGATTTCAATACAAAGTTCTCTAACTCTTGATGAAAATCAAAGTTGCTTTTTATTACATTCAAAAGGAAAACTTGAAAGTACAGATCAAAGCAATAAACTTGGGACATAGATGAATCAGGTGTTCCTGCGTCCCCTCCCCGAGCTTGTGGAAGCTTCAAATGCTAAAGAAGGCCCGATTTGCACCTCATCTTCAAGCCAAGCTATGCTTCGCCAGAAAGGGCGCAACTGAAATTGGAAGTGGAAGTTAGAAGTTCTCTTGTCCTCTATGCAGTGGGATATCGAGCTAGTTGTGAACCTCAGATTGGAAATGAAGCTGGGTACTCTACCCCCTCTTCTGGGCAAGTTTGGTCGTGTCCGAACTGACGCTTCAATCAAAGTGGAAAGCAGAAAACACAATGTGTCAGGCTAATCAGTTGAATATCGGCTTGCCGAGCCATGCTGTAGCTCATCTTGGGCATATCAAACCAGGGGCAACGACAAGAAATGTCGACAGCAGACCTGTTGCACATCCAATGGCACCACCGTCCCTTGTTCGGGAAATCAGCTAGCCATTGGTGAAAGAAATAGCCTCATGCTGAGTATGCAGGGCAAGAGTCCACTACCTTCGACCTGTCCATGGGCCATATCTGGGGAAGGACGAAAAATAAGAGAGATTAAAGAATAAAGAGGTGTATGTGGAGAGAAAAAGTGAGAAAAGGTTGTGAGAGAAAAACAGAGCCTGAGGGCAGAGTGATGTGAGAAACACATGTGAGATAGGGTGGGAAATAGTACCTGCAAAAGTAGTGGACTTCCCGCGAATTTGGTTGTCTCCCGCCTATGGAAGGCGTCCAAGCCTATTAAAATCTCGACCAATGCTAGGCCAATACGGCTCTTGCCCTCTTTCAAACCTTGGGCTACTTCGATCAAGCGAATGCTAGACCCTTCGAAACCTGGGGCAAGAAGAAAATGAGCCAACATACACAAGCAAAGGGCGTGTTGCCAAAAACTTTGCCAAAGAAGGTCGCCGTGGTCACCAGCGTCAGAAAATCCATGAATGGGGCTAGGAATATCCAACTCCCCGTTGTGAATCAAGGATCGAGCCTCATGTAAAGTGAGCCCACACATCCTTCTCGAAGCTTGGATGTGACCAAAACAAGACTGGGGCAAAATTTCCTCGTTATGCCGAGATTCCATCAGAACTTGGAATTCTTCAATTGTTGGGCATAGTTCTTGCCCCCCTGAAGCTGAAAACATATGTAACCCGTTTCCAATATCTAGCCGCGGCGTGGAGGAACGGAAAAACAGCGGGGTACAACTTAGCTGGAATAGTGCATTTATCTCGAAATCCTGAAAATTTAGCTTTTCCAAGCCATCTAAAGATGCAATCCAATCGGAAAGTTTTTCGGCAAAGAATGGCTCCATTTGTGGCAAAAACAGCGATGGAATGAAGAAACCACAGTGGAGGCCAGATGTCAACATTTTGGAGGTTCTGCACATTGATGGCCAGCAAGGCTCATTGATGGTCGGCAGGGGGTCATTGATGGCCGGCAGGCCACCCCACATGGCCGGTAGCCTTCCTTTTGTGCTTACTGCCCTCCTTTGTGAAGATTCAATTGTATGTAGTAGTTTTGTTCTGTTATTTGTGTGTTCCAAGGTCTTGTTTTGAGTCCTGTTTCAGGTTGGACATGTTCATTGAGTTGAATTCATTTTGTTCTGCTTATTGAGTTGTATTTGTGTTAATTAGTTTGTCGAGTTGTTTTGTTTGTTTGTCGAGTTGTTGTGTTGTGTGTCGAGTAGTTTAGTTGTTTATTGAGTTGTTTTACTCTATTTGTTATTACAATTGTTGGTCGGTTCGTTACCCGATTGAGACTGTTGTGGCAACACAAATATTTGGTTTTCAATGTCAAATTCAATCTCAATCTCATGTAAGGTGGTGCTTATGATGCAAAAGTACAACACTTTTTTCAAATGAAGGATGATTTTCATTCTGATCATGGCTACTTTTTACAAAAGTGCAGTACAAGGTTTTAAAGCAAAATAAAACTCGTCTGAAGCTGTACAAAGTGCTAACGCTACTAGCAAAAAAAAACCAAGCAAAAAACACAAAAATTAGAGCTATCCATCTCAGGATCTAGAGGCCCTCTTCGTCCTCTTCCTCGGCGAAGCGGACTCTGCAGCACTATCTCTATCGGCGCCACTATCTGAGTCTGGGCCAGAGTCCGAATCGGAGCTGTTTCCACTCCCCTCCTCAGAGCCCTCCTTGCTATCAGCAACCCCACTCTCAGAACCTGAACCAGTATCACCATCCTCGCTCTTGGATGACTCTGAATGCCGACCCGTCACCTCCTCGGTCTCACTAGTATCAGTGTCATTGTCGCCAAGGATAGGCTTTGAAGGGCTACTCTTAGCTCGGGTGCGCCCAGCTCAGCCTCGACTGCGTGTCGGAGTCTCTCTCTCTTTCTTTCCTACCACCGGAAGGGGTACTGATGATCCAGCTGCAGCCACCACTAATGCTGTCGGAACGAATGGGACCTGAAAAGGTATTTGTCATATCTCAGCCACAGTATGCATGTCAGATAAGTGTATGAATTCAGATGCAGTGTATCAGTGTAATGTGGGTCAGATACAGTGTTTGTGTGCAGTGTATCAGGTCAGTGCAGTGTGGAATAGATTACAATTGAGATGCTAGTGTATCAGCGGAAAGTTTGATGGCATGAGATGTAAACTGAAAGAAAATTACCCAAATGCCGTAGAGATTGAGCAGGTTCATGCTCCTCTACACCATCCCCATCAGGGAAGCCGCCAGCTCGAGAGAGTCCTCGGTGTACTCTATAGATGCCTGCAAGTGCGTTTAGAAGATCGGTGTTCTATAAGCGTAATTGGAATGAATTTGACATGCAAAATGTAAAGTATGGTACATACTGGAGTCAGGCCTCGAACCCCGACAAGCTCGTGCTCAGCTGGTGTAGGCTCAATAGGGATTTAAAAAGCCTCCCCAGTATGCCGCCAACAGGTAAGTGTAGTGGGAAGCTTTGGCCAGCCAGTCCCCTGTCTCGCTTGGAAGCCCCTTTGCCACGGGCCCTACTCGCCCGACTCGCTCTACGACTCACCCTCACAGCAGGAGCTCTCGCTCATTCACCCCCGCGAGCGCCAGTCAGAGGTGGCATCAAGTGTGTCTGGATAAAGACTGGATAATCGCCCTCTACACGGAAGTACTCTGCCTCTAGGCCTATCATGAACTGGATCACCTCGTCAGAAGTCAAGCTGTGTATCGCTCTCATAGACGCAGGTGGTGTCATCGGTATAAATAGGGCAAGTAGGCCCAAGGTCTGATGGACGAAACACTCGCCCAGGAACCAAGCTCGACAAATCGGGCCCTCAAGAAGAATGTGATGCTGAGAAATGCCTTGAGCTACAGTGTATCGGACTTGAAGCCCCATCGGCATCATGGCCCAGGGCTTCCATGTGATCTGAAATGGAAATGAATGGATTGTTAGTCACTGTTAGTTGCTAATGTGTGGATCAAAATAGTTGTAAAGTAAAAGTAATGATAATTGTGTCTCGAGTTACCTCGTGCGCTGCGACCATGTCGAAGTACTAGCGGAAAAACATGAAGGACTCGCGAGTCCTACGGCGGAGCTGGCCGTCGTATACCTAAGAAAGGAGGACTGTCAATGGCACCTCATCTACAAGCTCAGGAGTGAGAGCCGGGAAGTATGCGTAGACCCATAACTGCAGGAAGAATGTGGAAGTGTGTATATTATCAATATAGTATGAACAAATACAGAAAATACAAAGCAGAAAGCTTATAGTATGGACAGTTGTTGAAAGTGCAAAGCAGAAAGCACACGTGTGGAACAAATATAAAGCAAGAAACGGTTGAGCATAAAATGTAAAGTGTGAAGAGGGAATTGAGATGTGTACCTCCCAAGCTCGCCAGTAGCCTCTAACCAAAGTCCTTCGCATGCGGGAGCAAGAGCTCATGTATCCGTACAGTGTGGTGAGGCCGGCTCCGCCCCAATCATAAAACTGAAGTCGATGAAGCACCACCAAGGCGCTTAGCAAATACAAACCCACGGTGTTCCACCTGTTTGAGAACAAGGTGGTACGAAAGATGAACATGAGGAAGCCTCTCGCATACTGCTCTATCTCCTCAATCGTCTCGGGCTCACTCCCCCTGAACTACTCCTCAAACCAGCTGTATCGCACCATGCCTGCCCGGGATATCGGTGGATGTGCCCTAAGCAATAGGCTTCAAACACGTATTCATTTCACTTTTCCTCCTCTTTTCTCTCTCTTTACATCATGAGTATTCATTCCTTCTTTAAGTCGTATAATGTTCTTAGGTTTCTTTCATGCTCTTTAATCCATTCACAATGCTCAATGCATGCCTAAGAGTGCTTAGAAAGGGGCCGCCACATATTTTGAGGTGGGTCCAAGTGGTGACGTGTTTCTTGTCGCATTGTAATTCACATGGTAAAGTCAGTTCGTCGAAACCATTTATGGGTGAATGGAAATAAGAGGACCATGTACTGCCTTACTTCTATCATGATTACATGAGTTCGTAGAGGCATGTGCTTGTATCATGGCTTATGAAAGGAATATTAGACTGAAGCCTACCTCATCAATGATGTCCCGAACCTTAGCTGAGAGCTCACCATACCAATCTCGAGCAGTCGTCATACCATAGCCCCTAAAGACGCGAGACCCACCCTGTGGCAATGCATGAAATGCAATCAGATCGATACAGTGTATGAGGCAGTGCGAAAAATGTAAACAGTTAAAGGCAGGGATGTATAAAAATAGTTGTATAAAAAACAGTTTTCGTACCTCAACGACGATGGCCGATAAATGAGACGCCGGCTCCCTCAATAGAAGGTCCTCTGGTGTGTCCTCAGCCAAGTTAGCAAAAGATCTGATGCCTCCTGCAGCGGGCACTATGTGTGTCTCTGGATGATACCTCGCTGAATCGAAACGGCATATACTCAGCAGTAATGGCTCTGGCTCGGCCTCAGGCTCGACCTTGAAGCCCGCCTCGAAATTTACTGGAGGAAGCTCTGAAGGAACCCCGTCATGAGGAAGATCATCCGCAATCTGAAAACGAGGTGAGAAAATGGGCGAAAATGAGGAAAATGGGCGGAGAATGCCAAAAGTCAACAAAAGTCAACCTTAAGAGAGAGAAAATGGCAGAAAAAGTCAAAGCCGGGAAAAGTGCACAGAACTCGAGAGAAACTCGAGGGGAATGAGCCTAGAATGTTGGAAATGAGGAAAGAAACATCGAAATCAAATTCCAATCGGTTCAAAGAAAAGAGAACTAGGAGGATTTAGCAAATAAAGTTTGTGTAGGGTGTTGAAAAACGTGTAGAAAGTGCGAATCCAGAGAGAAGGAGCACCTAGAGAGAGAAAGGGAGGAATTTCGGACATGGGGTTGTGAGGAAATGAAGTGCCATGCCCTATACTTAAAGACCCAAGCCGAAAAACCATTTTTGCCCTTGGCCGACCATCGGTGGCTGGCAGGGCACACCAGTGGCCGGCGGTTCTTCTTGGTGGCCGGCAGGTGTCCATGAGTTTCCTATGTGTCCCTTGGTCTGTTTTGTGTTCTTGGATTTCAAGAAGTGAAGAGAATGTTCAGTGTTCAGTTCAGAATGTCCTTGCGAAGGCTTGGGATCGCACTTCCAGGGTACGATGTTCGTTGCTTATCAACATAAGTGAGGTGTATCCTTTTAATATATTACAGTTCTTCCCAGAGGTACATTAGGAGTTGTTCTTGAATTGATCTTACTAAATGCGTTTTGTTATTGCATGGAATATGTGTCTATTTGTTGTCACATGGAACGTGCGTTCCATTTATAACTATTGCATGGAACATGCTCTTACTCTAGTTGCATAAAATGTGCATTCACTCTTCCATTATGCCTAGAACGTACTTTTGATTCCCATTTGCACAGAGCATGCATTTGGTCTTTTGCATGGAACATGCTGTTAATCTTGCATTGAGCATGCATTTTCTACTATTGCTCACTGCATGCATCTTATACTATTGCATAGAATGTGCATTCCGAAGTGGCATAGTCCATGTTCTAGTTCTCATTGCACAAAATATACTCCCATTTTGTTTCTCGCATGTGTTGCATGTCCCTAACATTGTACTATGATTATTCATCTTGCATAGAACATGCATTTGCTCGTCCCTTGCATAGAACATGCATTTTGTACTTTTGCATAGAATATGCTTCTCTCTCGCATAGAACTTGCTTTCAATCTCCTGCATAGAACATGCGCTCTTATTGTGTTATGCCTGTTGCGTTGCTTTCTTATACAGGCGCGATATTGTATGTATGGTTCATTTAGAGGAGTTCTAGGTGAGACCACTCCTGTCCTTTGATCCGCCTTATTTTGGTTAGAAACATTCGGATACGCCCAGTGTTTACACCACTTCCTTTGGTTAGAAACATTCGCGTATGCCCGGTGTTTACACCACTCCTTTTGGTTAGAAACATTCAGGTGTGCCAGGTGTTTACACCACTCTCTTCTCCTCTCATGTGCAACACGTTAGGATGTTTTGGTTAAAAGCATTCGGACGAGTTCTGATGCTTATACCACTCCTTGTTTTGGTTACAAATATTTGGCCATGTTCCGATATTTATCACCGCTCTGGTTAGGAACATTCTGGTGTGTCCCTGCGTTCACACTATCCCTTCTTTCCTTCCACATGCAACGCGTTAGGATCTTGTTTGACACCTCGGGTGTGCCCGATGGACTGTGTTACTCTTTGCCTTTCCTGCGTGATGTGTAGTTAAGCTTGCATAATCTTCTTACATCCTTTCTACATGAAAGGTGGTTTGGTTCGTATTTATTTACTTCTTTTCATGTAATGAGATTACTGTAGCATTTCTTTGCATAACGTTTGCATTTAAATGTTTCATTGTACAGCTTCATTGCATGATCATAAGTTATGTTCTTGCATCATGCATGTTATTTGCATCTTGCCCTGGCAGCCTAGGGGCGCAACCTTTTATTGCTGTCTTGATTGTCTGTCCAAGTCTTACGGCCTTGTCAAAATGGGTCGTCTCTGGGCTTTGACATTCACTCATGTCATTTCATGACTCTGAGTTCTATCAAAGAGGGGCAACTATAGACACCCCATTTTGACGGCCTTTTAAGACTTGGATGATCTTGCAGGTACATTCGGTGGCGAGTCTGATTGCTCACTGAGTGCTTGAAGTCTGCGGCGGAACGTCACATGTTTGAGTTTCTCAAACCCTGCATCGTTTTTGCCTCATCTTTGGACCATGCTTAGGTCCTTTCAGATTGAGGTTGGTAATGGTCTGCCGGCCATTGATGTGCCTGGCCGACCACCAATGAACCCATGCCGGCCATCACTGATGGCTGGCTGACCAGCAATGTTCCAGCAGATATTTTGGGATATTTTGTGCAAGTTGTTTTCACAGATTGATGCATCTTCCAACACGTGTGTGGCTGGATGTTTGTGAAGGGAATTTGCATTTTCTATATATATGACCCCTCTCTTGCATGTGGGGGGGTTAGAAAATTTTGAAGACAAAAATTCTCTCTCTCTCTCTCTCTCTCTCTCTCTCTCTCTCTCTCTCTTGTTATTTTGTGCCTTAAGTCTATTTTCTCTACACTTTTGCACATCAACCCTAAACCAAACACTCTCACCTTGGAGCTGAGGTCTCTTGAGGTCCTTTTCGAGCTGTAGAAGTGGATTTTGGCTTGATTTAGCTTGTTTTGTTGCTCTAAATTGCATCTTGTCTTCAAGAGGTATAACACTTGTATTTTAAGCTTCTTTTAAATACTTGTTTTGCCATCTTTACATGCTATTTTTGAGCTGGTTTTGACCTCCAAAAATCTCTGTTTTTATGGTTTAAAAATGGTTGTTTAAGGCCCCTTTTGAGTTAGGGGTGGTTCACCATTTTGCTACTTAGTTTGTTAAGCTTTTGTGCCTTTTTTCAAAGGTTTTAAATCAACTTTTTTGGGCCTTTCAACCACTAAATTTCAGAGGATTTTTAGTTGTAAAAACCTTGTTTTGAAGTCCAAAATTAGAGGGGTTAGCCTCCCCTCCTTGTGTCTTGTTTGCATGTCTAGATAGCTTTACATGTTAGCATGTTTTTTTTAGTAATTTGTAGCTTAAGTCCAGCATGTTTTTGCCTCTGTTTTGACCTGTTTTGGCTCTGTTTTGACCTGTTTTGGCTCTGTTTTGGGCTGGTCAATTCAGTTGAGGCTTGTATTGCATAGTTGTAGGGTTAATTCCTTCACTAGCTCATTGTTTTAGGCCTTTAAACATGAGTTGCTTGAGTTGGTTGCATGTTATAGTGTCATTTTGCGTGTAATTTCAGCATACATAGCTCCGTCACATTCTCATTTGTTTCACTCTTTCAGTTGCTTTTGAGAGTTACTTCAAGTTTAGGATTCTTTAAGCTTGAGATAGAGTTTATGCTTAATGGTTTAATCCTCATTGAGGATTCATTATCAATGGCATCAACTCTCTCTTGCCTTACATCATCCTTTGGTTGACGCTTCTTTCTCTTTAGAGGACTCTCACAAATGGACTAAATCAACTAAAGAATGAGTTGGTAACTTAAAATTTGTAAACAAAAGTGATAAGTAAAACTTGAGCAAGATAAGCTTATTGTGCTGTATTGCATGTGTTCAATCGAACATTATATTGAACACAAGGAAGAATGGAACATTTCATACTCGAAGTGATGAAATGAGCCAATCTCCTTAGTCTCCATTGCCCTTGATCACACATGATAGGGTGACGGTTTTGAGTCTTGTTTTTGCATACAATGAAATTGTATTTCTTGGTTCTTTGACCATTATGCATTGAAAATGCTTGGTTGGTGGTTTTGGAGCCAAGAGTACCACCCCTTGGAGATGTTTTGATGATAAGGAGTGGTACACAGTACATACAACTTGTGAAATTACTTCTTTCCTGCTCTGTGTTGTGCTTTGTGGCAGTAGAATGAAGTCATTCATCAGTGGCCGACAGGCCATACACTAATGGCCGACAACCTTTCATTGATGGCCGACAGTGCCCCTTTGTAGCAGGCACAATGCCGGCAGCCTCCATTAGTGTCCGGCCAGCCACTGGTGTACTCTCAGAATAGTGCCCTTTCAGCATACCAGAATTCAACTGTGCAAACAGAGGCAATCAATAGCAAAGCAGTGGCATTCCGGGTGGAAAATGAGCATGCGCATGTGCATTTGATGCGTCTCAAGTTTAACTAGCTAGAACAGCATGCCTATTGTGATTTTTGAGCTGGTTTTGTACTTAATTAATTTAGTTTAATTAATTAGCGCAACATGTATTTGATTAGCTTAGATTAGTTAATTGATTGTTGTAATAATTAAGTAGCTTAGCTTTAGCTATTTCTTTATTTTGTTTTGTATTAATTAGCTTAGCTTAGATTAGCTTCATTCGGACCCTCCTTCACGAGGGCATAATGTTGTAATAAGTGTGTGTTCGTGTGTACATGTCTTCCAACCCCACGTCTTTATCCCGTTATTTAATCGCTTTCGATGGTTAGATTAGGGGCATTTTTCAATTAGCATACCTTATACTTGCATGTTTGCATCCATTCATTTATCTTGCATGCACCGAGGCTCGACGCATCATTCAAACTGTATTGTCATTTCAATACTTCTTTGAATACGTGTTTTACCACATGATGTTCAAATCGATTCATATGTCATATTAAATAGCCGAGCCTATTAATTGCATTATTATTGCATGTGTTGCATTAGGCATCTTAACATAGTTAGGATCATGTATTTTTTTTCTAACTAGTTGTTGTTTTGGCTTGGAGTACTCGGTAAGTTTTTTAAGCTTTAGCATATTGCATGAGTGTGATTGCCATATTTCCATGTTTCGCATGCTTGCCATGGGGCTATGTGCTTACTTCTTAATTGCATGAATACCTGTGGATGAAGGCTTGTTGTTTGAATTGGAACGATTCAATGAATGTAAGTTTTAAGCCCACTTGATTGTGGCAAAATCATGTTTTAAGCCCACTATATTTGGTGGCAAATCCGCATCTTTAAGCCCACTTGAGGGTGGCAACTTCAAACCATTTTCACAAAACAAACATGACTTGAAATGTTCCAATTCTTGCAATTTTAATCTATACTTGCTTGTGCGCGTCACATAGTGAAGCTAGTTTAATAACCAGAATAATAACACATGAGGTTTATAAAACATCATATCATGGTTAGTAGAGGCCGATCTTTTGATCGGGCGAGCGGGGGTGCTCATTTCATAACCTTCCCCCTTCGTGCCCAAGTTCTCGAGCCGAGGCAACTTTGGTGATGACGGACACGTGGCCATTGGTACGAGTTAGGGTTTCCTAAATTTCCTGAAAAACAAAATATTTAGGTGGCGACTCTGTAATCTAGCAAAGTAGTCCAATTTTGGCATTATTTGATTTAAAATCGATTTTCCAAAAAGGTTTGCCGGATTTGGACTCTTTGGTGATTATCAGTTTCACATTGCACTTGTGAACCTGGATTCAGAACCACAGGTAGAGTCCGAAATGTGAGGCCTTTTTTTCAAACCCTTTCTGAAAGGCTGGGGCGCGAAAAAAGGCGAGTCCACATAGGCCTTCTCGTCTGCCTCCTTGATTTCGGCTGCCTTTGTAGACAGTGTCGTTTGGAGCTCAATTTGGGCCTGGGCCTCTTTCTCTTTGGCCTCTTTTGCCTCGGCCTGAGCGACCTCGGCAATATTTTGTATAGCCTCGGCGTGGTCCTTGGCAGTCTTCAAGGCCAACTCATTAACCTTGGCCTAATCCAAAAGACCTCGAATGCGGGCCTCGGCTTTGTTTAGCGAGGAAAGGAGTTTGGCTACCTCCTTCGTTTTTTGGGTTAATTCTTTCTTAAAAGCCTCATCCTTAACTGCAAAGGAGTGACCCTGCTGGATGGCCTATAAGAAATGAAAACAGATTAGTAGAAGTTTGGCTAAGTGTTGAAAGATTTCAGAAGATAAGGAAAAAGACTTACCAAGACGCAATGCTGCATCATTAGGGCATAGTTTTCATATTCTGTTAGCTCAGCCATTCTGTTGATATCGGCTGGCAAAAGAATGGCAGTGGAGATGGCAACGATGACTTCAACACTGTTCAATGCACTGTCGCCAGCTAGTAGAGGTCGGTCACCCACCATGAATGTCGGGCCCAAGGGGAGTTAGATTTGCAGACGTTCATCTGATCTGTACCCTCAGACCTTGGCCTCTTCGAAGAGGGTGCCTCAGATGAGCCAGCCTCAACAAGCCTATTCTCAGGGGCAGATGTGCTTTTCTCAACCTCGACTAGTTTAGAGATCGGCAAAGTGTCCTTTGAGTTGATCTGAGTCACTGTTGCCTTAGCTTTGGCTTTCTTTACCCTCTTTGGCTTAGCCTTGGGCTGGGATTGTAATGAGGAGGATTGAACTATTACGACACCAGGCAGGTCGGCCAAGAGGTTTTCAATGACAACCTTGCTACGTCCCATCTCGTCGACGGTTAAAGCAACAGTGACTCTGTTGCTAAAATGGAATCCAGGAATAGCAATAGGAGGGTTGGATGGGTTGAACACCAGTGTATCAAAACCTTGGCATTTGCGGCTTCGAGTCCTCCTAGCAGGAGCGTTGGTGGGAACTCGGTGACAGCGTTGGCACTGATGTGGAAGAATCAATTGGGGAGCATAAGTGGATGGTTGTTCCACAGGACTGGAGGTAGATCCCCGGTCTAGCCTTGGTGATGATGTAGCCTATGGAGTTGTAACAGAAGGAGGGGTCCTGCTCCTCTTGGGAACGTCGAACAATGCAGACTTGTAAGTTGGAATGTAATTGAGCAGCAGGGGGCTTTGCGCTAGTCAACTGGCAAGCCCAACAGCCTTTTAAGGTCTTTACTGGGGAAGAAGATTTTGCAAAAATCTTTTGATGGCTGAGAGAGAGCTGCAAGAACAAAATTCAAACATTAGCACAGATAAAGGAAATAAAGTGGTAAAAGTCTCAAGCATAGAAGTTGACACTTAATTCTTACCCTTATCCTCTTTAAACACCAATCGGTGTAGAGGAAATAGATGAAGATCATCATCTGGAGCAAATTCCTAGTTACCCGATGCAATCAGATAGTCATCTCCAGCACCTTTGTTGGAGTCTGGGAGGTCGGCTATGATTTTGTAGGTTATGGATCTCGGCTTGAGGTAATAGATGTAGCATTTTTCAAATTTTAGGCCACACATGGTATAACAATATTGGATGTCGGCTAGTGTTATCCTAGCGTTTTGTCGGCGAGCTAAAGTAATTATACCATTAATGACCCTATAGGAGTTAATGGCCAACTGCATAGGGTTGAGTTTGTAGTAGTGGAGGATTTCACTAAAAAGAATGTCTAAGGGAAGCTGAAGACCACATTCGATGAAAGCAACCACTGCGAAGGGTATGGAATCCCCATTGGGCATGATAGAGTCCTCCTTCCCAGCCAACCTAAGTTGAACATCGGCTGAGATGGAGAACTCTTGTCAAAAGTGTCCTAGTTTTTCTAGGGTATCTACCCTCCACCTGAACATTCCCATGATGTCAGCTAAAGGAAGAAAGTTCAAGATTTCAGAAGAGAGTGGTTAGTATGGGTTTAAAGGACCTCGGCTAAACCCTAAGCAAGAAACTGGGCAAGGGCTTTTTAGGATCTAGGGGGAATTAGTTTCAATTTTCCTAGAGATTGTGATTTCTATCAAATCCCAAAACCTAAATCTATGCAGACACAGGAATCAAAGGCAAAAATCTGAAAACAAAGCAAAGAAAGCAAGAAAAGAACATGATTCAGAATCACAAAAGCAATTAAAATTCAAGAACGCTAAGTAAGTGTGTGCAAATGTATGACCAGCGATACAGAGATAGATTGAACAATACGAATCACAAGCAAATGCAGTAACAAAGCTCAAGGTACAACAGAAGTTCAAAAAAATGAGAAATTGATTCATGATCAAAGAAGAAACAAAGTACACCCACAAAAACAAATTCAACACCAACGGAATGGGCATACGGTAAAGAAGGAATATATATAGAGTAATGAAAGGCTAAAACTAAAATCGAAAGAAATAAAGAACTCACCGATTGGGGCCGAGATCGAGGACACCAGTTTCAGGTTTGCCGGAGTCAGACGGTGGCGACGAGTGAAACAGGATAGTAAATGCTTTGCTAGATGAGGTAAACGGAGTGATTACAAAGAGCTTCGAAGGTACAAAAATGGAGGTCTGGGAGAGAAAAGTTTAGAGAGAGAAAACTTTGAGAAAGTGGGAGAATGCGAAGTGAAAGGACAGAGAAAGAGGGAAAGAGTTTTGTTAAAATTCAAAAAAGCGACAAAAGAAAATAAATATGCCTTGGACAACGTGTCTATCAAGCTGTATGTGCAGAGGCGATATGACTTGATGGCACGTGTCAGGTACGAATCAATGAGAGAAGGATGCATGGCAGAAACGGTTGAAAAAACCATACGTAGCAGCTCACACGTAGACAAAACTCTTGGAGTTCTTGATTTAATGAAGCAAAAACTTCGGCTAGAGGAATGATCCGATTAAGGAACTTGAAGAGCTTGGTTCTTGGTTCTTGGTCATTGATAAAGTAGACTACAAAGTCTAGGTCATATGAAGCCGACGAGTAATGATCTCGATTGTGAAGGATAGAGTAAGTCTTAGCCGACATGCTATGTGGACAAACAATATAGGTTCCATCACCTCAGGTTGCCGAGGTAATAGAACCTAGGGGGTAGTTGTGGGGGCATATTTTGTGAGTACCAACACGTGGCCAAGGTGATGCCGAAGTGTCAACCGAGGTGCCAGATGGAGTGGTTATGATGCCGAGGGGATCTCGGCTAGGCCGAGGTTATCTGCGGAGATATCGAAATCCGAGATAAGTGGATACGGGGCAAGAGTCCTAGAATAGGGGAGGACCTCAGTCAGGATAAAGATAAAGCTCTTAGGAAGTTTATCTCTATTTAGCTGGGAGTCCAGGATAAGCATTAAGTCAAAGTCCATTGAAGCTAGGCTTCTACAAGGATCAGGTTAGTGCTGGCTATAAAAGTAAGGCGCTTTCGTGGGTCTAAGGTATGCTTTTTATGCTCTGTCCAGTGAGTTAAGCACTATTTGTGATCTTTAACAGATAATTGATTACTGACTTGATCGTCGGAGTGCCCCCGGGGTGGACGAACCACTGCTGGATTCTTATCTCTCTATAACAGGTTGTTCAGGCTTAATCTATTCTTCCAGTGCTCTCTAGTTGAGTTCCCCGTTTGGTTGTCTGGTCAGAAATCAACACCCACACAAGCCTATCTCATCGACTTCCATTCACTTGCATCCTAAGGCTTACTACCTATGCAAAATAAAGTTAAATTAATAACTTATTTTTAAAGAAATCACAGCTTCAAAAAAGCTTTTAGCCTTACTAGCCACCATATAGGTTTAAGAAAAATAGCCTTTTAACATCTTCTAGGCTCATCTTATGAAAATTGCTTCTTCAATTACATGATGGTATTTTGTGTAAATTTGAATATCATATTTGTCTACAAGAAAACCGACATGTATTACTATATTGTGCATAACCATTGAACACAAAGTCAACAGATTTTTAGGCCTATCCTACCTGCTTGGGTTTAGGTATTGCCACCTTTTGCATGATATCCCTACATTTGTAGAATTTATACAAAGGCTTTCAGTCTTTCCAGAAATTCATACAAGGCCTTTAAACAATTCCTTGTGTCACAATGATTATGAAATTCTCAAAATCATATCACCAAAAGCACATTCCCATACCATCATCAACCAAATTAGGTCTTTCCCGAATTCAAGGCACTAAACAAGATTGGTCCAACCTGTCACTCTGAAGTCAATAGCATTATTATTAGGAAACACAAATCCAGTGTTCAATAGTTTACTATTCAGAACTTCATAACATGGCCAATAGTCTTATCACTGGGAATCACTATTTTCTCAACAAGTGGTCAGTAGACTTTTCACTACTAGGAATCACAATATCTTGACATGTGATCAATAGTGTGAAACTCCGTATTTTTGAGGTATTAATATTTTAGTGAGAGATATTGATGGTAGTTTGGTGGTAAGATTTTTAGATGCAAACCTAACTTATTTTCTCTATTTGTTTTATCTCTTTTTACCTCAATTTCATTAAAATCATTATTCATCTCTTTTATTTATTTATTTATTTTTAGTTTACTTAGGCTCCAAGTAAAGGTTCTTTTCTTTCCTTCTGAACAAAGGTTATTTTCTTTCCCTCCAAGCAGGCCCGTCCCTAAGATTTTCAAGGCCCAAAGCCGATAATGAACTAATAAATATCACTAGATCATTTGGGGCCCTTCACATATTTTTTTAATTCAACGATTTTTATTTTTATTTTTATTTTTTTTTGAAGGTAAAGGACAAAGATTTGTGTCAAAAGAGTTAGAGTTAGGAATTAGATAGGGGGAGAGAATAGGCCCTTTTAATTTTGAATGTGCCTTTTAATTTTTCAATGGGTCAATGTATTTTAAGTTAGTTTGGGCCTTCTTTAAATATATATATATATTTATTTTTTTGGGACTTAAAACATACCTAATATATTACACTAAACTATAATAGAAGGGGGCCCCTTTTAAGTCTATTTTGAGGGGCCGTAAGCCATGGCCTGGTGGGCCTATGCCCAGGGCCGGCCTTGCCTCCAAGCAACCTTTCTTTGCCTACAAGTCAACTATCTTTCTTTCTCTCGAAGTTTACTTGGAGGATACTCTTTGTTTTGCTTATAAATTGAAACTCATCCTCTTAACTTCTTTCCATTTTTCTTCTTGGCCCATCCATATCTGTCTCCTTCCATATTGTTCTCTCTTAAATTCTAGAAATTTAGAGTTTAGATTAAGAGTATTTAGAGTGAGAGTTAGAATTTTATTCAAGGGGAGAATTGTAGATTTTTGTTAAACTTTACATACCTTTTGGATCCACAACCTTTGGAGATTTATGGTGATATAGCAGATGATTAAAGCATTGGTATTGGAGGGATTTTGCATCAAGTGGTCATGGAATTGTTTGAGGTAATTTAGGTGATATACAATATGCTTCCTTTAAATCTCTTTGCAAAGAGTGTTTATTTTAATTACTTCTCATTTGTACTCCTCTTGATTATCATGGTCATATGTTAAATTCTGTGGAATCATTCTTGTTGATACGTTTGATTATTCTAGTCAATTGGTAAATTCTGTGAAGTCGTTCTGTGTAGTTAGTGTTGATTTGTCTGACTAAATGACGTGGAAATGCTTCGTACATGGATCGAGTGGACCTTGCCAATAGCTTGGATCAATAGCTCGGTTTAGTGGTTGTGCTTGGATGAGGTGGGTGAGGCCAGTCACTGGTCATGTACTGAGTAGGACCAGGTATTTGGTCTTAGATAAATTATCATATGTCTAGTTGACTTGTTTGTGCAATTTGGTAAATTGCTTGGTGTCTTGAATCGAATCGTTTGTGCCAGGTCGTAAATTATTGGATCCCTGTTGATTTATTCTCTATCTGAGCATTGTTATTCCTGTCATACTGTATACTTCCCGAATTAATTTATTTTTCAGGTGTGGAGCAAATTTAGTGGCGATTAGAGTTGAAGCTTTTAAAGAATTATTGAGTTGGAGATTTTTGAGCCCACCATATATATTATTTTTGGATATTTGCATAAATTATAAATTATAGACATTTGTGTAATTATTTTGGAGACAATTTGTATTTTTATGGTTATTAATTAGTTAGAATTTTAAATTTGAGGTTGATTTGGTTTATTAACTACCTAGAAGTCAGGGCGTTAAAAGTAGTCACTCTACTACTAGGAATCACAACGTCTTGACATAGGATCAGTAGACTCTCTCATTACTAGAAATCATCATGTCTTGACATATGATAAGTAGACTCTTTTACTACTAAGAACCATTATGTCTTAACATATGATCAGTAACTTCTTCACTACTAGGAACAATAATCTCATAACTGTGTCGCTAGTGGTCTAACACCTCCTAGGAACCACCAGTTTCCTATTTTTGTGATCAGTGATCTTGCATTCACTAGGAGCCACCAATTTAAGAATATATTCATAGTTATAAAAAATTCAAAAAATATATTTACCCACCCTAATGAGTTGGCTCATCTTTGCTCTTAAGCATAGTCACATAGCAATTATACGTGCTATAATTGACACAATGATAACATACTAATTGCCTTTGATTAACAACTAAAAAAATCAGTCACTTTAGACAACTTAGGCCTCGTTTGGCAAATGACTTTTTTAGCTAAAAAGTCAAAAAGTCATCCCAAACATACTAGTTTTTTTTAGCTCATATTTTAGCCAAATAGCCAAAAAGTTACTAAATTAGCTTGTTCCCAAACGAGGCCTTAATTACCTTTTTGACAGAACTTTACATTTGTTAATTCAGAGATATTATTATGCAAAATTATGATTTCCTCTAATCACATTTGATCTCTCTTGATGTTTCTTTAAGAACCTTACAAGGCTTAAGGTTGTCAGGTGGAACGACATTTCCTATTGTCACTTTTGAAGCCATATCTAAAAACAACAATAGAATTTCAACTGTTTTGTTTCTCCAGAAACCAAATTAACACTAGGAAATCCCAAACCTGAAATTTAATTCAAAACTAATCTCACTTCTAACTTCAGAATCAAACAAGGTCAGGAAAGTGTTCCGGAAGACTGGAGGGGTCACAACGGCCCCACTTAAAACCTAATTAACCTTAGATAAAACTTTCAAGAGCTTGTTGACTCATTGTTAATGGGGAATAAATTCAAAATTAAGTTTTCAGGGGATAAACAAGGTTAAAAACCAATTTTCAAGAAAATAAAAATTACTACAAGAATTACACTACTTATAAAAGTTAACTAGTACTCCCGGAACCAAATCCATTATTACTGAATATAAATAAAAAATAACTTGGTTTCTTTTTCCCAAACCAAAACAGTTTGGAAATAATTAGATTATAACCAAAGACTTTCTCAAAACTTGGTTTTCTACCAATTCGAGAATAAATAAATTAAACCCAAAAACTTTATAAATCCCAAAGGTTTGAAACCAAATCCATCTTAATTGCCATTTCTGAACATAAATCAAAAATACTCTTTAGCCAAGGCTAAACTTTGGGTTCTATTACAGAAAACCAAAACACTTTGGAAATAATAAAATTAATCCCAAAGATTTTCTCTAAACCTGAAAGTTTAAATTTCTTTCATTTCCTCTTTTCTTTCACTATGGTGAAACTATTACAAATTAGAAATTAAAACTACTACAAATTGAAATGCAACTATTACAATAAATTTTCCAAATATACAAAAACAGAGTTCACGGTTGCATCCGAAATAGTTTGTTTAGCTAAAAACACACTCCTTCACTTTTCTAGTGGTCAAATCGTAACTTCATAAACTTTCAAGGGGCTAAACTACGAATACCATAAATCTAGGGGTCAAATTGAAAATACTAGGAAGTTTAGGTTGCCAAATTGTAAATATCAGAAAAACTTTAGGGGCCAAATTACAATTTCAAAAAGTTTGGGGGTCAAAATGAAATTATCCTAAAATTCAGGGACCAAAATGCAATTTCTAAAAAAATTCTGATGACATTGCAGCCTTGTTGATGTATCGCTGATTGGTCTGCCACATGTCATTAACATGGCGGCTGACTAGGCTGCTGCATGGCATTAAAATCACCTATTAGTCGTGAAGATATCATCATTTGATGACAAAAATCACCAAATTTTTCGATAGTCGTGTGGGTTCATTCAGATTCTTCGAGACGTTCTTTATAGGGGTACTTACGTGTAGGTCCTAATAAGTAGACTTATTGTCTAATAGGTCCTATGGGAAAAATTTGTCATAAAAAGTCACTAATTGTAAGTTTTAGCGATAATTTACAAAAATCATGACAAAAAAAAGTCATTTATTATTAATTTTTAGCGACGTATGTAAAAAATTGTCACAAAAAATATTTTTAGTGATAATTTTACCAAGACATATTTTCAATAGGACTTAATGGGAATTAAGTCTACCTATCGTCGGAAAGCTCTCGATGAGATGAATCTCTAGAAATTCTCAAAACATGAAATCCAACACTTCAGTTTTTTTTTTTTTTTTCTTCTTTCTTTCTTTCTTCATAATTTAATTAATCAAATTAAATTGAAATGGTTTATCAACTTGCCCTACAACATATGAAATAAATTCGATATAATTCTCTACATTAAAGCGAATATTTCAATTCACAGATATATCAAAAAAAACATATAAAAGTCCAATCCTATTCCTTGTTCCACACAAAGGTAATCATGTTCAAATAAAAAATTAGTAGTCCAATTTACTAGTTCCAATTTATTTTGTTTATTTGTATTATATATCTTCGTTTCACGCTTAGGTTAACTTGTAGAAAAAGTTAGCTACAAAACAAACAAATCAAATAAATTAGTAAGAGCCTTAAGAAATAAAATTCTTATTTTATTTTTATAAACTCCTAGCAACTTAAGCACTAACCATCAAATAACTCATATAATAACAACTAATTAACATAAAATAAATTGCATGAATAAATTACTAGAAATAAACAACTCAAAATAATCCAATAACTCTAGGCAATTAAATTAATTTTAATTCCAAGAGTCACTAGAATAAAACTATAATAAAACTAAATTATTTTATTAAAAACTATTTATATGAATTTGTTTTAAGATTGTTAATATTTTTTCATAATAATACCAGAAAAATATATAAAATAAATTAAATAAAAATGACAAAAAAATTTTTTTTTAAAATTAAAGAATGAAATACAGAATAAACTACAAAACTAAAAATATAGGAATCATTGAACATATTACAAAACGGATCCACATAGACATACAAAATAATATACAAGAAATAGTTTAAATTTAGAAGTTTGAAGAATAAAAGATAAGAGACGCAAATTGAAGCCTGTGTGATACCACAGTTCCTTAAAACAGATTCACTACCTCCCGATAGGTGCTAGAGGTATGTCGGCATCTGTTTCCCAGGATACGACGATTGAAACCAGCTCATGTAGAAGCACCTTCTGAATAGCTCCGGCGAACTTGACAATGGCAGTACTCTTTCTCTAACAAAAACCAAAGAAGGGGCTAGCACAAAGAAGATAGAAAAAAAAATCTTTGGCATAAAAATCATCTCTAACTTTATTATCTCAAAACACCATCTCATTTCCCATAAAAAAGTCTCTCTAAAATTATTCTACTAAGTTGGAGGGGAACCCCTATATTTATACTTGTAGGGGAGAACTTTAGCCATGAAGGCTAACATCAATAGGGTTATCAAATTGTCATTAACCAAGGCCATCAACTCTAGCCATTAGGGCTAGAGTTACAAAGGTTAAAAACTTATAGCCACTAATATGGTCATCAAATCCATCATTAAAAGATGAGAGTTACAAAAGTGTATGAATTTCATGTGCTTAATATATACAAATAAATATGTATAGAATGATATTTGAATAATTCAAACAGACGTGTAGCAAAATAGATACAGGTATTGGGTCACAACCAGATCCAAGCCCAATCTCAAACATATGCACAAGTTAAGCCTAACACATAGCTTAACCCAAGCTTAAGACTAAGTCCAACTCTAAGTCCAAGTTCAAAACCAAACCTAGTACACGCACAAGTACAATCACAAGCTTAAGCTCAGTCCAAACTAAGACTAAGTCTAAATCTAAGCCCAACTTTTATTGATGCCTACTTTATGAGACAATTCTCATTTACAATTTAATAGTTTCGGCTCATTATTTTTGTATTGCAACCTTCTCACTTAAGAAAATATAAACCCTACTCGAACCCACCTTAACCGGCGGTTGAATCCCACTTTAATTTCACATTAAAGTTACCAAAAAATAATAGTATTTTCTAACAATATATACATGCATGATATCATATGCCTAGCCATGCAACTAACTTGTATGTGTCATTCTTAAGCAACATTAAGAACTTGAAATTTAAAACAACACACCACACCTAAAGTGATTACTAGCTAGAAAAACATAAATCCTTTTATTAGACATCAAAATAATATGTATATATATATGTCACAATAATTATATAAGATTCATGAATCAAACGTCTTGGTAAAATGCACGTGAGATACGCAATTTAAACCAACGTGTTTTATTATTACTTTATTTCAATTGATTCTAGATGACATTGTTGCTTTATTTCCATTGATTTGTTGTGCCTATAATGTCAAAATCGTAGATCTTAATTTCTCAAAAACGTTTAATTTCGTTTATTTCCATTGATTTGTTGTGCCTATAAATATGCGTATTAATATTTTAGGGTTTTAATCCTAATAATTTTAGCTCTGATACCACATGTAAAATTTACAACATCTATATATCAGAAATTAAAACACCAAGATAATTTGATTAAACTAAACAACTTTAATAGATTTAAATACGTGCTGTTTAATCTCGTCATTGCTATAAGATACTGAAGAATGGTCTTCACAATTGGAAAACCCTAGCATTGACTCTTTTCCTCCTCCTCTTAATCTTTACGTTGTCTTTCAATGCGACTAACAACCCTTTGATCGACATATATAAAGATATATATATATATAAACCCTAATATGATAGGATAGGAGAGGGGATCAGGTCTAAATGAAACAATTATTGCGTCCTCCCATTAAGGAACCCAAATAACTTAAAATAGGCCTTACACCTCTGTACCACATATCCACATATAAAATAATAAACACACTACGATGGACCATGACCCAAACTTTATAGATCACAATACTAATTTTGGGCTCATACCAGTCAATCTATCAAAATCACTTTCAACCTGTTTTTCACAAACCAAACAAAATATAGTTAATGACAGCCTAATTAAAAAAATTTCTTACAGATACTCGGCACATTCATAAACACCATTAAGTTCTAAGTTCTAATTTTGTTCCGGTTGATAAAGCTTCTATCTTGTTTGGAATCCTCTTTGGGACATGAAATTAAAATAAAAGCACCAAACATTCCACCCCTGTATATGTTCTTCCTTATAAACCTTTCTATTTTTTCTTCTGGTAGGTTTCCAGATTTGTGCTACAGAATTTTATTATGGGCAAGAATCATCGTTTTAATGTACATTAATGGATTAGTATGACAATTACTGATGAACAAAATAACAATTTTAATAGACAGACTCCAATACCTGATTAAAGGTATAAAACTATTTTTTTTTTTTTTTTTTATTTTCCTTCCCAAATTCAAAATTCAAACTTTGTATAAAAAATTTTGATGTTAATCCTTACCAAACACAATATTGATAGTAGTAGCATTGTAACGCCCCCAAAAATAATACGATAAAACCAACTTATAAGCGGAAGAATAATAGAAATAAGATACTTTCATTCATCAGAGTTTGTTTACAAAAGTTAACACATGCGATATATATTCACAAATATTCATCTTGAATCTACAGCATGTGTTGCAATGATAAGAGAATTGAAACAAAACAAATAGTCATACGCCCTATAGGCTTACATATTTCCAAGTCCTTGCTTAGTTACACAGAAATGAGCCTAGCTTAACACAATTTAAAGCCCTTGACTAAACAAAAGAATATAACAAAATAAAGAAACTCTTATTCCCAAAAGTTCCCCTAAGCTATTGTCTTGGCAGAGGCATGTCACCAGCACCTGGAAATGATTTTTCTCAAATAGGGTGTGTAGCTCGGCTTTTTGGCACCCCCTTTCAGAAGTTTGAAAGAAAGCCCTACAGTTCGGACTCCCGCGGTTCTGAATCTAATCTCACAAGTGCAATGTGAAATTGATAAACACTAAAGAGTCCAAATCTGGAAAATCGTTTGGAAAATTGATTTAGAATCAAAAATGCCAAAATTGGACTGCTTTGCAGATGCAGAGTCGCCACCTAAATATTTTATTTTTGAAAAATTTAAGAAACTCATGACTCATGCCAAAGGCCACGTGTCCATCATCACCAAAGTTGCATTAGCTCGGGAACTTAGGTACGAGAGGAGAAGGTCATGAATTGAGCACCGCCGCTCGCCCGATCAAAGATCGGCCTCCACTAATCATGATATGATTTTTATCAACATTATGTGCTCTTATTTTGGTTATTAGGCTATCTTTACTAGATGATGCGCGCATGCAAGTATAGACTAGTTTGCTCAAATTGGAACAACTCAATTTCATGTTTGTTTTGCGAAAAGCAGTTTGAATTTGCCACCTTAGGTGGGCTTGAAGTGTACGAATTTGCCACTCAACAAAGTAGGCTTAAAGTACTGAATTTGCCACTAGACATAGTGGGCTTTAAACATATATTCGTTGAATCGTTCCAATTCAAGCAACAAGCCTTCATCCACAAGCACTCAAACAGTTTAACAAGTAAGCATTTAGCCTCATGGCAAGCATGCTAATCATGGCAATCACTCACACTCGTGCAAGTATGCTAAAGCATTAAAACTCACCTAGTACTCCAAGCTAAGAACATATGAGTTAGAGAAATATGCATAATTCCTAACTATGCAAGATGACTAATGCAACACATACAAAGAATGCAATTAATAGGCTTAGCTACTAATGCGGCATATGAATCAATTCAAAACATGCGGTCTAAGCACGTGTTCAAGGAAGTATTGAAATGACAATGCAGTTAGAATGATGCGCCGAGCCTCGGTGGATGTAATACGAATGAATGGATGCAAACATAAGGTATGTTAATTGAAATATGTCCCTAATCTAACCATCAAAAGCGGGTAAATAAAAGGGAGAAAGACGTGGAGTTGAAAAACATACATATTATTACAACATTTGCTCTCATGAAGGAGAGTCGAAATGAATAACTAAGCTAAGCTAAGCTAATCTAAGCTATGCTACTTAAATTAATTAGGCTAATTATTACAAACCAAAATGAAATAAATAGCTAAATTAATTATTACAACATTTTGAACTAATTAGCTAACTAACTAATTAAATAATTACAAAACAATTGCAACTAATAATTCAATTAAGTAACTAGACTAAACTAATTACTGCTCCGCCTTAGGGAATGAAAGATATGCATGCACACGCTCGGTTTCCACTCGAAAAGACCTCCGCTTCCCTCTCGAAAGCCTTTGTTTGCACATTTGAACACTTTCAGAACAATTTTGCTGCACCTTACCAACACTCTGTTGAGGTTTGCATTAGTGGCCAACCAACCACTGGTAGAGCTTGCCGGCTACCTGCCGGCCATGGAGGTGGCCTGCCGGCCACTTGCCGGCCATGGATAGTGGTCTGCCGACCACTGATGCATTGGTTTATCATGCTGCAACAGAAGACAAACAGAGCAAAGAAAGGGTATTCCCAAGGATTGTCTGCATGATTCACCCCTCATTTTCATGAACAAATCTAAGGAGTTATGATCTTAAGCCACAAACCACCAATCCAAACAACTTCATTGCATGATGGCTTGTGATTTAAGAGGTGCAAGCTCAATAAATGCAAAACAAGATACGCAAGAACCATCACCCTATCATGCATGATCAAGGGCAATGGAGACCTAGGAAACTTGACATATTTCATCACTTTGAGTATGAAATGTCCCAATTTTCCTTGTGTTCAATTAATGTCCGATTGAACACACAACACACAAGTTATTATCTTGCTCAATTTTGGTCCCAAGTTGTTAGGTACTCATTTTAACTTACCAACCATTCTTTAATCCAATTGAGTCCAAAAGGTGAATTAAAGTCCTCTAATGGAAAGAAGGCTCAAAACACAAGTTGCTTTGGGTATGAAAGAAGTCTCATGCCGTTGGTAATGAACCCCCTAAGGGATTAAACATTTAAGTACGAAACCTCAATTTCACACTTAGGCACACAAATGACTTGAAACCACTTACAAAGAAAAATTAAAAGCTAAGAAAGAGGGAGGTTGCAGAGATGATTAGTGCTGAAAATGAGTATGAAGAAACACCAAAACATGCAATCAACTCAAACAAGTGGTGTCTATAGGCCTAAAACACCAAGCTTGTGAGAACTATTACACTACAACTATGCAAAACAAAGCTCAGATGCAACAACAAACACAAAATAGAGCATGCTGGAATAAAGCTAAAACAAGCAAGAAAAATAACCTAAAGCATGGCACCAACTAGGCTAACAAACAAGGCACAAGGAGGGGATGTTAACCCCTCCAATTTTGGACTTCAAAACTTGATTTTTACCACTGAAAATACTCTGAAAATCAGTGTTCAAAGGCCCAAAAAAAGATGATTTGAAAATGGGAAACAAAGGTGCAAAGGCTTTTTAAACAAGGAATAAAGAGGGATGAACCACCCGTTAACCTTAAATGGCCAAAAACACCAATTTTAGCCCATAAAAACAGGTTTTTTTACAGCTCAAAAACAGCCAAAAACAATGAAAAAAATATAGGAATACAAGTATGTAAAGTAAGCCTACAAAGCTAGTATTATACCTCTTGAAAAGAAGAGTGATTCCAAGCAACAATTCTAGGCAAATACCACCTTCTAGAGCTCAAACCAAGCCCAAGAACACCTCGGCTTAGAGATAAGGGGATTTGGTTAAGGGTGTATAGGCAAGAGTGTAGGAATTGTAGGCAAAAGTGTAGAAAATTTGTAGAGAGAGAAAAATTTGAGTCTAGAATTTTCTAACCCCAAAACAAAAGAGAGGGGGTCCCTATATATAGAAAACATGAAATCTACATAAGGAGATCCAGCCCTCCATGTGTGGATAGATGCATGCATCTGTGCAAACAGCTGGCACATCTAGCATAAAATATCTGCAGAAAACACTTGTGGCCGGCCGACCATCAGTGGTGGCCGGTAAGGCATCATTGATGGCAGGCAAGGCACATCAATGGTTGGCAGATAAGAGGTGATGGCCGGTAGCCCCCAAGGATGGCCGACAGACCACCAGAGATTGCAGGATAGAAATACCAAGGCATGGTCCAAAAATGAGACAAAATGGATGTAGGGTTTGAAATGCTCAAATCTGTGGCATTCCGCTGAGGACTTCGAGCACTTGGCGAGCAAAAAGACTTATCATCGGATGTACCTGCAAGAACATCCAAGTCTTGAAGGGCCGTAAAAAATGGGGTGTCTATAGTTGCCCCTCTTTGATAGAACTCAGAGTCATTAAATGATGTGAGTGAATGTCAAAGCCCAGAGACAACCCATTTTGACAAGGCCGTAAGACTTGGACTAACAATCAAAATAGAAATAAATGGTTGCGCCCACAGGCTGCCTACGTATCCTTTTGCAAGGAATCAAACCAGCGTAGTTCTGGGGCAAAATGCAAACGATATGCATGAGGCAAAACATAACTTATGATCATGCAATGAGGCTATACAATGAAACATTTAAATGCGAATCCTATGCAAGGAAATGCCATAGTTAAACAAACTGAAACAAGGCACAGCAATTCCAAGAATGAAAAGAAGTAAGTAAATAAGCACGCCACGCATGATAATCACGAGCCAAACCACATTTCATGCAGAAAGGATGTAAGAAAATTATGCAAGCTTAACTACGTGCTGCGCAGGAAAGGCAAAGGGCGACGTAACTGTCGGGCACACCCGAGGTCTCAACCGAGATTCTAACGCGTTGCACGCGGAAGAAGAAAAAAGGATGGTGTGAACACCGGGCGCACACAAGTGTTTTTAACCGAAGAGAGGGGAGTGGTGTGAACACCGGGACGCACCCAAATATTTTTAACTGAAAGGTCGTGTGAACACTGGGACACACCTAAATGTTTTTAACCGAAAAGGGTGGTGGGAACACCGGGACACACTCGAATGTTTTTAACCGAAAGGGGTGGTGCGAACACCAGGACGCACCCGAATGTTTTTAACCGAAAATGGTGGTGCGAACACTAGGACACACCAGAATGCTTTTAACCGAGAGGGGTGGTGTGAACACCGGGATACACCCGAATGTTTTTAACCAAGAGGGGTCAATCCTAACATGTCTCACACAAGAGGAGGAAGAGTAAAAGGATGTGATCCAAAGGGCACAAATGATTTTTCTTGAAACTCCTCTGAATGAACCGTACATACAATATCGTGCCTGTGTAAGAAAGCAACTTAACAAGTGCGATTCAGTAGGAATGCATGTTCTATGCAAGACAAACAACCGAGATACAATGTTAATGGCATGTTCAATGCGAGAAAGAAACTATCGAGAAGCATATTCTATGCATGATCGATAATAGGAGCGTATTCTATGCGTGATTTAAAAGTGGATGCACATTCCATGTATGATTCAAGCGCGAATGCAAGACGTGCATATAATTCCTGTCAGACGCACATCTTATAACAACATATGTGAAATGCACATTCTATGCCACAAAGTGAAATGCATGTTCCATGCAATCAACGAATGAGAAATGCATGTTCTATACAAGATGCCAAAGCATAATTTGATGAAAACAAACTCAGTAGCAACTTCCGATTCGCCTCTCGGAAGAGTTACAATATGTTTAAAAGGAAATACCTCGTTTATGTTGACAAGTGACGAACATCGCGCACTGAAAACACAATTTTGAGCTTCCATAGAGACATTCTAAATCAAATAGTGAACAATCCCTTCAATTCTTGAAAACCAAAGATACAAAACATCATCTGGACCCCTAAGGAAGTCACCAGCTATCTGTCGGCCACAAAGGAAGGCTGCCGGCCAGGTGGCAACCACTGATAAGCCTTGCCGGCCATCAATGAGCCTTGCCGGCCATTGATGGCAGATTGAGGCATATTTGGTCATTTCGGTTCAAGTCTTTAAATATGAGCCACTAGGGCTCATTTCCTCACTCACCCAAGTCCGAAATCTTCCTCACTCTCTCTCTAGACACTTCTTCTCTCTAGATTTACACTTTTTACGCATTTTTTAACACCCCACGCGAAGTTGATTCGCTAAACTCTCTTTATTTCCTCCACTTTGAACCGATTGAAACTTAATTTCGATGCTTCCTTCCTTACTTCCACTATTCTAGGCTTATTCCCCTCGAGTTTCTCTCAAGTTTTGTGCACTTTTCCCAGCTTTGACTTTTTCCTCCATTTTCTCTCTCCTAGGGTTTGACTTTTTCCAAGTTTACCTTTTTTCTTCATTTTTCTTCACTTTTCACCCATCTCGCACCTATTTTCAGATGGCGGACGAGATTCCGCATGGAAGGGCTCCTCTCAAGATTCCCCTAGTAGGTCCACCTGTGCCCAAGGTAGAAGAGCCGATAGCTGACCTTAAGACCGACCTAGAGGTGAAGTTCGAGCCTGAGGCCGAGCTAGAGCTGCTACTACTGAGGGTACGGCCTTTCGAGCCGGTGAGAGATCACCCACAGACACACATATTGCCCACTTTCGGAGGCATCAGACGCTTCACTAAGTTTGCCTGCGGTGCACCGGAGGTCCTTTTGCTGAGGGAGCCAGATTCTCACTTGTCGGCCATTGCTGTTGACGTATGAACTCTGTTTTTAATGTATTTTACCTTTCATTTGTATCGGATTCACCTGACTACATTTCATACACTGCCTTGTATCTAACCATGCACTGCCTTCATCTGATTGTATTTCATGCAATATCCTATATCTGATTGCATTTGCCTTCTGCCATAGGGTGAGTCTCGCGCCTTTAGAGGCTACGGTGCTACGACTGCTCGAGACTAGTATTACGAGCTCCCAACTAGAGCTTGTGACATCATTGACAAGGTGGGCTTCGGCCTCTTCTGCTCTAGCTTGACTTGGGTCACTGCAAGTCATCCTTTCCTAGGAGCACTCGTGGAGAGGTAGTAGGATACCACCAACTCCTTCCACTTTTCCGCCGCAAGGGAGATGACAATGACTCCTTACGACTTTGCCATGATCACTGGCTTAGACGTAGGGGACAATCCAATCCCTTTTAATACAAATATGGAGAAATGAGAGGCGGCTTGGTTCAAGCTGCTGGGGGCATACCCATCCGTATACAGGACGGGGATGGTCAGATACACTTGGTTCACTGAGCGATTCAGAGGGACCGAGCCTGAGACGATAGAGGAGATCAAGCTGTATGCCAGGGGCTTCCTGATGTTCGTCCTCGGTACCACCTTATTTTCGAACAAGTGGAACACCGTTGGCTTATATTTGCTGAGTGCCCTGGTGACTCTTCCTCGGGTTCATTTCTACGACTGGGGCGGAGCTGGCCTCACCACATTGTTCGAATATATGAGCTCTACCTCCCATCTCCTGGGAGACTTGACTGGAGGCTACTGGTGAGCTTGAGAGGTACACATCTCAATTCCCCCTTTGCACTTTATATTTTCTTTACAGTTTCTACTTTACATCTATTTCAACACATGATTTCTGCTTCGCATTTCTGTATCTGCTCAAACACTGGTCATACACTGGTCATACACTATGCTTTCTATTTTGCACTTTTTGTATCTGCTCGATACTATACTGATCACACAACACTGCATTTTTCCTACAGCTATGGGTATACGCATACTTTCCGACTCTCGCCCTGGAGCCTGTAGAAGAGCTTCCGTTGACAGTCCCTTATTCGCATATATATGACGGTCAGCTTCGCCATAGGACCCATGAGCACTTCACATTCTTCAGGCAGTACTTCAACACAGTAGCTGCCCATGAAGTAATTTGAAACATAGTCATTTTTGCTTTGAAACTATTCATTTAGCAAATGACAGCAACTAATAATCATTACAACTTCTGTTTGCAGATCATATGGCAGCCATGGACCTTGATGCCAGAGGAGTCCGAGACCAGTTCGCCGGCGCCTAGGCCACCTTCCGCTACTGCATTCTACTCGAGGGCCCAGTCTGTCGGACTTGGTTCTTGGGCGAGCGCTTCGTGCGCTAGATTATGGGCCTGCCCGACTCATCATCCCGATGGCTCTGCCAGAGCCCATGCGATCCACAGAGAGCCTATCTGTTGAAGAGGTCATCCAGTTCATGGTGGGCCTTGATGCCGACTTCTTTTGAGCAGAGGGCGACTATTCAGTTTTCATTCAAACACAGTTGATGCCGCTTCTGACCGAAGTTCATGGAACTGAGGAGGCGAGAGCTCCTGCCATGAGACCAAGGCCCAAAGTGACCCGGGCGAGCAGAGCCTGTGAGAGAGGGGCTTCTAGGGCAACGGAGAGAGGCTTCTCGGTCAAGGAAAAGAGCTGATTGGCTAGAGCTTCCTGCCATGCTGACTTGTTGGCGACACACTGGGGATCCATACTAGGTCCCGATTGAGCCCGCAATGGCTGGTCATGAGCTTGTCGAGGTTCGAGGCCCGTCTCCGGTATGAATCACACTTTCAAATCTGTGGCATTCTGTTGAGGACTTCAAGCGCTTGGCGAGCAAACAGACTTATCATCGGATGTACCTGCAAGAACATTCAAGTCTTGAAGGGTCGTCAAAAATGGATTGTCTATAGGATAAGCCAAAGCCCATTATCAACAATCTAACACAATATATGAAATTTAATAAAGATATAAGTGTAATGTGCATATACAATGCCGGTGACAAAATATCCATATTTTATATAACCGTAAAGCACCAAAGTTCATATTTCAATTCATTTCCTTCAGTTTATTTCAAGTTCATTTATTCTTCTCAATTCATGAGTCAATTTAATTATCTTTCAACAACCCAACTGAGACTACAACTCAGTGGTTTTCCAATTCAATACACTACCACACAAACACTTCAAATCTGTCATTTTACGAAAATTTCGTCTGCGAGATCGACACCTATATATACACGCAATTTCGGGACTTTCACCTTAGACACTCCGGCCAACTTAATTTCAATGGAGTCCATCCCCTATCTCCTCCCAAACAATGGAATACATCCCCTTTCTCCTCCCAAACATCATACATATACAATGTATTTAAAACATAGTCATACTCAATGACAATCAATATTAGATTAGTTTCAATTTACCTAATCCTCACACATTTTCTGCAACAATCATAGATATCCTCCACCGATAGCCCGATACAGATATTTCTAAATAGATGTACAATCTTTTCAATAGATAAATTATTCAAATTTCCATAGGTAAGAGACAACACGTGTCCAACTCCACCATTTACATCAACAATCATCCAATTGCACATTATCATTATCAATTTTAGTTATTTGCACAAAACAACAATTTGACCCATTTAGGGCAAAACTTTATTTTTCCATATACCAACTCAAGTGCCAAAATTAATTATTTGGCCACCATAGAACCTCATATTCAAACCCCACAATCATTTATTTCACACCCAAACCCTAGGTTTGTTCAAAATACACACAAATCTCACCATTGTTACACAACAACAAATAACTAAGCTAAAAGCCATATGAAAGTGTAAAAATCCCTACCTCAAAGAGAGAAGATAAGCCAAGCAAGAGTGAAACTTTAAAGATGCCCAAATCCTACTCTATTCAAATCAAAATGGAGATCTTGATATGGTCTACCTTTTTATCAAAGGGACTAGGGTGAAGAAATCACTAAAACTAGGTGAAAATGTAGAGAGAGAGAGAGAGAGAGAGAGAGAGAGTGTGTGTGTGTGTGTGTGTGTGTGTGTGTGTGTGTGTGTGTGTGTGTGTGTTTTAGAGAGAGAGAGTCTCAACTTTAGGTCTTAGGGAGAAAAGATCTGAAAAAGTGATGTAAAAAGTCATTTTGTGATCTGATATACGCACAGTCTACTCGAGCACAAGAGTTGACGCTTGAGCGTTAGACACAATAAGTTGTTCCACTCGAGCGCAAGAAAGGCCGCTTGAGCACCCACCTGCTGGAGCGTAGGAAACGCCGCTCAAGCATAGAAATCACTTTCCCAGTAATTTTGCAGACCTGCAAAAGTACTTAGTGTTTGCAAAGCCCACTCGAGCGCAGGAAGTACCGCTCGAGCAGAGGACCAAAATTCTGGGCAACACAAGGTTTGAAAAACAAGTGACCAACCTGCCCAAACACAACCACAACAATCCAAAAGCCAATTTCAAAGAGATACAAGGGAAGAGAGAGGTAAACAACAATATGAAAGCATTAAACCCGAGTCCGGAATACCACAAGAGTCCGGTCAAAACCAAGATCGCTATAAGCATTGTATTGGGGCTCTTTCTCCTTCTTTCACGCTTTTTCCTTCACAAATTCTTCTACAAATCTAAAATCCAAACAGAACCTTATGAGCAATGATTTAGTGATAAATTAAAACGAACCACGTTATTCGAGTTCAATTGATATTCGACTCATTAAAAGTTCATTTGAGATCAACTCATTCTATAAATAAATTAATCATGAAGCCATTTTAAAGCACAATAAGTTTTTAATTCAAAAGCTTAAATAAGTTAGGGTTAATTACACTTTATCCCCTTATAGTTTGACTCAAAAACACATTACCACTCTGTGATTTAAAATATATACACAACCCCCTTGTAATTTGGACTGAAGTGCAAAAGCAACAAATATGTTTAATTTAATAGGAGATGTGTAGAAAGCACCAAATGAGCATTTGTGACCAGAGGGTCAAACATTAGTAGTGCCCAAATAAATTAAAAATGACATTTTTGCCTTTTTTAATTTTCATTTTTTTTAATCTTTTGATTTTCTACTTCCTTCTTCCCCTTTACTATTAACTATAGTGATAGAACCACTCTCCTCTTTCCTTTTTCTTTTCACTGATGCACATTATCCCTTCATTCTCATCTTTATTTTCTTTTCCCTCATGTGATGCTTTTGTTGAGAATAGTTGAGACTTGAACCATTTCCAAATACCTCCCAATAATCTCAATCAGCTTATGTGTTGGATAGTTGTTTTAATGGGATTGGTTGATTTCAGATGACTGGAGCTTCAATTGAGTCTGCGATCAAATGTATTATTAGCAGGCTGTGAATATAATAATAGCTTTTGCTACTATTTCTAAGAAAATATTGACACTTATGTTCTCTCTTTACAATCTCTACTGTGTTGTGGGTTTAAAAAAATTATATTTTAGAGCAAATAAGTATGAATATGTATGAATGTAGCGGGTCTTCATGGTGGTTTGGGTGGAGCAACGAAAACTACTTCCATGAAAACAAAAATGGAGGACGAAAAGCTGCTTGTAATGCAGTTGGATGAGTGTATGGTTTGTCATGGGATGAGAAAGAAATGAGAAGAAGAAGAAGAAGAAGAAGAAGAAAAAAAAATACAGAAAAATTGAAGAAAAATGAGAGAGAAGGTTCTGGTTTATAATGGCATTAAAAAGAAAATTAGAGAAAGAAATAAGGGTAATTTAGACTTTTTGCAAAAACTATTTAACAGAGTCAAACTTCGCACTTCACTCCATACTACAAGAGGGTTATATGTATATTTCTAAATTATAGGGAAGTTATGTGTTTTAGAGCTAAATTACAAGGGGATAAAATGTAATTAAGCCAAATAAATAAGAATCATATAGCACCACATGTGACATAGTAATATATATTTTTTTCTTTATTGGATACAATCGTTCTTACAGATGGTGCCAATTATAGTGACATAAAAATAAATAAATAAATAAAATAAAATAAATCACATACTTGATAATGAAGAAAACCAATGAAGAAGATGATTAGAACTACCACGTGATTATCATCTACAAGATAAAACACCCCAGCTGTTGAACGATCGAGGGTCCTCCGATATCCAAGTTAGTCCTCCAATATTATGAAAATATTTAATACACAAATTGCATATATAAAACAACGTACCTTAACCCATGGGGTTGTGGTCTATTTATAATAATCTAATAGCTTGTTTAGCAAGTAGTCTAAGTGTTCCAAAAGTCCTTTTCCAAGCAATCTCCAATTGTTTAAGAGTTCTATATCAATAAGATCACATCTCTTGATGAGTTTTGTATAACATAAAACACTAATGAACTGTTTGACTAGGATTTGACAACTACCATACATGTAATTATGTCACGTGACGGTGTTGAGACCCACATAGTTCTAGTGGTTTTATTTCCTCTCAATTACGATTATATATTTTCATATCCATTGCAAAACAAAAGTGTACTAATAATTTTATACAAGCTGATACATTAAGGGAGGTAACCTGAAACAATACCCCTTAAATTCATCAAAAAAAGATGAGTCCTAAAAACAATTATTTCAAAATTTACAAAAACTTATGAAAACAAAACCATTTTTCCAACATTTACTTGGATTCCAATATCTAAATTGTAAATCAAGTGGCTATTTTGTGTGGCAATCCCGTGATGAAAAGGAAATTCTCATTGCACATTTTATGGTTAGTATTATCGGAATTAGCTTCAGCTACTGTTAGGGGCAGAACTAGGATTTAGACTTAGGGGGTCAATACATTTACATTTCTAAAAAAATTATAGACATATTATATTAGTTTAATTAAGAGAATATATTAAAATTATAGACTAAGTTTCTTCATAATAATAATATTAAAGAAAAAAAGAAGCATTCAACCTTGACAAAATAAGAACAAAAGAAGTTTAACTTCACTTTTTAACTTGATCAACTATCAAAGTGGAACTCGACGCTCTTTCAAATCTCAAAAATCATCTAAGATTGCTTCAGAGCTAAATTTCATTAATTTCTTTCAATGTATAAAACCGCAGAGTCCAAAGATAATCATCCTCTATCTTGTTGCGAAGCTTTATTTTAATTACATACAAACTGTAGGAAAAATAAGAAATAATACATAGCGAAAATAAACAGATTCGAACATACCTTTTATGTTCAAACTAAATCCATGGATTATGTAGGTGAATCACGTGTCTCCATTAATGTCTTCGAACAATTCCCAGCAGTGGGGTAGAATTGCTAGAGAACTACCTACACTATTCACAGTACAAAGGCTATTTTGTGTTTCTATGGAGAGAGGAAGAAGAGGGAGTCTAGGATAGAGAGAAAATAGATTACCCATGCAGTTAAATTCTTACTCTCCAAAAAATAATGCGTATATTATGTGGGAGAGTAATAACTACCCACAACTCTATCTCCTTAAGAGATGAGATAGTGGGTTATACGCACTTATCCCTAGGATAAGTTGATTCAAAATGAATCTTTCCTAACAGAGTCTCTCAATGGGTCTTGGGTTATGCCACCATGGGTGACCCAATGGGGCACAGGTTTTAAACCCAACTCAATTTCCAACATGTCTCACTCGAACATGTGCTGGCATGACACCATGCTTCCTTTAGCTCAATGTATTCATCAAACACGATCATATTAGCCAATGGACCGTGCGACCATTGAGAACACCTGCAAGTGAGAGCTCTACACTAGAAACTCAAAAGAGCCAACATAGTAACATTAACCCGAAGATATAGTGTCTCGTATACCCTAGACCCATCCAATTACACCGGTCTAAGCATCTCTAATCCCTCACAGCGCATGCTCGATCCTCTCATATCATGCAATATATTCATACTCAATCCGCCTCTTATATAGAGTGATGTGAGTTGCCAGCAGTGAATATACAACAGAGGTGTAATCTTAGATGAACTACCCTTCGCCCTCATACCATTTAGTATAGGATTGACCATTTTCCTAGTGATATCCCTTAAGGCCAAATCATACATGACTACAGGCAGCATACCAAAGTAGCAGAACATCAACCCCTCACCTTATGACATAGTCAAAGTTCACAAAATGGTATAAAAGTGAAAGTCGTATCAATAATGACATGTAAGACTCACACGGCGAGGAAGTAGGGATCCATTCTCTCACCTCATTATTCAGTCAATCGCCAAGCACATATAGCATGAGTACATGCTACGGTGGAGTAACTCTTCTAAAGAGTGACGTTATACTCGATACACCGTATAGATTTTAATATAGTCACTCTTAAGCGCATGACTTGCTTTATAGCGCCTAACCCGAATTCTCTATTTTTTCGCCTTCCATGTGCCAAATAAGATCTTGCATCTGGCTAATCATAACAGGCAGAACATGGAAAGTGGGCACTAACATCCATGTTTGGTCTTTAATACGACCTTATGTTGGTTGCAACCAAGACGACATACATATTAGATAATTTAAACCTCTCTTGACTCCAAATAAAATAAACCATTAGTCTCATCCTTGCTCGCTCCCAAGTGCAAAGGGTGATTGCTTGTGTGACTGAGCTAATCTTGCCTGCTGATATCATCATTTTCTAATCATAATAGCATCAATATCTCATAATCTCACAAAAGAAAGCGATCAACAGAAAAACACAACCATAGTTTCCACAATTCTAGATTCCAAACATAGGCTCTTTCAGCATGTCTTACGATAAGCATATAGAATGGAATCCACCATAATCCACCATGTGCGCCTTACATAAAGTGGTTCAAGATCACTACCTCTTACGCAACTACCTTTCTAAAGACATTATGGTGACCAATTTGCGTTCATTCAAGATGTGCCCAACTAGCGCATTGATTCTTACAAGGTGCAAATTTATACACTACTAGTAGAGCATCATTTCCACAGTTTAATGAGCAAAGTCAATGTCTAAACTACTCAGTTGACCATTTACAAAAGATAATACTCATTATGTCGAATACGTCCACATAGCGTACTTCAGAATTCCATAACAAAAGATTAAGGATATAAGTCATCTGTTTCTCCCAGAGACAATCTGAGGATTCACTCAATAGCTGAGACTCTAGCTTTTACTGATAGGTAAGTCAATGGGTTTGCAATTTTGCATCTAGAATCATTTTAGGATATTCCTTATGTAAGTCATCAAAGACAAACCGAGAATTCTCCTAGAATAATCCCTAATCCGTACATATAAATTACATCACCCATGTTCATTATGTCTAAAGCAGAGGATTGCCAACCCAAGGTGGCGATAACCCATAAACTCCTAGCTCATAATGACTAAGGAAAAGCTTTTTTGGACCATTGATCATGCCTCAGTGGTCTTCAACGATCATCATTGGCCTATCATGGCTCAATGAAATCTAAGAACCATTGATTGGATAGTTGTTTTAAGTTGTAAAAGATTTATTGAAACTAGCAATCTTTTGCACTTCTAACTTTTCGCTATAAAAGTAGAAGGTAAATCCCTACAGATCTACTTATCCAATTGTCCAATGAGAAGTTGGGTCACAATATTCACAAAGTAATGTTCCGAACTCTTGTCAATCATAGCCTAAGTCGAAGTAACCCTAGGAGGAAGTGTTCCCATAGTTTACACCTTCTTCAATGGTGCGACTTTTCGATATCTAGCGAGCCTTATGCCTCAAAAAATGACTGTCCAAATCACGCATAACTTTAGAATAGTTTTGTGTCATAGCGAAAAGTCAACCAAATCCAAAAAATGGTTAACCCTCAAAGATTTCATCTTAAAATGTGCAACATTGATCCACTTTCTAAAAAATAAGAGACTAGAGAGCCTTTGGCACTATCCTAAGCTCTTTATTATCTTGCGGAGCAATCATGAACGTTCCTTGTCAATCACCCAGTGATGACATCAACTAAAAATTTAGAGTATTCTTCTCTAATGGAGTAATCCACTAGTACGCATGTCACTCCCACTGTCCCAAGGACATTGGAATTTCTTTCTATTCTTAACTAGGCTACATAAAGCACCATGCTTAGAATTCTCTATCTTGTAGAGTTCCAAAACTCTATTTACATCACCACTGCTAAGAGAACTTTATGTGACCAAATGCGCCAATATAGATGCTCTTTTGCGGCTTTCTAACTTACTTGTGCGCAACCATTGCGAAGAAAGTTGCACATTCACATGAGAGCAAGATGGTGCAAGCGAGTGTGCCCAAGAGGGCCTACTCAAAGCATCCCTGTCAACCTCTCGTCAATGTGATTAAGTGCAATAAGTAGCCTATTCATGACCAATGTCATAAACCAATTCCAATCATCCTAATGTGTGAGTTCTCGTAGACAAGTGTAAAGGTTTAGGTCCAACTACACAATGACTCGTGACTAACTCATGTTTACTAGATCAAAAAAGGATGTCATGGAGATATTGAGTGCGCTTAAGTTGCAAATTTAACTAGTAAGTGCTAATCCTTGCACCTTCAAATCAATTTTATTCTCCATACACTTTACTGTATCTAGTTGAAACATGACGATACTCCTTTTGCCATCTCTATTTCTCACTTTATAGTTAGTTTCTTAATTCTACTATCCACTAAAATGAGAGAATAAGCTACTAATCCATGATTGCTCGTGAAACAACTTAAGCGTGAGTTAAGCTAAAGAGTCTAATTCAACACAATGCTCTTATGAGCAATGCATCAAACTCTTAGAGTCATAATAACAGCCAACTTGGCCTTGACCTTTTTATAACTATGTTGCGATTTTGCACTTAGTGATAAACGTCATTCAAAGGCGTTAGCCTAGCTAAGGAATCATACAAAGAAGTAACTCCTTATGTCTCACAGTCAAGTGTGGAAATAGTAAGTGTCCAAAGTTAGACAAGTTAGCATTGTTAATAGATTTTGTAGCCACTAGGTGCTAATCTTCTCACTTTGTGTCAATAGATTTTGCAACTTCTAAGTGTTAATCTCTTAACTTTAAGTGACACTTCAACACACACTATCATACTGCCTGAAATTTTACTCCATCCACTCCTATTAGTTGGGTAGAGAGCAAAATACTGTTCATACTGGCTACTCATTTTATACTTAATGACTAACTCATTTAAGCTCGCATTTCTTGGATGACGTAACTCTTGGATGTTGCTTCATCTAATAATGCAACATTATTACAAGCCAAATTACAAAGTCAATCTACGTAGCTCAATAGTCAAGATCATATCTAGATCTATTGAGAGCTTACTAATTTCACAACTCCAAACTCACTAATCAAATTAACTGTTTAGCATGCTACTAATCATAGCTCACACATCAGTTTTTATTGCACCAATCAGGGCAACAAAACCACGGCGACGTTGTTTCCTTACTTTGGCTCAACTAAGATCTGGCCTAAAGTCTCGAAGACTTTATGCTCATCTAAAAAATAGGATTACTTTGTTCATAATTAAACAACTATCCTAAGTTCAGGTCAACCAAATTAACTTCCATAAGCTAAGTCAATTAGAGAAAACAAAATCCACATTGAGATTAATTTGATTAATATATCACAATATAATTTTGCCACAAAAATCTAAATTAAATAGTGACACAAGTGACAATTATCCAAAATTTAATTTAATTCATGCTCAAAATATTGATTTTTGGGAGTAAATTACAAAGATTTCTCTCAACCGAACTACCTTCCACTACTTACAACATGTCTAAAATATGATAAAATATTTAACTCCACATGATAACATCTCAATGTAATTCATAAAAGAAAACATACTAGAATATTTAATCATGAAATTAAAATTCACCAATATAAATAAATTATGTTATTTAAAATAACAACATACTGCAAGTTTTAATCATTTAAAAGAACTTAACATGCCACATACACTATTTAAATAATGTCATAATATATTTCTATAATTTCTACAATTTTCTGAATTTTTTCTAGAATTACAAGTAATTAATAATTACACAGAAAATCAGAAATAAGTATTACAGAATCTGGAAAAATACAAAAATTATGCTAGTAAATAAAATTACATAGCAATAGTCTACTGTAAAAATTTTAAGTGTAGAATGCAAGTCATGCTCTCCCAAGAGCAATTTAATGCAAAAAAAAATTGAATTATTCATTAATGAAAAATATTTTATTTTTCAAAAAAATTCTATAACTTTACCAGATTGTATAAAAACAAATTACAAGTCTAACGGTACAAGCCATGCTTTAATCAGAATTATAACGAATAATCTAGAAACAATTAATGTAGTTTTAAATTAAAACCAAACAAACAGAGCCTTAACAGTGCCTGCATTAGCGCTTATCTAAGCAGATGTCGTCAGTGCCTCAATCAACGCAACTCCCAGACTCAACATCAGCTTCCAAACTTGGAAGAGCGTAAAACAGCTGTTGGCGCTTGAGGGCCACACGACACCTATCAGATTCGGTTTTGACTTGATTTTAGCACTATCCGACTCGATTTTTTTGAGAGGAATACAATGGTGGTCCTAATTTTTCATTTTGACAAGTCTAAAATAGGGAGTGTAATAGACTCTCTTGCTAGTGAGAGTGAGAGTGTAGATTTTCTACACTTCATCTTCTACAATGAACCACCAAAAATACAAAAACAAATCCAAATTAAGATTTATGATTTCCCTCAATCTGTAAGTTAGAATCATACCCATAATTTATCGCTTCAAACGTCTCAAAACAAGGATTCCAAATATGTAGTTTTTACAACACGAAAGCGAAGCATGAAAAACCAATATGCAGTCAAAGTTACCAAAATCAATTATAGATCTCCATTTTTTCAAAATTCGACTGTTCAATTTTATCAAAATGTAGCACATATGCTCTATATTATCTGGAATACAACATATATGAAATTTAAGACGATCAGAGATGGTTTGAAAAAACATCAATTTTTATGCACAAATCATATCTATACATATATTCATGCACAAATAACACGAAAACACCTAATAATGGCTCTAATACCAATGTAGAAAAATAAGAAATAATACACAGCAGAAATAAAAGGATTTAAACATACCTTTTACACTCAAACTGAATCCATAGATCATGTGGGTGAATCATGTGCCTCCATTGATGACTTCGAACAATTCTCAGTAGTGGGGTAGAACTAGTAGAGAACAACCAATTCACAGTACAAAGGCTATTCTGTGTTTCTATGGAGAGAGGAAGAAGAGGGAGCCCAGGAGAGAGAGAAAACAGATTACCTATGCAATTAAATTCTTACTCTCCCAAAAATAATAAGTATATTATATGGGAGAGTAATAATCACCTATAACTCTATCTCCTTCAAAGATGAGATAGTGGGTTATATACACTTATCCCTAGGATAAGTTGATTCAAAATGAATCTCTTCTAACATGGTCTCTCAATGATGGTCATGCCACTATGGACAACCCAATCAGGTATAGGTTCTAAACTCAAGCCAATTTCCAACATAAACAAATATAAAATTATTTACCAAACCAAATCAAATCAAAATTAAATCAAATACACAGTCAAGACATCATATTAAGAAAATCTGAATTCGTTTATCACTAAAGAATATAAATTGTTACTAATGTAATTTGAAATCAATCATTCAACCTTCAAAAAATACACAACTGTTAAGAGATGATTTAGTTACACACAAAGTCAAAATTTCATTGAATCCCATGAGCTTGAGAGAATTTATAGATAATACATAATTTAATTTATTTAAAATTAAAAAAGAAATGATTCAAAACAAAACCTTAAAAAAATTAATAAAAAATTCTTTCCAATATTATATATAATACAGTATCTCACAAGTTGTTAATTCTCCTGGTATAAATACACTACAGTTTGTATAATCATTGAGTTTGAATCAATTTTGTAGAAAGTCAGGGAGGAGAGGATGGAATGAAAGAAGGGCAATGTTAGAGACTCTAAAAAATCTATCAAAATTTTTACTAAATGTCTTATATGGGTGTAGGACCTACAGACCCACACCATGTGAGTCACACACCTACAAGAGACATTTGATAAAAATTTTGATAACATTTCTACAATCCCTAACATTTTTGAGGAAAGGACACTCTCAATAGGAGTTTTGGAGTTCGTGGTAAAAAGACTTTCGGACTTCAACCAATAAAAGACTTTAAAAATGTTAGAGATCATAAAAGTTCTATCAAAATTTTTACTAAACATCCCACATCCACATGGAACCTACATTGTGTGGATCCCATATCCATATGAGACTTTGGTAAAATTTTTAAAATTTCTAACATTACTCAAAGACTTTGGGACTTTTGCAATTTATAAATTACAAACAAAGCCAGGCAGCGTGAGGTGGTGTAAGTTTTTGTTACTTTTTTGTTGGTGTTAAATAAAATTAAAAAAAAAAAAAAAAATTAGCTAGGCTCCACCGCTTTGACATATTTGTATATAAATTGTTTTTTTTGTGAGGGGGCCACATCTTGACATGGGTTGCTTTAACAAAAACATATGCATATAAGGGATTTTTGGCCATAACTCCTTCATAGAGCTCTTTTTTTTAAAAAAAAAAAAAAAAAGTGCAGGTTATATTTTTTTTAGCTCATAAACTCTTCCAAAATAAAGAAATCTTGTAAGAAAGAAAAAAAGAATTCAGATTTATATTTTATATGACAAATTTACCCCTTCACACATACACTCTCTATCTTTCTCATCTTTCTCTCCATCAGTTTGTTATCTCTCTCTCAACTATTTCTTTATCTATCTCTTTCTAAGAGCTTTCTCCATCACTACCACCACCACCGTCTACACCACCACCACCACCACCACCAATGTCTATACCACCACCACTACCATTATTTCCATTACCTCTACCGTCTCAGGGCCGACCCTGAGATTTGTGGGACCTAAGGCGGACTATGAAAATAGGGCCCCTCTAATATATTTTTTTTAATAAAAAATTTATGATTAAAATGATAAGTATTCACAAATTTTTTATTTAAGTATACTTACACATATAATTATTAAAATTATAAATTAAAATTTACTTTCATATATTAAGTGAACAATGTTGTATATTGTATGTATGGTTTGGGTTGGGCCCAAACACTTTATTTGTTTTTTTCTTATATATATATATTTTCATTTTAATAAATATGGACTAAACCAAACATGGGCCCAATAAAACATTTTGGGCCCTTTAAATTGATCCTAAAACAAAACAAAAAAAACAAAAAAAAAGGTTGGACCTATAACAATTTATTAAATTTGGGGGTCCTTTTTTTGGGCCAAAATTATGGGGCCTAAGGCACAAGCCTTATTGGCCTTAGGCCAGGGCCGGCCCTGTATCGTCTCCACCAACACCTTCTCAACCACTGGCGCCGTTTGTCATTGCCACCGCCACCGCCATTACTGTTTCACCACCACCGTCTCAACCACCAACTCGATTCGATGCTACTGTACCATGAGCAACCACCATCGTCATCCTTAGTGTCCAAGACCTCAAATTTGAGATCTATCATCTCAAATCTATATTATCTCCCTCTTTTTCTCTTTGTCTCCTCATCATGCTCTGTTTTTCAGACAATAAAATTTTACTCTAGTTTAAACCAGATCTAAGACAATATATGTGCTCTCTCTATCTCTCTATTTCTCTATTTGTTTTTTCTCTGGTATGTCCTCTGTTTTTGTTTGACAAAATAAGAATAAAATTTTATTCTATTATGTGCTCTGATTTTGTTTGACAGAATGAGAGTAAAATTTTATTCTATTAAGTGCTCTGATTTTGTTTGACAAAATAAGAGTAAAATTTTATTCTATTAAGTGCTCTGATTTTGTTTGACAAAATAAGAGTAAAATTTTACTCTGGTATGTGCTTTGTTTTTGTTTGATAAAATGAAAGTAAAATTTTACTCTGGTATTATGTGTTCTGCTTTTTTTTTTTTTTTTTTTTTTTTTTTTTTTTGGATACAATGACAGTAAAATTTTACTCTGTTATTGTGCACTTCTGTTATTTGTTTTCGGAGCAATGAGTTCAAGTGATGAAATAGAGTAAGGGAGACAAACAGTTCCATCGTTTGATATTTGCCCATTTATATGGAAGAATATTTCAGTTTTTTTGCCATATTTTTTGATTTGAGGGACTTTTGGAACTAGTATTTTATTATGTGGTCTTCACACAAAAAAGACTCAATGAGAGGGGCTTTTCACTAAAAATTCCTTTTTTTTTTTTTATTATTATTATTAAAGCTGGGAAGGAATGGCCATGCAGTCTTCACACTCCTCCACCCCTAATTATTGTCACGTTGCATTCACAAAATAAAATTATTATTTATTATTAAATTCATTTTATTTTTTATTTTTTATTTTTTATATGTAATTGTATAATAAAAAGCTTATCTGTATAACTCATTATATTTAAAATAAAAATTTATCATGATACATAAAAAAAAATTATATAATAAATAAAATAAATTTAAGTAAATATTTTGATAGCATATATCAATCCTCCTAAGAAACGTGTGTGGACTTGGGAAAGCGAAATTATATTTTGAAAAGTAAAAGAATTAATAAAAAGGAAAAAAAAAAAAAAAAAAAAGAGGGAGGGGGGGGGGGGGGGGGGGAGAGAAAGAAAAAGACGAAGAAGAATCCGCCAAGGGACACGGACAGCAGAATTGTAAAGTCATGCAAGATGTGGACTTTAAGTTACAGGCGCACCAAATAATTTTTTGACTTGAAGATATAACCAACAGAATTTGATGTTGATATTTTAATTTTGATTTTTCCACCCACATTAAATTCAGTCACATAATTAAAAATAAATAAATATTATGATATTCGAAAATAAATAAAATTCTAAATGAGTCAAGTCTGACACAGGATGGACATAAAATCTTAACGAGCATATCTTTTAATTAAATTTTTTTTATAATATAATTTTATGTAAAATTCATTTTTTCTTTTTGATTCTTAGGACTAAAATTTTAGCATATTATCTAAACCATCTACTGAATTTATGAAATAAAAAGTATCGCAAGCCACTCATACAAGTGCTTGGGAGGCTCTGGAAGGTAATGAGTCAAGTGTGGGCCTTGGTATGTCTAAAGATTTCGATGTCTTGATTTTGTTCTGGTTGGATAGGTGGCTTGACATTTTTATTTTTATTTTTTATTTTTTATTTTTTATTTTTTATTTTATTATTATTTTTTTGTGTTCTTTGTTGGCTTTGACGTAGCATATGATTGGCTCAAGTAGGGATGGTAATTTGAATCCGGCCCGATAGGGACCCATCTCCTCGACCCCGATCAGAGTGGTTTTTTCTCGAAAAATATTCCCAATAAGCCGGGAATGGCATTCAAAAATAAATCCCCGATGATTTTCGGGTCGGGGATGGTGATATATTTTCCAACCCCGTCCCCGGCCCCGACACCGACCCCGTCCCCATTACCCCTCAAAGTAAACTTACCATATATACCCCTCTCTCTCTCTCTCTCTCTTCCCTCTACTCTCTCACTCTCACACCATTCCTCTCCTCTTCCTCAATGCCACTGCCACTGTCTGTGACGCCGAAGTCGCCGTCCACCTTGCACCGCCACCTCCTCCATCCCCTCCTCTCATCTTTTCCGTCCTCCTTAGTCATCTGTCGCAGTCACCGTCATCGCAGTCACATAAAGATCTCAGATCTGTGTTGATCTCCTCCGTCGTCATTGTCGATCTTCACCGATCTCCATTTTTATTGGTCTCCTCCGTCATCGCCGCCGATCTCCGCCAATCTCCTCCGTTGTCCCCGCCGATCTCCTCTGTCATCCTCCCTCTGTGTGTATGTATACACGTATGTGTGTGTCTTTGTATGTATGTATACATGTTGTTTTTGATGTTGTTGATGTTGATGATGTTGTTGTTGTTGTTGTTGTTGATGTTGATGATGATGATGTTGAAAGTTGTTGTTCATGATGTTGTTGAAACAAATTTGGGCCGAGGAATTTTCGGGGTTGGGGAAACCCGATCCCTATTTAGGGCGGAGGCGGGGACAGGGACAGGAATAGGTCCCCCGTTGGGGATCAGGGCCCGGGACAGGAAAATTTTCACCATCGGGGATTGGGGACAGGGAGTGTGATCCCCGGCTCCAGCCCGGCCTAGCCCGTTGCCATTCCTAGGCTCAAGTGCACATTCTAACCTAATTGGGATATGATGTTAGTGCAATGATGCTAATTTCCACATTAGCCTTCTTGCTTTTTGATGTAATGTTGTGTACTCTGTGTACTTTGTTGTTGCATCAATAAAAAAAATTTCCTCTAGAAAAAAAAAAAAAAAAAAAAAAACTTATGCATGAAATTATTATCTAATAGATCTTATAAAAATTAATGATATTTTTCATCAAATATTATTAAAAAATGTCACTAATTATTAATTTGCAGTGACAATTTGAAATTTGTCCAAAAAAATCACTAATTATAAGTTTTAACGACAATTTAAAAAAATCGTCACAAAAAATTCACTAATTTTCAACTTTCTGCGACAATTTAAAAAATTCGTCACAAGAAAACGCCACTAATTAAAAGTTTTAGTTGCAATGTATAAAAATCATTAAAAAAAATCGCTAATTATCAATTTTTAGGGACATGTGTAAAAAATCGTCATAAAAAATTATTTTTAACAACGATTTTATTAAAACTTATTTTCAATAAGACTCAATGAAAATTAAATCTAATTATTAAGATTTATTGATAATTTATCCAAATATATCTATATATATATAGTATTTAAAATAAAAGTTACTCAAAATATAACAGTTATTGTTTAAATAATATGTAATCAAAATAATAGGGTTATTTTCGGTACGAACTTTAATAGTATTTTTTTAACTCAACTTTAATGTACTCCGTAAAACGACATAATAGATGTACTTTATTATAACGTATCTAATATAATTACAAAATTCTCTATGGAAATGCTATAATGTGTATTGGAATATTACATGAAAAGTTATAATTTTTGTGATAAAAGTTACGATTTTTTTTGATAAAAATTATAATTTATGAAATTATGATGCACTTAAAAGTTATGTATAATTAAAATTATATTTTTTGTGATAATAGTTTTACTTTTTGTAAAAAGCAAAATATTATACTTTTTATGAGAAGCAAAAGTTAAAATTTTCATGATAAAAGATTTTTTTTATTTTTATCTTTATTTTTTGTAAGGTGTGGATACCATATACAACCCCAAAAGGATGCATATAGTAGACTTTCCCTATTTTCTAACAAACACCACAATATACTTTTCACTAAAATGGTTCCTAACTTTTCTCACCATGAACGATTCTTATATTTACTGAGAGGGAGATTAATGATCTGGTACTGTGCCGGGCAGACTTGGGCCGGACGGAGTTTTGCCGGACAGATATGGGCCGAGCAAGTGTTGGGCCGAGGATGTATGACCTGTCCGGAAGGAAGCTGCTCGGTTAAGGCAATGCTTGGTTGGACCGAGCTACATGTTTTGGCGGTGGCGAAGCCAGTCGAGTTAGGTGACCAGCGCCCGGAAAGGCGTGGTCAGCCGAGGTACCTGCTTGCTCGGCAGGAAGGCCGACCACAGGTGAGCACGAGCTGTCCCGGGCTCGACTCTGCCGGGATGCAACCTAGCCCGGTCCTCATTGAGCTTAGCTGGTGGAGTGCTTGGACATGAAGCACAGCACGGCCGTTGTCAGCCGAGATGAAGTTGCCCGGCTGCCGAGCTCCCAGTAGAGTGGGCTGGCAGTCGGGTTAGGTGATGTTCAGCAAGGTTTACGCTGACAGATGGGATGGTAGGGCCACATGTCAGGAGATGACTGGGAGTGGATATGGGGCGCAAAGGGTATATAAGCATGACTGCGCCCCCCATACAGTCGAGGAACACTTTTGTAAGACATTCTTACACTTAAACACACAAAAGTATGTCCGCAAGTGCGAAAAATGCCAGAAATTCGCCCACCAGATCCATCAGCCTGCCAGGGAACTTCTTCCCCTCACCAGTCCTTGGCCCTTTGCATGTGGGGGCTAGATATAGTGGGGCCACTCCCAACTGCACCAGACAATCAGAAATTCTTCATCGCGGCCACAGATTACTTCACCAAATGGGTTGAAGCTGAGCCCTTGGCAACAATCAAGGAGAAAGACGTGAAGCGGTTTGTCTGGCAGAATGTGGTCACGCGGTTTGGCGTCCCCAAGATTTTGATCTCTGATAACGGCACTCAGTTTGACGGTCACCTATTCAGAGGGTTTTGTGATGATCTAAAGATTGAATTCTACAACTCCACTCCGGCTTACCCGCAGTCCAACGGCCAAGCCGAGGCATCAAGCAAGACTATCCTGGATGGATTGAAGAAACGGCTGGAGAAGGCAAAGGGAAAATGGGCTGAGGAACTACCCAGCGCCCTTTGGGCATACCGTACAACCCCGCGGCGATCTACCGGGGAAACTCCATTTGCTTTGGCTTATGGCATGGAGGCGGTCATACCTTTGGAAGTTGGCATGCCTACCCTGAGAAGTGAAAGTTTTGAGCCCGAGCTGAACGCCGAGGCTATTGCCCTCGAATTAGACCTGGTGGAAGAGCGTCGGGAGAAGGCCCTCATCCACGTGGCCGCCTACCAACAAGAGCTCTCAAGGAAGTACAACAAAACGGTGCACCCTAGACCGTTTAAAGTTGGTGATTGGGTTTTGAGGAAAGTTATGGGAAACACCCTGGTGCTAGGTGAAGGCAAACTAGGGGCAAATTGGGAAGGACCCTACAAGATAACCGGTCTGGCGGGCAAGAGGGCATACCACTTGGAGGATCTGGATGGTAGAGCAATACCCCAGCCATGGAATGCGGCCAACCTCAAACTGTACTATTTCTAGCTTTTGTTTTCTTTTTGAGCAAAGGAATTTTTTGCCCTACACTTCAGAATGTAATTCTTTTTGTCAATATATAGAAGTGTCTGTTTTTGCCTTAGCATTTTTATTGTTGCTTTTAAAGTGGGATTCCCAACCGAGATGATTTACTCCGGTTGGAAGAGTTGATGATTTGTTCAACTTAGGTATTCCCAACCGAGATGATTTACTCCGGTTGGAAGAGTTGATGATTTGTTCAACTTAGGTATTCCCAACCGAGATGATTTATTCCGATTAGAAGAGTTGATGACTTGTTCAGCTTGGGATTCTCAACCGAGATGATTTACTCCGGTTGAAAGAGTTGATGTACTGTTTAACTTAGGTATTCTCAACCGAGATGATTTATTCCGGTTAAAAGGGTTGATGTATTTTTCAACTTAAGTTAATTCCAGCCGAGATGATTTACTCCGGCTGAAGGCGTTGATGTTTTGTTCAACGGAGTTATTTCCAGCCGAGATGACTTACTCCGGCTGAAGGCGTTGATGTTTTGTTCAACGTAGTTATTTCCAACCGAGATGATTTACTCCGGCTGAAGGGTTGATGTTTTGTTCAACTTAAGTTATTTCCAACCGAGATGATTTACTCCGACTGAAGGGTTGATGTTTTGTTCAACTTAAGTTATTTCCGACCGAGCTGATTTACTCCGGCTGAAGGCGTTGATGGTTTGATCAACTTTGTTGTTCCAACCGAGATGGGTATTCCGGTTGAAGAAGTGTGTTTTGCTCTATTGTGATTTAAACCGAGATGTTCTACTGAAGATAGAAGTTGAAGAAAACCGTGCAAGCACTTGATGAAATAAAAGCTTTTCATTGATAAAAAGTCAATACATAAGGTGGGGAACTTAGCCCGGTTACATTTGCAGACAGAAAGGAAAAAAAAAAAAAAAAAAACCTAAGCTAAGGGGGAGAGGTCAGGGAATTCCTCATCAGCTTCCAGGTTGACAGTTGCCGTCTGGTCCTGGACACCGGGCTCAGTTCGGCCGGGCTACTCCTGTTCTAGTTGCTCCTCTCCGTCAGTATCTACCCCGTCCTCTTCCTCTTCAAGCCCTTCCTCGGCCTCAGCCTGCAATGCACTGAAGACGTCATTGGCATATGGCACGAGGTAGGCCGGCAAGGAAGCAGACGGCAGTGTGGCAAAGACGTCAGTATCAGGACCGTGACTGAGGTGCTCGCAGGCAGACTTCCAACCCGCTTTGAAGTAGATGTCTTGGGTTGCGAAGACCTGCTTCTTGTAGTTTTCCTCGGCTTCTAGGAAGCCTGCGTTGTTTGCATCTCGGCAGTCCTTCTTCCTTGACTTTTTCAGAGCATCCAGCTCAGCCTGAAGCTCATCGCGCTTCTTCTCGGCCTCGTCAAGCTGACCGTTCAACCTATTGTTGTCAGCATTGGCGATTTGGAGAGATGCTTTTGCCCGGCCAAGCTCGGCCTGGAGGCTCTGGACTTGGCTGGCTGTGTCATTTGCCTTTTGCCGAAGTCTGTGGATGCGCTCCATTACCAGGTGCTGCTTTTGGATAGCCTACAAGAAACGAATTTGAGTAGTGAAGGAACCGGGCAAACACTTGTAAAATTTCATCAAAAGATTGAGATTCTTACCCTGGTCATGGACTTCACAGCTGATTTCACCAACCGGGTGTTAGGGACGTGGTCACTGCCAACCACATCGCTCGGCAGCAGAAGGGCCTTTGTTAGGTCAAAGGCGAGCAAATGTTCCTTATCACCTTTGACAGAGGCGTTTGCCGGGATGTCTGCTCCCCGGTGCTTTAGCTGTGTTCGCCATGGCGGTATTGTGTTAGCTGTGGCAGCAGGTTGCTCGGTGTTAAGCTCGGCCACCAGCTCGGCGGTGGGATCTGCGCGTGCCCTTTTACCAGCCCGGCGTGGAGCAGGTTCCTTGCTAGATTGCCCGGCAGCTGGAGAAGCTAGGCCAACCACGGCGCCGCTGGATTGACTGGGCGCCTATGAGCGGGTTGTGACGCTCAGTAGCTCGGCCGAAGTGGCGGTGAGCAAGTTCTGAATTCGGCTTTGTTTGGCCATCTCTTGTTCTTCCGTCAACCGGATTAACGGAACGTCTGGTAAGGTTGGGTCTGGAGGAGGAGTTGGAGCACGAAGGAAGTCTGTGACTTTACTCCAGCGCGGAGCTGAGTATCTATAGGTTGGGGTGTAACCGAGCAGCTCGTTACAATCTCGGTGGCGATAGCGGAGCACGGTCCGGATTGCCTCTACGTTGGGAAACTGGTAGTTGGCTTGCAAGGCTTGGATTGCTGCAAAAGAACCAAGAAAACTAGTTAAGTACACAATAATTAAGAAAGCAAGCTGACCGGGCAAGTTTGCGCGGCTTACATGAGGAACCAAAGTTCTTGCTTATGAACCAGCCCGGTACCTCGGCTGTTTCGTAATTGCCTGACACCCAGAAAAAGTCGTCGTCGTGCAAGTCTTTATCTGGGGTGCCGGTTACAATTTTTTCCTTGCCCGGCCTGATTTTCAAATAATAAGCTAGGCCGTCACCGATGTGACCCATCGTGTATTGCCTTAATATCTCGGCTAAACCTATGTTGGTGCCTAGCCGGTTGTTTAGTTCGTGAACGCCGTTTATAATCCGATAGGTGTTGGTGGACACTTGTGTGGAGCCAGCCCGGTGCGGCAGAGGAACTCGGTGATAAGTGGGTTGAGCGGGAAGCGGAGGCCTCCTTCGATGATAGATAGCACGGTGAAGGGGCATTGTTCTGATCTGCCCCAAGGCGTTGTTTTCTCGGCTGCGAGCTCAAGGTGGACGTCGGCCGGGATGCCGTAATCCTCCCTGAACGCGTTCAAGGCAACCGGAGTATCTACGAGGAAACGGAATTTCCCCATTTACGACCGGCTAAATTAGCTCGGCTGTGGTTTGGCACTGACTGGGAATTTGTGGCTGCTCGGTCTATGGAGCCTCAGGAATGGTCAGTGGTCCCCTTGGACTCTGCAGGAAAAGGAGCTGAAGTGTAAGAGGAAGCGCGGTCACGCAAATCGAGCTTGACTTTAGCTCGGTCGTGTAGAGTGCCAAACCACCTCGGTCGTAAAGTCTACCAAGGAGCTCGGTCACCCAAGCGGACCAGATGTTAGCCCGGTCGAGTGGCCAAGACCTTTATTATCCCGGTTTCTACTAAGGTTATCACAAACATGTTATTTGCTCGGTCAGGTTGGTTTTTTGGATCAAATGAAGACCTGGAGCCCGGTCCGCCCCAGATTTTCAGTGTTCTTCAGGGAAAATGAAGAACACCATTCACAGTTGGAGTTTTGGGGATGGTTCTTAAGATTTATGCCCTAGAAACTATGTCCTAGCGCCCTAATGTGTGCAATATCAAAGAAAATAACAACAAAAAGGGTGTTGAGGGCTTACCAGTGAGGAGCAGGGGGTTCTTCTTCTTCGAGCTCAAGCATAGCGATGGCAAGCAAGGAAGAAGGGCACGAGAGCTCTGGAACGTTTGGAGTGCTGGAATGGCAGTAGGAAAGGAGGGAGAGAAGGAAAAGGCACATATATAACCCCAAATGCCGCCCAAATTCAAATTTCATACGACGGCTGGTTGGCTGCTCGAGAACCAATGGGAGGACGCCACGTGTCCCCATTGATGGCAACGTCAGAAATGAAGAGACAGGAAGGTCAGGTGAGGCGACGACCGGGCAAGCCGAAGAGACAGGGATGTCAAACCGGGGAAGTTTGAACTTATGCTCATCAGCCCGGTTGCCGATTAGTAAGCTTAGGAGCGAGGAGGTGCTACCTCGGTTGTAGTAAGTAATCCCAGTCACGCTTCAGCGGACGGAATTAAGGGGCAATTGAGAGGGAGATTAATGATCTGGTACTGTGCCGGGCAGACTTGGGCCGGACGGAGTTTTGCCGGACATATATGGACCGAGCAAGTGTTGGGCCGAGGATGTATGACCCTGTCCGGAAGGAAGCTGCTCGGTTAAGGCAATGCTTGGTTAGACCGAGCTACATGTTTTGGCGGTGGCGAAGCCAGTCGAGTTAGGTGACCGGCGCCCGGAAAGGCGTGGTCAGCCGAGGTACCTGCTTGCTCGGCAGGAAGGCCGACCACAGGTGAGCATGAGCTGTCCCGGGCTCGACTCTGCCGAGATGCAACCTAGCCCGGTCCTCATTGAGCTTAGCTAGTGGAGTGCTTGGACATGAAGCACAGCACAGCCGTTGTCAGCCGAGATGAAGTTGCCCGGCTGCCAAGCTCCCAGTAGAGTGGGTTGGCAGTCGGGTTAGGTGATGTTCAGCAAGGTTTACGCTGACAGATGGGATGGTAGGGCCACGTGTCAGGAGATGACTGGGAGTGGATATGGGGCGCAGAGGGTATATAAGCATGACTGCGCCCCCCATACAGTCGAGGAACACTTTTGTAAGACATTCTTACACTCAAACACTCTCCTCTCTCTCTCTCTCTATCCTAAGGTGTGTGCTGACTTGATCGTCGGAGGGGTTTTCAGGCCACACACCGCCAGGTAGCTCATCGCCGTTGTGCTTTCAGGTGATCGAATAGAAACGGAGCTTGGAAGAAAGGAGTACGGGCTTGCCGGAATATTTGCTCCCCGTATATTTACAATATTCATGATATAATCACAATAACACAATGGCTTGTAACTTTTAGTTTGCACATTATAGATTCACTCATTTACTACAAAGTGATATAACTAAAAGCATCTCTAACCATATTTTTCATTTTTCAATAGCTAAAATATTTAAAAAACAAAAAGAAAAAGAAAGTATATTTCTATTTTGTCTAATTCCTTTTTATTTATGTACTCCAATGCTACTGTTTATTTTACCTATTTATATAGACAAATTGTTTAAAGATCTTGGGTAATTCTATTTACACACCACTAAACTTCTCAATTCACACCATATTCTCCTATTTGTTTAATTCACACCACACTTATATTAAAAAGTCTGATTTTATCTCGCTACACACTCTTGTTTTTTTAAATAATATCATACTACTTTCTTCTTCAATAAACCCAAATCATAATCCTAATCACTACCACCACCAATCGCAGCCGCCGCTAAAGTCGCAGCTCCTTACCTCTGGTCATCGCTCCTTCATAGTCTTCTTCTTCTCTTGCTACCTCCATGAACCACCGCATCCACCACTCTTTACCGTTGCCCTCTTCTCCCACTCGCTGCTTATTACCGTCATCAACTACAAGCCTCTGCCTCCAGCTGCTGTTACCAACCACCATCATCGATAACGACGACTCCACCAACACTGCAAATAACCCCGCTCCCCTTGCGCCGTCATTAACAACCTCATCACACACCCTTGCTATAATACCCTATTTTGTGAGACCGCTCAAGCAGTCCAGTGGTCATTCGAGCGAAGAATTGGGTCTCCCAATATCTTGTCTGTAAACTGGGTATAAGGAGGAGACCGCTCCAGCGGTCAGGTGGTCGCTCGAGTGAAGATGTGTTGTTCACAGTATTTTTGCTATAGACTTGCAAAACCTCTAGAACCTTTACTGCTCGAGTGATGGAATGTTCACTCAAGCGATCTCTTCAGGACAACATATTTAAAAGTCATTCTAAACTCATTTTTCTCTCACATTTTCATACCCTTTCTCTCTCAAACACCCATTTCCGTAACCCTAGCCCTAAAACACTTGATTTCTCTTGATTTTACATAAAATCTGCCTTAGAACTTCCAAGGAGGTTGAAGAGCAAGCTTAGCTTGAAAGTTCTATCGAGTATTTTGCAATTTCTTGAAGCTTTGAGTTGGGGTTTGATCTTTTCCCTTCACTCTTGAGGTAGGAGTACTTTTAATTTGATATATCTTTGATTTGGGACACATTTGTGGTATTTTCTTTGCTTATAAAGATGTATGAAATTGGTTTATGAGATGAAGTGGGTTTGATGAATAAAAAAGGGTTATACTCTATGTTTTGAAAAAGTTTATGCATATTCTTGTTGATAATTGTTAGAAATAATGAATATTGACTCTTTATGTGCAAAGAAGGGGAAATCCCCAAATTTTCCAAAAATCCCAGTTTTCAAATTTGATTTAATAATAGGTTTGGCCAAATTGACTCTTAAATCTTGAAATTGCGTAAATGATTATGGAAAAGGTGTTGGGATATGAGAATTTTTTTGAACTCTTGAGGTGTATGTATTAAGATTGGTAAATATTGAGATTGTGGAAATTGAGAGATTTGAGAAATCTGTTTGTTGTTGTGGATTGAACAAACCTTATGAAAATTGGATTTGAAAACTCATGCATCATGTACATCATAATTTCTCGTGTGATCTTACCATTTGTGGATGTTTGGAAAGTGTCAAATAGGCGTAAATAGTGTATGAGTCCGGGTAGTTGAGTCAAGTCTTTGGTAATGGGTTGTGTGTTGTATTTGGTACACACGTGGGAAGTGAAGCTACCCAATTGCTCTATCTTGAGCATCTCGCTGGATGAATGTGGGAAAAAGGTTTTTGGGTGTCCACGAGCCCGCCGTTTTTAGAGTTAGCAAATGTGGAAAAATATGGTTTTAGGTGTCCACGAGCCCTCAGTTTCAAGAGTCGGTGAATATAGAAGGGAAAGGTTTTGGGTGCCCAATGCTCTGTCTTTTTAGAGTTGGCAAATGTGAGACTATTTTCTATATATCAATATATATATATGTATGGTGTTTTGGCTTTTTCTTGTGATGTCATAGGTTATTTACAGCCCATGGTTTGGTTAGGTTAAGATATCTTGTTTTTGGCATCATGGTTTTAAAAAGGAAAAGAATTGGATTTTTCTATCTTTTGCATGGCATAATCATATGCATCTCGATTAATTATATATCTTGTTAATGGTATTTCTTACTGGGCAATAGTTCGACCCACAACTAACAACATTTTAGGAAATCATGTTGTAATTCCGCCCAAGTGATTTGGCAATGAGTTTGTTTTGGATGGAAGCGCGATGGCTCTATGAATACTACATGTTAAAGCTTCGGAGCTACTTTTTGTCTGTGGGACGGAAGTCTAATTTTTTGTGTATGCAAGGAAAATCCTTCACAAGATGTATGCCCTTAGGGCACTATACTTTTGTGTTTATGTCTTGCTTCTTGGACTATTGTTATTATTTTATTAATATAACTCGAACAATGTTGTAATCACTTGAGTGGTTCAATGGGAAAAAGATTACTTTGGATGTGTGGAAGGTACTCCCCAAGGGTTTGCACTATACATTAGTCGAATTAATTTATATTTCACGTTATAAATTAAGATGATATTTTCAAGGCATTACAACTTTGTATCAAAGTTAACTGGGTTTGAATACCTGGAGCTCATGGGATATGGCTTCTGCCACAATGGGCTTATCATGCTCGGATGAGACGTTAGTTGCCTTACATATTTATATGCTTATGTGACTATGTGGGTATGGAAGTCAAGATTATGGGATACGGCTTGCGTCCATTTGGAATTCATTGAGTGTCGTGGGACAAGTTGATATCTTAGGAGAGTGATCCGTGTGTGTTCTATGTGCTTATGTGCTTGTGTGGCTTGCTTTATATGAAATAGATATGAGTAGGTTTGAGATTATCCGAGTGTGATGTGTGAAGTAACGTGTGAGTATGTGAATTATGAGTTTAATCCTACCTCAACTCCACTTTTATACAGGATGTTTGGACACGTCAAAGGCTGTAGATGTCACCGGGGTGGTCAGGGTATTCTGACCCAACATGATATTCCTCTCCAAGAAGAAGGGATAGGGCAAAATAATGTGGTCGTACCTCCGACCCAAGATGCAATGGGAGCGTTTGCCCAAGAAATGGCCGGGACTCTTTGGGGAGTCCATGGACATACTTTGAGCTGAGCAAGAGGCTAGGACAGTGAAGGAAGAGGATAGAACTTCCTTTCTAAAGAAAGAGATCATCCGTTCCAATCCCGCCGAGTTTAGTGGCAAACCCGATCCCATGAAAGCTGATAAATGGTTAAAGCATATCATCAAATCCTTTGAGATCCTAGATATCCACGAGATGGAGCTCCGAGTAGTGCTAGTGGCTTACCAACTGAAAAGGGAAGCTAGTTAGTGGCGGAAGTCGGTTAAGCATCGAGTCGAGCACACTTGGGAGGCATTCACTCATGCTTTCCAAGAGAAGTTTTTACCTCCCACTGCTAGGGAGAGGTTAGGAAACAATTTGAAGAGTTTGGACAACTAAATACCCTAGTGGCTGAGTTTGAGTCCACCTTCACTAGTTTATCACGTTTCGCACCCGAACTAGTGGCTACCGAGGAGCATAGATACTTGAAACTTGAGAAGAGACTGAGGCTCGAAATCTTGATTAAAGTGATGGGCAATATGTTTAGGGAGTATGATCGGGTTGTTGAAGCTGCAACACACGTTGAGATCATGTTAGAGGCCGAGGAGTCGAGGCAGAAACTTAAGAGATTGGGTTATACGGAGTCCTGAGGTGATACAGGATCCTCCAAGAAGTCGAGGGGTTCTTCTTCCTTTTAGTCTTTGCCCCAACAGGCCAAATTTTCAAGCTTTGTTTCGATGAGAAGTTTGGGGAATACGGGACCTGGCCGTATTACTTGTTTTCAATATAGCCAGCAAGGCTACTATAGCACTTTGAGTTTTTCCTTCATCGCTCGAGCGATGAATTGATTGCTCGAGCAGTCTTTCGAGTCTTCCAGTATCTTTGCAGGTTCGCAAAACTTCTAGGAATGTGGTGTTCTTTGCTCGAGCGGTATTTCTTGCACTCGAGTGGTCCTTCTTGCGCACAAGTAGTGTGCTTCTGTCTGCAAACTTCTGAGAGAGCGTCTTGTGCGCTCGAGCAGTCACTTTGTTCGCTTGAGCGGTGCCACTTGTTGTATTTGGTCGCTCGAGCGGTATTTTGTAAGCTCGAGTGGTCTATCCATTTTCAACAGCTATAAAAGCCACTTTTAGTCACATCTGGATCACTTTTCTCTCTCACTTCTCTCTCCTTCTGCCATTTTTGAACTTTCAAGCTCTTCCTACTTGGTTTTCATCTACTTCTACCCATCTTTGACCCATAGTCCCTTAGACCAAAATGTAGAGGGCCGCGAGGGCTTCATTTTAATCTGAGTAGATCGTGTTTTTGTCGCTGTGGATTTTTTGGCATCCTCCTCATCGCTTCTAGAGGTAGGGATTTCTTTGTTCCTCTTCAATACCTCATCTATAGATAGACATGTGGTAGATTTTATTGCATAAAAATCATATCCATTATAGATTTCTTTGAAAATCATAAATAGGATCTAGGGTTTGAATGTTTGGAATAGGAATTTTGAAATTGATTGTTGTTGGGTTAATTAGAGGGTAGCTTAACTTGTTTATGTTGAAGAAAAGGAAAGGCCCTAAATTTTTTTTAATTTGACCTAATGAATTTAAAAGGGGTAAAGTTAAATAATGTTTGTGTCTTGTTAATATTGAGTTGTGTTATTGTTTTAATAGTATAAAGGGATAATCAACGTTGATAATGGGATTTATTTGGATTAATCATGTTAAGTTGAGTTGGGTTATGGCTTGGAATTCATGGATGTGGTTTTATCGAAAATGTGGAAATTGATCTTTTTGAAAGAAAAGGATTTGGGCAATATAACTTGTAAAACAAAGGGGTTGATTTTGAAAAGAGAATGAAACCACTTATGTATTGTAAATTCAGAATTTGAGCTTGAGGTTGGATTTGAAACAGTCGAATATTGTTGTCATTATCATTGTTGTTGAATTTGAGGTCAAGTGAGCATCGAACTATCGAATTGCGTGCATTTAAATATTTACGCTTACAGGTTTTTGTCCTTTGTTATCCGTGGAAGATGACATTGTGATGTTGAATGGATTCTGTGTATATAGTACACTTGGGTCATTTATATTTATTTGAGTTATATGATGGTTGGAAATGTGCATACGTTGACAATAAGGGGTACCATTACCTTCCAGCTAACACCTGGAAAATTGGTTGCGTTGAGAATGCAAGGTGCCAATACCTTCCAGCTAACGCCCGGAGAATTGAGTAGAGGTACCCTTACTTTTTAGCTGGTGACTGGTAAATTGACGCGAGTATTGGAAAGCAGTATCCTTGGCTTACCTTACTTGAGGCAGGTAAAGCATTGTTGGGTTTCTCGTTATCATCTCAGTTCTATTTATGTGTTTCTGTAAATTGTAAAGCACTAAAAACGCAGCGGAAAAAATATGAGAATCATACCTTCTATTGAAGAACCTCGTGGGTAAATCACGTGCTTCCTAAATCTGATCAGTCAACCCAGCAATGGGGTGATATTACAATAGTGAATATCACCCACACAAATCACAGTGCAAATGGCTCTTGATCGTTGTATTTTGGGAGAGAGTCAGTATATGGGTGAAAGACTCAGTACATGGGAAAAACATACGACATACGTTGTTTCTCTCTTAATCACCCATAACCAATATATCAGATATATAACATGTTATTATAATCTATCCATATCAGTCAAGGAGATAATATCTGTATCATGAGTGGTTATCCTAAATAGGTTTGAATTCAAATTCAAAACCCATTTGGATAAGGTTCAAATCCAAACGTTAAATGGTCATGCCACATGGGCGCCCATTTCTAACATCTCCCACTCGCACATGAGTTAGCATGACACTGCTACATCTCTATCTCAATCTCCCCAAAAATGAACAATCTCATACTAGCCAATGCATCGTGCGACTGCTGAGAACACCTGCATGTGGGAGCTCTATACTAGAAACTCAAAATGAGTCAGCATAGAGACATCAACCCAAAAAAGAACAAAAATAGTGTCTCATATACCCCAGACCTATCTAATTACACCGGTCCAAAAAACATCTCTAATCCCTCAAAAAGAGCATGTTTGACCCTCTCAGTTCTTGCAATATATTCACACTCAATCCGCCTCTCATACAGAGCGATGTGAGTTGCCGGCAGTGAATATACAACAGTGATGTAATACTAGATGATCTTCCCTTTGCCCTCATGCCATTTAGTTTAGGATTGACCGCTTTCCCAGTGATGTCCCTTAAGGCTGAATCATACATGACCGCAGGCAACATACCAAAGTAGCAGAACATCAACCCCTTACCTTATGACATAGTCAAAAGTCACAAAAGGGTACATAAATGAAAGTCATATCAATAATGACATGTAAGACTCACACGATGAGGAAACAGGGATCCATTCTCTCACCTCATCACTCGGTCGCCAAGCACATGTAGTATGAATACATGTTACGGTGGAGTAACTCTTCCAAAAAGAGTGACGTCATACTCAATACACCGTACAGATATTAGTCTAGTCACTTTCTAGCGCCTAACCCGAATTCTCTATTTGCTCGCCTTCTAGGCGCCAAATGAGATCTCGCATCTAGCTAATCATAACAGGCACAACATGGAAAGTGGGTACTAACATCCATGTTTGGTCCTTAACACGACCTCATCTTGGTTGTAACCAAGGCGACATACATAGTGGATAATTTTAAGCCTTTCTTGGCTCCAGAATAAAAAATAAACCACTAGTCTCATCCTTGCTCGCTCCCAAGCGCCAAGGGCGATTGCTCGTGTGAGTGAGCCAATCTTGCCTGCTGACATCATCATCTGCTAATCATTATGACACCAACCATAATAGTGTCAACATCCCATCATCTCAAAATAAGTGATCAATTTTAAAAAAAAAATGACCACAGCTTGCGCAATTCAAGATTCCAAACATAAGCCTTATCAGCACCTCTTGCGATAAGTATATACAACGGAATCCACCATGTGCGCCTCACATGAAGTGATTCAAGATCACTACCTCTTGCACAATAACCTCTCTAAAGATATTTTGGTGACCAATTTGCGTTCATTCTGGATGCGCCCAACTAGTGCATTGAATTTTACAATGAGCAAATTAATATATTACTAGTAAAGAATTCTATCCACAGTCTAATGAGCAAGGTCAATGTCTAAACAACTCAATTGACCATTTACCAAAAATAACACTTATCATGCCGAATACGCCCACATAGTGTACTTTAGGCTCCCACAACAAAGAAAAAGATCAAGGAATATAGGTCATCTGTTTCTCCCAAAAACAATCCGAGGATACACTCAATAGCTAAGGCTCTGGCTTTTACCGATAGGTAAGTCAATGGGTTTGCAATTTTGCATCTAGAATCATTCTAGGATATTCCTTATGTAAGTCATCGAAGACAAAATAGGAATTTTCCCAAAACAATCCCTAAGGATCGTACATCCGAGCATATAAATTACATCACCCATGTCCATCATATCTAAAATAGAGGACTGCCCACCCTAGGTGGCGACAACCTTATAAATTCCTGGCTCATAATGACTAAATAAGGAAAAACTTCTTTTGGACCATTGATCATGCCTCATTGTTCTTCATCGATCATCGTTAGCCTATCATGGTTTAACGAAATCTGAGAACCACTATTTGGATAACTGTTTTAGGCTGTAAAAGATTTATTGGAACTAGCAACCTTTTTGCGCTCCTAACTTTTCACCATAAAAGCAGAAGGTAAATCCCTACGGATCTACTTATCCAATTCTCCAATGAGAAATATGGGTCACAATGTCCACAAATCAATGTCCCAAACTTAAGTCAATCATAGCCTAAGTCAAAATAACCTCACTCCACAGAAGGAAGTCTTCTCATGGTCTACACCTTCCTCAATGGTGCGACTTTTCGGTATCTAGCGAGTCTTGTGCCTCAACAATGACTATCCAAATTACGCATAACTTTAGAACAGTTTTGCGTCATAATGGAAAGTCAACCAAATTATAGAAATGGTTAATCCTCAAAGACTTTGTCTTAAATTGCGCGACATTAATCCACTTACTAAAAACAGGGGACTAGAGCCTTTGGCATTATCCTAAGCTCTTTATCATCTTGCGGAGCAATCATGAATGTTTCCTTCTCAATCACCCAGTGATGACGTGGAAAATTTTCACATTCGCTACCACGCAACTAAGAATGTAGAGTATTCTTTTCTAATGAAGTAATCCATTAGTAAGCACATCGCTCCCACTATCCCTAGGATATTGGAAATTTCTTTCCATTCTCAACTAGGCTACATAGAGCGCTATGCTTAGAATTCTCTATCTTAGAGAGTTCCAAAAACTCTATTCACGTCACCTTCACTAAGAAAACTTTATGTGACCTAGTTACACTACCACAAAGCTGCTTACCTATATGCACTGACCCGGAGGGTTTGCATGACCTCATACAATAATGCGCCACACGACCCTTTGTGTTTACAAGACAGCATACAATAATGCTCTATAGAACCCTAGGTCTTAACTTCGCAATCTTATGAGAAGTAGAATAAAAATAAGCTGCTTAACGGTTACAGATCGCCCATAGATGGCTCTCTGCTAACCCATTACTCAAAATGGAGTGTAAAATCTGATATGGAGGGCACTTAGTTAGGGATATAGGCAACAAACTAGTGCAATTCCCAATTGGGAAACATTTTGCGCCATTATCCACCTAACATTAACAATATTTTATTCATTATCTCTACTACACCATTGTGTTGTTGAGTACTAGGAATAATCAATTTTCTAAGCATCCATCTCTCTTCACAGAGCTTTCTAAAAAATAACTCAAATAGATACTCGCCACCTTGGTCAAAACTAAAAGCACAAAAGCTCTTATCTAATTGATCTTGACCTCATATGTGCAATGTCAAAAATCATCTCAAAACTTTTGACTTATGGGAGATCAAATAGTCTTGACTCAGATGCATATCATAATCTATAAATGTGTCGAGATTGAGGCTTAGCTATCATACCCATACACATATCTAGTCACAAATATCATAGTGGACTAAATGCACCAAAACAAATGACCTTCTACGGCTTTCCTACTTACTTGTGCGCAACCATTGCGAACAAAGTTACACATTCATATGAGAGCATGATGTCACAAGCGAGTGGGCCCGAGAGGGCCTACTCAAAACATCTTGTCATCATCTCATTAATGTGATTAAGTATAATAAGCCACCGGTTCATGACCAATGTCATAAACTAATTCCAATCATCTTAATGTGTGAGTTCTCGAAGATAAGTTTAAAAAAGGTTTAGGTCCAACTAGGTAATGACTCAGGACTAATTCATATTCACTAGATCATAAAAGGATGTCATGGAAATATCAAGTGCGCCTAAATCGCAAATTTAACTAGTAAGTGCTAATCCCCTGCACCTTCAAGTCAATTTTATTCTCCATACACTTTAATGCATCTAGTTGAAAGATGACGATACTCCTCTTGCCATATCTATTTCTCGCTTCATAGTTACTTGCAATTAATTCTACTATCCATAAGAAGGAGAGAATAACCTATCAATCTATGACAGCTCTTGAAGTAACTTAAGTGCGAATTAGGCTAAAGAGTCTAATTCAACACAATGCTCTCACAAGCGATGCATCAAATTCTTAGAATCATAACAACCTTGTCGGCCTTGACCTTTTCATTACTATGCTGCAACGTTTGCGCTTAGTGGTAAACGTTATTCAAAACAAAACGTTAGCCTAGTAAAGGAATAATACAAAGAAGCCCCTCCTCATGTCTCACACTCAAGTGTGGAAACAGTAAGTGTCCAGACTTAGACAAGTTGGTAATGCTAATAGATTTTGCAGCCACTAAGCGCTAATCTTTTTACTTAGTGTTAATAGATTTTGCAGCTTCTAAGCGCTAATCTTTTCACTTAGTGTTAATAGATTTTTGCAGCTTCTAAGCGCTAATCTTTTAACTTCACGTGATATTTCAACGCACACTATTATAGTGCATGAATTTTGCTCCATCCACTCCCAGTAATTGGGTAGAGAACAAAACACTGCTCTTACTGGCTACTCGTCTTACACTTAATGACTAATTTATTTAAGCTCGCATTTGGATGACGTGACTCTTGAATGTTACTTCATCCAATGATGTAACATCATTACAAGTCAAATTACAAAGTCAATCCGCGCAGCTCAATAGTCAAGATCATATACAGATCTATTGAGGGCTTAATAATTTCATAACTCCAAAACTCGCCAACCAAAACTATGTAGCATGCCGCTAACCATAGCGCACACATTAGTTTTTATTATGCCAAACAAGGCAACAAAATCACGGCGACTTTGAGTCATGTTTCCTTACTTTGGCTCAATTAAGGTTTGACCTAAACTCTCCAAGACTTTTGCTCATCTAAAGAATGGGATTACATTGTTCACATTTGAACATCTCTACTAAGTCTAGGTCAACCAAATTAACTTCCATAAGCTAAGTCAATTTAGAGAGAAATTCGCATTGGGATTAATTTGATTTGCATAATATAATTTTGCCGCAAAAACCTAAATTAAATAGTGACAATATTACACAAGTCGCAAGATCGAAAATCCGCTATGCTCGTAATCATCTCTTGCGCCACAGGTGACAATTATCTAAAATTTAATTTAATTTATGCGCAAAATATTGGTTTTTGGGAGTTAATCTACAAAGATTTCTCTCAACCGAATAACCTCCCACTGACTATGGCATGTCTAAAAGCATGATAAAATATTCTAATTCCATACAATAGCATCATAATGTAGATTCACAATCAATACATGCTATGTTACATTTAATAAAGGAATTAAAATAAAAAACAATTAATCATGCTATTCTAATTACAACATATTATAATTTTAGGCCAAAAATAAGAATATACTGTATTTAATATTCAGATTATGCCATAACAGAAAGTACATCACTTCTGAAATTTCTGGAATTTTCTGGTATTTTCTAGAATTTTAAATAACTAATAAACACACATAAAATTAGAAATAAAAAATCCAGAACCTGGTAAAATGCAACAACTATACTAGTAAATAGTAAACCTTAACAGTAGTCTACAATAAAAGAATCAGCCCCAGAAACTTAATCATGCAACACCAAATGCATTTTAAACCAGAAATAATGAATTATTATTTCAGGAAAAACATTTTTTATTTTCATAAAATTTCCAAAATTTTACAGAATATAGAAAATTTAATTCTGAGTCTAACGGTTCTAACCACGCTTAAAACAAAGCTATAACGAATAAATTATGGCCATTTAACGCGATTCAGAATTTAAGACAGAACAAACAGAGCCTTAAAAACAAGCCAGCACGGAAAAACGACTCGGCGCGGCTCAGCACGCGGCTCGGCGCGCGCGGCTCGGAACGCAGCTCGGCATGCGGCTCAGCACGCGGCGCGCGTGAGTGGCCTGGAGGGCGCCCGTGGACGGCGCGGCTGACGCGGGCGTGACGACGCGTGGAAGCACGTCTGCACCGCATCTGGCGCGTGGACGCGCGTGCAAGGGTGTGGGCGCGCGTGGGAGCGCGTGGCTGCGCGTGGGCGCACGTAGAAGCGGCTTAAGGCGTCAGGTGGCGCGTGCAGACCACGCGCCGCCTTCCAGGGTGTTTTCTGGTCCGATTTCGGTACTCCCGAACTCTATTTTCCAAAATAAATACATTTATAGTCTTAAAAATGACATTAACGATCATAAAAATGAAATATTTTGGATCTCTTCCTCTTTCATAAATATACACATGAAAAAAGAAAGCACGAAAATACCCATACATGGCTCTGATACCAATGTAAATTGTAAAGCACTAAAAACGCAGCGGAAAAAATATGAGAATCATACCTTCTATTAAAGAACCTCGTGGGTAAATCACGTACTTCCTAAATCTGATCAGTCAACCCAGCAGTGGGGTGATATTACAATAGTGAATATCACCCACACAAATCACAGTGCAAATGGCTCTTGATCGTTGTATTTTGGGAGAGAGTCAGTATATGGGTGAGAGACTCAGTATATGGGAAAAACATACGACATACGTTGTTTCTCTCTTAATCACCCATAACCAATATATCAGATATATAACATGTTATTATAATCTATCCATATCAGTCAAGGAGATAATATCTGTATCATGAGTGGTTATCCTAAATAGGTTTGAATTCAAATTCAAAACCCATTTGGATAAGGTTCAAATCCAAACGTTAAATGGTCATGCCACATGGGCGCCCATTTCTAACAGTTTCATACATAGTGGTGATTATTTCGTAGAGGATGTCAATTGTCTTATTTGGTTATGAGAGGAGTATTTTATATGTATCGTCTCCATGTTCGTTTGGGATACTTCTATTCATAAATTTTAATTTGGAATTAGGTGTGAGTTCAGTAATTGGGGAAAAGTAATTGGATTTCGTGGGTTTGTTTTCAAATAACTATTATCGTCTATTAAATGTAAAATAAAGTGGTAATAAGAAGAAAGAAAAGTGAACGGTTTTGTGATTGTTGGATAAATAGAATGATTCTAAGAAAATTATCTAAGTAAGTTATCTTCATGCATAAACCGACGCATATGTATATGATATGATATAAAGCATTCATGATCATAGCTATTTGTATGTTGTTATCGTTTAGGATCATGTTGGGATCCCTACTAGACTTTATGTTCATCCTATGTTATTAATCCATTTTTAGGTGTATATCAAGAAGTGGTTAAGATCACAGATCTTCATTATCTGTTGGCCACGAGGCTTTTTATTTGTTAGCTGAATGCCATTGTTATGAAAAGGGTTGAACCCTTTCTCTTTTATATAATGATGTAAGCTTGCAGGCAATTTTAATTAATTATGTCTCATGTTGCATTTATTCTGTATACAAATGAGAGAATCTTCATTAATTTATCTTTATTAAGATATTGGAACTTTAGTTTGTTATCTCTGAAATTGTTTATAATAATGATTTGGTAATGTTAGCTGAGTAATAGAAGTTGGGCGTGACAACTTGGTAGCAGAGTGGGCTGGGTTTGAATACTTTGGGCTCGTGGGGAGTGGTTTTTACCACATCGAGTTTGCTATGCTTGGTGAGGACGTTGCATGTAGTTAGGATAAGTGTTAGGATTTATATGTGTAGCATGCCCGGGGGGTACTCGTGCACGTTAAACAGTTCGGACCCTCGATTTATTTGATCTAGTCTCACGAGTGCAATGTGAAACATAGAAGAGAGTCTAAATTTGGTAACTTCTAGAGAAAATCCATTTTATTGCAAAAGATTTGCCAGAAATAGACTGCATCACCAGATCTTAGAGTCACCACCTGATGTTTTGGAAAAATTAGGAAACCCGTGACTTGTGCCAAGGCTACTGTTCATCGCCACCAAAGATGCTTGGCTCGGAACCTTAGGTATGAGAGGGGAAGGTCATTATTGAGCACTCCCGCTCACCTGATCAAAAGATCGGCTTCTACTAAGCCATGATATGAATTTTATTTACTTTATATGTTCATGTTCTGATTATTTAATAAATCTTAAAATTTATTATGTAATACATACAAGTATAGACTATGCCATTTATTTTGGAAAAAATTGATTTCATATATTTTGAAAGAGTTTTGAAGATGTACAACCCAAATAAATTGAGTTTACAAATATGAAAAATCAACAACATTCCAAATTAAGCGACACAACCTCCATCCACGGGCATTCATACACTTATATCAAGTAAGTAAGTGGCCTTATGGTAAGATGCAAAAAATAGTACGAAAAACATACAAAAGCGGGATGCTAAAGCATAAAAACTCACATGTTTACTGTCGTGCCGCGCATAACTACAAAACAAAGTTAGTAAAGTATGCATGATCTTACATTACAAAATCCTAATGCAATTCACACATGAGATGCAACTAAAGATTCGGTTTCTAAGATATGACATATGAATCATCTTAAGAACATGGGATAGCACACACAATCACATAGGAATTAATTAAATCCATAAATGCAAACGTAGCTGAATCAAGATGCATGAAACATGGATACAAAGCATGGATATAATGAAAAACAAAATATGACGCATATTCACAAATAAGGAAAGAAAATAAAATAACGAGATAGAAAGAAGCGGGGCGGAAAATTCTTACAACACTTTGAATAAATTATTACAAACCAAATTAGAGAGTGAGGATGAGGAAAATATTACAACATAAATAAAACCTCACAAAACACTTAAATAAAAATAAACTGACGAAAAACTTCAAGGGCCTTGGAAACCACTGGAATTGGTCAACATCGGAAGGCTATGTGGTCTTGTCCAAAAGAAGTTAACCGGCTAGCCAAATAGTCCGGCTAGCCAAATAGTCCGGCTGGCCAACTAGGTCTAGCAAAACCTGTCTTGTTGTAACATCGAGAAAAAAACAAACAAAGAATATGTAGGTGGCTCAACTAACCACTCCCTGTTATATTAAAACAAGAAAACAGATATAAAATAGAAAGTGCAAAATTACAACAAAACAAACATGAAATAAAACAAGAAAAACAAGTATAAGATAGAAAGTGCAAGATTACAACAAAACTAATATGAAACTAAAACAAGAAAACAAGTATAATAAGATAGAAAATGCCAAATTATAACAAAACTAATATGAAACTAAAACAAGAAAACAAATATAAGCTAGGAAGTGCAAGAGTACAACACAACTACTATGAAACTAAAACAAGAAAACAAATATAAGATAGAACATGCAAGATTCCAATAGAACTAACGTGAAACTAAAACAAGAAAACAAATATAAGATAAAACACGCAAGATTATAACAAAACTAATATGAAACTAAAACAAGAAAACAAATATAAGCAAGAAAAAGAATGAAAGGATTGAAAATTCATCTTCCAAAGAAAGATTAAACTTCTTGATTTCCAAACTTCCTCTTGATCACCCTCAAGATTGTGAATTGTGTTCCTAATCCTCAATTCAGGAGCTTGTAATTTGAGCTTCAAAGGTAGCTTTATACAAATGTGAAGTAATCACTCTTTTCTTACACTTGCAAGGAGTATTCTCTCTTTGAACAAGGCTCTAGGACTTGGTTCTTGAGTGAATTTTACAAAGGAAAGTGAGATGTATAGAGGCTTGGTAATTTCACTAGTTTGGCAAGATAACTCTCTTGTTTTCAAGGCTTTCTTCTCTCTCAAATTCTAACTCAAATTTAGCATTCTCTCTACACTTCTCATCTAATCCATCCTTTTTTTAAAAAAAAAAAAAAAAAAAAAAAATCAAGACTAGAGCTCTCATTATATAGGCAACGCAAGTGGGCAATGATGGAGGACAAAGTGGATGACAAAGTGGAAGACAGAGTGGATGACAAAGTGGAAGACAAAGTAGAGCACTTAGGGAAGATAATGGAGCTAATGGGAGACAATATATAATGGAGGTGGATGGTGAGTGGAGGTGGTGAGGTATGATTAGGTAAATAGATGATGAGTGAGGATGGTGGGTGTGATTATGAAAGTGGATGGTGAGTGGGGATTATGGGGTGTAGGAAATTTGGTAGTGGAGATTGTAGGGTGATTATGAAAGTAGATAATGAGTGAGGATAGTGGGGTGATTATGAAAGTGGATGGTGAATGGGGATAGTGGGGTGATTATAAGAGTAGATGGTGAGTGGGGATTGTGGGGTGTAGGAAATTCGGTAGTGGAGATTGAAGAGCCAAGATTCTTTTGGTAGTGGAGATTGGTGCATTTTGGATGAAAAATAATTTAGCCAAAAATGTGTAAAAGTTGGGATTAAAGCTCAAATTTCATCTCTCTTACTGAGGATTCTGATAAACATAGTCTGATTGTCATCAACAGGTAATTTAAAGAAAGCGCTCAAGGCTTAGGGCTGGTCAAAATGGAGTGTCTACAATACGTTGCATTTATGTGAGTATGGAATTAAGTTTCTTGGATAGTACTTGTAGCCGGTGAACATGCTTTGAGGTCTTATCGGAAACATGCCTAATCAACGTGGTTTATGATGGAAATTCCTTGAGAGTTTCGAGACGAGTATTTATCCTTGTGGACTTGATTCGATTATGTGACTAAGTGTTTTATTGTTTATATGTGGTAGAACTGCATGTTTACGGCTTAGTTTGTCTCGTAGCCTGAGGTGGTAAGTGTGTATGCCTCGGGGAAAGGTTGTGGTGTTGTACACTAAGTTGGTCTTGTTTTGATTTTATAGGATGTCTACACAAGGGAATAGAGGACGAGTTGGGAATAGGAGTGCCGGTAGGGGCACAACAGTTCTTTAGCATTTGCCATTACAGCATCAGCTGTCGGGGAGGAAGTTGCACGCGAGATTGTGAGAGCGATGCAGGATGCTCTAGCTCACAATGAGGGTGACAACGGGCATACCCTCAAGTTTACTAAGGAATTTCTTTGTTCCAATCCATTGAAGTTTTTGGGGGAGGCTAAACCATTAGAGGCAGAGGATTGGTTGGAGCAGATTACCAAGACTCTTGATATGCTCAAAGTCGAGGATGAGGAGGTAAGGATTTCTTTGGCGAGTTTCCAACTGAGGAGTGACGCAGGGTATTGGTGGAAGTATGCTAAGAACACCAGAGCTAACACGTGGGTTGCTTTTACCAAGGTCTTTTTGACCAAATACTTCCCTCCTTCTGCTCGAGAAAGGTTGAGGGAACCGTTTGTTGAGTTGCACCAAGACGTTGCTCCTTTGGCATGGTTTGAGATGCAGTTTACTAGTTTGTCGAGGTTTGCTCCAGAGTCAGTGGCAACAGAGGAGCGTTGTTATGAGTTTCAGAAGTGGTTACGTTATGATATTCGAGAGGAGGTAGTTGGATCTCTGTAGAAGAATTACTATGCTCTAGTTAAGGCATTGGCCCATGTGGAGGCCATGGTTATGAGTGTTGGTCGAGTTAGGGAGGAAACCACTTTAGCGACTCCTACAGTTCATAAGCGCTCTAGGCTCAGTAAGAAGTGGAGGCGAGCACATGGTCAATCTCTGGCCTAGTTTTTGTCTTTATCGGGGGTTTCGAACTCGTCGATTGGGGGCCTACTGACGTTCAAGCTTCAAGCCAGTCTCGGAGTAAGGGGTCTACTATTTGTTTTGATTGTGGTCATTTGGGCTTGCGTTTTTGCTCGTTGCGTGTGAATTCTTCAGGTGTTTCAGAACCTAGTTGGAATCAGTCCCTTCAGTCCAATTGGGGATGGTACTGATACCAGACCCGTGTAGGCCAGACTTGGAAAGCTTCACGAGGGTCGACTTTTCAGTCATCATAGTAGTATTACCCTTGAGAGCGGCTTTTGTATTAGAGACCAGTGGTTTAATATTTGAGCTTTTGTTGTCGACTGATGTGTTGTTAGGTGCTCAGGCATCATGGTACTATGTTGTATTTACATATTGTTGTTATTGTTTATTATTCCTCATATGTTAGAGGCTTATGATGGATTTTGAACTTTTTAATGATGCTGTATATATGTTATTGTTTTATGAAATTGTTTTACAATGGCCTTTGAGCCTTGTTTTGTTTGGAAGTTAATTGTTGAGAATGGAAATTTGTGGATGGTTGTAGTTAGGGGTATGAAACAATGAAAACAAGTTATGAAGTTAGGGTGAGTTGAGTATAAGGGGATGTGAGACTTTAGGATTTGTGAGATTGGTTGGTTATGTGAAAATGTTTTGAGGGAGTGTGAGATTTTTGTGTTGGGGTAGTAAGAATGATACTTGAGGGTCATGTTTAGTATTTTGGTTTTGTTGGTTAATGAGTTCGTAGTGGTCCTACTGATTGTGAGAAGGGTGGTGCGTGTGTTGAGGTACTATTAGATGTGGGATGGAGTTTTGAGAGTGAAAGGAGAATTCCATAGGCAAATACTAGAAGTATTTCTTAGGATGAAAAAGGATTGTGTTCTCGGGTAGTTAGTGTGGCATTGGTGAAGATCTTTTTGTGTCCAGAAATATGTGATTGTCATTGACCACATCGGTCTTACGTTTGAGGTGTGAAAGGTAATTGCCAGATAGACATGTGAGGGGTGATTTCTTTAGGAAACAATAGTGGTATGGCCAAGTCTTGAAGAATCCGAGGTGATTCAAGGAGTAATAAAGTTAGGTGACATGCTGGTGTTTGGTATCGAGCATTCAGTTTTATTGAGTTGGTTAAGCGGTTAGTTGATGTTGGAAGGTGGTTGACAAATAGTCACACTGGGTCTTGCTTGGAGTTTGGTAAAGAGGGTTGTAACCTTGTTAGTGCCTTAGAGTGGTTTGTCGAGAGTGGAGTCCCTTATTTGGAGGTGTAGAAGCTTGTGTGAAACTTGCTTTGAATTGTGAAACTCATCGGGGTTGGAGTAGTGTGTGTAGGGTCATGGTTTTATGTGTGCATTACGCTGCGTGTGGGTGATAACTTATGATGATGTTTATGATAAAAGGAAATTTCAAGTTAATGAACTTTCTTGTGTTTTGTTGTGTTGATTACACGATTGTTATTTCTGTTATGAATTGTTCAGTGAATTTGACATACGTGTTTGTTGTGGCATCATGGTAAGAGTAATGGATGTCATAAGATGACGGTTGTTGAGTTTGAATTGGAAAATGATTTTTTTTATTGGAATTATAGCCTCGGATGGCCTTGTTTAAAGGAAATGTTGTGGAGCTAATCTAAATTGTAATGAGAAATTTCATTGTATGTGCTTCTAACTTGTGAATGATTATGTTTCGATTTACACCTTTGTTTTCGGAGAGTGTTTATAAAACTTTTGAGTTTTGCTTGAGAAGTAGAAAAATGTATTTTGACTTTTAATCGGTGTGAGTCTTGACACTTGTGAGAAATGTTTCATATTCGAGTGGATGATTTTTCAAATGATCGAGAAATGATGAAATTTTTTTTTCTTATGTATAAAGCTATGTTGTCATTTATTTTACCAAGAATGATGAATGTTGTAGAGTGACTTAGCTTGAATCGCTAATTTTGGGTTAGTTGTTGGTTTGAGGAGTGTTTGGTGTTAGTGAGGTTTGTATACCAAGGTGTTGTCTCTAACTTTTCATGTTGGGAGTTTTTTTGTTCCTATCTGAGTTTACTGAAACTTTTGTTGTTGGTAGGGGGAGTTTTCCGTATAATAGTGCTGAGCACTCGGAGGTGTTGGCCGTGTTGTGGTGACTGTCGCGTGGTTAATACTTCTAGTATGCGTGTGGTTATTTCTGTTTTATCTCGTAGGCCTAATGAATTATATGGGTCAAGGAGACATCCATTTGTTTCTCCTTGAGTTTCGTGTTTGGGTTTCTTTGGGGTCCTAAAAGGTTGAATCGGAATCCGAGAATTTATCCCAAGTTTGGGTCTAGTTTTGAGTTGGTAGCTGTGCTTCCAGTTTTGATTGAGTCGCCTTGTTTTGACCTTATCTTTAATTTCGGGGACTAAATTTCCTAAGGTGGGGAGGTTGTAGCACTCCGAGTTTTTCCTTCATCGCTCGAGCGATGGATTGGTCACTCGAGCGGTCTTTTGAGTCTTCCAGTATCTTTACAGGTTTGCAAAACTTCAGGGAGAGTGGTGTTTTTTGCTTAAGTGATCTTGGCTCGAGCAGTCCCTCTTACAATTGAGTTGTGCTTCTGTCTACAAACTTCTAAGAGAGTGTCTTGTGTACTTGAGTAGTCACTTTGTTCACTCGAGCAGTGCCACTTGTTGTCTTTGGTAGCTCGATCGGTGTTTTGTTTTCCTAGAGCGGTTTGTCCGTTTTGAGCTTTCAAGCTCTTCCTACTTGGTTTTCATCTACTTCTACCCATCTTTGATATAGTCCCTTAGACCAAAATGTAGAGGGCTGCGAGGGCTTCAGTTTAATCTGAGCATATCGTGTTTTCGTTGTCATGGATTTTTTGGCTTTCTCCTTGTTGCTTCTAGAGGTAAGGATTTCCTTGTTCCTCTTCAATACCTCGTCTATAGACAGGCATGTGGTAGATTTTATTGCATAAAAATCATATCCATTATGGATTTGTTTGAAAATCATAAAGAGGATATAGGGTTTGAATGTTTGGAATAGGAATTGTGAAATTGATTGTTGTTAGGTTAATTGGAGGGTAGCTTAACTTGTTTATGTTGAAGAAAAGGAAAAGCCCTAATTTTTTTTAATTTGACCTAATGAATTTAAAAGGGATAACGTTAAATAATGTTTGTCTTGTTAATATTGAGTTGTGCTATTGTGTTATTGAGTTGTGTTATTGGATTAATCATGTTAAGTTTAGTTGGGTTACGGCTTGGAATTCATGGATGTGGTTTTATCGAAAATGTGGAAATTGGTCTTTTTAAAAGAAAATGATTTGGGCAATGTAATTTGGAAAACAAAAGAGTTCATTTTGAAAAGAGAACGAAACCACTGATGTATTGTAAATTTAGAATTTGAACTTGAGGATGAATTTGAAATAGTCGAATATTGTTGTCATTATCAATGTTGTTGAATTTGAGGTCAACTGAGCATCAAACTATCAAATTGCGTGTATTTAAATATTTACGCTTAAAGATTTTTGCCCTTGGTCATCGGTGGAGGATGACATTGTGATGTTGAATGGATTTTGTGTATGTAGTACGCTCTGGTCATGTATATTTATTTGAGTCATGTGATGGTTAGAAATATGCATGCGTTGAAAATAAGGGGTACCATTACCTTCCAGCTGGTGCCTGGAACTGCGCTGAGAATGTGGGGTGCCAGTACCTTCTAGCTAGTGCCTAGAAAACTGAGCAGAGGTACCATTACCTTCCCGTTGGTGATTGGTAAATTGGCATGAGTATTGGAAAGGTGTATTCTTGGCTTATCGTGCTTGAGGCAGGTAGAACGTTGTTGGGTTTCTTGTTATCATTTCAGTTCGATTTATGTGTTTCATGCATAGTGTTGATTATTTCGTGGAGCATGTCAATTTTCTTATTTGGTTATGTGAGCAATATTTTATATGTATCATCTCCATGTTCGTTTGGGATACTTCTATTAAGAAATTGTAATTTGGAATTGGGTGTGAGTTCAGTAATTGGGGAAAAGTAATTGGATTTCGTGGGTTTGTTTTCAAAAATGCCTATTATCGTCTGTAAAATAAAGTGGTAATAAGAATAAAGAAAAGTGAACGGTTTTGTGATTGTTGGATAAGTTGAATGATTTTTAGAAAATTATCTAAGTAAGTATATCTGCATGTATAAACTGACGCATATGTATATGATATGACATAAAGCATTCATGATCATAGCTATCTGTATATTGTTATTGTTTAGGATCATGTTGGGATCCCTACTGTACTTTATGTTCATCACACGTCGCTAATCCTTTTTTAGGTGTATGTCAAGGAGTGGTTCAATATCGAGGATCTTCATTATCTGTTGGCCACGAGGCCTTTTATTTGTTGGTTGAATGCCATTGTTGTAAAAAGGGTGGAACCCTTTCTCTTTTATATAATGATGTAAGTTTGCGTGCAATTTTATTTAATCATGTCTCATGTTGCATTTATTATGTATACGAATAAGGGAATCTTTATTTATTTATCTTTATTAAGATATTGGGACTTTAGTTTGTTATCTCTGAAATTGTTTATAATAATGATTTGGTAATGTTATCTGAGTAATAAAAGTGGGGCGTGACAGCCACATGGCTTCGAAGTGCAAGTAGAGTCTTGGTTAGCATCAGTCAGGTCATTCTTAGAGTCAATCTCAAGGGAGGAGTCAATCGTCCGCATGTTATCATTGCGGACAGACAGGGCACATGAAGAGGTCTTGTCCACAGTTAGTCGAGATGACTAGTGCTTCAGGGTTTCGACAGTCAAGAGGTTTTTAGGCAGGTCAGGGTCAGAGGTAGACTCATCAGCCAGTTCAGTCTAGACGAGCATCTAAACAGTACATAGGGCCACTTCTACACAATTAGTGCAACTAATGTATGTTTAGAGGGGTGATCAGAGTGAGCAGAGACCCCATAGGTGAGTTTATGCCGCCACCACATCTGAGTAGTCATTTAGGTCATCTGTAGTGAGAGGTACATATCTTGTTTCCAATAGTTGGCCCAATGTATTGATAGATACAGAAGCATCTCAATCATTCATAGCATATGCATTTGCATTTGCATCCATTTTGGGGTTAGAGATTGATCAACTAGAGTCACCACTCATGGTGGAGTCACTGGTTGGGGGTAAAGTCTCTTAAGTCGGGTATGTTACGGTTGTGAGACTGAGGTCGTCATCGATGACTCTCTTTTGATTTCGTTATATTGGATATGTCGGGTTATGATGTCATCTTAGGCATGGATTGGTTGTCTTCCTACCATGCTACCATAGATTGTCACCGTAGGAGAGTTACTGCGTGCACATCGAATGAGGATTGTTTTTATTTTATGGGGGATTGAACTAATAGATTGTTGCTACCATTGCATGACCTACATAGTCGATGCGAACTTAGTTTCCTTTTTGCGACTTTTATGGCTGAAGAGGGTAGTATGGTTCGGGATACATTTCTTAGAGTGGTTTGCAAGTATCCAGAAGTTTTTCCAAAAGACCTCACCGAATTAACACCTCACTTTGAGGTCAAGTTTCTATAGATTTGTTGCCTAGCATGACACCCATCTCCATGTCACCTTATGGATTTGAACCGGCCAAACTACTCATCGTGAAGGAACAATTACAAGAGTCATTAGACAATGGCTTTATACGCCCTAACACTTCACTATGGAGAGCATCAGCTCTCTTTGCAAAAAAGAAAGATGGTTCATTGCAGTTATGTATAGATTATTGCAAGTTGAATAGGGTCATGGTTAAGAACAAGTATCTGTTGCCTAGAATAGATGATCTCTACGACCAACTTAAGGGTTCCCGATGTTTCTCAAAAATAGATTTAAGGTCGGGTTATCATTAGTTGTGAGTGAAGGAAGAGGACATTCCAAAAATGGCTTTCCGTAATCAATATGACCGATATGAGTTCGTTGTAATGCTATTTGGCTTGACTAATGCCCCTGCCACTTTCATAGACTTGATGAATCGAGTCTTCCGAGAGTGTCTTGACAAATTCATTATGGTTTGTGTGGATGACATTCTTATTTATTCACCCTCTGAGGAGGAGCACAAGGAGCACCTCTGTATTGTCTTACAGTTGCTTAGGGAGCACTGACTGTATGCTAAGTATGAAAAATGTGAATTTTGGCTTTCCAAGGTGAAGTTTTTGGGTCATGTCGTTTCTGGGGATGGGGTCACTATGGATTCTTCAAAAATTGAGGCCGTGCAGAATTGGGAGCGACCTAAGAACGCTTTTGAGATTTGTAGCTTCTTGGGTCCTGCCGGCTATCATAGGCAGTTTGTGAAGGACTTCTCTACCCTAGCATCCCTATTTACTAGTAGGTTAACTAGAAAAGGGGTGAAGTTTGTTTGGAGTAAATCATGTGAGAAATCTTTCTTAGAGTTGAAGTCTAGGTTGACTACTATACCAATTTTAATATTCTGGAGAGAGGGTTAGGTTACACCGTTTATTGAGATGCTTCTAGGGAAGGTTTAGGATGTGTTTTGATGCAATAGGGTAAAGTTGTGGCATATTGTTCGCGTCAGTTAAAGACTTATGAAAGAAACTACCCGACTTATGACTTCAAGTTAGCCGCGGTGATCTTTGTCCTAAAACTTTGGAGGCACTATTTTTATAGAGAGAAGTTTGACGTGTTCTTGGATCATAAGAGCCTTAAGTACCTTTTCGCTCAGAAATATTTGAACCTACGTTAGAAGTGGTGGATAGAATTCATGGAAGATTATGATCTTGACTTGCATTATCATCCGGGAAATTCCAATTTAGTGGCCAATGCATTGAGTAGGAAGTCTGTGAGTACCATATCTAGTCTTGCCATTAAGGAGTGGGAGCTGTTGGGTGACCTTGGGGACTTTGACTTGCATCTTGGCGAGTCTACAGAGCATGCCACCTTATTCTCAGTCCTTGCACAACCAACACTTGTCACATGGGTTATAGAAACAGAGCAGAATGATTCGAAAGTGAAGGTAATCAGAGAGAAAATCTCACAGGGAAAGAAGGAAACGGGTAGGAGGAAACGGGTATGAGGGTGCATTCTGATTTGAATATCCTGTATTGAGAACCTTTTTTGTGACAAAGCCATGTAGAGACAAAGTACTTCGGGAATTCCACCACTCACGCCATGCGGTGCATTCGGGAGGCACAAAAATGTACCATGACCTTAGCCATCAATTTCGGTAGAGGGGTATGAAGTGAGACATAGCCTTGTTTGTGTCTAAGTGTCTAACTTGCTAACAAATCAAACAGAACACCAACAGCCAGCTGGGTTATTGCAACCCTTACGTAGTGCCTAGTAGAAGTGGGAGCACATCACTATGGATTTTGTTTCGGGTCTTCCTAGAACTCAGATGGGTGATTCGGTCAAACAATCTCTATGTGTGTGCATGATTAGGTTGACTACTTAGCTGAGCTTTATGTTGGAGAGATTGTCTAACTTCATAAGGTTCTCGTGAGCATCGTTTCAGATAGAGACCCTCATTTTACTGCACAGTTATGACAGAGTTTACAAAGTGTTATGGGTACTCAATTGACTTTTAGCACCGCTTATCACCCTCAACCTTATGGTCAATCTAAGTGCACTACCCAAATCCTAGAAGACAAGTTGAGAGCATATGTTTTGGACTTCAAAGGTTCTTGGGAGAGGCACTTGCCTCTAGTAGAGTTTGCCTACAATAATAGTTATTAAGCTAGCATCAAGATGGCATCTTTTAAAGCCCTATATGAGCGTAGATCACCGGTGTATTGGACCAAGGTAGGGGACTCATACATGCTTGGACCTGAGTTAGTTCGTGAGACCACTGAGAAAGTGGCTCTCATTCATAAGAGGTTGGTTACAACTCAAAGTCGATAAAAAAGTTATGCTGGCAAGAGGAGGCGACTTCTATCCTTTGAAATTGGTGACCATATGTTTTTGAAAATATCACCTAGAAATGGTTTGATGAGATTTGATCGAAGTGGGAAATTGTCACCTAGATTCATTGGTTCTTTTGATATTTTAGAACGAGTGAGAGAAGTGGCCTATCGTCTTGTCTTACAACCACAACTTTCGGGGTGCATAATGTATTCCACATTTGTATTCGTAAGTATGAACTCGATCCTTCCTATGTCCTAGATTGGACAAGCTTAGAGGTGGATGAGAACACCTCATATGAAGAGAGACCTTTGAAGATCTTAGACACTCGAGAGCAAGTTATGAGGGGAAAAACCATCCCTTTAGTTAAAGTATTGTGGCATCACCACGGGGTAAAAGAGGCTACCTAGGAACGAGAAGCCGAGGTCCGTGAGAAATACCCATATTTGTTTAATGATGTGTAATTTTATTGTTTTCTTTCTCTTTGAGGATAGGTATTTGGCATATGTGAAGAAGTAATGAGAAAGTAATGTTTTCTTGGCGATTTAGACTTTTATATCCTTATTCAAATTGTAATTTTGATTTTCTCATCGGTCAATCTTGTTTTTGTTGTTGTTGTTGTTGTTGTTGTTGTTGTTGCTGGTTTGGTGCTTGTCTTCATTGGGATTGTCGGAGTTTATTGTTAATAGGAATCGCGAATTTCAGGGACAAAATTCTTTAAGGAAGGAAGGCTATAACACCCTATTTTGTGAGACCACTCGAGTGGTCAAGTGGTCACTTGAGCAGAGAATTGGGGTTCCCAGTATCTTGTCTGTAAATTGGGTATAAGGAAGACATCACTTGAGCGGTCAGGTGGTTGCTTGAGCGAAGATGTGTTGCTCCTAGTATTTTCACTATAGATCTGCAAAACTTCTGGGACCTTGCGTTTACCACTCAAGCAGTGGAATGTTCGCTCAAGCGGTCTGTTCAAGACGACAGATTTAAAAGTCAATCTAAGCTCATTTTTCTCTCACTTTTTCATACCCTTTCTCTCTCAAACACCCATTTCCAAAACCCTAGCCCTAAAACACTTGATTTCTCTTGATTTTACCTAAAATACCATAGAACTTTCAAGGAGGTTGAAGAGCAAGCTTAGCTCAAAAGTCCTACCAATTATTTTGCAATTTCTTGAAGCTTTGAGTTGGGTTTTCACCTTTTGCCTTCACTCTTGAGGTAGGAGTACATTTAATTTGATATATCTTTGATTTGGGACACATGTGGTATTTTCTTTATTTATAAAGATGTATGAAATGGGTTTATGATATGAAGTGGGTTTAATAAATAAAAGGGGTTATACTCCATGTTTTGGAAAAATTTATGCATATCTGTGTTAATAATTGTTAGAAATGGTGAATATTGACTCTTTATGTGCAAAGGAGGGGAAAGCCCCAATTTTTCCAAAAATCCCAATTTTCAAATTTGATTTAATAATAGGTTTGGCTAAATTGACTCTTAAATGAAATTGGGTGAATGATTATGGTAAGGGAGTTGGGATATGAGATTTTTTAAACTCTTTAAGTATATGTATTGAGATTGGTAAATGTTGAAATTGTGGAAATAGTGAGATTGGAGAAATCTGTTTATTGTTGATATTACTAAATGTTCCTGTGTATTGAACAAACCTTAGAGAAATTTGATTTGAAAACTCATGCATCATGTGCATCATAATTTCTTTTGTGATCTTACCATTTGTGGATGCTTGGAAATTGTCGGAAGTGGGTAAATAGCGTACGAGTCTGGGTAGTTGAGTCGAGTCTTTGGTAATGGGTTGTGTGTTATATTTGGCATCCGCGCGGGGTGTCAAGGTGCCTAATTGCCGTGTCTTGAGCATCTTGCCGGACAAATGTGCGCCGTTTTTAGAGTCGGAAAATGTAAAAAAACATAGTTTTTGGTGTCCACGAGCCCGCTGCTTCAAGAGTCAGCGAATGTGGAAAAGAAAGGTTTTGGGTGCCCAATGCCTTGCCGTTTTAGAGTCGAAAATGTGATACTATTTTCAGCATATGAATCTATATATATATGGTGTTGTGGCTCTTGCTTGTGATGTCACAGATTATTTGCACCCCATGGTTTGGTTAAGATATATTTTTTTGGCATCATGCATTTGGCATCATTGTTTTAAAAAGGAAAAGGCTTGGATTTTCCCATCTTTTGCATGGCATAATCATATGCATCTCGATTAATTATATATCTTGTTAATGATATTTCCTACTGGGCAATAACTCATCCCAAAACTAACAACATTTGAGGAAATGATGTTGTAATTCTGCCCAAGTGATGTGGCAATAAGTTTGTTTTGGATGAGAGCACGAAGGCTCTATGAATACTACATATTAAGGCTTCGAAGCTACTTTTTGTGTATGGGACGAAAGTCTAATTTTTTGTGTATTCAAGGGAAATCCTTGATAAGATGTACTCCCTTAGGGCACTAGACTTTTGTGTTTATCTCTTGCTTTTTGAACTATTGGTATTATTTTACTAATGTAACTCGAATAATGTTGTAATCACTTAAGTAGTTCAATGGAGAAGAGATTATTTTTGTTGTATGGAAGGTACTCCGTAATGGTTTGCACTATACATTAGTTGGATAATTTATATTTAATGTTATAAATTAAGATGATATTTTTAGGGCGTTACACTTGCCGTCGTGACCAACCCTGCTATTGTGATTCATTCCCTACCATCGTAACCCATCCCTTCTCTATCATATATATATATAGAGAGAGAGAGAGAGAGAGAATCCTTGGGTTTTCAAATCTTCGACGAAGGTATGAGTTGCACTGTCGGTGGCAAGGAATGGTAACACGAGTTATAGCAAGGAGAGGTGACGTGAGTTGGAGAGAGAGAGAGAGAGAGAGAGAGAGAGAGGAACGTGACAAAGGTTGAAAGAAGAAGAATTAGAAGTAGAGAGAGAGAGACAGAAAGATGCGACAAGGAGAAGAGGAAGAGTCGCTAGAGAATGAGGAGGTGCCGGCGGCAGCTAAGGTTAGGGTTCGATGGATGGTGTGGATTAAGAGATGATTGATTTGCGTAAAGGTTAAAAATGTAATTTACTAAAAGGATAAAATTGTAATAAAAACATTTAAGAAAATGGTGTGTATTGAGAGGATTGAAGGTATGTAAACAGAATTCCTAAAGAACCTCCTAAGACTTTTCAAATGTAGCTAACCTTGAAGAATTTTATTAAAACAACTGCTGTAATAGTGAGTCCGTTAAAGTCACAAAAATATGATAATACTAGTTATAATAACTAAAAGACATTGTTTAAATTCCTTAAAAATACTCTTACACTATAAAATTTTGTTAAATTTCTTATGATATCTCCGCTCTAAGGATGCACACATATTTCTCCTTTGTAGAATATGGGCATTTTTAAAGGGTTGTATTACCCAAAAAGCAACCTAGGAGAGGGGTGAATTAAGTTTCTACAAATAACAACAATAATACCCCAATAAAAATTACCAATTAGTACAATAAATTATTAACAAGCACAATGATGAACTTATTAGTAAATGATCAAGCAAAATAACAAAGAAATATAACTAACACAGAAAGTAGATCAAATGATTAACACATGAATATCAAATAGCTATAGCAGTAGTAGGAAAGTAAAGAGACTAGGGAAGAGAATACAACACGATTTATAGTGGCTCAGCTTCAACCGAGCCTACACCCACTCCTCAAGCTTCACTTGAGATTTTCCATTATTTTGTAGCTTCATAGGGGTGCTAGCAACCTCTTGTAAATAGAGCAATCCTCCATAGATTTCTAGCTTCACAAGGGTGCTAGTAGCGTCATATACATGGAGCAATCTTCCACAAATTGGAGGAGCAAAAAAAAAAAGATTGGAGAATACTTCAGACAACTCTAAGGATGAGTTTAAGACTGATGATAAAATCAAAGAAATTTCTTAGCTTAAGTCTATCTGAGTTTTCTGATAACCTCTCACAGGTTGATAAGCTTAAGGCTAGGAGCACAGTGTTTGATTTCTGAAAAAGAAGATAAACTCAAATGAAGAACACTTCAGGAACTCACTATGTAGAGAGTATGTGATTGATGATATGAAAAATGTTTTGCTCGTTGTTTCTGTTCTCTCTCTAATCTATGTAGCTATTCCCAGTGCTCGATATATAATAGAGTTGAATGTTGTGTTTCTGAGAAGCCCATCGTCGTCTTCCCGTTGAGGAGATGGGTTGATGATGGGTGAGATAATATACAAATCAATGCTCAGTAGTTGTCTCTAACCCATGCAAGATTTTCCCATTAAATGATGGTTATCTGATGCAAAACCATTCTTTTATTAGTTCACAGTATCTGACATGTTCGGTGATCATTTGCATAGTGGGACGTCTGCCCGAATGTCCAAAGCCAAGCTTTGTGTCTGTGGGTCGTCTACCCGGATGTCCTATGAAGTCCCTACCGTCAAGGTTGTCATTCGTGGTCGTCAAGCATACTGTTGTTTGATGTCTAGAGCGAAACAGAACTGATCTAAAACGAAATTGAGCCAAAATGCATTGGCCAGTCGTCCCCCCAAATGTCCGCCTAATCGTCCAAGCTTGCCCAAAGCTATAGAAGAAAGTTGCCAAAATTTGGCTCAGTTAAACGACCGGCCGACCTGTCGACCACCCCTTTGTGGGATCAACCTCGTCTGCTACTACTCTATGCTGCTGCTTCTTAGGCTTGATTCAGTACCTATTTAAGCTTCATTTGGCCTTCAGAAACATAGTTAAGCACAAGGAGAACATAGATTATAATGATTTAATTAAATAATAAATTTTCAATCATAATCCATTTCTCAAAATAAATCAAAACAAAATCACCAAAATCATGTTATTTATGCTATGACTAACAAAGAGATTTTCTCTAGGGAACTTGCCTACTGCACCATCGTAGTTGGTATTTATCAACTTATTACAGAACATGTTTTGATGATTCAAATTGTTTATGTTAATGAGCATTTTAAGTCGATCATCCATGTGGAAAATTAGATTGATCATACAATTGTAATCATATAATAATATCACATTTGTTATTAAAAATAGATAATAAATATGATTTTGAGAATATATCATTGATTATTTTGAAAATAAATGTGATCGAATCATGCAGTTATAATTGTTCGATTAAGCTATTCTTTTGCATAAATGATTTGCTCGGAGGACTTTATAGATAAATGGTTTGGATAATTGAAGTGGATCCCATGATGAGTTTGTCAAAGAGTTAAGATTCTCTCATGTTAGGATCTCAATAATGCCTCACAATATGATTCAATTGGCAAGGCCAATTGAACACAATCTCTTTTTAAAAAATGCAATTAATGTCGATGTTAATGTAAATTGTATATTGAAATATGTGAAAAGTTAATAAAAATATAAATATTTATCGAAATTTTTTCTTTTCCTTTCCACATTACTTGGTCTCAATGGGCAATCATTAGCAAGACCTGTTTCAAAATGAGAACCATGGTTTAATGGATTTACCCTTAGGCCGGACTTGAATTGAGCTTAATGATGAATTGTTTATGATAAGTTTAAAAGTTTAACAAGCTTTAAAATTATCTTCGAGTTTAGTTTGTCTTATCTTTTAGGCTCATCGCAAAAATGATGAACCAAATTAAAATAGCTTGATTTTATTTATTTAAGTTCATGTATGCAATATTATTCAGCCAAGTTCAAGTGAGCGTAGAAAATGATATTAAATTTAAATTTAACTTATTTACATAAGATTGGGATCGAATAATTTGATTTGTTATACAACTCTATTGAAATATGAAAAAATCAATTCATTATTGATTACATATATAGAAAAATTACCTTCAAAAGTAAATCTATGAATGTTGGACTGTCTCCAATATCAAATCGGACTAGACAGTCTAATCTGGCCTCTTGGGCCCACTTTTAGGCCCCGTTTTGATGATCTGAATATATTTTAGAGTTCATCGAATACATCTTCTTTGTAAAAAAATCAAGTTGATTGGATAACGGAAATCACGTGTTTGGATCAATTTTGTATAAACTATTTCTTTTCTTATCGTCTTTTTTTTTTATAATACAAACTGATCTGAACACGTGATTTGTATTATCTGATCGACTTGATTTTTTGTAGGAATGATATATTCAACGAATCCTAAAATATGAACAATTCGGATCATCAAAATGTGGCCCAAAATTAGGCACAATGGGCCAGACAACACTTCTCCAATCCGATTTGGGACTGGAGAGAAACTGGTCCCTATTTTGAGTATGGTCCAAATCGGACTTTAATACTCTCCATTCTATGTAGGGCTATGCACAAGTTGGTTTGGGTCAATTTTGCTACTGAACTGTCACTCGACTCAAATAGAAGAACACCACCCAATTTCGACCAATCACCCTTCGAAACCACAAAGCAGCGGGTCTTTTTCAATAGTTAGTTATCTGTTTGAATGAATAATATTTGAAGAAAAAAAAAAGAATTAGTAAGGGAGGGAGGGGTGGCAAATCAGAGGAGGAAATAAAGGAGAATGGGTTTCGTAGGGGTTGAGGGAGGGGATTAGAAGAAGGGCTATGAGATTAGAGAGTGAGAGCGAAAGAGCAAATGTCGTTCTCATGTTGCCAATCTTCTTGTTACTTCATTGCTCTGATCACTTCGTCATGGCTTCATGTTGTTGCCAAACCATCAGTCTGAGACTCTTTGTAGAGAGAGAGAGAGAGAGAGAGACTATAGCACTTTGAATTTTTCTTCATCGCTCGATCGATGGATTGGTCGCTTGAGCGGTCTTTCGAGTCTTCTAGTACTTTTGTAGGTCTGTGATTCTGAGAGTTGTTGATCTTCGCTCGAGTGCAGGTTTGGTCACTCGAGCAGTCTACCTTGTGTGGTCTAAACTCTTGGAAGGTGTCATTGTGTGCTCGAGTGGTCACTTCGTTTGCTCAAGCGATGTCACTTATGTGTCTAGTCGCTCGAGCGGTGTTTTGTTCGCTTGAGCGGTTTGTCTGTTTTCAACAGCTATAAAAATCACTTTTAGTCACATTTGGATCACTTTTCTCTCTTTCTTCTCTCTCATTCCTCCATTTTTTAGCTTCCAAGCTCTTCCCACTAGTAAGAGGTGGAGGCGAGCGCATGCTCAATCACAGGCTCAGTCTTTGTCTTCGTTAGGGGTTTCAGACTTGTCAATTAGGAAGCCTAGTGAGGTTCAGGCTTCAAGCCAGTCTTAGAGTAGAGAGTCTACTGTTTGTTTTGATTGTGGTCATCTGGGCCATGTTAGACGTTTCTGCCCGTTGTGTCTAAATTCTTCAGGTGTTTTAAAACCTTGTCGGACTCTATCCCTTCAGTCCAGTAGGGGACAGTGCCAATACCAGACCTGTGTAGGCCAGACTTCGAGTGCTTTATGAGGGTCAGCTTTTTTATCATCACAGTAATATTACCCTTGAGAGGGGCTTTTGTATTAGAGACCGGTGGTTTAATATTTGAACTTTTGTTGTCTACTGATGTGTTGTTAGGTGCTGAGGCATCATGGTACTATGTTGTATTTGCATATTGTTGTTGCTGTTTGTTATTCCTCATGTGTAGGAGGCTTATGATGGATTTTGGACTTTTATATGTGTAATGAGAAATTGTTCATGCGATTGGTAACTGTAACGGTACTGTATATATGTTAATGTTTTATAACATTGTTATATGATGGCCTTTGAGCCTTGTTTTATTTGGGAGTTAATTGTTGAGAACGGGAATCTGTGGATGGTTGTGGTTAGGGGTGTGATGTGGTGAAAACAAGTTATAAGGTTAGGGTAAGTCGAGTATGAGGGGATGCGAGACTTTAGGGTTTGTGAGATTGGTCGGTTATGTGAAAATGTTTCAAGGGAGTGTGAGATTTGTGTGTTGGGGTGGTAAGAATGATACTTGACGGAGATGTTTAGTATTTTTGTTTTGTTAGTTAATGAGTTCGTGGTGATCCTATTGACTGTGAGAAGCGTGATGCGTTTGTTGAGGTATTATTAGATATGAGATGGAGTTTTAAGAGTGAAAAGAGAATTTTGTGGGTAAGTACTAGAAGTATTTCTTAGGATGAAGAATGATTATGTTCACAGGTAGTGAGTGAATATTCTTTTGTGTTCAGAATTATGTGATTGTCATTGACCACATCGGTCTTACGTTCAAGGTGTAAAAGGTAATTGTCATATAAGCATATGAGGGGTGATTTCTTTAAGAAACAATAGTGGTATGGCCAAGTCTTGAAGAATCTAGGGTGATTCAAGGAGTAATAAAGCTAGGTGGCACGTTTGTGTTTGGTACCGAGCATTCAGTTTTATAGAGTTGGTTAAGCGGTTGGTTGATATTGGAATGTGGTTGACAAATAGTCACACAAGGTCTAGCTTGAAGTTTGGCAAAGAGGGTTGTAACCTTGTAAGTTCCTTAGAGTGGTTTCTCGAGAGTGGAGTCTCGTGTTTGTGGGTGTAGAAGCTTGTGTGAAGCTTGCTTTGAATAGTGAAACTCCTCGGGTTAGAGTAGTGTGTGTAGGGTCATGGCTTTACATGTGCATTACGCCACGTGTGGTTGATAACTTATGATAATGTTTATGATAAAAAGGGAATTTCAAGTTAATGAACTTTCTTGTGTTTTGTTGCGTTGATAACGCGATTGTTATTTCTGTTACAAATTGGTCTGTGAATTTGACATATTTGTTTGTTGTGGCATCATGGTAAGAGTAATGGATATCATGAGATGGCAGTTGTTGAGTTTGAATTGGAAAATGTTTTTTTCCTGGAATTATAGCCTTGGATGGCCTTGTTTAATGGGAGTGTTGTGGAGCTAATCTAAATTACAATGAGGAATTTCACTGTATAGTCATGTGCAACTTACTTACGGATGATTATGTGTCTTGAATCACACCTTTGTTTTCGGAAAGCATTTATAAAAATTTTGAGTTTTGCTTGAAAAGCAGAAAATATATTTTGGTTATGATCAGAATGAGTTTTGGACCCTTGTGGAAAATGTTCTACATCTAGGAAAATATTTTTTTTAAAGAATCGAGGAAATGATGAATATTTTTTTTTTTTATAAAGTTTTGTTGTCATTTATTTTGCCTGGAATAATGGACGTTGAATTGTGACTTAGCTTGAATTGCCAATTTTGGTGTGGATGCTGGTTTGAGGAGTGTTTTGATATTATTGAGGCCTGTGTAGAAGGGTGTTATTTCTGACCTTGCTTTGTTCAGAATTTTCTTTTCTTGTGTGAGTTCATTGAGACTTTTCTTGTGGAGATTTCTTTCGTATCCTAGTATTGAGCACTCGGGTGCTTGTGGTCGTGTTATGATGGTTACTGCTTGGTAGATGCTTTTAGTATGCGTGTGGTTGTGTTTCTGTTTTGTCTCGCAGACCCAATGAATTGTATGGGTCGAGGAGACGTTTGTGTTTTGCTCCTTGAGTTTCGTTGTTCAGGCGTCTTTGGGGGCCCAAAAGGTTGAATTGGGATACGAGAATCTATCCCAAGTATAGATCCAATCCTTAGTGGGTGGTTGTGCTTACGGTTGTGATGAGTTGCCTTTGTTCGGCCTTACCTTCAATTTCGAGGATGAAATTTCCTAAGGTGGGTAGGTTGTAGCACTCTGAGTTTTTCTTCATCACTTGAGTGACAGATTGGTCGCTCAGGCAGTCTTTTGAGTCTTTCAGTACTTTTGAAGGTCTGTGATTCTGAGAGTTATTGATCTTCGCTCAAGTGCAAGTTTGGTTACTTGAGTGGTCTGCCTTATGTGGTCTGAACTTTTGAGAGGTGTCCTTGTATGCTCGAGCGGTCACTTTGTTCACTCAAGCAGTGTCACTTATGTGTTTGTTCGCTCGAGTAGTGTTTTGTTCGCTCGGGCAGTCTGTTCGTTTTCAGCAGCTATAAAAATCACTTTTAGTCACATTTGGATCACTTTTCTCTCTTTTTTCTCTTTCCTTCCACCATTTTTGAGCTTTCAATCTCTTGCCACTTGGTTTTCATCTACTTTTACCCATCTTTGAACCATAGTCCCTTAGACCTAAACGTAGAGGGTCACGACGGCTTCATTTTAATCTGAGCGGATCATGTTTTCATCACCGTGGATTTTTCAGTTTTCTCCTCGTTGCTTCAAGAGGTAGGGATTTCTTTGTTCCTCTTCAATACCTCATCTATAGATAGACATGTGGAAGATTTTATTGCATAAAAATAATATCCATTATGGATTTCTTTGAAAATCATAAAAAGGATCTAGGGTTTGAATGTTTGGAGTAGGAATTGTGAAATTAATTGTTGTTGGGTTAATTGGAGGGTAGCTTAACTTGTGTGTGTTGAAAAAAGGAAAAAGCCCTAATTTTATAATTTGATCTAATTAATTAATAAGAGGTAAAGTTAACTAATGTTGTGTCTTGTTAATATTGAGTTATGTTATTATGTTAATAGTATAAAGGGAAAATCAACGTTGATAATGGAATTTATTCAGATTAATCATGTTAAGTTGAGTTGGTTATGGCTTGGAATCCATGGATGTGGTTTTATCGAAAATGTAAAAATTGGTCTTTCTGAAAGAAAAGGATTTGGGCAATGTAACTTGGAAAACAAAAAGGGTTGATTTTGACAAGAGAACGAAATCATGATGTATTGTAAATTCAGAATTTGAACTTGAGGTTGGATTTGAAACTGTTGAATATTGTTGTCATTATCACTGTTGTTGAATTTAAGGTCAAGTGAGAGTCGGGCTACCGAATTGCGTGTGTTTAAATATTTATGCTTAGAGGTTTTGTCATTGGTGATCGGTGGAGGATGACATTGTGATGTTGAATAGATTTTGTGTATGTAATACACTTGGGTCATTTATATTTATTTGAGTTATGTGATGGTTAGAAATGTGCATGCGCTAAGAATAAGGGGTACCATTACCTTCTAGCTAGCGCTTGGAGAATTGGCTGCACTAAGAATGTGGGGTGCTAGTACCTTCTAACTAGCCACTGGAAAACATGGTAGAGGTACCATTACCTTCCATCTGGTGATTGGTAAATTGGCGTGAGTATTGGAAAGATGTATCCTTGGCATACCGTGCTTGAGGCAGGTAGAGCGTTGTTGGTTTTTCCCGTTATCATCTCAGTTCCATTTATGTGTTTCATGCATGGTGATGATTATTTTGTAGGGGATGTCAATTGTCTTATATGGTTACATAAGGAGTATTTTATATGTATCGTCTTCATGTTTGTTGGGATGCTTCTATTTGGAAATTATAATTTGGAATTAGGTGTGAGTTTAGTAACTAGGGAAAAGTATTTGGATTTTGTGAGTTGTTTTCAAACACCCATTACTGTCTAGAAAGTTTAAAATAAAGAAGTAACACGAAGAAAGAAAAGAGAACGGTTTTGTGTTGTTGGACAAATCGAATGATTTTGAGAAAAATACCTATATAAGTATATTTTCAAGTATAAACTGGAACGTATGTATATATGGTATGACTTAAAACATTCATGATCATAGCTATCTGTAAGTTGTTATTGTTTAGGAGCATGTTGGGATCCTTACTAGACTTTATGTTTATCCCTTGTTGCTAATCCTTTTCAGGTGAATGTCAAGAAGTGATTCAAGATGGAAGATTTTCATTATCTATTGGCCACGGGGCCTTTTATTTGTTGGCTAAATGCCGTTGTTGTAAAAAGGGTTGAACCCTTTCTCTTTTATGTAATGATGTAAGCCTACGGGCAATTTACTATAATCATGTTTACATTTGCTTTGTATATGAATGCGAGAATCTTCATTTACTTATCTTTATTAATATATTGGAATTTCTGTCTGCTATCTCTGAAATTGTTTATAATAATGGTTTGGAATGTTATCCGAGTAATAAAAGTGGGGCATTACACACACAGAGAGAGAGAGAGAGAGACAGTGTGTGTGTGTGTGTGTGTGTGTGTGTGTGTGTGTGTGTGTGGAATGCCAGTCGTTTGAACTTGAAAATCTCTGAGAAAAAAAAGAGACGTGATTTAATTGACATGAGGAAATTATTCATTGCTCCAAGAGCATTGCTTCACACCATTCATGTTTAGACAAGTATCTAATTGTCTCTCCAAAAGAGACAAATAAGTAGTGGGATCCACTATTTCAACCAATAATACATAGGTTGGGGCACCACCTAGATTTACCCCTGAGGCAATAAATAATTTCTCGAGTGATTCAACGTAGCCCGAGTTTTTAGTGGCCTAAGTTTGCCCAAATGATGTGGCTTCGGTGATGTGGCGGTGACATGGAAATAAAAAATATATATATATACATATATATATTTAAAGATACTAAACCTACCTGTTGTTAATAATATACGATTTCATGAGATATTTTATCAATTCTTTTTTCTAGTAAATTTTATATCCTTTGCATACCAATATTTAGTAGATTTTGTAAAAAAAAATTAATACGTTGTTGACAGTTTATGATTAGTACTAGTAATTGATTACGATCTAATAACAGATCTTGAATATAAAAGTGGTAATAAATACTCATAAAATAGAAAAACTTATTACTTATAATTTTAAGATGCTTTGATTTTAGGCTCACTATGCTTCCAAAATACGAATAGTATCTAAAGACTTTGACCGTTACCTGAACGTAGTCGACGTACGGCTCTGACGTTGGCAAGCTTTCAATTTACAGAGGTGGCTAACCTCAACCTTTCCTTCCTTAGATCATGTTAAAACAGATCTATTTTGTTTCCTACCTCAAACCGTAATTTCATAAACTGCTTATTTGGTTATGTAGGAGACCTAAGATCAATAATTTGACATACAGTAGTAACACACATTTTTCTGGAAATAAAAAACTTTTTTATTTATTGAATAAAGAGTTACAAGGAAAGGGGTGCATGTAGACTGTTAGATTGCTAGAGTATTATTTGCTCTAAGAAGGCTTGAGAACCAAACTTCTTTCTTAGTTTCAAGTATACTCTAAATAATATGTGTCCTTTCTTGCTTTCCCTTAGAGCATCTCCAATGGTGTGTCATTGGAGCTGCTATTGCCAAATTATGGTAGCAGTTGATAGAAAGGCACCTCCAATGGCAAGTTTTAGCAGCTGCTATCTTTGACAAATGCCAAAACTTGTGTCAAATATGGCACAAGCTTTGGCAACTGTCAAAGTTGCCAAGTCAACTTCAACTAACCGTTTCCTCCCTCCCTTTCTCTCTTTTTCATCGTCCTTTCCAAACACAATTTCAATATTCACCCAAAAATCACAAAAATTTCAACATATCAAATTTCAAAACATAGAATCAATTTCCAAACATAGAAGCAAGCTAGAAAATCAACAATTTAAAAATTTAAAGCACAGGATCATCAAGGACCGAATTTCCAAACACAGAATCAACAATTTCCAAACATAAAATCACCAAATTTCCAAATTTCAATTTCACCAATTTGAAGCAAACAAAAAAAAATTAAAAAAATAGAAAATCAACACAATGAAAAGTAAAAAAAAAAAAAAACCTGACAGAGATGGGTTGATCTTCTTTGTGTTCATTGGATGATCTTCTTTGCGCTCATTATTAAGAATGGAAGGCTTCGGCGGGTGGTCTTCCATGTCCATGGGAGATGAAGGAGTTTAGAGGTGGGTTTGTGAGATTTGGAGACATGGATGATCGATTTAGAAGGAATTAAGGCGTTTGGAGTCAGATATGGCAGACGACGGCGATTGGCAAATCTGGGTTGTAGGAGTGTGTGTGTGAGAGAGAGAGAGAGAGAGAGAGAGAGAGAAAGGAATGAGATAAATAGAGGGGTGAAGGGTAAAGAGAGACAGAGAGCAAAGTGAGAAGTGTCTATCCGTAAGTGAAATCTGGCTTGGCAAACGGCGGTTGGTAGACAGCGACGATTGGCAGATCTAGAAAAAAAGAAATTTGGTCTATCTGTGGAGAGGACCGATCAGTATGGAGAGAGAAGAGATATAGAGAGAAAGAGAGAGAAAGAAAAATCAGAGAGAGGTGTCTATTCGTGAGAAGGACCGATCAGTATAGAAAGAGAAAAGATATAGAGAGAGAAAAGAGACAGAAAGTATCTAGAGAATAGAGAGAGGAAGATGATTATAGAGAACGGAGATAGATAGATGAAGATGATTCTAGATAATAAAGATCTCGTCTTTTAGAAATAAGAGATAGAGATCTCAGCCGTTGGAAATGAGAGATAGAGTGTCTTGGAATGTGTAACATGAGCCCAACTGCTCTATTTGAATCTGAAAGTTAAAAAATGACTATTTTTCCAAACAGACAAGACACCGACAGCTATAATTAAATGGCTATTTTTCTTTCAATTTGAGTAGTATAAATAGGCATACCTTGTTTCACCAATTTGTGTTCACAGCAACAATTTTTCTTTCAATTATATTTTCTTTTCTGTTTTTCACACAATCAGTATGGAAGGTTCATTAAAAACAAAAAGAGGAAAATCATTCACCACTCAAGAAGATGTGTCAATTTGTAGAACTTGGTGTCACATTATTGAAGACCCAATTGTTGGGAATTCGCAATCTCATGCTCATTTTTTGGGAAATTTTTTTGAAAATTATTGTTCATTGTAGAATGATCACTCAAGAACACAAGTATCTATCTCATCTCGATGGGGTGTAATCATGAAATGTTGCAACAAATTTCGTAGGTGTCTAGCACAAGTCGAAAATCTACATCCAAGTGAGGCGTCACAAGTTGATATAGTAAGATTTCATTTTCATTTATTATGTTAGTTTTTTATTTTGTCTTATATAAAAATTAACTAATTAATTAATTTAATATTTTATTTATATAGATGCTTCAAGCAAAACTGTTATACCATCAAGATGAAAACAAACATTTTGCTTTTGAACATTGTTGGCCAATCTTGCAAAATAATATCAGGTGGCAAGATGTAGCTCCTATGAACACGGTGAAGTCAAGGATATATACATTGTTTTCCCCTAATTCAGCCCCCGATTCCCCTATAGATAACTGCATTTCTCTTGAAGATGACACCAGTCCAAGTGTTGATAACAATCCAATTGTTAGTGAGGGCAGTGTTTCTAAAAAGGGTAAAAAGCCTATCAGTGGGAAAGCTGCAAAAGAATTATTTTGGAGAAATCAAGTCGTTCAAGCTGAAGTCCAAAAAATGAGCATACAATTGGAGACATTTAACCAACACATTGCTAAGAAGGAAAAGAAAAAAGATGAAAGAGAAGAAAAAAGGATCCAAGCACTGCAGGAGCTGAAAGAACTTGAGATGAAAGAACATGACTTTGAGATCAAAAGACAAGAACATGAAATGAAAAAAGAAGAATATATGATAATGACTACGTACATTTCTCATTTGGACCCTCAGATGGAAGCATATTACACAACGTGAAAAAATGAGATTTTCGCTAAGTGGTCCTCAATTGTCAGCAGCCCAAATTACTATTTCCCCCTGCCTCCTAATGAATAATTACGGGATAATGTATTTTTAAATTTTGCAATGTCATTTATTTTTTAATGTAATTGTTAGTCTTTATTTGCAATGTCTTTTTTTTTTTTTTTTTTGGTAATGAAATTTCATTTTTTTTTATTTTTCAGTATTTTCTACAACAAAATGTAACATTATTTTTGCAATGTATAATTTATTAAATATGTAGTGATGTATTTTTGGGTGGGGTGAATTATATTTAATTTTTTTTCCCAATTTTTCAAATTTTTTTCAATTTTTATATTTGTCTAGTTGGGAATAATATAAATATATATATATATTTTTACAAATAGTTATAAAAAGGTCACAAAAGACAAAAAATAAAAAATAAATAAAATCACAAAAAAACTTATATCTAAACAACACCTACAAACTTGGAGAGAAAGTTGGTTGAGATTTGCCAAAATAACGAATGACCATTGGAGTACCGTTGCTATAATTTGGCAAAATAGCACTATTCATTGCCAAATTATAACAATAGTAATGGCATTATAGCAACAACCATTGGAGATGCTTTTAAGGTCTTTATATAGGCATCTTTTGGACTTCAAGTCTAGACTTCAACATAATCTATAAACATAAAATATTTTACATATGACATTTTATTGTTGCTAGAAGACAAGCAAAAGACAAGCAAGCATATGATGTGGTCACATGATGATCACATATTATTTATGAACAAGAGACACCTGGTGATATAGTCACATGTAGATGTAGTCTTCTCAACCTATGGTTTTGCCAAATTGTCCACAGTTTTGTCAATCCATTGCATTATCTAGATTCCACACCCCTTCATCACCCATGACATCACTAAGATCATAATTCTCATAATATTCTTCAAACGTTTCATCTCATTCTTCTAGATCTTGCTCCATCAAATATTTTTTTCAAAATTTTACATCCTCTTTTAGATAAATATGTTCTAGAACCTACCTAATCTAAGTAATCATCTACTAATTTATAAGTCAATCCTAGAACAATTATTTTTTCCGCCAAGGATGGTGTTACTGCAAAGGTGGTCCTTTCATAATGAACTAATTTAAACCCAACCCTTGCTAATTCTATACTTTCATGAGATATTAAGAAAAATCCTCTTGCCCTTGCCTTCGTTGGATCTATTATAAAAGATACTTCCCAAATTTTGAACCAATCATATTTGTACAAGATCACGTCATTCTTGTCTTTTATTTTTATCAGATAATAGGCTGCATTTAGACATCCATTTTTACCTTCGTTTGTGCAGTTGTAAATGTGATGAGCACTATGCTTAGATATTTTTTTATAGATTTCATAAATTCTTTTGAAAATGAATTATTCAAATTTGGTGAGTTGAGAGAACATGGTACTCTATGGGTAAGGTGGAACATCAAATGTATTAATTATTCCCAATTTCCACATTTGAACTAGAGGATCTTTTAGGCTGATGATATTATCTAGATCAAATGAAACTTTTAGCATTCTATAACTGTACAAGGTTATCTGTCTAATAAAGTAGCACCACTGAGTTCCTAGATAAGTGACACTTTGTTCATACCATTTAAGAAATAACTTAATAAAAGTACATTCTCTTATTTTATTTTGAATATCATAAGGGAGCTAAATAAACAAATATAATAATTATAATCGTAAAAAGGTTTTGGCAACTAAATAGGTGGTTCTACTGAGCTTGTTTATCGAATAGCTCTTCCCTGCTGACTATATTTTCTGATAATTTCAGCGTTGTCTTGTGTCACCAAGTCTAGCACTTCTTCACTCTCTGCCAGGAGTGTTTCCTTCTTTGGCGATGTGCATCTTGTGGATGTGAAAGCCATTTGCAAGTTCTCGAGTTAGATTATTTGTTAAACTATTTTTATTACCATTAATATATTTTATATCAAAGGTAAATTATTTGAACGAAGTTGTCATCGTAAAAGCCTCCATCATGCCTACATGTTAGATAAATTCTTATTTACAAAACCCAGTAGGCCTTTGCAATCAGTTCTTATTAAAAACGATTTTGGCACTTCTATTCCTTTTATTATGGCTAATAATTCTCTTTCCATGGTGTGATAATGTAATGACCCAATTTTTTATTTTTTATTTTAAATAGCCAGCGCATAATTTAATTGAGCAAATTTTCGAATTTGATTGCCGTGTAAATTCTGTGCGAAAACAGTTCAGTTTTGTATTTTTTGAAAATAGTTCCTGATCTCAGAAATTATGAAATTTTTATATGTTGTTCCATATGAGTCTAGCACGTTGGATAAAAATTTCAGAATTTAATGGTGAGTATTTATTTTATGAAAATTCACGGACTGATTGGTGTTCAGTTTAATTTATAGCATAATTTAAAATTGAGTTTTGGGCGTTCAGACCATGATTTGAGATAAATTTGTTGGATCTATTTTGGTATAATTGGACCATATTTGACTTACGGGTGAGACCCATGATTTAGATTTAATTTAAATTGAGTTTATTTAGTGACTCACATTTAACTATTTGGTCCTTTTAAAATGTGATTGGTAATAACCACCTTGGGAGTTGTTATTATTTATTATATAGGATTATAATAAATATTTGATAGTTGATTTTATGGTGTGTACCATTAAACGAAATATATTTTGTAGAGAGAAAATATTATATCATTTTATCATTTATGTTACAAAATATTATGATGATGTGAAAATATACTTGAATGGATATATATATATAATAAAATAATAATGATGATAGAAGAGCAAGCCCACATGGGGGCTGCCCTCCCCCTTTTCATTTCTACTCATTTCCTTTGTTTGGCAAAGAACTTATCATCTTCCTTGTTTCATCTCTCTCTCTCTCTCTCTCTCTCTCTCTCTCTCGGCTGACTCTCTCTTTCATTTTTTTTTCCCTTTAAACATTCATCACACAAAAGCTATGATCCACCAAAATCTATTAGGTTTTAGACCATAGTTCTTAAGATCAAAGTGAAGTGCTTGGAGAGAGCAACATTTTGACCGATGGAGATCGAAATCCAACAAAGTCAAAAATTAGGGTTTTTGCCTGTTTCCTCTTCTAGCTTGAGGTAGGGATTTTTCCTATACTTCTTTATGCACTTTTACTTGATTATAGGGAGCTTAGAGCTGTATATAATTTAATTAGAATTTTTTGAAAATTTTGTGATTTATTTGCTTAAAAGAGAAATTTTGAGAAAAAAAAAAGTTGATGCCCGTATTGCGATAATGTAAAATTGGAATATGTTTGTAAGATTATGAAAGAGTTATGTTTTAAATTTGAACAAAAACGGACTTCGATTCGATTGGTTTTGAAATTTTTACCGGTTTGTGACCAAAAGAGCATTTTTTAAGAAAACAAAGGAATTACGTTTAACTTTTGAGACTTTTGATCAAAATAGGTTGTCATAATAGAATAATGCTTGGAGAATGAGTTTGGAAAGAAAATGATGTTTTCTTGGGTATTAACGTTTTTATTTTGTTTAATGTATCTGTTGGAATAAAACCGACACGGTTAGAAATGGACCTTGAGAGGTTACCGGACACGATTATGATATGAAAATTAGTGTAGTTGTTCATATTTGACGAGATGTGGAATAGATTGTATTTATCGAAATTTTTTTTGGAATTTAATTATATAAATATCCGTTTAAAAATATCTGTTTTAGGCTATAGGTGGATGATAGCCATGATTGTTGTAGAAATGCATGAGACTTAGTTAAGTTGAACCACATTCCTCATTTGTTGCATTGGACATTGCATTACATTCATTTCATTGGAAATGTATCTGTTTTTAAGAAATGTTTGGAAATGTATTTGTTTGCGAAAAGATGAATACTTGGTAAATCTGGGTAAGGGGTGTAGAACTGCGCGGTTAGATGTCGAGCCTTCCAGTTTACTGGTAAAAATGACAGCGGTAGTGCATTAGGGCCTACTTGCAGACGCTCACCTAGAGATTCACAAAGCTTGTTTTCATGTAACAGATATGGTTTAAAATGGAAATGATTTTATATATGTTGTTGCATCTCAACATTGCATGCTTTATAAAAAGAGAGATAAATTATTTTATCATGAGCATGGCATGAGCATACTCCTCTTTAGTCTTGTCATGGTTCATATGTTGTGTAGTATATCTCTACTAGGTTGTGACTCACCCAATAAGGGAAACCATTTCAGGTACAAGTGTTATGCCTTCGCTAAGGCATTGACTTGGGAGGACTCGGAGCTGAGGCTTCACTTTTGTTTTATTGTTATTTGTTGAATGTAAGCCCAGGGCTGTGTTTGCGTTGAGTTAAAATCCCATTTTTTGTAACCAAGATGTTCTTGGATAAATTTGTAAGCCTGTAGGGAACTTATTATCTGGTTGGCTTTCATTTCATACTTGTTGTAAAATGTATGCTTGGGATTGGAACTGAGGCATTGAGATGTGAATAGCATGTATTTGGCATTTGGGATTTAATGGAAATAGATGTATGGAATAGTTAGCTATACATATGTGTTTGTCTATCAGGTGGGTTTGTAGAATAAATAGATATACCCTGCCCAATTTTCGGGGCGTTACAGATAATTACATTTAGTTTGATTAAAACTTCCACTACAGTTGATTGCTTTCTTTTATTTTCAGCATTGCACTCCAGTAATTGTTACTTGCATCGGTTTCTAATACTAGCTTTTTATTTTCATTAGGAAGTGTCATGGTAGGAAAATCTTTACACTTTTCTTTTAAAAATTTTACTAATGTGAAGTCGGTTGAGTTCCAGGTCTAACTTTCATCATTTTTTAATTTCTTTTGTAATGATTTTCTTATTTTAGCTAAGTCTTTTATAAAATCTAAGGCATAAATCAAACATCCTAAAAATCTCTCTAATTATTTTCTATCCGTTATTTTATCAAAAAATTTATTAATATTTTGGAGAACATGACTTTTCATTTTTATTAATCTTGCCTTGATTTCAAGTCCTAAAAATTCTATTTCCTTTGTGTATACACACATTTCTTTTCACTTAACACTATTCCATATTCTTTACATTTTTTTCTGCTATTATTTTGATATCTATTCTATGTTGTTCTATAGATCTAGAAAAAATTAAATGTCATATATATATACAAGACAAATATTTCTTAGTTCCTTGAAGATGTTATCCATTCTTTTTTGAAATATTTGAGGTACATTTTTTTAATCCAAATGACATTACAAACCATTCATAATGTGCTTGTGTCATACTAAAGGCCATTAGTGGTATACTTTCTTCATCCATTTTGATTTGCCAGTATCCACTTTTACAGTCTATTTTGAAGAACCAAGAGGCACCCTATATTCTGTTAAAAATGACTTGCTTATTTGGAATAAAATGACCATCTCTTTTAGTATTATCATTTATTTTTTTGTAATTTATTACCATTTTAGTTTTTCCTCTTTTAATCTCAGCATGGTTTCTAATCATAAATGCTGGACTATTATATGGACTTTTACTATCTCTAATTAATTATTTCCATTTGAGATCTTTTATCTATTTTCTGAATTTCTCTATATCATCATAAATATATACCATTTGTTTTACTGTAATTATTTTATTATGGTCAATTAGGTCTAATTTAGCTATAGTTATATTTTTGTATCAAAATTTTAATGGATCTTTGCTATATAGATTTTTGCATCTTTCTTGATACTTTTTTTACATTTATTCCTGAATACTAGTTTCTTTCATACTTAGTGCAGTTTCGTGCTTGGTTGGGGAGATTACCTCCTCACCACGCTTGCTGCGAACAAAGTCAATGTTGTGATGTATAACATCCATTTTTAGCCTTAAGACTTCAACTAGTTTATTGTTATTTGTAAATATAACAGAGTGTAATGTTTGAGTACAAGAGCTGTATAAAATTTGAAAGTTATTTCCTATGATTACATCATGTGATGGTTTATCAGTTGCCTAAAGTTTAGGAATGATAAAGGTGATGAAATCAATTTCTATAACTAAGTTTTCTATGGCGTCATTATATATTATCATTCTATTATTATCTATTTGAACTATTAATGGTAGATTTTTCTTTTTCCATACATACTCATAAAAGAGTTCCATTTTCCCAAAACACACCGAGCATCCACTGTCTAAGTAAACACATAGTTTGTAAGTGTTAAATCCTTCTATTCGTATTTTCATGGGTATATATATATATATGTAGCTTGCCTTTTTTGCTCCTCGGGTATGATAACCCTACAGTTCGGACTCCTGTGGTTCTGAATCTGATTTCACAAGTGTAATGTGAAATAGATAAACACAAAAAAAGTCTAAATTTGGCAAATCTTTTGGAAAATTATTTTTACTTAAAAATGTGAAAAATAGACTGCTTCGCCAAATTTCAAAGTTGTCACCTAAATATTTTTGGGGAATTTAGGAAATCCGTGACTCGTATCAAAGGCCACTTGCCCGTCATAACCAAAGTGTCTCAGTTTGGGAACTTAGGTATGAGAGGGGAAGGTCATGAATTGATCACCCTACTCACCTGATCAAAGATCGGCCTCTACTAACCATGATATGATTCTTATGTACAGTATATGCTCTTGTTTCGTTTATTATGCTATGTTTACTATGTGATGCACACGAGTATAGACTAATTCACCTAATTTGGAATATTTTGATTTCATGTTTGTTTTGAAATGTGTTTGAATATGTACCACTTAAAAAAGTGATCTCATATGTACATTAATCAAATTACCCCAATTAGGCAAATAGCTTTCATCCACAGGCATTCAAACATGTATATCAAATAAGCACGTAACCTCATGATGATATGCTTGATATGGCAACATTAACATACATGCAATAAGCTAAAGTAAGAAATGCTCATCTAGTACTCAACCGTGACAAGCCAAAAGAAATAAAATCATTCCAAAAATGCATGCTCTACTATGCAAGTGACTAACACAACACATACAAAATGCAAATATGAGGTTCGGTTTGTTAACATGGCATATGACTTAACTCAAAGCATACGATATCACACGTATTCAATTAAGTAGGAAATGACAATATTGGTTAAAATAATGAACCAAACCCGATGCATGCAAAAATGGATACAAGTCATGGTAATGTTATGAAATCAAAACATGAATGCAACATGCAACCATCATAAGCAGATAAATAAAAGGGAGAAAGAAATGAGGGTTGGAAGATATACACAATATTACAAGTGTTACAAATTTGCCCTCGCACAAGAGGGTCCGAATGAATGTCCTAATTAAACTAACTATTACAACACCAAATAAATTAGCGACACTAACTAATTATTACAAATTGAATGAATCTAATTAATTAATCACAACACGGAATTAATTAACTAAGTAACTAGCTATTACAAATTCAAAGGAATTTAACTAATTAATGAACTAACTATTTACAAGTTTTAAATAAATCTACTAATTAGCATTAACTTCATGAGCCATGGGAAGTGGAGAATCACATATGCATGAACAGGAATTTCGCCCAAAAAACCCCTCTGTTTTGCTGCCAGAATTGTTCTGTTTGTAGTCAAAAAATAATTCTAATTTTGCCCCAACCTCTGCTCTGTTCTGCCATGAAAATGGTATTGTCTGCATAAAATCAAGTGGCCAGCCGGCCTTGAAAAGTGGTGGGCTGGATAGACACGTGGCTGACCGGCCTCTGTTTTAGGGGTATGCCCTACTACAATAGAAAGGAAACAAAGCACAAACAAACTATTTCCAGGGGATTTTTGTCCTCTTGGCCTCTCCCTATCATGAAACAGATCAAGGGAGGGATAGACTTGATTCGCAAACCATCAATTGACGCAAACTCATTGCATGATGATCTATGGATCAATGGGACAAAGTCTCAATAAATGGAAATAAAAGACCAGTGAAACCTCCTCCCTATCATGGAGTTGCCTCTCTAGGGAAGTGGTAGACATCACTTCTCGAATCATTAACATCACCAATGAGCATGTAATGACTCAAGATGCAATAGGATCAATTAATGTCCAATTGAACCCAAACCAATTTTATTACTCTTGTTACCATTTTAGTCCAATTTTATTAATCCTTTTTAATTACCTTTTCATTCTTTAATCATCTTAGTCCACAAATGAGAGTTATGTCCACTAATGAAGAAAAGTGTCAAACAAGGAGTTGTTCTTGGCATGAGAGAGATGCAATGCCTTGGTAATGAATCTCCGAATAGATTAAATCATTAAGCATGGAAGGGTCTGTTTCACATGCCTTAAACAACACTCATTTGAAACGACTCTCAAATAAAGAAAACCAAGAAAGGAAGGAGGATGCAGAGATGATTATTACAAGTGTGAGCATATATATGAAAGTTATGAAAATAAGAGCTATCAACTCAAACAGTTTGGTGTCTAAGGCCTAAACCACCAAACCTATGAGAACTACAACACTACAAGCATATTATGCAAAGCATAAATAAAATAAACATACTAAAATAGTCCTAAAATGGGTAAAAACAGTGCTGGAATTAGTATGAAAAAGCTAGAAAAAGTGAGCTAAAATAGAAGAGAAATAAAGCAAGAAAGTAAGAGAAAGAAAGGAGTGGCTAAGCCCTCCATATTTGGACCTCAAAACCACATATTTTTTCCTTTTATAACTCTGAAAATCAGAGGCCAAAAGTTGAGAAAGAAGTGGGAAACACAAGGACAAAAACTTGTAGAGTAAGGTTCAAAGAGGGTGGTCAACCCTTCCACTTTTAGTAGCTTTAAATCACAAGTTTCAGCCCATAAAAACAGTTTAAAAAATAGTACAAAAACAACAAGAAAAGATAGGGAAGAAGTAGTGTAAAGATGGCCAAAGTTATACCTCTTGAAGACAAGTAGTTCTTTGATTTACAAACCAACAAGTCATCACCCTCATGAGTTGAAATTTTAGCTCAAGAACCTCAGCAAGAAACCTCAAATATTTGGTTTAGGAAGTGTTTGGGTTGTGCATGTGTGTTGCAAGAGAGAGAGAGAGAGAGAGAGAGAGAGAGAGAGTGTGTGTGTGTGTGTGTGTGTGTGTGTATGTTTTTCAAGAATTTGAGCTTTGGTAATTTTTTTCTAACCTAAAAACATAAGGTATGGTTAAGTATATATAGAAAAACTAGTTGCTATCTCGGAAATATCTGTATTGAGCCAGTTAATACAGCGCATGCACATGGGGGGACAGCTGGCAACAAATATATGTTTTGCCAGAAAACCTGGCCGATCGGCCAGCTGGGGGACAGTCGACTGCTAAATTTTGGCCAGTCGGCCACCTGTTGGCCAGTAGGCCTCTAGGTGGTTAGGCTTGGAAAAATCAGGTTTTGGCTCAAAGGATGTGTAAGATTTTTAGACTATGAAACTCAAAACTGAGGCTCCTTACTGAAGAAAATGAACATTTGCACAGCGTACTAATTCATCATCAAGTGATCAACCTGAGGTGCCCAAGTCTTACGAGCAGTAAAAAAATTGGGTGTCTACAATATACTATTAACATTAGTGTATGATTATGACATTTTATTTTATGCATTCTTTTTCCCGTGTCTTTGCACAAATGTGTCGTATTTCTTTTGCGCATCTTCATTATCATCATCTTTTGCCTAGGCCATATTATTTTCCTCGTCTTCATATATTAGCACATTTGTAGTGCTATATCCTATTATTCTTTTACTAATTGAACTTCTACCAGATTGTATACTACAATTATCTATAGAGTGTTTTCCTGATGATATACTTACATTATCCATTTTATCATTATTTTCTATCGTGCCAGGAGTTTCTATTTTGATATTTCCAGTATTATTGATTTTAATTATATTTTTTTCTTTTTGTAATATTTTTAGGGTTATTGAAACTTGCTATCCATCGATTATCTAACTTAATCTCATTATGATTTTATTCTTTTAGGTATAATTCTATCTATTGGTATTTCATTAGTAAATTCAACTTTATCTGCTTTTATAATTTTATGTTGCATTTTTTGATCTATAATATTTTCTAACTTATTTATTATTTTTCAAAATATTCTTAATGGATAGGTAGTCTCATGCATATCGATTCCTACAGTTTTTATTTATTTATTTACTTATTTATTTATTTATTTATTTAATGTTAAGTATCTATTTATGAATCTATCTCTTAAACTAATATAATATCATGGTCTACAATTAAAACTGAATGGTCCCCTACACAGATTATTTTTTATTCCACTGATTATGGACCTTCCAAAATTTCGCTGTCTAATATCACACAAAAATACATATATATCTATATCCTGTCATTTATCAAATAACGGTGTAATTTGTATTTGTACACTCCCTATATACATATATTTATAGTCATTATCTTTATTATTTTTAATATATTTTCATAATTTATTAAATTTATTTTTCCTACATCATATTGACATATATATATATATATATATGCTTTTTAATTTAGGTATTGTGTTTTGATATATTTTGTCCTTTCCTATTATTGGTAATATCTAATCTTCTTTGTTTTCCTTTTTGGAGAATTTTCTATGGCAAATTGTTATCCTCTTAAATTTTCTATACTTATTTCTTCTGTCATCATAAAATTTTAGTTTTTCATCGATATCGTTATAATCTTTCTCTTTTATTTTTATTTCTTCTTCAATTAATTATATTATTCTTTTATTATTTTCTAGAGCCAATTCTAATGTTTCTTCTTCTTATAACTCTATATAATCCAAACTTCCTAAAATTTCTATTATTTTATTATTATTATTATTTCTACATTGATTAGCAAAATGACATATTTCTCCACATGCCCAACATTTACAAGTCTTTTTTTCCCCCTTCTAGACAATAATTACTTTTTCTAAAAAATCATATTCTTTTGTTGAAATTATAGGTTTTTTTTTATAATATTTTCTTTTATATTTTTCTCATCTTTGTTATTAAAATGTTTTCTTTTTCTTATTGTATGTTTTTATTCTTGAAGGCTCACAATTCCTATGAATTAGATGTTTGCCAATAATGTAAATAATATATATTTTTTTATTTTTCTTCTTTATTTCATTTTCATGCATTCCTACTCTACCCATTCTTTTAAATATCTAATTCTATGACCCAAGATGTCACTTGTGACATCTCTTAATTCTTTTAACTATTTTTCATATTTTTCTTCTATATTAACATTTATAGAATATGGTAATTTATGAAAAAACATAGTTAGATGAATTTTATTTCACCCTATTTAATAGTAGTAATAGGAATATTAGCATATATAAGTTTTTTATATATTTCATATTACATATTTCTATATTATTTAATTTTCTCGCACAATCTCTTTTTCTTTTATCCTCATCCCACTCTTTTCCTACAAATTCACTTTTAATTTTTTTAACAAATATGTTTCACATACCTTCGAAGGTAGTTTCTGCTATTAATTTTTTTTTTTTTTTTTTTTGTCACTTTCTCTCATTTTGTCATACCAGCTTGCTATTATACCCATAAAGTTATGTTCATATAATTTAAAAAACTTTGTGCGCTCCAACTGCTGCTATGGATATTTAAGACATGGTGCATGTCTCTCTTCTACTGTTTTATTACTTCACTTGTATTTGTAGCACAATCAATGTATTATAAATATCTTATATTACTTATTGGTTTTAGTGGTACGTCTCTTAAAAATACTTCATTTCTAGAGGTAAAGTCTACATAATTAAATGTTTTCCTAGCAAAAGATCATCTATTTAGATAACTACAGTGTCCCGTTCTTTTTTTATAATCATAATCTCTAGTATTATTTTCTAATTGTTGTTTGGTAAAATTTATAAAATCTGAGTGATTTGGATTAAGTGGGACGGATGAACTACTCCATTCTTGTTTTAGTATTGTCATTTCAGTATTATTAACGTTATTTATTTCTTCGAAATCTTCTAAGATATTATTTTCCTTTTCTTTTTCGGCATCGCTATTTCTTATTAGTTGTCCTAAATCTTCAAGGGAAATGTGCTCAATTTATCTCAAACTGATTAATCCTTATTGTTTATATATTTATATCTTTTTCTAATTTTATTTTATCATTATTTATTTCTTCATCTACCGTATCTAATTGTTAAGCTATTTATAATATTATTTTGTATTTTATTTCATTATCATTTTCCTTTTCAGCCATTTCTTCTAACTGTTTTAGGCTATAGTTACTAAACTCCATTATTGTTTTGGTTTTTAGGTGAAATTAATTCAAATGGCTCTTATGGATTATTTCCTTTATATGAGTATGGATATAGATCTAATTCTTTTTATTTTTCTTCAAACATATCTAATTGCATTTCTGAATCTAGTATAAAATGTCTAATTTCGTTTATTATTTCTAACTGATTAGTCTTAAGTTTTTCGTTAATTTTTATTAATAGCCTAATTAAGGTATTGTTTCATTCTATTATTATTTGTAAAGAAGTATTATTATTTAAGTTATCAGATTCTACTTCTTCACTATATTTAATACGCATGCAAATGTTATTGATAAGGTTGAGAAATCAGACTTTAATATCCATTTTAATTGCAAATTTGCGGATCTAATTTAATATTAACTCACTTTTTAAATCAAAAATATAATCTAAATTATTTTTTATTTTAATTTTTAGTGTTATAATTAAACGCATATAATTATTACTTATAAGATTACACACTATATAATTTTATTTTTTATTTTTTTATACCTTTTGTAATTTTTTGAAACTTTTTGGGGGTGAAATTATAATTTCTAAATTCTTGGATGATTGGGCTTGGTGATTTGCCCTTGACTGTCCACCTGTGTTCGGGCAGAACTTGGGCGAGGAAAATTCGGACCATAAAGATTTCCGTAATTTCTCGATGGAGGGTCACGTGGCTTGTTCCGATTGCGACTGACTTTTCCACTGGACATAACAATAAAACACTGCCAGCTCTATTAGGTAATCAGTAACCTCTAAATTTGATAGTTTTAATCCATCACTAATAAAGTAGGGAAAGAAAAAAAATAATAATTATAATGTTAAGTATTATAAAAAAAATTTCATGAAAATGATCATGAAAAATTTGTGACTTTTGAATTACATTTAGAATAAAACACCATATACTAATTAAGATAATTTAAGAGTCACAAATCTTCCATGATCATTTTCATGAAAAAAATTTTCATAATTCTCAACATTTCTAAAAAAAAAAAAAAAATTTAAAAAAAATAGAAACAACACATAGTGAGTGAAACTTGCTGTGACATTATTAATAACGGGGCTAATTATTACTCTGACTTATTTTTCTCAGGTGATAAGGTCGAATATTAATCGTTGCAGACACCACTATCTACTTCAAATGAATCCGTCGACCAATCATCGAACAACAAATTTATAAAATATAAAATCATCGTGGCCACTAAAAAGTTAGGAAAAAGTGAATTTTTAATTTTTTAAAACTTTTTTTAAGTAAAAAAAGTCATAAAAGATTTTTTTAAAAAAAAGTTAAATTTATTTTAACAAAAGTGCTATTTTTTTATAAAAAAAATTAAAAAAATTAATTTTTTAATAACTTCTCAAACATTACAAAGCTGACCGTGAAACATCAATTTTGCTCGGATCGGACGAGTCAGGTCAATCTGTTTAGTGCACACTGTATGTATATAATAACGAATTTTTATTACAAATGTAATAGTTATGAAATAAAAATGTTAATTTATAATTATTTTAAAATAAAAGAAAGGTCATTACACCCAATAAAACCTCTAATCCGTCCAAATCCTAAAAACTTTAAATCTTCACCATAATTTCAGGTAAGATTTTCATGATTTTCATTTGAAACTTTTCGTTATTAGTCTCAATCCTTATTTGACAAAAGATTTTTTTTGACGTTAGGGATTAAATTAATTATTAAAAAATAAAATTTATTAAAAAATTAATAAAATATTATTTTTAAATTACATTTACTTTATTGTTTTTTTATAAAAGTTAAAAAATTAATTTGAATAGACATTTTAACTCTAAATTAAGATAATTAAAAATAAAAAAACCAACTTACTTTCCAAACGCCTATACAATCCCAACCAAAACTACCAAGTACTTGTGTTTCAGTAAAACAAAAAAATTACCCTTCACTTTAGGATTAGCGGCCATGGAGTTCTTCCTTTCATTCATGACGGCTGCGGTGGCCATATTTGCCTTTCTTCTTTTTCTTTATTATGCTGTGCGCATGGTAAGCAGTGGACATAGAGACAGCACTGGTGAGGGAAGAGAAGCACCGGAAGCTGCCGGTGCATGGCCTTTGATGGGCCACCTCCATTTGTTAGGAGGACCCGAACTGCCATACAAGATACTAGGAGCCATGGCAGACAAGTACGGACCGGTCTTCACTATCCGGCTAGGAGTTCACCGAGCCCTGGTGGTGAGTAATTCGGAGATGGCAAAGGAGTGCCTCACCACCAATGACAAAGCCTTCTCCAATCGCCCAAAAAGCATAGCAGTGGAGCACATGTGCTACAACTATGCCATGTTCGGCTTTAGCCCTTACGGTCCATACTGGCGCGAAATGCGCAAGATTACCACCCTTGAGCTTCTCTCCAACCACCGCCTCGCCACTTTCAACCACATCCGTGAATCTGAGGTGAAGGCATCGATTAAAAACATTTATGAGCAATGGGTGAAGAAAAACAACAGCACAAGTGCTTCAAATTATAAGGTACCGGTGGTGGTGGAGATGAAGAGATGGTTTGGGGACATAAACTTAAACTTGATTTTTAGGATCGTTGCGGGGAAGCGGTTTGTGGAGGGAGACACGGCGGAGGGTGAGAGGTGCCGGAAGTCGTTGAGGGATTTTTTCGACCTGATGGGGGTGTTTACGGTGGCAGATGCTGTTCCATTCTTGAGGTGGTTGGATTTGGGGGGTTATGAGAAGGCCATGAAGAAGACAGCCAAGGAACTAGACGGTGTGCTTCAAGGGTGGTTGGAGGAACACAAGCATAAAAGAATTTCCGGGGAGGCCAAGGCTGAGCAAGACTTCATGGACGTGATGCTGTCCGTTCTCGATGGTGGTGTCACCCAGGAGGGCCCCAAATTTGATGCTGATTCAATCAACAAAGCTACTTGTCTGGTAAGTGTTTCATGACAAAGTTATTCAAAATTTAATTGTATTGCTTAAATTTAAATTTTAATTAACCTAATATACACGTTTTAAATTGGAAAAAATTCTCAACAAGTTTTATCTAATATACACATTTTCGTTTCATAAAAGGGTTTGTAAATCTTCAATGTTCAAATCTTCGAAGTTTAAATTAAAAGGTAAGTAAAACCATCAAAAAATAAAAATAAAAAAATAAATAGCAACAGATTTATCGTGAGATAGAGGGAGAAAAGAGAGATTGGCATCATGAGACAAATAGCAACTGATTTACAGATCCATGATATGAGATGTTGATATTTAAGGTTATTTTCGAAAGATGAATATAATTAATTTTTTGATTAAAAATTAATTATAAATTACTTATAAATTAATTTTTTTATGAGAAAGAGAATGAATTATAATTTAAAAAATAAATTATAACTCACTTCTTAAAATGGGTTTTAGAATACAATTAGGTGAGAGAAATAAAAGGATTTTACAGAGCTAGACGAATGTGAAAGTGAGTAAGAGACGAAGTGGGAGAGAAACGAAAGGGTTAGAGAGAGAGAGAGAGAGAGAGAGAGAGAGAGAGAGAGGTGGAGTCAGAATGGTAGGTTGGAGAGGGGCAAGGATCCTCTTCTCAAATAAATTTTTTTTTTTTTTATTCACTCACGATTATTGAGGTTATGTTTGGCAACACTAAAATAATTTATTTTTTTATTTTTTTATTCTTTTTATCATATTATTTTTTTTTTATCTTTTTATAAAAAAATATATATATTTATTTAAATCATTCCAAACAACTTCTAAATATATTTAAAAATTTTCATATTTTAAAATTTTTATATAATTTAATAATTATAAATGAATTGAGATAAGAAGCAAGAGAAAAAAAAAAAAAAGTTTTTAACCAATCAAAAATTAGTGGGTGGTGGGGTCCAAGGTATTTTCCCAGAATTATTTAGAGACGGGAATCCGTGCTAGATAGACAAAACATAAGAGCGGAACCCAAGGGTGAGAGAGAGAGAGAGAGAGAGAGAAGAGTTTGAGAGCCACAAGTCATAGGTGTGGAAAAGTGAAGGCACAGGTCATCTTTTTAATCTTGGAAATCGGGAGTACTTGTTCCGTGTCAAAATCCACTTGTTAGATTTTTCAATAAAACACATTTTAAAAAGTTTTATTTTTTTTATTTTTGGTATTTTTATTAAATTTTTTTAATATTTTAAATAATTTTTTTTTACTTTTTAGACATATCTAACATAAATATACTTAAAAAGTAAAAAATTTATGAAAAAAATATTTTAAAAATTTATTAAATACCAAAAATATAAAAAAAATACGAGAATTTAGTATTTTTTTTTATATTTTTATGTACTTATTAATTTTTTAAAATATTTTTCATAAATTTTTTACTTTTTAGATACATCTAAGGTACATCTAAAAAAATTTTAAAAAAAATATTTAAAATTTTAAAAATATTCACTAAAAACAAAAAAAAACAAAAATCAAAAAACTCAATTTTCAAAAAAATTAATCCAAAAAACTCAAACTAAACACACTGAATTGTTTTTAAAAATTTTAACTTTTTAATAATATAATTATTACATTTTAAAAATATTAATATTCAGTGTGTTTGGTTTCAGTTTTCTAAATTCAATTTTCTGGAAACTGAGTATTTTTCCCGTATTATTTAGTTTTTAGTTAATATTTTTTAAATTTTAAGTAATTTTTTCACATTTTTAGATGCGCCTTATTTAAATATATCTAAATAGTAAAATATTTGTGAAAAAATATTTTAATAAATACAGAAAAATACAAAAATTGTACCAAATTTTCATAATTTTTTTTGTATTTTTGGGTATTTAGTGTATTTTTGAAATATTTTTTTACAAATATTATACTTTTAAGTGTATTTATATTAGGTGTGTCTAAAAATTTAAAAAAATTTGCTTAAAATATTAAAAAAATTCATTGAAAATATTAAAATACGAAAAATAAAAATATAGAATTTTTGAAAACTATTTTTTGAAATTGGAACCAAACAAGTTGATTAATTTTTTTAAATTATTATTTGATAATATATTTTTTTTTAAATATCAGTTGTCATAATTATACTTTGAGTAATGTTAGAGGTTCTAAAAGTTCTATTAAAATTTTTACTAAATGTCTCATATGGGTATGGGACCCACACTAGGTGGGTCCCATGTGAGTTCCACATCTATGTCAGATATTTGATAGAAATTTTAATAAAACTTTTGGGATCTCTAATATTTTTGTTATACTTTTTGTGCTGTTAATAAATTTAAAAGAAGGGTAAAATAAAAAAATTCATATTATTTTAGTCATTGATTTTCAAAAAGGGACTAATATTTTGAGATAATAAAAAATAAAATAAGAGATACTATTTTGAGACTGAGGGAATATATTTTATCAAAAGCAACAGGAAATCTATAAACTCATAATATTATATAATAACCTGTATATATTAGTCAGGTCGGTTTTAATAATTTATTACATACAAAATCTGAAACTCGACCGAAACCTGAAATTTAATAATGGAATTGGGTTACTGACCGTGTAACTCTCGAAATAGTTCGTATGTGACTCGGGTCTATTAGGTTGGGTCCGTCTGAGTGGGTGATTCGATTATTTGTATAGCCCTATGGAACATAACCAAGTAACCGTTGAACATGATCGTCACATGGCTATATCCCAGCTTCTCAAATGGAGTCCGGTGATTGGATCACGTAGGCTTCTGCTTGAAAAGAGACAGATGATCCTCTCTAACACTTTCGTCATCCAACCATTATCTAGTGCTTGATCCAAATACCACAAAATATGATAACGACTAGTTATTGAATTGTGACTTTTAGATCAAGGGTTAGATAAAAAAAAAAAAAAAAGTGTTAGAGAAGATCTAGATTCTTTAAAAGAGGTGTAATAAATTGACTATTACAATTAAAATTTAATAGATTGAAGTGGAATTTGTGTATTGCCACAATCAAGTGGCAATTGTAGCAGCAATTGTAGCATGATCTCCATGTGATTATTTTCCATTAACTTTGTAAATAGAGGGGGTGTTTGGCAAATGTTATTTTTTTATTTTTTGGGTTAAACTTCATAAAAAGACAAAATAGGATAAAACAGTCAATAAAACAAAATATCACATTAAACCCGCAATCATTTCATTTTTTCTCTCGCAAACATCATATCTAACTACAAAAAAATTAACTATCTTCCCAAACTTAAAAATTTTAACCTATTAAAATAGTCAAAAATTAAAATAGTTTACTAAAATAGTAACTTTCCAAACACTCACATAATCTCATGGTTGGATCATATTGACACTTGAGAAGAAGTGTAAGGGATTGATTATTATATAATTAAAACTAATAAGGTTCAAGTGGGATTTTTTTATCCAAGTGTAGTGTTTGTAAGTGTAATTTATTTAATATTTCAATGAATAAATGTAAATAGATCGTGTCATTAGGTTTCTATGTAAATTCTTGTTGTTTATCATTACCTTTTACAAAGTTTTTTTCTTTTTTTTAAAAAAAAATTTAATTTTTAATTTTTTTTAGGTTGCATATGTAGGATGTACTTAATTGTTTCAATGAATGTGTGCTTTGCAGAGTCTTACTTTAGGGGCCACTGATACCACAACAGTTACACTTACATGGGCTCTAGCTTTGCTTCTCAACAATCGACAAGTACTAAAGAGGGCCCAAGACGAGTTACAAACCCATGTTGGTAACCATAGGCAAGTGAAGGAATCAGACATGAAGGAATTGCCTTACCTACAAGCCATAGTCAAGGAAACACTACGTTTATACCCACCTGCGCAACTCTCACCACCACGAGAGGCTGTGGAAGACTGCTTTGTGGGCGGATATCATGTCCCCACCGGCACTCGCCTTTTTCTAAATCTTTGGAAGATCCATCGCGATCCTCAAGTATGGGCAGACCCCTTAGAGTTTCAACCAGAAAGATTTCTCACAATTAACATGGACGTCGATGTAAGAGGCCAACATTTTGAGTTGATTCCATTTGGAAGTGGTAGAAGAGCGTGCCCTGGAATCTCTTTTGCACTTCAAGTTGTGCAATTTACGCTTGCTAGTCTACTACATTCGTTTGAGTTTGCAACGCCATCTGATGAGGTTGTTGATATGACCGAGAGTAATGGGTTCACCAATATCAAAGCAACACCATTACAAGTCTTACTCATTCCGCGTTTGCCTGCTGAATTTTATGGATGATGCTTAGCGTGATAGGTATACTAGTATGTTTGGATTGGATGTTAACAACATGGAATGTTGTAACTCTAAGATGTGTTAATTGCTACGATTTCTATTGTGTCGATGTAGAGTGCTTGTAACGCCCCAATTTCTTCATGATCCAATTGATGTAAAATAAATATGTATTCATCTCTCTTAGTATGGTTCACATGTGGGAGGCAGTTACTAGTAATGAATTCTAATAATTAAAGATGTCAAGGTTAGGGAGTGATATTTTGATGGTGGTACTGTCTAGTCCCTCTTTGTTTGATTTCTATGTTAATAATCTAAAGATTAGGGTAGGTGATGGTTGCAAGATCTAGTTCTGGCACTACTACAAAATCATAAATAGATCATATTTTTTTATGTAATGTATATTATTTAACTATGCGTTTTAAATTTTGTCAAAGTGTGATATTTGAAAATGTGATTAAAAAAAATTATTTTTAATCACATGTTTGGAGTATATTAAAAGATGATTCCATCACACGTTTTGCGTGTGATAATAAATATTTAAATTACATCTTTTAAGTGTGATTAAAAACATTTAGATCAAATATTTTAAGCGTGATTAATAACATTTAAAACCTGTGATAATAAACATTTAGATCACAGATTTTAAGTGTGATTAATATTTAATAAAACTTGTGATTAATAATGAGATAAGATCACATGTTATATGCATTTCTCATCGCAGTTAATGCGTGTGATAAAAAAAAAGATTCGACATATTTGAAGAATAATCAACATTATTTTTATACGCGCATTTGAAGAATGTAATACACGCTACATACTATACTTTGAATCATAACCACATATTGAATGGAATAACGTCATATATTTCATAAATGAAAGTTAAATATTCAAAAATATATATACAATGGAATTAATAAAAAAAATTTAACTCTGCTTACATATATAAAAAAATGAAAAAGTTTGAAAAACTAAAGTAGCTTTTGATAGAATTTTCTAAATATGATTTGAGAATAAGAGTTTAATTTTAAATTTGTGAGATTTGAAATTATGATTTGAGTGTGAAAAATTTATTTGGTGAATGAGTTTTAAAAAGAATTTTAAATTGAGTGAAGAATTTTTGATGTGACATAATATTGGATACAAAAACTTACAATTCATAACCAAACACACAATTCAAAATTCTATTCAAAAATCATAAAAAATTTTAAAAATTCCAATTTTTTTTTTTACTTTAAAATATAAACAGGTGGCAATTGTAAAAAAATAAAAAAATAAAAATGCACTAGTTCGATCAACCGACCGGATGTCTGGGAGGACGACCGGCCAGACGTCTAGTTAGCCTAAATTTTCTCGCCTTGAACAAAATTTTCAAAAGTGAATATGGAATTAACTCTTGAAAACTATAAACAAATATCATGTGCAAACCAAATGATAGAACTAAAGTTTCAAAGGTCTACCAAACAGAGCTTAAATTCTTAAATTCTTTGACCATATTTTGCATATTTCTAAAAAATTTCTAAGTTAAAAAATAAAAATACAAATTAATTCAAAAACCGTTACACATATGAATAAAAGGTCACCCGATAGAAAGTGGAGATGATTAATGATCATCTCTCCAAGGCCCCGTTCAATGCTCCGTTTAGTTGTCAGAAATTTTGTGTGAGAAAGTTACTCCCAGGAAAAGTGTAGCAAAGGAAAATGGGACTTCGTTTCCCATGTGTATTCATTTGTTAGGAAAATGAATGGATTGCTCAGATTCCTGCAAAATCTTTTTTACTTTCTCACAAATTGAACATGAAAAATATTATGGAAAAATTGATTTTCATGCACTTTACTTTCTTTTCCTACAACTAAGTGGGAGGGGGCTGAAAAGAAGGTGAAGAGCAGGGAAATCAATTTTGCCATAACTATTTTCGGACACAAGAAAGTTGTAGAACCATCTCTTTAACTTTCCCATGAAGATAATTTTCTTTTCAAAACATGTCTGGCAAAAAATACAAGATTTTGTAGGAACGTCAATAATACGCTTTTCTTGACAAATGGACCCACGGAAAAAGTTTCCTTTTCCTTTCCTACACTTTTTTTGGGAACAACTTTCTCATACAAAATTCTTGACAACTAAACGGAACCTAATTGGCGAGAAGGTGAGAAAGGGTACTCCTGTAATATAAAAAAACTATGTATTCACCCATTGGCGTTGGCAATGGCATTCACTTCCTTCACCATAATGTATATTGGCACATTAATTCCAGTAGTTCGCAAAAGCAACAATTGCCATAGAATGTAACAGAGAATTTTATATCACAACGAGTCTCATAACTGTCCATATTCTACTGTGTGTGTGTGTGTGTGTCAATATGAACTAAGTATTGTCTTACCAAGAACAATGGAAAAGAGTAGTCCTGTGCTCCATTAACTAATATGGGAAGAGTATGCCGTAAGATCAGAAGAACCATGAATTGCAGAGAAGAAATGAGAGAAGCTGTCAAAATGCTAACTTCAAAATCAAGTAGCCAAGGAGACATATTTCCCTGCTTTAGATTTGCTATGACAGCCACACAGAGAGAGAGAGAGAGAGAGAGAGATTAATTACAATTGCAGCAACAGAATGACAGCAAAACGGGCTTCTTGATTCAAAAGCTGCATACTCATCATAGTCCGGATCAACAAAATTAGGCTCAGTTGTCACCATAGCTATAAAGCAAGGGTTATTTAGGTCCATTCTGAAGATCTCCCAATTTCCTCAGATAAAAACATTCGAATCACAGACTAAATCTAACAAAAACATATGAAAATAAAATATTAAAAACGAAAAAAGAAACTTGAATCACAAAAGTACCTAAAGTTCATTGGAATACTCCCAAGTTGAAACATAGGAGGAGGTGCTGTATAGCCTGGTTTGAATGGCTACAATGAACATACATTTGGCAATAAATAAACTAACAAAAAATGAACAAAGACTGTTAAAAAAAATTTCCAATTTGACCAAGGAAACAATTGTATAAAGAAATAGTTTCCAATGTAAACTCAAAACAATTTTATAAAAAGATAAAACACATTCATAAGATTAAAAGCAGAATTGAAACGGAATTAACCCACCTGGTGACATGTCTCACACACAGTGTCACCCTTCTCGTTACACCATCTTTAGATGCATCTGCAATAAGCATATTGGAAAAATCAAGCAGAATTGCTCAACAAAGAAATTGAGGGTACTTTTCTTGGTCCTGGTTGATTGGAAAAAATAAAAGATAGTGATGTTTGCATGCATTATATGTTAGCATTGGGAAATGCATTGAATGTAGGGGACAAAAAATATATTTCCCTCAATAATAACCTTCAACTAGGGCTATAAAATGAACCAAGCTACTCGCGCTCGACTCATGTTCAACTCATCAAAAGCTTGTTCAAGGTTGACTATTATGTAAACAAGTCAAGGTTGAACACATTTTTTAACTTGTTAATTTTGGGGCTTGGCTCAAACTCAACTCCATAAACACACGTGCACTATTAAATTGTATAAAAAACCAAATCTATTCAAGCTCAAGTTGTGATGGGCTTGATTGAAGCTCATTTGAGAATAAACAAACCAAACTTGAACATATTTTTGAAGCTCGTTATGTTTTCAAATCAAGCTTGAACAACTCAATACTCTACTAGACTCTTCTCGTTTATCGCCATACCTTCAATAACAAATAGGAAAGTGAAATCCATACTCCATTTGAGGATCACATCTATAATCAGAAGCTATAGGGTACACAGGTGATGATAGCATGATTTTAAACAATAAATTCACAAAATAATCAAATAGAGCCAAAGGGTTCCACTGAGGTTCATCAAGACCAGTTTAATAAAATCAATTTGAGGGGACTATTTGAAAAAAGCACTGAAAACTCTACTTAATATTCATGGTTTGGGTGTCTGTCTTCTTGTTTTTCTTATTTGTTTTGGAAGAGGGGAGTAAATTTTGTCCAGTTATTGAAAAAGCATGGCTAAAGATTAATACCTTCAGATCAAAAAGGTTATGGACCACAAATCATCAGATCAGACAAAGATTCATGGGAAGTATAACATGATTTTGTAAAAATAATTACAAAACACTTTAAAAGGCCAAAATGATATGTCAATTCACAAAATGATGAGGTCAAAATTTTAAAACAATTAGAAAGTTCCTAATTAGAGAAGCAGTCATAACAATTCATATGCAACTAACTTTCAAGCTGCCACAACAAGAGCAAGGTGTCTCCATATTTGAATCCTCATCATCATCCTGGCACATCCTGGCATATCCTGCACTCTACAATCTTCCTTGGGAATGAACAATCTATTGAATGTATCTCACGTGAAGAGATATCAATTTGATGTCTTCAGTTCCTAAGGTTGTCATCTGTTTTTTTAAAGTACCAAAAAAAAGCAGCCATATGAATAAGTTATACTACAACCATAGCCATTGGCTCCAAACTCGACCTACTTCCACCATATATAACCAAAGAATCATAATAAGTTATACATCCAACTTTCTTAAATAGTCTAAGAGACTACAAAAAAAAGACCAAGAAATTTCCCTGATTGAATTCACATTTAAGGACATCTGACTACCAGTTTCGCAATGACACATGGCTATAATTTTCTGATACATCTCATGACTGGAACAAATTTTCAAATACATGGTGTGCAACTTTGAAGGGTGGTAAGATTAAACACAAAGAAAATTGCCATAACCTTAATAAACTAACTGTTGTGGCCCAAATTTAAGCCTTTTAGACCTACAGATGGAAAGGATTATTGAAAATTATTACTTGCATATGCTGAATTCCAGCAATAGAAATGAAAATAATAATAAATAAATAAAAAAACACACACACAATTGAAAAATAAGACAGGTTACATGTTAAATCCACAAACTAAACCCTCAAAGCATAAAAAATAAAAATAAAAAATTACCTCAATGCAAAGAAAACTGGCTTTGGTGGTGACAGGTTTAGGGTCTTTCTCTTCCTCTTCTTCATAGTCGAGAAGCTCTTCATTTTTGTTTCGCCTAATAGACGGATCAAAAAAAAGTAAATTCAAGTGTTTCATTAGGGTTTCAAATTCAAACAAAGCATGAAGCCTAAAGTTTTGAGAAAAAGGTTGTTCACCTTTGAATTTGTAAGAAAATTGGATGGAATTAGGGTTAAGCTTTGAAGCGTCTGGTTATCCCATTCCTTCACGCTTCCATGCTTTCTTTGACGATACATCTACCTGTGAGTTGGGAAGAGATAGACGAAATAGCTGAGAGATTTGGGATGAGCTCGCCCAGCAAGAAAGGCCCAGCGAGATTTGGGATTCGATCGATTCACACTTATTTGAAAAAGGAAAATGCCTAAGACCCCCAGCTGGGGGTGCTGGGGGGTCATCCGTGTAAGCCACTGATCGGCTGAAAAAAAAAAACTGTTTTTTTTTTTTTTTTTTTTTTTTGGTTTCAACCAATGAAATGGTGTCACGTCACTGGGGGTTGACCCCCAGTGGGGGTCTACAGCACTGCCCTTTAAAAAATTTGATTAAAAATAAGGCTTTGTTTGGGTCCTCCCAAATAATCTAAAAAGTCAAAAAGTTACTCAAAAAGTTAAAAAGTTAACACTATTCACCAAAAGTCAACAATTACGGCTGCACAACTCCCAATTCAAATTTTCCTCTAAAAACCAATTTTCACAATTTTTTATTACATATTTTTCCATAAAAAGTCAAAAAGTTAACCCAAACATCCATATTTTCAACCTCAATTTTTTAGTCAAAAAAGACAAAAAATACTCTTATTTAGTCTTCCCAAACTTGGCAATATTATTGTACCAGTATATATATAATCACACGTTATTTAGAAAATGTGATTAAAAAAATAAAGATATAATAGCACTTAATTAGAAGGTGGGATTAAAAATATATATATATATATAATCACACTTAATTGAAAAGTGACATAAAAATAAATACTATCACACTCAATAAAATCAATTGTGATTAAAATATTAATCTAATTATTTTTATCACTTTTCCAATAAAAGTGAGACATTTTTATTTATCAAAGTGTGATCTTTAATTATTTTTGTAGTAGTGTGGGCTAACAAATGGTGCATGAACATTCAATTGAAAGTTGAATTTTCTAAGTTGTATAAAATTACACTAACGGCCCTTATAGTTTGAAACTTGTGTCACTTTAGTTCCTGACTTTTTAATTGTGACACATTTGACTTTGAATTTTGAATATTGTTCCAAAATAAGGACAATTGAATATACCATTGCTTAATTTCAACGGCAAAATTGTCAATTTTGATAAAATATAAACTAATTTGACAAAAATAAATGTCAAAAAAATATTTTAAAATTTTAAAAAATTATTTTTACCCACTAAAGATAAAATTATGTAAAATTGATAAATTTTTTAGACATTTTTTTTTTGCTGAATTACTTTTTATTATGTATTTGGATGATAATCATATAATGTATGGTTTTTTTATTTTCATTAAATTAGTTTCTATTTTTTTCAAAAGCCAAATATGGCAACAATTTTGATATCAGTGTTAAACCAATCCATTAAATCAAAAAAATCCAAAATTAAAATCATTTCATATATTAAATATACCGATTATACATTAAGATCCTAACAACCACTCATTACATGATCATCATTCAAATATATAATAAAAAATAAATAAATAAATAAATGTTTAAAAGATTTATCAATTTTGCATAATTTTATCTTTGGTGAAAAAAAATAATTTTTAAAAATTTAAAAATATTTTTTTGACATTTATTTTTGTCAATTAGTTTATATTTTTTTTATCAAATTGGTAATTTTACTTTTGAAATTAAGTAATGGTGTCTTTAATTATTTTTATTTGGATCAAGATTTAAAACTCATGGTCAAATATGTTACAATTAAAAAGTGAATGATTAAAATGATACAAGTCTCAGACTATAAGAATTATTAGCGTAATTCGGCCAAAAAAAATAATTCTCTTCCGGAAGTGTGCAAACAAGACAGAGCACAGGGGATTGGGTGCTCTTTTTGAAAAGGTCCCTCCTAGCATGGGAAGGGAAAAGGTTGCCAGGTTACAGGGTCTGCTGAGTAATGCTCCAATGCTTAGACTGAATTGTCTTGAGCTCCTAAAGTGGAGGTAGCTTCTTCAGAGGCTACTTTACAATAGCATCAGTTATGAAATGGAGTGATGCGAAGTATGGTCATGGGCTATAAATTGAAAAAGTGTTGTGGCAAAATGTACCTCCACGAAAAGCACAATTTGCACAATTTTTTGGGTGGTTAGTGTGGAGTCCGGATCCTCTCTAGCATTTTTCTGTTATGGTACAAAATTTCAAAAAAAAATAAAATAAAATAAAATAAAAACATAGAATCAGAGAAGAGAGAGAGGGGAAGAAGAAAGCACAAAGGAAGAGAGAGAAGAGAAGATGAACACCTTTTCAAACAGAGCCCCTATTCTTTCTGTCTCACCGACAAACTCCCATTGAACCAGAGGAGAAAGAAACAAAGAATCAGAGAAAAGAAAGAGGGGAAGAAGAAAGAAGCACTGACTCAGAAGAACACCAATATTAACAATATTTGTGATCTTTTGAAAATCAATCAAGTTCACCAATATTAACAACCATTCAAACACCCATAACACCAAAATTAACAACCATTCAAACAAAAGTTCGAGGTTAAAAAATCTGATATCTATATATTATATAAGGAAAATGAGGTTTCTAATCTGCAGGCTTTGTGGGAGTTTTAATATCTTAATCCTAATTTTCTAATTTTTTGATTTAAAAAAAAAAATTAACATTTATTGACTTCTCCCAGCCCACCAACCTTTTTGACTTCCCTCATAATTACTGCAGCACCCTTTTCAATTTCTCCCATACACTATGGCTACACACAAAAATAAAGAAGATAAAAATTTAACTATGGATCTAAAAAAGATATAACAATATTTAAATTTGAATTATAATTTAGTAATGTAATTATCTTTTTTTTTTTTTTTTTGGATGTATATCTATCAAATTTTAAATCACTTAATGGGACAAATTAATCAATTTTCTAAAATTATTAATTTTTTAATCTATCAAATAGATTAAAAAAAACTATTGACTGATTTATTTATTTAATAACAAAAATATTTCACAATCTCTCCATCCTAATCTCTCTCACTGATTTCCAAAAAAAAAAATTAAAACTTGCCTTCCTTCACTCTTCCCCAAAAAATCAGATAATAATTTTCATGAAAGTTGTAGATATCTATCTATATTTTATATATTATATTATAACATAACAAAAAAAATAAAAAATAAAAAATAAAAAAACTAAAAGTTAGATATACAAACAGATAAAATTAATAAATTTGATTTTTATTTAGTCAGTTAAAATCTTTCTTTTGCATCTCAATATCCATTTTTAAATTTTAAAAATCTTTAAAGTTTATCTAAATAAATCTAATTCGAAAATATCTCCCACCATTATATTTTAGGTCAATAAAACTCACGTGTCTATCACATATCTAACTCACATCATAACTTACCTAAATAATAATAATTAAAAACAAATAGAAACAACAGATAAATTAAATTTAAAAAAAAAATAGAAACTCACAACTCCATCTTAAATAAATTGAAAAAAAAAAATCCGAATAGAAACCACACAAAAAAAAAAAAAGATAAAGATTTAGATATGGACCTAAAAAAATGACAATACCTAAATTTTCAATTAGGGAAAATTATGTATAAGTCCTATTAGGGAGACTTATGCTACATATGGTCCCTACTAAAAAATTTATGTTCCCATAAGTCCTGTGGGAAGTTTGTTGACACATTGACCCTCAATGTTAGTTGTTAATATCATAAATAATAGTAAAACCATATATAGGAAATTGAATGTTACCATAGATCATATCTATATAAACGTAACGTAACGTGACACGTACATAAACGTAACGTGACACCTATGATCTATGGTAACATGCAATTTCCTATAGGAAATTGTATGTTACCATAGATCATATCTACATAAACGTAACGTAACGTAACACCTATGATCTATGGCAACATTTAATTTCCTATATAGGAAATTGAATGTTGCCATAGATCATATCTACATAAACGTAACGTAACGTGACACCTATATAAACGTAATGTGACACCTATGATCTATGGCAACATTCAATTTCCTATAAATTGAATGTTACCATAAATCATATTTATATGAAACGTAACGTGACATCAACATAAACTAACAACATTTTCACATTCAATTAAAAAAAATAAAAACTCATTAAGTTTGCGAAACGTAACGTGACATGTTACGTTACGTTTATGTAGGTGTCACGTTATGTTACGTTTATATAAGTGTCACATCACGTTACGTTTAAGTAGGAACTTGTGGAATACATTCCTATCTAAATAGGACTTGAGACTCTATAAGAAATTACACAAGACTTAACCTACCATAATTGTCTGAAAAAAGACTTATAAATAAGTCTCCCTTTGAATTATGATTTAGTAATATAATTATCTATTTTTTTGATATATATATATCAAAATTTTAAATCACTTAATGAGACAAATTAATTAATTTTCAAATCTTATTTAAAGAATAATCTGATTAGTCATCACAGCTCCTAAACTTTGCGGGCACTAACAGAGGAGCTAACGGATTGGGTTAGGTGAGGTTCAAGTTGTTGGAGGTAACATTCTTTCACTCTATAAATTTATTTATTTTTTAATTTTTTTTTTTCCCTATGTGATTCTCTTTCTCCACTGTTGGTTTGGTTTTAGTTTTAATTTTAGTGAAGTTTATGTGTTTCTTTACAGGTTTGCGTGGTGAAAAGAATTATTGGTGATTATGGTTTTAATCGAAGTATTTATGTTCGTTCCATGCCAAAGATTTTGATCAAATTTTGTTTTCTTCAATGAAGACCATAAAATTGAAGTAAAAAAATGGGTATCAAATTTTTTATTTTTTATTGTCATTTTATTTTATAAAAAATGTGAAAATTTATTGAGAATTCAAGATTTTACTATAATATTAGATTTTTGTACAATTAGGTAAATTTAAAACTTTTCAATATCATAGTGTTTTTTATTTTTATTCTCTTTCTATCTCATTAAACCATTACTGATATTTGTTAGTTTGTTAATTATAATTCAATTAATTGAAAATGAAAGCTTAATATAACTTTTCATATATATTATAGTTAATTTGTTACAACTATAGTTGTATATAATACCATAATATATAGGGATTATCTCTAAGTATAATTTCTATTTTTTTATGTGATTAAAATAGTCCATCTTAATAGTATATAGAAAAGTAAGATGGTTTCTTTTATCTCTAAGAAACCCAATCTATTTTTTTTTTTTTTTTTACTTTTTAATTTTTTAAATTGAAACATCAATTGTTCATAAAACAAAACTGATAAACACATATCAAAAAGTTACACATTTTTTTTCTTTTTCTTTTTCTTTTCTTTTTTTCATTTTTAATATGTAGGATATTTATAAATGGAAAATGTTTGACACTCTAAAATTTTTTCCATAATCCAACTTGTAATGATGTAGTCATAAATTTCAATTTTTATACAAATATGAGAAGAGAATTAATTAAATTATACATTTCAACCAACCACATACTCAAACTTTGAATATTTCAAATGTTATTTCACTATAATTCCAATTAAGAGAATCTTCGACCCTTAATATATATTTTTTATCAAATTATAATTTGATAAAAATTTAAAAAGATGAAACGTTGAAATTTTTTTTTTCCCCATCAAAATTGGTGAAAAGAAAAAAAAAAATGGGATAAGAATGCAAGTTCTTTTAAAAATTGATAAAAAATTAATGAAAAAGTTAAAGTAATTCATATCAAATCAAAAATTTTATTCAAATTTAAAATCAAATTAGATAAAAAAAAATTAAAAGAAAATGATGAAAGTTTAAAAATATTTTGTAACCTTCTTATTCATAAAAATTAGAAATCTGTGTGCATTATACTCATATTGTACTTTTAGTTATGAAATTGAAATCAAAAGAAATGCAACTTAACTTATTGGATTAATAATAAAACAGTAATGCTAGGTATCATGAAAAACTTTTCATGAAAATAATCATGAAAGCTTTGTGACCCTTGGATTACACTTAGAATAAAGCACTACACACTAATCAAGGTAATCCAAGGACCATAACTCTTTCATGATCATTTTCATGATAAAAATTTCATGATGCCTAACTTATCATATTAATTTTTGTTAAATATCACTTCACTTCATATTTAATATTAAAATTATATATTTGCTTTAATTATAACTTTTAATTTGTATATTTTCATAACAAGAAGAGGTATGTCATAACTCAGTTAATCTCATTTAATCAGGTTTAACTTGTTTTTTTATACAAATTATCAAAATTGAACTAAATATATTTATATATATATATATTTTTAATTTTTTTAAACTAATAATTTAAAAAGTTATAAACATAAAAGTTAACTTATAAATTTCATATATACCACAAAATAAAATATTAAATTACTTTTAGATAATTATAATAAAATTTTTTTTTAATTTATAAAGGTCGGTGCATAGTACGGATTACCACAAATAATCACATGATGCAAAAGACCAACTAATAATTTTTCCAACATTGGCCAAGTCCATCTAGTCAAATGCCTTAAATTCTCTCTCTTTCACACACACACACTCTCTTTTTCTCTCTCTAAAAACACCCATAAGAGCATTTATTCAATGGCATTTGATATCACTACACGATGCCCTCTCTAGAGAGAGAAAAATCAAACAGTACAGAATTGTTTGGACTTGGTAAATTTATTTTAGAATTAATTTTAATATTTTAAATTGTTTATTTTTTAATTTTATTAAATAAAATATTCATATAAAAAATCAAATTAATTAAATATTAGTAATTATATAATTGAATCATATTTATTTTTAAAAAATAAATAATAAATATAATTTTGAAAATAATTATCAATTCTTAAAAAAATAAATCATCAAAATAGGATATATAATGGGTTATACGTATCTCTTAAATTCCCTTATATTGAGATCTCAATATAAGAAAATTCGAATTCTAAATTCTTAGATTACATATATAATAAGTTATAATATGTAATTTAAAGGTAAAAAATATTTGATGATCATTTTCATAAACATTTTTCAATATATATATATAGAAAAAAAGACGTTGCCCTTACCAATATACTCTCTCTGTGTCTTTGTTCTCTTGCCACATGCTCCTCACGTGCCTCTCGATTCTCTCTAGCCCTTCTTTCTTGTAAAAGCTTCTTTCTCACCGGTGAGTTAAATACACCAACCTTCCATCAACCCCCCCTTCCCTCTCTCTCTCTCTCTCTCTCTCTTTCTTTCTCTCTCTTTAAACATGCCTCGTGTATTTGCTCATGTAGACGATTTTTATTTACCGCCATTCCTCATCGTTGGAGGATGTACCACCACTGTCACAATCCCTAAGATCAACCACAACGACTCTTCTCTGCCATCGTCATTTTCGTCTCTGTCTTCTTCACTAATTATAGTAATCATCATGATCGCCTCCTCTATCATCGTTACTGCCACTCTCTACCTTCTCCTCCGTTTCACCACTTGCCACTGCAACAATCGCTCCTTCCCTGCCGTAGATGACGTCGTCTCCTCCAGAAACAACCGCAACGATTCAAATCGCGATCGGTGTTTATACGAGTAGCGAAACTCCTCCAACGATTTGATCAACTCTCTTCCTCTCTTCACTTTCGGTTCCGTCACCGGAAACATCGTTAGCGGTGACTGCACTATGTGTTCATCAAAGTTCAAGAGGAATGATCAACTATAGTTACTTCCTTTGTGTTGTCATGCTTTCCATACTTATTGCATTGACGCGTGGCTTTCGTTCAATCAAATGTGCCCGTTGTGCAGGTCCGATGTGTATCCTACTGAGGAAGACGTACTGAATAAAATCATTTCATCCACAGTTCCAGAAGATCACGGGAACAATTTCCGGATTAAGATCGGAAGCATGAGTCGATGACGAGGTAGGTCCGATTCCAACAATGGTCGAAAATCGTACTCAATCGGCTCGTTCAACTATATTGTCGACGAAGGCTACAAAGTCTCCGTAGATTCCACACACCGGCGAGGACTCTCTGATTATACTTCAGTTAGCAAGAACTCAGCCGAAGTACCGGTGGTGGTGAACGTGCCGCCGGGAGAGAATTTAGCTTCTGAAGTCACTGGATGAAGCTGGCTGAGAGACTACGTGGATCGACTTGTGTCGATTTCGTCTTGTACGATATCATTTCGTAGGCTCTGGCAGGTTTTTCACCAGCAGTAGTCGCCGGAGCAACATGGTAGTCGCCGTCGACGAGGAATTTGAGGCTAATCGTGTAACGCCCCCAAAATAATACAATAAAGATAACTCATATGCGGAATAAATATGAGAAACAACATACTTTCATATATCAGAGTTCACTGTTTAACAACCAATTAAATGCCATGTAGGCTTACATCTTTCCAAGTCATTGCTTGGGTACACAAATTAAGTCTCACTCATTACAATTTAAGCCATTGGCTTTACAAATAACAAACATACACACATAAAGCATAAATAAGAAGCTCTTGCTTCCCGAGAGTCCATCCATGCTATTGCCTTGGAGGTAACACCTCACCTGCACCTGAAAATGATATTCCCATATAGGGTGAGCCAACAGCCCAGTAGAGATAATCTAACATAATATATGAGGTTTAGCAAAGGTATACATACTACGTGCATAAATAGTACTGATATTAAAATATCCACAAGGCGTGCATATTCATATGCCATTAATACCTAACCTCTTTCCATTTTCCTTCAATTCATTTCCAATTCATATATGCTACCCAATTCATAAGTCAAATTTATTATCATTCAACAACCAAAATGAGACTACAACTTAATGGTTTTCCAACTATGCAAAATACACATAAACACTTCAAACTTGCCATTTTACGGATATTTCGTCCGAAGGAATCGGCACCCATTTATATATGAAATTTCGAGTCTTTCACCCAGGACACTCTGGCCAACTTGCTTCAAATGGAGGTCATCCCGTTTCTTCTCCCAAACAAATATACATATGCAATGTATTTATAAACACAATCACATTTGGAGTGCATCCCCTTTCTCCTCCCAATAAACATACATATACAATGTATTTATAAACATAGTCATATATGGAGTACATCCACTTTCTCCTCCCAATAAACATACATCTACAATGTATTTATAACATGGTCATATTCAATGACACCAAAAATGAATTAGCATTAAATCGCCTAATCCTCATGCAATTTCTACAACAATCATAGCTATCCTCTACCGATAGCCCAATACAATTATTTCTAAGAGATGTTCAACCCAAAAATAAATAGTTTATTCAAAACTTCCATAGGTGAAATGTTACATATCCAATATCACCATTGATAACCACAACCTCCCAATTTCACATTTTCAATGTTAATCCCAATTATTTATACAAAATAATAATTTAATCAAAATTAGGGCAAAATCTCCCTCTTTCCAAATATCAACCCAACACCAAAATCAACTATTTTGGCACAACATGATCTTATATTCAAGCCTCATATTCATTTACCTCATATTCATCAAAACCCCTCTTTTCATTCGCACCCAAATACTAGATTTTGTCCAAACCACAACCATATCTCATCATCTATACACAATAGCAAATAACTAAGCTAAAAATCATATTAGAGTGTAGAAATTTGCCACCTCAAGTGTAGAAGACAAACAAGCAAGATCGAAATTTCAAAGATGACGAAATCAACCCTTACTTGGATCAACACGAAACTCTTGAAGCCCTCTACTTTATTCTCAAAGACACTAGGGTCAAGAACTCAATGAATGTAGATGAAACCTTAGAAATAAGGTGACTCCAAGAGAGAGAGACTTCAGATTTAGGGTTTGTGGGTGAAAAGGAGATCAAAAATGAAGCCAAAACGGCGCTGCTGTGTACTGATGTAAACCAGCCTCGCTCGAGCGAAGGAGTTCTCGCTCGAGCTACCAGACACAAAAAGGTCACCTCGTTCGAGTGAAGGAAGTGTCGCTCAAGCATAGAATGCAAAGCTTTAGGTCTGCCACCCAACTCAGACGCACGCTCGAGTGCAAGAAGCCTCGCTCGAGCGAAGAAGAGATTACACAATGCTCGCTCGAGCGCAAGAAGTCTCGCTCGAGTGAAAAAGTCAAAATCTGGGCAACAACCATTTGTACCAAAAGACAACCAACCTGTTCCAAACTCGCCCAACAAGTCCCAAAACTCAAATTCAAAGAATTAAATGGAGGAAACAAGACATAGACAACAATGTACAACCACGGAACCCGAGTCTGGAACACAATAAAGGTCGGGGTAAAACCGGGATCGCAATAAATCGTATTGGAGAAGAGATAAGTGAGTTGTTTCGATGGTTCTCGGGGATATGATTGGTAAATTTAATTTGTTTTTTACGCAATTCAAATTTCAAAAATTAATTCCAATTTTTTGCTTCAAATATACAGACTCGATTATGTAGCAAAAAATTGGAATGATTCAATTTTCATATATTTCTATTAAATCATTATGCATATATTAGGGTTTTATAAATGGATATGAAGGTGACTAAATTCTTTTAGGTATGAAAATCTCAGTTAATGATTTTGTTGCATTTTATATGAGTAAAAAAGTATTTTCAAGTGAATGATATTCTCTATAAATATTAATATGCAAAATCATAATATTTTTCTTGATTTTGTAATTAAGCTTTGAAGACAACACTAACAGATATTTTTCTCTTAAAACAAGGTACTAAATTATGTAAGCATTAAATTTTAAAGATCTATTTTAATCATAAAAGGAATGAATACATATGAATAATTTTTTCCCCTTTTATTTTCCTTCTTAAATTCAAAATTTAAAATTTTAATCAGTGTGTTTGATTTTAATTTTCTGAATTCAATTATTTGAAAATTGAGTTTTTTTATTTTTTGTATTTTTGTTTTTTTTTGTTTTTAGTAAGCATTTTTTTTTAATATTTTTAGATGCACTTTACTTAGATGTATCTAAAAAGTAAAATGTTTGTAAAAAAATATTTTAAAAAACCAATAAATATACTAGAATACGAAAAATATATTGAATTTTTGTATTTTGTTTTGATATTTTTGGTATTTAGTGATTTTTTTAAAAAAAATTTACAAATATTATACTTTTTAAATATATTTACATTAGATGTATCTATAAATTAAAAAAAAATTCAATATTAAAAAATTAAATAAAAATAAAACAATATGACAAGTAAAAAATTTTAATTTTTTGAAAGGGGAATCTTGAAAATCATAACAAAACAAAGTGAATGTGTTTCAATCGAATGTTTTCATTTCTACAAAAACGCAAATAAAAGAAGTTCCATACAAAAACAATTGAACTTTAAAAAAAAATACATAAAGTAATAAATCTTATAATTTTTTTTAAAAGTATTTTTCTTGAATTAGACAAGTAAAGAAATTATCACAATTCACAAGCAGAACTTGCATAGAGAGAGAGAGAGAGAGAGAGAGAGAGAGATTGCTTACAGTTGACTTGAACCATATGTAAGGAGCTTCTCAATTTATGTAGCTAGGAAAACCCCAGAACGTTGATCACCTACTTGTTTTTGCCCAAATATGTAACACTGGCTTACAACCGGGCTATCATGGTTGTCACGCTTTCAAATTTGCAATAGGCCCAAACATTTATTGCATGCTCCAATATCGTGTGTAAATAGATGATATATCATAATTTTAAAAATTTTAAATTTTTATAATTTATATAATAGGTGGTGTTATCTATCTATCTATATATCTATATATCTATCTATTATATAAGGAAAATGAGGTTTCTAATCTACAGACTTTGTGGGAGCTCCAATATCCTAATTCTAATTTTCTAATTTTTTGATTTAAAAAAAAAAAACTTAGCATTTATTGACTTCTCCCAACCCACCAACATTTTTGACTTCTCTTATAATTACTGGAGCACCCTTTTCAATTTCTCTCATACATTATGGTTACACACAAAAATAAAGAAGATAAAAATTTAGCTATGGATCTCAAAAAAATATAACAACATCTAAATTTAAATTATGATTTAGTAATATAATTATCTATTTTTTAATGTATATCTATCAAAATTTTAAATCACTTAATGGGACAAATTAATCAATTTTCTAAAATTATTAATTTTTTAATTTATAAAATAGATTAAAAAAACTATTGACTGATTTATTTATTTAATAACAAAAATATTTCACAATATCTCCATCCTAATCTCTCTCACCGATTTCCCAAAAAAAAATATTAAAACTTACCTTCCTTCACTCTTCCCCAAAAAATCAGATAATAATTTTCATGAAAGTTGTAGATATCTATCTATATCTTATATATTATATTATAACACAACAAAAAAAGAAAAAAGAAAAAAAAAAGCACCAAAAGTTAGATATACAAACAGATAAAATCAATAAATTTGATTTTTATTTATTCAGTTAAAATCTTTTTTTGCATCTCAATATCCATTTTTAAATTTTAAAAATCTTTAAAGTTTATCTAAACAAATCTAATTTGAAAATATCTCCCACCATTATATTTTAAGTCAATAAAATTAACATGTCTATCACATATCTAACTCACATCATAACTTACCTAAATAATAATAATTAAAAACAAATAGAAACAACAGATAAATTAAATTTAAAAAAAAAATAAAACCCACAATTCCATCTTAAATAAATTGAAGAAAAAAAAAAACACGAATAGAAACCACACAAAAATAAAAAAAGATAAAGATTTAGATATGGATCTAAAAAAATGACAATATCTAAATTTGAATTATGATTTAGTAATTGTGGAGAAGTGGTTTGGAAATACTCTTCTGATCTTGAGGGACGCTCGTGATCCTTAGCTAGTCACCTGAAAAGAAATGAACACTCCGGTAGGGGGTGCCGGAATTAGTACTCCGATGGATAAGTCAGTGTTTACTCTCTTGATTGCTTGTATCTTAAGTTAAGCACACTAGTTCTCACATACATTTCTCTGACTGATGATCTTGTATTTATACTATTCTTTTTGGGTCTTAGGGCCAAGCCCATACATTTCTCTGATGTATACTTCTACTCGACCTTTATTCTACTAGTTGGAATGCCGATTATTTTATTTGGCTCTCCAATTTACTAGGATTAATGCCGATTAAAGGTTATGTCCCGGACTGGACTCGTCCATCCGTCCCAATTGACCCAATGAAATTCGGCTCCGACAATTGCCCCCCAAACACCCCAATAGCATCAGCTAGTCGGCGTGTTTGGCTTCGAGCCTGGAAAGTCAAAAATTCGGCGATTAATCCTCTTTCCAATGCATGTCAGAACACGCACACGCTTTTTGGTTATTATAGCGATTTCCCGCTCCTTCGTACATTGCCTCCATTTAATATGATTTAAAATTGTCTCTTCGAATGTATGTTTTGAATACTCAAAAATATTTGGTTCGTCTTCTAGTGCAACTCCTTTACTTCGCGGCTTTTGCAACTCCTTGTTTCTCATTTTTCCCTTCGTCTCCTGTAAGTTTTCTTCTCTTTCACTTCCGATCCCACTTCCTTGTTTGCTTTTAGTTTTCCATAATCCTTGGGCTGGCCAGGATGACAAAACATCTGAAAGAGCTCCTGTAGACGTCCCCGAACGCCCCGGGAGGGTGAGTCCCGTTCCATTCATTTTGGGCTTACTACAGTTCAGGACTCAAATTGTCACGGTTCTTAATCTGAACCAAAAAGTCCAAATCCGGCAAATCGTTTTGAGAAAACAGATTTTTAGAAAGAAGTGCCAAACATGGACTACTTTGCCAGATACAGAGTCGCCACCTAAATATTTTATTTTGGGAAATTTAGGAAACCCTGACTCGTGCCTAAGGTCACGTGTCCGTCATCACCAAAGTTGCCTCGGCTCGGGAACTTGGGTACGATTGGGGAAGGTCACTTCGTGAGCACCCCCGCTCGCCCGATCAAAGATCAGCCTCTACTAATCATGATATCGGGTTTTGAAAACATTATGCGTCCTTATTCCAGTTATTAGCCTAGGATTACTATGTGATGCGCACAGCATACAAGTATAGACTGGGTCGCCCGAATTGGAACAAAACATTTCATGTTTGTTTATTTTGCAAATGGTTTGATGGTGCTACCCGCAAGTAGGCTAAGACGTGGATTTGCCACCCTCGGGTGGGATTTAGAAAACATGATTTTGCCACTATCTAGTGGGCTTAAAACTCACAATTAATGAATTGTTCTAATCCAAATAACCCAACCTTCACCCACAGGCATTCAGGCAGTTATATCACATAAGCACATAGCCTCATGGTAAGCATGCTATCATGGCAGTCACTCACACACATGCAAGGATGCTAAAGCGTAAAACTTACCAAGTACTCCAAGCCAAAACAAAAGTTATGTTACAAATCCATACATGATCCTAACTATACAGAGATGCCTAATGCAACACATGCAAAAATGCAACTATAGCAGGCTCGGCTATTCTAAAGATGGCATGTGAAATGCTACAACTAACAAGTATTCAACTTGGAATTGAAATACAATGCAGTTAGTATGATGCGCCGAGCCCAGTGCATGCAAGACAGATGAATGAATGCAAGCATGCTATCATACTGTATGCTAATTGAAACATGCCCTAATCTAACCATCATAAGCTGGTAAATAAAAAGAGAGAAAGACGTGGGGTTGGAAGACATACATTACACGCACTCACACTTATTACAACATTGCCCTCGCTCGGAGGGTCCGAATAAGAATAAATAATACAGTCCGAATAAATACAAAATCCTAATTAATTAACAAATTAATCTAGGAAAGCAGTAAATCAGCATGCGAACTAGGGACCGCCTTAACTCTGCTCCGGATGATGAATGATGCATGTTCGGGTTGCCTTGCGCGGAAATCCATTGTGATGCCCCAATTAGCCTCTGTTTACAATTAAGCTCGGAATATTGTGCAAAGCTCTGAAAGGCCGTTGATTCTTGATTTGCTACAACAGAGAGCAAGAAAGGGGCATGGCAAAGTATTTTCACATATGTATGCATAAGTACTCTTCAGGGAGTGTAGTCCTCGATCCTCGTGCCATCAATCACGCATCTCGATGCATGATGGCCGAGGAGTCGAATTGCATGACTCAATATGGAATGAATGCACATGAAAACACAACAAGGCCTAAACTCCATCATGGATAATCCGGAGTGTCGGCGACTGGGAATTGAGACACGTTCCGTCACTTGGAGTACGAAACGCCCCTCGTCTCCCGTGCTCGGGCTAACTCCTATCCCAAACACAATGCAATATGCATGACATGCATGAATGCAATTCTAACATGCAACCTAGCATACACAATGCTATGAAATGGCATACACAATGCACGATGTAACATGGCATACACAATGCTCTAACATACAACCTAGCATACGCAATGCTATGAATTGAAATGACATACACAATGCATAATGGGCTTACACTAACATGAGTGGACCTCAGCCACACTCACATCAGTGGCCATGAGATGAAAATGAGACACTCGAGATGCGCGCGCACATGCACGCAAACCGAGGACTGATCTTAAGGCACAAAGGCCACTCTAATGAGGCATGGCAAGGCATGAAATATGGCGTACGAACATGCGAGTTCCAGCACTGAAATGTGATGGAAAATGGTCCCGAAACATGGAAACATGGCACCCGATGCATGAGATGAGCCCCGAAACTCAAAACTAAGCACATGTATTGACTTATAGCTATACAAAGCATGCATTATTTGATCATGAAGCATAAAGACAGAGCCAAGGCAGTCCCAAAACATGAACATTTCCAGTTCAAAGCATGACCAAAAGATGCTAGCATGATGGACTAAAATAGTATGCAACTTTGACTAGCAAACATGGTTTATATGGCATGTATATGAAGCAAGTGAGAACTCATCAAACCAGCAAAAATCAGTGAATAAAACATGCCAAAACATGCCCAAATAACCTCTGAAATGCAGCCAACACAAGCACAAATGGTGGGTTCTTTTAGGGGGCATACAAAGGGATTATTAAGCACATGCATCAAGGACACTTAGCATGGCACAACCAACTCTGGAAATCAAATATGACAGTCCTAAAACTCACCAAATTGACCCTGAAATCAGTCTCGGAAACATGAAAAGAAAGGCCTCTTTGAAAGGCCTTGAATGGGATTGCTCTAGACATGCATTATAGACATAAAATATGGAAAAAGGGGCTTTGGAAAGAGCTGAGGCAGACCTCAAAACACTCAGAATGAGACCTGGAAAGTGACTTCGATGCATGCAAAATAGGGTCCCTTTGGAAGGCCTAAAAGACCCCCAAACAAGACAAGGAGAGAGGGGGTCACCCCCCTCTGATTTTGGCCTTCAAGAATACACCTAAGCCACTGAAAATCCACTGGATTTCAGTGGCTAAAAGCCCAAACCATGGCCAATGCGAATGCTCTAATGCATAGCCCTAATCATGGAGAGATGAAGTATGCATAGGGGAAGATGACCCCAAAAAACAATGGGACCTTAAACAAACATGGAGATGATGTCAAAAAGAGACTTTTTTCAGTTTAGGTCGAGGTCCAAAAAGGCCCACAAACAGGGCTAATATATCATGCAAAAACAATCCTAATAGAGAGAATGAACAAACAGGGCAGTAAATGACCTCAAATAGAGAAGATCCCTTCAACAAAGTTGAAGAGGGCCTCAAAACAAGATATTTTACAGTTTATGTCAAGTCTCAAATATGCTCACAAGTAAGGCTACAATATGATGTAAAAATGGCCCTAAAAGAGAGATAGAAAGCAAGAGGCAGTAGCTGGCCTTAAACAGTGAAGAGCCCTTCAACAAGGTTAAAGAGGGGCTCAAAATAAAGCACTTTACAGTTTGGCTCGAAGCCCAGAAATGCTTACAAATAGGGCTAACATATCATGCAAGAAAAGGGCCAAAAGAGAGATAAAAGGAAAAGGGACAGCAGATGGCCTCAAACAGAGAAAAACCCTTGATTAAACATGAAGATGAGCTCAAAATAAGACTATTTTCAATTTGGGTTGGAGCCCAAAAATTCTTGCAAGTATGGCTTATAGATGAAGTAAGAAAAGACTAGAAAAGGAAAAAAAAGGACTCACCCTTGTAGAACCAAACTTCAGCAGCTTTTGGACCAGGTTTGTGAGCTCTCAACCTCTGGAAATCAGCTTCAAATGGTTGGAATGGATGATGGTGGTGTTGTGCTATGGGTTGTAGTGCAAATGGTGCAAGAGTCTTAGGGTTTGGAGGGTTGGAATAGTGAAAATGGAGGGAGAAGAGGGTGAGCTTTTGTTGATTTTTTCTAACCCCTAATCAAGGAGGAGGGGTGCTAGTTATATAGAGGAGGAGTGACGGAAAAGGGGGGGAAAACCAAATTCAAATTTCCCCCCCAAAAGGGCAGATCCCCGGGCAGGGGTCTGGGTCAAAACAGAGGGTACAGCTGTAAGGAACCAGGAGAGAGAAATCTGGCCGGCCAGGTTCAGGAGGTTCAGGTGGCCGGCCGGCCACCTCCCCTGGCCGGCCGGCCAGGGTCAAAAGGGTCAAGCTCAATTAGTGGCCGGCCACCCCAAAAAGATGGCCTCCCATGTGTGTGCAACACAACTATGTGGAGAAAAACTGGCAAAAGTGAACCAGGAGAGAGAAAAGCTAGCTTTTTCGAGGGGTTCAAAAGGGTCAGGGAGAATTAATGGCCGGCTAGCCCATATTGGTGGCCTCCCAGGTGTGTACAACACAATGGTGTGGAGGAAAGTCAGAAAAAGTGGCCCGGGAATGGGAAAAGACAGCTTTCTAGTGGGAAAAACGGGCGATAAAGAGCGATGAAGGAATAAAGCTGGTAGTCAGAACAATTGCTGGCCTCCCACCTTCCTACAACCTTCCTAATAATGAAAATAAGGTCCCTGGCAAAAATGGACCCAAACCGATGCAAAACGAAGGTTCGGAGGCCAGAATACGCGGCCTGGGGCCCCAAAAACTGACTGTTAAGCCCGGAGGTGGCGTTTGACCACGAAGTTGGTCTCTCGGGCCACAGTGTCCCTCAAAAGGGAGGAAATAAGATGTATGCCAAAAACCGGAGCAAACGAAGGTGGTTGAGTGCTCTCGAACCGAGGCACACGGCCGACGGCTCCGAAAACCGAGAACCGGGCTCCAAATGGGAAAAATGGCCTACGACCACGAAACGTAGCCTACGGCCACTGAGAGATGATCTACGAGACCTCTCCCTCCTTTCGGGAAGAGAAAACAGAGAAAACAGGGCCTGGTTCGCAAACCGAGGCAAAGCACAAAAGAGTCCGGAAGTCCGGAGGCAAGGCTCGCAGCCGTGATTTCGCAACCTCAGGATGAGCACAATATGCAACATCACCAAGCGCTCAATCGGTGACGTCTGAGTCTTAAGGTCGGTCAAACATGGGTTGTCTACAGTTGCCCCTCTTTGACAGAACTCGGAAGTCAAGAAGTGACGGGAGTGAATGTCAAAGCCCAGAGACGACCCATTTTTGACAAGGCCGAAGACTTAGACAAACAGGCGAGATGAACAGGAAAATGTGCCCACAGGCAGGGGGCAAAATGCAAAGCGATGTGCACAAAGCCGGATGTAACTCGATGATCATGCGGAGCAGCATGCTGTAATGAAGCAAATATTCACAATATATGCAACAGTTTTAAGCAAGAATGCAAAGCAATACTACATTTCATGCAGTTGAAGAATGCGGAGAATCATTGGATTCCCGCCACGTCTCACACGGAGGGGATACAATACCTGTGCGGCTTGTCTGGTCACATTAGCCCCAAATGAACCGTACATACAATATCGTGCCTGAAAAAGGAAGAAACTCAACAAGCACAACATAATAAGCAACATATGTTCAATGTGATATCGAATGCAAACAAACGCGATGCCGATGGGAAAGTGCATCGTAATGTGAGAAGCACGCACATAACAACGCAGGTTAAGCGTGAGGCATGACAGTATCAAGGAAACGTGCATAACAATGCAAGTTATATGCATGAGAATGCAAGTGACGTGCATAACAATGTAGGATAAGTGTAAACTCGAATGCACATTTTGACACGAAACAACGAGCAAAGCAATGCAAATTTCGACGAAGGTGGTTCAATCGCGACCTCTGGTTTACCTTCCGGAAAGGTCACAACATATTCAAAAAAGGATACACCTCGCTTTTGATGAGTAACAATGGGACACGCATCGAAAGTTGGAGTTGAAGTTCCCACGGAGGGATTTTGCGACGAAAAGTGCACTTCCCTTGTACTTTCTCGGGTACCGGGGACTCCAATCATCACCAAAATTTGCAGAGACCTTGGAGACCATGTTGGGAACACCACTGGCCAGGTATGGTTCAAGGGAGAGGCTGTCGGCCAGGGGTGAGGGAGTGGGATGGCCGGCCTGCCAGAAAAGGTAGCCGGCCGGCCACCTAGCCCAAATCCGGGGCAGTTTGGTCTTTTTGCTCTCTTTTCTTTAAATGTGCTTATCCAAAGCACTTTTCCTCACAACTCCAGCTCCGAAATTCTCTCCTCTACCTTCCCAAACCATTTTCTTCCTCAGATCTGCGCTCTATATGCGTTTTCCAACGCTCCACGCAAGTTGTTTTCGCGAAATCTTTCAGTTTTCAACACTTTGAACCGATTAAATTTTCATTTCGGCGCTTCTTTTCTCATTTTCACCACTTGAGGTAAGTTTGTCTCAATATTTGGAAGATTTTCTCGGGAGTTGACTTTTGTTGACTTTTTCATTTCCCGAGAGTTGGCTTTTGTTGACTTTTTCCAATTTTGGCTCATTTTGCTCCTTTTTGCAAATCTTTCGAGATGGCTGGTCATTTCCCTTATGGCGGAGGTTTTCCAGGTGCCGGGGATGAGCCGGACATCATGTCTTTGCCCCCGAGAGTTCGGTCATTCATCCCTGAGAGGTACGCCCCTCGGATACACATCCTCCCACAGGCAGTTTTTTATCATTTCACCGATTTCGATGACCGAGCGCCTGGGGATCTGCTTTTGCGAGAGCCGGAGTCTCACTTCTCTCATCAGGCATGAGAGGTATTTACTTCACTTTTACATTTTCTGTAATGTATTCTGCATTTCCTGTGCATTTCGTGCTTTCGCTATGTTTATCTGCTCATTCAAGTACGCAGCTTGTTTTGAATGTTTAATCTATAACACCATACTCCGTTTGTATCTTGAACACACAGTCCAAACACTCTGATTTTCTGAACACACAGCCCATATATTGATTGTGAACACACAACACACGCTTGTTGAGAATTGAACACACAGCCCAAACTTTGAGGTGAACACACGGCCCACTGATTTTGAAATCTGAACACACAGCTCAAATACTTGATGTTGAACACACGGCTCAAACTTTGAGATGAACACACAGCCCACACTGATTGATAGTTGAACACGTAGCCCAAACTTTGAGATGGACACACAACCCACACTGATTGATAGTTGAACACGCAGCCCAAACTTTGAGATGGACACACAGCCCGTTGTTAAGGTGAACACACAGCACACACTGATTGATAGTTGAACACGCAGCCCAAACTTTAAGATGGACACACAGCCCGTTGTTGAGGTGAACACACAGTACACACTGATTGATAGTTGAACACGCAGCCCAAACTTTGAGATGGACACACAGCCTGTTGTTGAGGTGAACACACAGCACACACTGATTGATAGTTGAACACGCAGCCCAAACTTTGAGATGGACACACAGCCCGTTGTTGAGGTGAACACACAGCATACACTGATTGATAGTTGAACACGCAGCCCAGATTCTGTATCTGATTTGATTTTGCACACAGCTCATATATTTCATTTGCACACAGCTCATTTATTTCATTCGCACGCAGCTCATTCATTTCATTTGCACGCAGCTCATTCATTTCATTTTGAAACTGAATACATGTGTTCATCCTGAATGCAGGTGACTTCTCGTACTACGCGAGGATATGGCTTTGTCGCGGTGAGGGAGTGGTATGCCGAGCTCCCGGAGGCTGTTCGGGATCTGGTTGACGTGGCAGGGTTCGGGCCCTTTTGCACTGGGATATCCCGCTGTCCTGCTAGCAGGATGCTGATGGGTGCTTTGGTAGAGAGATGGTGGGACACCACCAACTCCTTCCATTTCTCTGCCACTAGGGACATGAGTATGACCCCGTTTGACTTCGCCATACTGACGGGCCTTGATGTGGCAGGTTGGGCCATCCCATACGACGAGGACATGGGCGAGTGGGAGGCCGCCTGGATATATTTATTGGGGGCTCGTCTGCCTGTTGACAGATCTTCGGGCAGAGTCTGATACACCTGGTTCTCTTCCCATTTCAAGAGGGTGGACATGGAGCTTGAGACTCCTGAGAAGGTAGCGCAGTATACTCGCGGATTCCTGATGTTCCTCTTCGGCACCACTCTGTTTTCCGATAGGGGGAACACTGTCGGGCTCTACCTGCTGAGTGCTCTAGTAGACCTATCACAGGTCAGCCGATATGACTGGGGTGGCGCCAGCCTGGCTACTCTATATTGCTATATGAGCGCGACCTCCCGCGGACGGGGGAACATGGTTGGCGGTTATTGGAGGGCCTGGGAGGTACTTTTTGCCCTCTTGATTTACACTTCTGCTTCTCATTATTTGTACATTGCACACACGGCGCACTTTGCACTCTGTATCTTGCACTTTGCTCTCAGCATTTCGTATTTACATTCTGCACTAAGCATTTTGTATTCTGATGACCATTGCTCTGTTTCTCACAGTTATGGGTTTACGCATACTTCCCGACGCTAGCCCCAGAGCTTGAGGTGGAGGTTCCCCTCACGACCCCATACTCACTTGTGTTTGAGGGCCCGTACCGGCCGAGACCTCGGGAGTCTTTCCTCTACCTGTGGCAGTACTTCGATACAGTGTGGTCATCCGAGGTATTTCAGAACTCTCAGTTCTTCATGTTTCCACTCTTTGATTTGTCTTGCATATTCACAATTTCTGATCAGCTTATGCATTGGTTATTCGCAGATTACATGGCAGCCTTGGGCGCCTTTAGGCGGAGATCTTCGATTTCGGTTTGCTGGAGCATGGGGTGCCTCCCGGTATAGGGTCTTGTTCGAGGGGCCAGTTGGTAGGGCCTGGTTTTTGGGGGATCACTTTTTGCGTCAGGTATGGGGCTACCCCACTTAGGACCCTCCCTTAGCACCCCCAGGCGACATGCAGACTGTTGATAGGCTCCTTCCCCAGGGTGTTGTCGACGCCCTGTTAGGTACTGATGCATTTCTTCATCTCGAGGAGGGGGACTACGCTACTTATCGTCACACATACTTGATGCCTCCATTGATGGGAGTCCGTACTCCAACGAGGAGGTCTGCTGGTATGCCCTCATCGAGTCGGGCTCGGACTACAGATATCCCTTCCACCAGCAGGGCTGGTACATCTAGGGGTGGGGGTGGATTGGTTCCCCCGATTCCCCCGACTCATATTCATGCTGGATGGCCAAAGATCCCGACAGAGTTGACAGGATGGAGAGATGGGTCTTCCTACCCAATCCCTATAGAGCCTCTGAGGCCTGATCATCGATTTGTCAGAGACCCCGACTCGCCACTGGTATGCTTTGATTTATTACTCCAATACTCGGACATTCATTCATTTACTGATGATCTTGCATTTGCATTTGCAACCTCCCGTCGAGTATATGGATGAGATGCTCGGACTGGTAGCCTCACTCGAGGGCATGGTCCTACGGAGAGAGGGGATGTTGTCCATCATGGGTGTCCAGGTATTCTTCAGTTTTCTTGCATTTATCATGCTTCTGATGACATGCTGTTCTTGAACATCTTACTGCATTGATAGGCTACCTGTGTAGAGCACATCACACACACACCACATTCATGTACTATATCTGCGTACATCCACTGTGCGTAGTTTGCTTGCATCTGTATCTGATATACATGTTTTGGCTGATGTATTCAAATTGCACTCTTCATTTTCAGATGCTTCCAGTATATGCTCAGTCACAGGCCGGGCCATCTAGGCCTTCCCGAGGAGCTGGGCCATCTAGGCCTTCTCGAGGAGCTGGGAGAGGGGAGTCTTCTCGCGGATGAGGCAGACGCAGGGCACACATCATAGAGGAGGAGCCCAGCGAGGAGGAGGAGGCGGCAGATCCCCAGTCAGAGACATCTGCTGATAGAGATGGTGGCTCCGACCCCGGTTCCGGTAATGGAGATGAGGCTGAGGAGGGTTCCGAGGATGGAAACTCCGACTCAGACGATGATGGTGATGATGGTGCAGAGGCTGTTCCGCAGAAGAGGACGAAGAGGGCCTCTTATTCCTGCTCTTGAGAGCATTGATGCAGCTATTCCTTGTTTTATTTACCTTTTTACTAGTAGTTGTAGCACATTGTACATTGTTAGACAGTTTTATTTTCTGTAAAACTTGTACCCTTGTTGTAAAAAGTGTTGTAACAAAGGAAGCATGGCGGAATGAAACAGCTTTTGAAAAAGTGTTGTATTTTATGTTCTCAGCCTCGCATCGCATCATTTTGCACAAAAATGAGATTGAATGGAAATGTTCATTGTGTATTTACCAGGTCAGGTAGTGAACCGACACAACAAACTAAACAACTTAACTTACTAAGAAATAACAGAATCTTAGCAAGTTTACAACTCGATAAGCAATACACAACAAATTTAAACAAAGAATAACAACTCGAAGTACAAAACTCGACAACTATGATAAACAAGACTTGATAAACAAAACAGCTCGACATACAAAGCAACAACTCGATAAGCAAAACAACAACTCGATAAGCAAGACTTAACAACAACTCTATAAACAAAGTGCATTTTGGACAATCTGGGTGACGGAACGCATCCGAAACTGAGGGAAATGGAGGCCTCCGACACTCCCGATGCATGGAAATGCTAGGAATTTCTTTCCAGAGGGTAAAACAGGGCCAAAGACCCATTTTGCAGCATGGCTGGCCACCTTTGGGAACTGGTCGGCCAGCTTTTTGCATTGGAGAGGAGAGGGGTGGCCGGCCTGCCAGAAAAGGTGGCCGGCCGGCCACCTAGCCCAGCAACCACCAAATTTTTGACACGTGTCCCCCGAACAGTGTCTTATCCTCTTTAAAAGCTCTAGCCTCGTGGTTGATTCATTTCATCTCAGTTTTGCACCAAAATAGAGGCGTTTCTCGTCGAAAATCTCACAACTTGGATCGCTTCTCTAGATGGCTCAGAAAAGTTGAACTTCTGGGTTTCGGCTTGAATGCACTATTCACGTTGAGCCGCACTCCGCTGCACCTTCCCTTCCTTCATGCCGCGGCGAGGTTTTGGAACCCGGTAACACATGTTTTTAGCTTCAGCGGGCAAGAGGTATGTCCAACTTTCGAAGATTTCCAAGTTTTGATGGAATCTGAACGTCGTGAAGAAATTTTGCCTCAGTTTCGCTTCGGCCATGCCCAAGCTTTAGGGCAGATGTGTGGGCTCACCATGCATGACGCTCGGTCTCTGATCTACAATGGGGAACTGGACATCCTGGGTTTGATTCATCGCTTTTCTGATGTCGGTGACCGCGGCAACCATTATTGGCAAGGTTTTCGGCAACACGCCCTTTGCTTGTGTATGCTATCTCACTTTTTGCTTGCCCCAGGCTTTAGTGGATCTAGCATTCGTCTGATTGAAGTTGCTCAAGGCTTGAAAGAAGGAAAGAGCTGCATTGCCATGACATTGGCCGAGACGCTGATGGGCTTGGATGCTTTCTATCGCCGGGAGACGACCAGATTTGCAGGGAGTCCACTACTGCTGCAGGTAATGTTTCCTACCCAATCTTACATATACATTACTCACATCACTCGGCCCTCAGACTCGGTTTTTCTCACAAAACCCTTTTCTTACTTTTCTCTCATCGTACGTCTCTCTATTCTTTATTCTCTCATTTTTCATCCCTCCCCAGGTATGGTTGATGGATAAATTGCAAGTTGTGGACTCTTGCCCAGCCTACTCAGCTCGTGGCTACTTCTTTCATCAACGCCTAGTCGACGTCCTTGATGAGGGGTGGTGGTTTGATTGGATGTGCAATTTGTCTGCAGATCGCATTGCTTGGCGCTGTCCTTGGCTCAATCTCCCGGCAATGAGCTATAGCATGTCCCGGCAGACCGGGATCCAGTTGATTGGTCTGACTCACTGTGTGTTCTACTTTCCATTCCGGTTCCTGCGTCAGTTTGGTCATGATCAGAGTTGCCCGCCAGAGGAGATAGAGTATCCTGCCACATTCCCGGTTCGAGGCGCACAGCTTGCCCGGTATGCCACAGCATGGAGGACTAGAGAGCTCCTGGCCTCCGCTCCCACTTTCAGTTGCATTTTGTCTGACGAGTGCTTAGATTGGCTCAATAAAGAGGCGCAGATTGGGCCCAGCTTGGCATCAGAGGCTTCGACCAGCTCTGGGAGGGGGCGCAGGGATACCTGACTTATCTATGCCCCGGATTTATTTCTTTACCAGTATTTTCAAGTTTTCTTTATGAATGTAATAAAAAGCAACTTCAATTTGTATGCAAGAGCAGGAGAACTCTGTTTTGAAATCAATGAAATTGAAGGTTGTGGGTATTGAAAATTTTCCGTTTTGGTCCAAAAATGGTCTTAGTTGTAAAAAGATTAATTTGAACAAAGTCAACTTTTATTAAAACTTTTCAAAACCATTTTCGATATGGATCAGAACTGGACACGCCTGAGATCTGTCACTGAGATGCACAACCTCGGATCCCAGCAACTGGAAAGTTGCCCCTGGTCTGCATAGTACCACGGCACTGCACAGCAACGGAAAGTTGCCCCTAGTCTGAGAAGCACTGCACCGGAGATCTTAACCGAACTCCTTGAATGCTGAATGGACAAAGATGGTCGAGATGATCAAATGGACAAAGTTGATCGGGGAAGAAGTTTGTGGCTGAACTTCAGGATGAAGTTGCATACGTATCCTAAAGATGGGAATCAAGCCTTACGTAGTTCAGGCCCGGGTTCACTCAGGTATTTTCACTCTCCTTTTACGCTCTAACTTTTTCCAAGGCCGCCCTTTGCGGGTTTTCGACCTTGCGAGCTCAGTTTTTATAATTTCAAAATTTTTTGTGCTCTGAGTTTTGCCAAGGTCGCCCTTTCGAGTTTTCGGCCTAGTGAGCCTCTCAAGGGTAATATTTCTTCAACTTGTCCATATTGATCGGTTGTGAGAACTCTAGGCCATCTAGGTCCATCAGAACCATAGCTCCACCTGACCAGATAGACTTAATGATGTAGGGACCAGTCCAATTGGGTCTGAACTTGCCCCTTGGGTCGTGGATGGGAGCTCGGTTGTCCTTGAGCACCAAATCTCCTTCCTTTAGATTCCTGGACTTAACTTTCTTGTTGAAAGCCCGGGCGATTCTGCGCTGATAACCTTGAACATGGTACAGTGCTTTCAGTCTCCTCTCATCAAAGAGCATGAGTTCCTCAAATCTGCTCTGCTGCCAATCTGCCTCGGCTATTTGACATTCAGCCAATACTCGCAAAGACGGAACCTCAATTTCGATAGGTAGAACAACCTCCATCCCATAAACCAATGAATACGGAGTCGCCCCAGTAGAAGTCCTGATTGAAGTCCGGTAGCCCCACAGAGCAAACGGCAGCTTATCTGGCCAGTCCCGGTAGGTTTCCACCATCTTCTGCAATATGTGTTTGATATTCTTGTTGGCGGCCTCAACCGCTCCATTGGTTTGTGGCCGGTATGTGGATGACTTATAAAAAGCCACATTGTATTTTTCCAACAAGTTAATCACTTCCTTCTTGAAGTGGGAACCGTTATCTGAAATTATCTCGTTTGGGACTCAGTAGCGACAGATGATGTTGTTTCTGATAAACTTCGCAACATGTGAAGCTTTCAACACCGCATAGGATTGGGCCTCGACCCATTTCGTGAAATAATCTATCGCGACCAGGATGAACTCATGCCCATTGGACCCCTTCGGAGTGACAGCCCCGATCACATCAATTCCCCAGACTGAAAATGGCCATGGCGAAGTCATATTGTATAGCTTCAACGGCGGAATGTTCATGCGGTTTGCATGAATTTGACACTTGTGGCATCGCCAGACAAAACCGATACAATCCTCCTCCATGGTGGACCAGTAGTAACCCTGTCTGAGGATTTTCCGTGCTAACATTACTCCATTCATGTGTGCACCGCATTCCCCTCCATGGATGGCCTCCATTAGACGCTTTGATTCTTCGGCATCGACACACAGCTTATGCATTCCTAGATGACCTCTCTTATACAGCTTACCCCCACAGATGATGAACTGAACGGCCATTCTTCTGATTGCCCTTTTATCCTTGGCATTTACCCCTGGCGGGTATGCTTCATTCTCCAAGAAATTCCAAATATCGTGGTACCAGGGGTTTTCGTCCTGAACCTCATCTATAGCAGCAATCGACTCGTAGTCTGGCGCAAATTTCTGGTCAATGATGACTGGACGCATCCGGACTCCTAACGGGATGTCTATCATGGAAGATAGAGTTGCTAAAGAATCTGCGAACCTGTTGCTCTCTCTTAGAAGATGAGCAAAGTTTAGCTTCTCAAACCGAGGAATTAACAAGTCCAAGGTTTGGTGATACATCATCATCTTTTCTTCTTTGACTTTCCAGTCTCCTTTTGCTTGAGACACAACAAGGTTCGAGTCCCCGATGACATCCAACCGTCTTGCCCCTAGTTCTAGGGCTGCTTCTAGACCAGCAATGCATGCCTCATATTCTGCTTCATTGTTCGAAACTTTGAATCGGAGTTTGAAGGCTAGAGGGATACGGGAATTGTCGGGTGTTATCAGCAACACCCCTATCCTATACCCGTGCTGATTTGACGCTCCGTCAAAGTACATCGTCCAAGTTTCATCGTCGATGTGCAAAATAGCCTCGTCTGGGAATAAGTACTCGACTGCTTCACCCCCTTCTACTGGATGATTGGCTAAAAATTCTACTACTGCTCTTCCCTTGACTGACTTGCGTGTCACATATTTCAAATCAAATTCGGAGAGCAACAGCAACCAACGAGCTAGCCTACCCGTAAGTGCTGGTTTCTCGAAAAGATATTTGATGGGATCGAGTCGTGAAACCAACATTACGGAGTGAGCTAACAGGTAGTGCCGCAACTTCTTGGTAGCCCATACTAAAGCTAAGCAGGCCTTCTCTAACTGTGTGTAGCGAGTCTCATACTCTAGCATCTTCTTGCTCAGATAGTAGATGGCTCTCTCCACTTTGTCTTCAGATTCTTGTGCGAGCATGCAGCCCTTTTTGGTCTCAGTCACTGAGAGGTACAATATCAACGGTTTCCCCGGCTTTGGTAGTGACAACACAGGCGGGTTCTGTAAGTATTCCTTGATCTGTTCAAAAGCAGCTTGGCATCGGCCGTCCCATTAGAATTTCTTGCCTTTCTTCAAGAGACCAAAAAGTGGTTCACAAGTCAAGGTTAATTTTGAGATAAACCGTCTTATGAATTGCACCTTACCTAGAAAGCCTCGCACCTCCTTTTCAGTCCTTGGTGGGGGCATTTCTAGGATGGCGTTGATTTTGGAAGGGTCGACTTCGATACCTCTCTGTATAATCAGAAACCCCAGCATTTTTCCCGCTGTAACACCAAACGTACACTTCTGAGGGTTCAGCCGCAACCGAAACTCTCTGATCCTTTGAAAGAACTTTTGCAAGGCGGTGTAGTGGCCCTCTCTTTCTTTGGACTTGACAATCATGTCGTCCACGTACACCTCAACCTCTTTGTGGATCATGTCATGCAATATTGTGGTCGCGGCTTGTTGATAAGTAGCTCCAGCGTTCTTTAGCCCAAACGGCATGACTCTATAGCAATATGTCCTCCACGGGGTGGTGAATGCAGTCTTTTCCCAGTCGTCGGGTGCCATTACTATCTGATTGTAGTCGGAGAAGCCATCCATGAATGAAAGCAAAGCATGCCCTGCTGTGAAGTCCACTAACTCATCAATATGCGGCAAGGGAAAGTCGTCCTTCGGGCTGGCTCTGTTCAAATCCCTGAAATCCACGCATACTCGGATCTTGCCATCCTTATTTGGCACCGGAACGATGTTGGCCAACCAAGTTGGGTACTCTGATAGCAGCAGGAAACCTGCGTCGATTTGCTTGGTGACCTCTTCCTTAATCTTGAGAGCCCAATCCGGGCAAATCCTCCTGAGTTTCTGTTTAACGGGTCGAGCCTCGAGGTCAAGAGGGATCCGATGCTGTACAATCTCAGGATCGATTCCAGGCATGTCTTCGTAGGACCACGCGAAAACATCTTTGAAATCTTTTAATAAAGCGACTACGCGCTCGCGTTCCTCCGAAGATAACGTGGACCCAATTTGGACCAGCCGCGGGTCCTCCTCAGTACCAACATTCACGGTAGTGATTTCATCAACTAACGATTTAACAAATCTTTCCTGCTCTTGTTCAATTAAGCATTGCAAAACCGGAGGAATTTCGTCCTCGTCGTTTTCGTCAAAATTTTGAAAGTTTGAGTTAATGCAATAAATCAAGGGCACAGAAAAGTACTCAAAAACCACAGCTACTTGATTCTCATTAAGCACATCCAAGTCGTCCGATTCCTCGGTTACAATAGACTCAAAAGAGAAAGAAAAAGACGACCTGGACAAGACTGTGGCATCCGAGTTATCATCCCCAGGATCACCAGACTCAGACTCAGTCGAGCTGGAACCTGATTCCGACTCACAAGACTCGGTGGAATCAGATTCCGGCTCACTACCTGACCCAGTGCTGCTGGACAAAAACCCCTCTTCATATTGCCAAATGAGAGAGGGTGCAATAGATGCATCCAAAATAGTTGCTGGTAGGCCCGCAGCCGTTTCATTCCCGATCATGGACACTGAGAAGTTATCCCCCAAGCACTTCTGGTCGATCGGAGGATTTGAAAGTAGACATGCCAGTGCTACCCCCATCTGAAGTTCAGTGTCCTCAAACTGCACTTTCTTGCTCTGCTCAGCCTCAGCCAATGGGTCCGTCTGCTCTTCGGCAACATCCTCCCCGGATAACTGTAGATCAAAGAAGATCTCAAAACCTGGTACGCGCTTCCTCTCCGCGTTCAGCCACGACTTTGGAAAGCCACAAAACGGAAAGTCCTCCCCCTCCCGGACGAAACGTCCGTTTAGGGTACCCTGAATGGGCTTATGCATCAGCTCAAAAGGCTTCTCAGTCTGCTTTGCTCTGGCTCTCCCAGCCATTTCCTTTCCCTTCCTTATCCAATCCTCTTTGGTGGGCTAATAACCCAAGCCAAAGGTATGGGGGTTGTGTGGCACTTCGGCCAATGCTGCGACGCCTTTCCGGCCGCTCTTTCCCAATCTCATCCCCGGGATGTGTTGAAGTTTGTTCATGAGGTATACAGATTGAGCACTGACATACACTTCCTCATTAACAGCCATGATGTTCTGCACAACCCGAGTCTCAGCTAAGGTAAAGCCTGACATAAACATGTCCTCCATGCCGTGCTCAATTTCTAGGACTGGTGTAGATACCTCCGGAGGTGGATGGATCGATGAATTCCCGAAAACAATGGCTACTCCCTTTCCATAGGGGTATTTCACCATCTGATGCAGGGTGGATGAGACGGCCTTTACCTAGTGCAACCATGGTCGCCCCAAAAGCAGATTGAAGGTTACCGGAACTTCTAGGACATGGAAGTCTATCTCATGTTGTCCTGGCCCAACCTTGGCCTGGATTTTTACCGTCCCCATTACTTCCCGGCTCGTGTTGTCATACGCCCGAATCACCTGGGCTGTTGGTACAAAGTCGGCGTTCTTTAAACCAATGGCATAGGCTGTCCTTGCCGGGCAGACGTTGATTGCGGACCCTGTGTCAACGAGTACTACAGGTATCCATTTATTTCTACACTCCACAGAGATGTAGAGTGGCCTATTATGGTTTGCACCCTCGGGTGGTAGTTCCTTATCAGAGAAAGTCATCATCGGGGTAGCTCCTCCCGGAAAGACTAGTCCAACTAGCTGCTCTGGTGTGGTATCTATGAAGAGTTTAGCCTTGTCCATAGCAGATAGCACAGCCTGTCTGTGCACTCGTGATGCCATAAGCAGTCCCTAGATGGAGATGTCTGCTTGTATCTTCTTCAGCTGCTTCAGTACAGCTTCTTCTTCGATCTGCTTCTCCTTCTGCTTTTCAGTTTCTTTATCCTTCCCGGATGCCTCTGGTTGGTCTAGGTGCGGGGGCTTGAAATACCGTCCGCTTCTCGTCATATGGTCGACCTCTCCGACATACCAGGTGTCGTCTGGCTGATGGTTTCCCCAATCTTCATCTGTGTGGGCAAGACATAAATCATCGTCCTCCCACCACATTCCATCGGCAGCTGACAGACACCAGTCCGGCTCTGGTATGCTTATACTCGCAGTACCTTCAGCCAACATGCTCGCAGCATATTCTGTTCCCGTGCACACAGCACTTCCAGCCTCCTCGGGGGCTTTGGCTTTTCTGATTCTCTCGGAGTCCCAAAACCTTTCTTGTTCTACCTGTGTTGGTGCAGTTTGTTGCTCAGCTTTCCCTGCATTCACAATGCCCAAATCTTGAGCGAAATTCTTAATACCGGCGCTCTCCAGCAATGTAATCTGATTTCCGGCCCTTCCGGCCACCACTGATATTCTCGTCCCTGCCGGGCCATGTCCTGTTTGGAACTCTTCCACAACATCCGGTTGATCATCCAGCCATCCAGTAGCCTCTGTCGATTCCTTATAATCAAACCAGTTGACTGTTGCGTCCCCTGGATCCTGGTCATTGAAAAACTGGAGGTTGGCAAAGTCCTCTTCCACAGCCGTCAAATCATTTGCCCCTTGCTCAAATCCATCCCCCTGGATCACACACAACTCTTCCTTCTCTGGCAATTCTATACCCAAACCAATCTGGCCTGCTGACAGAATGTACTCACTCGGATCATAGGCTTCCCCAGCGAAACTCCCAGACTGCTCAATCCCAGACTCAACAATTCCACTCTCCTCTGAAGTCTGCCCTGTCCCATCTTCGATGGTCACCACTGTTGGCTCTGGTTGGGTTGTGGAGATGTCCAACATGCACAAAGAGTCGGTGCAGTCAAGAAGGAGCACCTTCGGCTTAGGTAGGTGGGATGGGGTGATATAGACACTAGGATCGTAAGACACGACGCCAGTTTGGATAAAGTTGATTCTGTTGGGAGGGGGAGCTTGGTTATGCGGTGGGAGAGGATTTGTTGTGACATTGGGTTTGTCGGGAGGCACAATCACCTGTTTGTCAATAAGATCCTGGATCTCGTGACGCAATCTAAAACAACGGTCGGTGTCGTGACCGTGTTGTTGGTGATACGCGTAGTATTTTGCTGGGTCATCAGAGGGAGGGAGTGGATTTGGTAGTGGCCTTGGCTCCAGGGGCTTCAAATTCTTTTTTCTGATTAATACCCCCAGAGCTTTGGACAGGGGCATATATAAGGGTGTGAAGGTTCTTTGGCCTCTGGGTTGGTATTTGGTGGTCTGTGTATTGCTTCCGGATGTACCAGAAAAAGGTGTGGCTGCCATGGGTCTTGGAAGGGGAGGGGGAATGGTGGTGACCATGCTCACCTCTGAAGCTCTTGCAGTTGCAGCGCCACTCGGGCCTGCATTGTTGTTACGGTTGAAAGTCCTCCTTGGTTGCTCCCTATCTTGGTCGATCAGACCCTGTTTCATTGCATTTTCAATTTGTACCCCCATCTCGTGTAGATCTGAAAAAGTAGGGAAGGGGAGCACAATCATTTTTTGCATCAGTTTTGGCTGGAGATTGCGCACAATCATCCTGATCTGGTCCTTATCGGTGGGCCTTAAAGTCATCATCGAGGCCTTCGCCCTCCACCGGGTCACGAAATCCGAGAAACTCTCTTTGGGCTCCTGCCTTGTTGTTTCGAGATCACGAGTCGTAATCTCAATTTGGGTGTTGTAAGAGTATTGCGCAACAAAGGCCTCAGCCATTTCATCCCAACTCCACTTGACGTCATCCTCTAACTTCGCGTACCAGATGGCGGCCACACCCGACAGGGTCCGGCCAAATAATGAAAGCTTTTGTGGTCTTGTGAGGCCCATTGGCCGCAGTATATCTGAGAATAGCCGGAGGTGGACCATGGGATCCCCAGATCCGTCGAAGCGATCGATTTGCGGCATCTTGAACCTATCTGGTAGCGTTACAACCACATCGGTATATCCGTCCTCGATATCCGGAATAGCCTTTACCCCTTGGGACTTTTTGAACAGCTTCTCGAGCTTGCTCAATTTCAATGCTGTTGGGTCTATTTCGAACTCGAAGGGAGAGTCCGGGTGGTTGATAAGCGTATGTGCCTTGGACAGTTGAGGTGGAAGCGGGGGCGGAGCTGGCCCCGTTGGAGGGTCTGTGTCCTCCTGGATGTTCTGGACATTGGGCAAGGTGTTCTGGGTATTTGGTAGGACATTCTGGACAGTTGGTGTCTGCTCTGGTAACGGGATCCCTGGTGGGGGAGGAACTGGATGTGAGGCTGACGCTCCGGCTTGCTGCTGGAGCCGGGTAATTAGCTCCGCCTGCTGGGCCATGATTGTGGCCTGCTGTTTAGAGAACTCCGCTTGGCGGACAGCGTCCTCCTGCATTTGCTTCATGCTCTCTTGGAGCTGTCGCATCATGTCTTCCATCCCAGCTATATTCTGCTGATCTTGCTGACTGACTGGTATATGTATCTCTATGGCAGAAACCAAGATCTCAGCCCGACTGTTCACTGCTAGGGTAGACCATTGCTCTGGTAACCTCTGTTCAGACACACTGCGCTTTCTCGGCCTCCGTCTGACAACCGAGGGTAGAGAATGAAACACTGGCTGTCCGTCAACCAGATCCTCAGATCGATTGAGCCGACGACCTCTTGTCCAAAGTGCTTAGGGAATATCTGCTGGGTCGGAAGCAATTGTGCTAAAACTGTCCCTAGCAAAAAGATAAATAAAGCAATAAGGAAATAAATAACCAGATAAACGAACAACATAACAGCTTAAAATAAATACACAACACACAGCTGGGCGTAACAACACACGGTCGATAAGCTGAATACACACTGTCCTTAAACACTAATCATTATCCCTGAATCACTGTCCCAAAAAACTGAATCTGATACCCGCAGATAACTGATTTCCAAAATAACTGAACTGATGCCCGCAGGCCTGATGCCCAAACTTGCAAACTGATACATGCATTCCTGTAGAGATGCACTCTAAAAGCACATAACAGATAAGTGAGAGCCAAAACACCCCTATGCTGGGGTAGGGTTTCCCTGGAGCTAGGGTTTCTCTATGCACGCAGCGGTTTCAAACAACCTAAAATCGGGTAAGCAACCTGTCCTAGTTTGGAATGGTCACTATGGATTTCGATATGCACTAGGTCGAATGGTCAAAAGGGTGCCCCGGTAAAACTGGGGTTTGTGTTTCCATACTGGCAGAGCCCGTAACCGGTAAGCCTTATGGCACGCAGCCTCTGGCAAACTGCTTAAGAATAGCAGATGGCAAACATGGTGTCCTAGGCGCACCAATGCAAATGCAATGCAAAGAAACACACAAGTGTAGTCAAAACCAGATATCATGAGTTTGAGTCAAGTTCTCTAAGTCCCCAGCAGAGTCGCCAGAAACTGTAGACGTCCCCGAACGCCCCGGGAGGGTGAGTCCCGTTTCGTTCATTTTGGGCTTACTACAGTTCAGGACTCAAATTGTCACGGTTCTTAATCTGAACCAAAGAGTCCAAATCCGGCAAATCATTTTGAGAAAACTGATTTTTAGAAAGAAGTGCCAAACATGGACTGCTTTGCCAGATACAGAGTCGCCACCTAAATATTTTATTTTGGGAAATTTAGGAAACCCTGACTCGTGCCTAAGGCCACGTGTCCGTCATCACCAAAGTTGCCTCGGCTCGGGAACTTGGGGACGATTGGGGAAGGTCACTTCGTGAGCACCCCCGCTCGCCCGATCAAAGATCGGCCTCTACTAATCAGGATATCGGGTTTTGAAAACATTATGCGTCCTTATTCCAGTTATTAGCCTAGGATTACTATGTGATGCGCACAGCATACAAGTATAGACTGGGTCGCTCGAATTAGAACAAAACATTTCATGTTTGTTTATTTTGCAAATGGTTTGATGGTGCTACCCACAAGTAGGCTAAGACGTGGATTTGCCACCCTCGGGTGGGCTTTAGAAAACATGATTTTGCCACTATCTAGTGGGCTTAAAACTCACAATTAATGAATTGTTCCAATCCAAATAACCCAACCTTCACCCACAGGCATTCAGGCAGTTATATCACATAAGCACATAGCCTCATGGTAAGCATGCTATCATGGCAGTCACTCACACACATGCAAGGATGCTAAAGCGTAAAACTTACCGAGTACTCCAAGCCAAAACAAAAGTTATGTTAGAAATCCATGCATGATCCTAACTATACAGAGATGCCTAATGCAACACATGCAAAAATGCAACTATAGCAGGCTCAGCGATTCTAAAGATGGCATGTGAAATGCTACAACTAACAAGTATTCAACTCGGAATTGAAATACAATGCAGTTAGTATGATGCGCCGAGAAAGGTGCATGCAAGATAGATGAATGAATGCAAGCATGCTATCATATTGTATGCTAATTGAAACATGCCCTAATCTAACCATCATAAGCTGGTAAATAAAAAGGGAGAAAGACGTGGGGTTGGAAGACATACATCACACGCACGCACACTTATTACAACATTGCCCTCGCTCGGAGGGTCCGAATAAATAATACAGTCCCGAATAAATAATATAGTCCGAATAAATACAAAATCCTAATTAATTAACAAATTAATCTAAGAAAGTAGTAAATTAGCATGCGAACTAGGGACTGCCTCAACTCTGCTCCGGATGATGAATGATGCATGTTCGGGTTACCTTGCGCGAAAATCCATTGCGATGCCCCAATTAGCCTCTGTTTACAATTAAGCTCGGAATATTGTGCAAAGCTCTGAAAGGCCGTTGATTCTTGATTTGCTGCAACAGAGAGCAAGAAAGGGGCATGGCAAAGTATTTTCACATATGTATGCATAAGTACTCTTCAGGGAGTGTAGTCCTCGATCCGCGTGCCATCAATCACGCATCTCGATGCATGATGGCCGAGGAGTCGAATTGCATGACTCAATATGGAATGAATGCACATGAAAACACAACAAGGCCTAAACTCCATCATGGATAATCTGGAGTGTCGGCGACTGGGAATTGAGACACGTTCCGTCAGTTGGAGTACGAAACGCCCCTCGTCTCCCGTGCTCGGGCTAACTCCTATCCCAAACACAATGCAATATGCATGACATGCATGAATGCAATCCTAACATGCAACCTAGCATACACAATGCTATGAAATGGCATACACAATGCACGATGTAACATGGCATACACAATGCTCTAACATACAACCTAGCATACGCAATGCTATGAATTGAAATGACATACACAATGCATAATGGGCTTACACCAACATGAGTGGACCTCAGCCACACTCACATCAGTGGCCATGAGATGAAAATGAGACACTCGAGATGCGCGCGCACATGCACGCAAACCGAGGACTGATCTTAAGGCACAAAGGCCACTCTAATGAGGCATGGCAAGGCATGAAATATGGCGTACGAACATGCGAGTTCCAGCACTGAAATGTGATGGAAAATGGTTCTGAAACATGGAAACATGGCACCCGATGCATGAGATGAGCCCCGAAACTCAAAACTAGACACATGTATTGACTTATAGCAATACAAAGCATGCATTATTTGATCATGAAGCATAAAGACAAAGCCAAGGCAGTCCCAAAATATGAATATTTCTAGTTCAAAGCATGACCAAAAGATGCTAGCATGATGGACTAAAATAGTATGCAACTTTGACTAGCAAACATGGTTTACATGGCATGTATATGAAGCAAGTGAGAACTCATCAAACCAGCAAAAATCAGTGAATAAAACATGCCAAAACATGCCTAAATAACCTCTGAAATGCAGCCAACACAAGCACAAATGATGGGTTATTTTAGGGGGCATACAAAGAGATTATTAAGCACATGCATCAAGGACACTTAGCATGGCACAACCAACTCTGGAAATCAAATATGATGGTCCTAAAACTCACCAAATTGACCCTGAAATCAGTCTCGGAAACATGAAAAGAAAGGCCTCTTTGAAAGGCCTTGAATGGAATTGCTCTACACATGCATTATAGACATAAAATATGGCAAAAGGGGCTTTGGACAGAGCCGAGGTAGACCTCAAAACACTCAGAATGAGGCCTGGAAAGTGACTTCGATGCATGCAAAATAGGGTCCCTTTTGAAGGCCTAAAAGACCCCCAAACAAGACAAGGAGAGAGGGGATCACCCCTCTCTGATTTTGGCCTTCAAGAATACACCTAAGCCACTGAAAATCCACTGGATTTCAGTGGCTAAGAGGCCAAACCATGGCCAATGCGAATGCTCTAATGCATAGCCCTAATCATGGAGAGATGAAGTATGCATAGGGGAAGATGACCCCAAAAAACAATGGGACCTTAAATAAACATGGAGATGATGTCAAAATGAGACTTTTTTCAGTTTAGGTCGAGGTCCAAAAAGGCCCACAAACAGGGCTAATATATCATGCAAAAACTGCCCTAAAAGAGAGAATGAACAAACAGGGAAGTAAATGACCTCAAACAGAGAAGAGCCCTTCAACAAAGTTGAAGAGGGGCTCAAAATAAGACACTTTAAAGTATATGTTAAGTCTCAAATATGCTCACAAGTAAGGCTACAATATGATGCAAAAATGGCCCTAAAAGAGAGATAGAAAGCAAGAGGCAGTAGCTGGCCTTAAACAGTGAAGAGCCCTTTAACAAGGTTGAAGAGGGGCTCAAAATAAAGTACTTTACAGTTTGTCTCGAAGCCCATAAATGCTTACAAACAGGGCTAACATATCATGCAAGAAAAGGGCCAAAAGAGAGATAAAAGGGAAAGGGACAGCAGATGGCCTCAAACAGAGAAAAACCCTTGATTAAACATGAATATGAGCTCAAAATAAGACTATTTTCAGTTTGGGTCGGAGCCCAAAAATTCTTGCAAGTATGGCTTATAGATGAAGCAAGAAAAGACTAGAAAAGGAAAAAAAAGGACTCACCCTTGTATAACCAAACTTCAGTAGCTTTTGGACCAGGTTTGTGAGCTCTCAACCTCTGGAAATCAGCTTCAAATGGTTGGAATGGATGATGGTGGTGTTGTGCTATGGGTTGTAGTGCAAATGGTGCAAGAGTCTTAGGGTTTGGAGGGTTGGAATAGTGAAAATGGAGGGAGGAGAGGGTGAGCTTTTGTTGATTTTTTCTAACCCATAATCAAGGAGAAGGGGTGCTGGTTATATAGAGAAGGAGTGAAGGAAAAGGGGGGGAAAACCAAATTCAAATTTTCCTCCCAAAAGGGCAGATCCCCGGGCAGGGGTCTGGGTCAAAACAGAGGGTACAGCTGTAAGGAACCAGGAGAGAGAAATCTGGCCGGCCAGGTTCAGGAGGTTCAGATGGCCAGCCAGCCACCTCCCCTGGCCAGCCGGCCAGGGTCAAAAGGGTCAAGCTCAATTAGTGGCCGGCCACCCCAAAAAGATGGCCTCCCATGTGTGTGCAACACAGCTATGTGGAGAAAAACTGGAAAAAGTGAACCAGAAGAGAGAAAAGCTAGCTTTTTAGAGGGGTTCAAAAGGGTCAGGGAGAATTAATGGCCGGCCAGCCCATATTGGTGGCCTCCCAGGTGTGTACAACACAATGGTGTGGAGGAAAGTCAGAAAAAGTGGCCCGGGAATGGGAAAAGTCAGCTTTCTAGTGGGAAAAACGGGCGATGAAGAGCGATGAAGGAATAAAGCTGGTAGTCAGAACAATTGCTGGCCTCCCACCTTCCTACAACCTTCCTAATAATGAAAATAAGGTCCCTGCCAAAAATGGACCCAAACCGATGCAAAACGAAGGTTCGGGGGCCAGAACATGCGGCCTGGGGCCCCGAAAACTAATTGTTAAGCCCCGGAGGTGGCGTTTGACCACGAAGTTGGTCTCTCGGGCCACAGTGTCCCTCAAAAGGGAGGAAATAAGATGTATGCCAAAAACCGGAGCAAACGGAGGTGGTTGAGTGGTCCCGAACCGAGGCACACGGCCGACGGCTCCGAAAATCGAGAACCGGGCTCCAAACGAGAAAAATGGCCTACGACCACGAAACGTAGCCTACGGCGACTGAGAGATGATCTACGACTCTCCCTCCCTTCGGGAAGAGAAAACGGAGAAAACAGGGCCTGGTTCGCAAACCGAGGCAAAGCACAAAAGAGTCCAGAAGTCCGGAGGCAAGGCTCGCAGCCGTGATTCCGCAACCTCAGGATGAGCATAATATGCAACATCACCAAGCGCTCAATTGGTGACGTCTGAGTCTTAAGGTCGGTCAAAAATGGGGTGTCTACAGCTCCTTTCAGCGGATCGAATCTCCAGCTTTCGACGCCATTTTTCCATCCCCGACGACGTCCATCTGTCACTTTTGGCAGACAGCACCACTGATATGGAGAGGGCTGATGAGAGCACTATCGTCTTTCCTCTCCTGTCAATTGTTGAGGGCAGAGTCCGCTTTCCTCTTCACCCATTTTTTAGGGCCGTTCTTCGATACTGGGGTCTAATCCCTTCCCAGCCCAACGTGAATTTTTTTCGCTTCATAATGGGGATTGTAGAGCTAAACCGGCGTCTTAGGATTAATTTAGGTATTCCCGCTATTCGGCATTGTTACGTCCTAGCCAAATCTACTGGCCGGCTAGGACGCTACTTTCTTAGAGCCAAAGATACCGATCATCACTTAGTGACTATGCTTGCCAGCTCTGGCAAGTGTGTCGATGACGTGATGGTCGTTGTCCGAGGCAATTGGGAATTCGGCGAGGGTGAAGATCACCTAGACCCCGTGCCAAGGCGAAAAGGCGAACCAGGTGACTGATTAGATCACTTTTGTTTCTGTTATTACCATATCTGTATTCGGCCCTATATACATCTAATTGCTTTGTTTATGCAGGCAACGACTTGAAGAGAGTGTTGGTTTCAGACGACGACGCTATACTTACAGAAATTAAAACTGCGCTACTGTTCGTCGGTCGTCCAAACCTTCAAAAACAAGGGAGGGCGGCCCACATTCTCCTGCAGTACGAGCCGACTTATACGACATTTTCGGCGGCAGACAACATTTCAATCCCAAAAGGTGACAACTATCTCACAGCCCTTATCTTCCCCAGCTTCAAAAACTTAAGACAGATTGGTTTAGAAACATCTGATTTGGAATACGTAGAAGAACAAGCGGCCGAACCAATCGCCGCGGACCCGAACCAGTTGGCAGCGGAGGTTGACGAAGCTCTTAACCCAGCTTTTGAGGAAGCCAAACTCAACTCGTCCGACCCTCTGTCCACATCAGGCCAAGGGGACGTCTCCTTTGAAGATATTTTTACAAACTTGGGAGACCTTTCCGCTGCTTATTTTGAGGGTATGGCTAGGGAAAGTCTAACGCAATTGGCACGAAAGAAAAACGCCGAACGCATGGTCGCCCGTCGGAGAGTCGAGGCCATCCATTCTGGACTTGCCCCGACTGAATCTCTCGAACCTATTGTTGTAGAAGAAACGGCTCAAATTGTTGTGGCCGAGACGAAGGAAGCCGAACGGCCGATTCTAGAAGAATGACCGATTCCAGAAGATTGGGGAGAGAAACGTACCGCCGAGAACGAGGCCAATTCTGAGAAGAACCCCGTTGATAAACGGCCACGCTTAGAGGGGTCGGATATAGTTGCTCCTTTTGTTGTTCAACCAAAGATCAAAAACATGCCGATCTCCTCTGACGCGTCTGCCTTGAAAGATCCAGCTGTGGCGTTGAGCTTGGCTACCTCGGTCTCGTTGCCGGCTGACAAGCCAACCTTTCGAGCAGAGCCGGATTTGGTAGCAATAGCATTAGCTGCCCAGTCGGCCCTTCTGGTATGTAGCAAAAACTCCTTGTTTTGGTTTGGTTTGCAAATAGTATTTCTTGTTATGTGACAATCCCAACTCCTTATTTGGCAGACGGTCGGAAGGATAGCCCAATTAGGCCGCCGTCTGCATGATGCCATTGAAAGAATTAGCCGTTTGAAATCGAAAGTCGAGGGTGAGAGGAGCAGGGTCGAATTCGAGGCGGTGAGAGCCACAATGGAAAGTGCACGGGCCGAAGCTGAGAAGGAGAGGGTGCAGACTGCTGACCAGCTCAGATCCGACGCCGAAGAGAGGGCAAACGCGAGCGAGGAATTGCTCAAGTTAGCCAAGGAGAAGCTTGCCAAGCTGGAGGCCGAATTGGAAAAGTCGAAGAAGGCCAAGGAAAAAGCTAACTCCGAGGCTTCCGAATCATTCAAGGCTGGGAAGAGCGCCGCCCTTGAAAACTATGCAGAAGAAGTCCCCAAATTTGAGAATCGGAGATTCAAACACGGCTGGCTCAAAGCCCTTGCTGCCGCTGGCGTGACATTGGCCATGCCAATTCCATACAAGCAAGTAGACGTTGAGCCGCTTGAGTCTGATCCCGAGGATTGATTTGGGAGACACTTTAGTTTTGTTAGGTATTTTCAATGTATGTTTTTGTAAACATGTTTTGTTTTCATAGTAGACATCTATTTACTTGGGGTGATCTTCATGTATAAAATGATGACTATGCTGTATTCACTTTATGAATGAAAATTTCTCTTGCCTTGCATTATTTCCTGTATTTAATTGTTGTTATCAATGAAGATTATTGTTTTGTTTTTGCTATTTTGGGTAAAACTATTGCTGTCTGCTGCGCGGTAGATAAACGTTCATGTACACTTGCCGATTAGATAACTAAGGGTTAATAAATGTGATCAGATTAATAAATGCGATCTTGCCGAATATCATTAGTTCATGGCATTAGTTCGAGTACCTTAGTTCATGGAGTGGCTGTGGCATAAATCGATTGGCATCGGGCTTTGGTATTTGGCCGATCAGATTAATAAATCTGCCCTTGCCCCAGCCAATGAACTCCGAAAGCTGAATATCGTTAGTTTATGGAGTGGCTGTGGCATAAATCGATCGGCATCGGGCTTAGGTATTTGGCCGATCAGATTAATAAATCTGCCCTTACCCCAGCCAATTTATGAACTCTAAAAGCCGAATATCATTAGTTCATGGAGTGGCTGTGGCATAAATCGATCGGCACCGGGCTTAGGTATTTGGCCGATTAGATTAATAAATCTGCCCTTGCCCCAGCCAATCTATGAACTCTGAAAGTCGAATATATCTTTTAGATCGGAATGAATCAACAATGCCGAATATCGGTGGTTGCAGGTGTGCGCGCATTGATGAGGTCACCTCGGGAGTGGGGTGCACTCCTGAGTGATTAAAAAGGGGGCGAGAGATTCCATTTGAGTTTCATAAAGCAAATCGAATCTGCTCGTCCTTCGTGGCTGGAAAAGTGTGAATGTCAACCAGACTTTTCTTTAATAGTAAGGGAGAGGGCAAGACTCTGGTGGAGCTAGACTCATCAATGAATCGAGGTAGTGAGCCTCTCCGTACGGGAGGTAGGGCATCTGCAGAGCACGAGAGGCGCCACTCTTCGCGTCGACGAAGCAGGTCACCAAGGAAGGAGAAAAGCCAGTAGGGGAGCTCCCCTCGTTTGCGAAGTGAGGCCAGTGGACCACCACGCCCATTGAGTTTTTCTGTTTTCATTGGGAATAGACTGATGACAGAGGCAGATTCCATCATCCGGGACCCGAACGTGGCGATCGAGTTTGCACGACAAATTTTCCCGCCAGAAGTCCAACAGTCGATGGTTGGTCAACCTGACTTCGAGGTGTTTCGAGAGGGCATTCATGAGGCGGTGAAAGGGTTGTACACCGCCTATGAAATTGGCATGCGCCTTCGTGCTGTGCGCCAAGAAATAGAGAAGAAATATGAACGCATTCGAAACTTGGAAGCTCGCGCGGAAGTGGTTGAGCGCGAGCTAAGAAAGGTCAAGGCCGCTCAAACACAACCAGCTAGACAAGCAAACCCAGTTGTGGAAGAAAGGGTGACCCAGCGGCTTATCAATAGTGCAATTGCCGATCGTGATACAGCGAGTATGTTTGCGATGGAGTCCGCGAAAGAGAGGGCTTATGAGAAGGGCTTCCATGAAGGCCGGAAAGTAGGGATAGACAAGACCAGGGAAAAGCTCGCTGAGGAAGTTTGCCGATGTGAAAATCGTGGATTTAAGTACGGTTGGATCAAGGCATTTCAAGCCGCAGAGGCTCTCTGAGCAGCGGGCGTTGATTTGGCATTGCCGCTATACCAACGTGAGCACTTCCCCTTTTTCGCCTTCAAAGTCGAGAAGAGTGACGATGAGGGAGACGCCGGATAAAAATAGACATTGTAATGCTCAAACGCAGATTGGATGCAAAACTATGTAATTATTTGGCTAATTGAATAAATTGTTTTATTTTAAATGTTTGTGTTCCATTTTGAATTTTTACATGCTTAATTAGGCATCTCATTTCAAATGTTTGCATGTTTTGATTTGTTGATGCGGTTGAGCCTACCCAAGTTAACTAAGCATTTCATTTTGAATGTTTATATGCTTTAATGTGTAAACGGTTTTTGCCGACTTATTTTAACGGATCATTCCACATTGAATGTATGTTTTAACCTTTGTCGTGAAGGGCGCTCTGAATTCAGAGTCTTGTTCGGCTCATAAGTGTCACGCACGAAGTTCATTCCGAATCCAGAGGATTAATCGGCCCAAAGGTGTCATGCGCCGATGTGGCTCCGAATCCGGAGACTATTTGGTCAATCGTGATATCCACGAAGGGCACTCCGAATCCAGAGGCTTTATTGGCCCAAAGGCGTCATGCGTCAATGGTGCTCCGGATCCGGAGACTTTTTTGGCCAATCGTGATACCCACGAACGACGCTCCGAATCCAGTGGCTTTATCTGCCGAAAGGCGTCATGCGCCAATGGGGCTCAAAATCCGGAGACTTTATTTGGTCAATCGTGATATCCACGAAGGGCGCTCCGAATCTGGAGGCTTTATCGGCCCAAAGGCGTCATGCGCCAAAGGCTCTCCGAATCCGGAAACTATTTGGCCAATCGTGATATCTACGAAGGGCGCTCCGAATCCGGAAGCTTTATCGGCCCAAAGGCGTCATGCGCCAATGGGGCTCCAAATCCGGAGACTATTTAGCCAATCATGATATCCACGAAGGGCGCTCCGAATTCAGAGACTATTTGGCCAATCGTGATATCCACGAAGGGCGCTCCGAATCCGAAGGCTTATTGGCCCAAAAGCATCATGCGCCGATGGAGCTCTGAATCCGGAGACTTTATTTGGCCAATCGTAATATCCACGAAGAGCGCTCCAAATCCGGAGGCTTTATCAGCCCAAAGGCGTCATGCGCCGATGGGGTTCTGAATCCGAAGACTTTATTTGGCCAATCGTGATATCCACAAAGGGCGCTCCGAATCCGGAGGCTTTAATCGGAACTCTTTTGAACTAGATTACACAATGAGTAAATAGGATTCTTTGCATTTACAAAAGTGGAATGTGTACATGGTGAACCATTCAAAACTAGTATCATTCCCCACAAGTCGGGTTCAATGATAGAATTTCCGCAAATGCGTTGAATTCCAAGGTCGTGGCAGACTCCTTCCAGACATGTCTTTGACCCGATATGCCCCTACTCCTGCGATCGAATCGACCTGATAGGGGTCGTCCCAGTTAGGACCCAATTTTCCATCAGCCGGTTTCCTGGCACTTGGAAGTACTCTCTTCAGGACCAACTCTCGTAGTGTGTAGCGGCATAGCTGAACACATTGATTATACGACTTAGCAAGTTGCTGCTGATACCGTGCCATGGATGCTAGGGCACGGTCTCTTTGTTCTTCAATCAGAATCAAATCCAAGGCCAGCATCATGTCATTTTGGCCCATATCAAAAACTTTTGATTTCAAGGTTGGGAGGCCGATCTCCAGGGGTATGATTGCCTAGGTTCCAAAGCATAAAGCAAACGGCGTTTCCCCAGTGGATCGCCTTGGCATAGTTCGATGAGCCCATAACACGCTCGACAATTCTTTGACCCATTTGCCTTATAGCTTTCTCCAACCTCTTCTTGATGCCGTCTAAGATGGATTTGTTAGAAGCTTCAGCTTGACCATTGCTTTGTGGATAAGCCGGCGTGGAAAAGTAAGGCCGGATATCGTACTTGCTGCACAGCTCTCGGTAGACGCCACAATTAAACTGGGTGCCGTTGTCTGAGATAAGTGCTCTTGGAATGCCGAATCGTGTTATGATATTTCTCCAGACACAACGCTTAACATCAGCATCTCAAATGTGCGTTAGTGCCTCCGCTTCTACCCATTTTGCAAAAAAATCTGTCGCGACAATCAAAAATTGCTTGTTACCCGGGGCACGAGGCAGTGGTCTGACGATGTCAACTCCCCATTGGGCGAACGGCCAAGGACTGGTTATGGAGCTTAACTCTTCGGCAGGCAGGTGGGTCAAAGGAGAGAACTTCTGGCACTGTTTACACTTTTTCACGTAACCTTCAGCATCGGCTCTCATTGTCGGCCAGTAATACCCCGGTGTCACGACTTGATGAGCCAAAGAGCGCCCGCCGGAATGGGTGCCACAACTGCCTTCATGTATTTCAGTCAGAAGCTTTTCGACTTTGTCCAGATGCACGCATTTCAAGTATGGACCAAAAAGGGATTTTTTTATAAAGATTTCCTTGCGGATCCAAGTAGTATCGCAGGGCTTTGTTTCGTAGCTTGTGCGCTTCTTTCTTGTCCTCTGGGAGCTGTTCGGAAGACAGGAATGCAGCAATGGGATCCATCCAACTCGGTCCAGATTCTATGACATTGACCTAGACTTCCTCCGAAGGGCCAATGCTCGGCTCCGGGATGAAACCTACTTCGATGGTCCGTTTAATCTCTGAGTTAATAGCGGAGGCTAGGTAAGCCAAGGCATCTGCATGTGTGTTCTGATCACGTGTTATCTAATTCAATTCATGATGGTCAAATTTTGCCAGCAAGGAGTTAGCCGTTTTCATGTAAGCCGCCATACGGTCATTTCTTGCCGCGTACTCCCCCTTTAGCTGATTAATCACCAGTTTTGAATCGCAAAATACAAGCAAATGCCGAGCACCCAGAAAGATGTGCATTCCGCAAACCGGTTAGAAGGGCTTTGTATTCGGCTTCGTTATTTGATGTTTCGAAGCCGAGTTTGACGGCCTGCTCAATTATTGCGCCGTCGAGAGCCATGATTACTACTCTGGCTCCACTGCCCCATTGATTGGATGATCCATCACAGTACAACTGCCAAATGTCCCCAACATAAATTCTCTAGTTCGGCTTAGGTCGAATTTCATCAGACTTGAAGTCGGCAAGACCCCCAGTGAATTCGGCCACAAAGTCGGCAAGCACATGTCCCTTGATTGAGGTTCTAAGTAGAAATTGAATATCGTACTGGCCGAGTTCAAGAGCCCATTTTGAAACGCATCCTGATGCTTCTGCACTACGTAGTACTGATCGGAGGGGGTAATCTGTTAGCACCTCGATGCTATGCCCCTGGAAGTAATGCATCAGTTTTCTTGCCGCCATGACTAGGGCTAGGATGAGTTTTCCCAGCGGAAGGTAGCGTGTTTCAGCATCGACCATTGCCTTGCTCACATAATACGCTGGCCGCTACTCCCTCAGCTCTTCCTTTATCAGTACGGCGCTGACGGCCCGATCGAAAACTGCCAGATACAAAATGAGCGGGTCACCTGCTGAAGGTGTTGTCAAGAGTGGAACTGATCGGAGGTAGGTTTTGAGGCCGTTGAAAGCGGCTTCGCACTCGGCGGACCATTCAAAAGTCTTGCCCTGCCGTAGTGTATGGAAGAATTGTCGGCAGTGATCTGTAGACCGACTGATGAACCTGTTGAGTGCGGCAGCCATCCCCATCAACTTTTGAACCTCTTTTACTGAACAAGGGGAGCCGAGCTCCAAGATTGCTGTGATTTGCCTCGGGTTGGCTTCGATTCCTCTGTGGTTGACAATGTAACCCAAGAATTTGCCAGAGCTGATCCCAAACGCACATTTGGAAGCTTTCAGCTTCATTTTGTATTTGCATAAATTGCCGAATGTCTCTTCCAGATCGGCTAGATGAGTTTGCTCTTCTTTGGACTTGACCACTATGTCGTCAATGTACACTTCCATAGTGTGGCCGAGTTGGTCCTTGAACATAGCAGTGACCAGTCTTTGGTAAGTTGCCCCTACATTCTTCAGCCCAAAGGGCATAACCTTATAGCAGTAGGTTCCTCTTGGGGTGAAGAATGCAGTTTTGTCTTGGTCTTTCGGATGCATGCCGATTTGATGGTAGCCTCGGTAAGCATCGAGGAAGCTCATACGCTGATGGCGTGCCGTCGCATCTACAAGTTGGTCAATTCTGGGTAGGGAAAAACAATCCTTGGGGCAGGCTTTGTTTAGGTCCATGAAATCAATGCACACTCACCAAGACCCATTTTTCTTCTTCACAACCACAGTATTAGAGAGCCATGTAGGGTAGGTCACTTCCCTAATTGCCCCGACGTCAAGCAACTTGTCAACCTCTTCAACAACGACGGTAGTGTGCTTTGCGGCGGACCGCCGGCTTTTCTGAATAATCGGCTTGCATTTCGGGTCAACATTCAAATGGTGCTACGAAACAGACGGATCTACACCCGGCATATCATATGGAGTCCACGCAAATACATCAAGATTGCCGAGCAGGAAGGAAATTAGCTGTTGTCTGTCGGCTTGATTCAGGGAGGCGCCAACCATGAAGAACCTGTCTGGGTTTCCGTCAATTTCAACTCGATCTAGGGCTTCCGTGGCCTTTTCACTTTGGAGCCGCCCAACACCGTCGAGGCTCTCTCGATCCGTCACCTTAATAGAGTTCACTTGCAACTCCTTTGGCGTCTTTCCAGCAAGGAGATAACATACTTCTGCCGATTTCTCGGAGCCACAGATCTGCTCGATGCCGCGTTCTGTCGGGAAGCGTAACAGCTGATAATAGGTGCTTGGCATGGCCTGCATAGTGTGCAACCAAGTTCGCCCCATGATGAGGTTATACGGCGATGACAGCTTGACGACCAAGAATTCCACATCCACTGTTCGGGAGCCCGCTCGAAGGGGTAGTGTGATTTTTCCCAACGGATATTCTGGATTGGCGTTGAAGCCGAATAGTGGATAAGGGGCCGTAGAAAGATCCGATTCTGAGAAGCCAAGTTTGGTGAATGTCTTGTAATACATAACTTCCGATGTGCTCCCTGGGTCAATGAGTACGTGCTCAACGGTGAATCGAATTATGCGGAACTCGATTACCAAGGGATCGATATGGGGAAGTGTCACTCCGACCAAATCTGAATCATCAAAAGCAATGCTCGCAGCTTCATGTGGCCGTTTAGCCGGAGTGAGTTGGTTTTGAGGATTAGGATTTGACTGAATCGTATGCACCGCGGATGAGATTGGCAGGCTGTATATCATGTGAATCACGCCGAGTGGAGGTGAATCCTGTCTTAAGGCTATTGCTTTGGTTGAGCTGCCTTTTCGGACGTACTCTTGTAGCTGACCATCTTATACCAATTCCTCCAGGTGATCCTTCAATGCATAACAACTCTTAGTATCATGGCCATGATCCTTGTGATACTCGCACCGTCTATCCCATCTTTTCGTTTCGGGAGGTCCCACCATTTTGGACAGCCATTTGAAGAATGGAAGGTGTTGGACTTTGGTCATAACCGCGCTTATCGGCTCTGACAACTCTGTGTATTTCTTGTCAGCGCGCCGTGTGCGCTTGCCATCGACTTGCAGTTGTTCATTTGCTCGGTGGGGGCAGTGGTCGCTCGATCAGCGAGAATCCGTCTGTTGTCTCGTTTAGCCCGATGCTGCGGCTCAGGGCTCTGAGGTGGTACAGAATTTATCAGCTGAGCAATTTCAGAAGGGGCCGTCTTGTTGACCACGTTTCCGGCTTTAACCCGTAAGGCGTCATCCTCCACTTTGCAGTATTCCTCAACTTTCTTCGGACCAGACTGTTTTGGGAGGTTTTCTAGCCAAGGAGCTGCGAAGAGCACTGTTAGGATGTAAACCCATTTTGAAGGCGGTGATGGCCATGGAGTCGTTGCAAGCGTCATCAACAAGATTAAAGCACTCCCAGTAGTGTGCTGAATACGCTCTTAGTGTTTCTCCTGGCTGGATTTGCATTGCCCAGAGAGAGTCGGCTTGTTTTCGGCTGGACCTCATTGGTGATGAATCTGGCCCTGAAGGATTTCTATAATTGATGAAAGCTTTTGATCGAAGCCGGCCCCAGTTTATAATACCACCGGACAACCAATGGTCCCAAACTGTTGGGAAATATTCGGCACATGAGGGCCTCGTCATCTGCATGCAATGTCATGGCTTGCTTGTAGTGATGGATGTGATCGGTGGGGTCTAATTTTCTATCATAGAGAGTGAACGACTTAGCTTTGAACTTTTTGGGCAGAACCGCCCTTGCGATCCGTCGCACAAAGGGATCATATTGGTCTTCTTCGTCTGAACTGTTTCTTCTACGCTTATTCCTTATACGTACACTCTCTTCAGAGGAACTGGTAGCTTCGAGTTGGCCCTTCTTTTTGGGCTCTGGGGATAATGAGTCCGAGTCACTATCAGTGTCCTGTTGTCGAGCTCGAGGTCGTCCACCACCTGCCCTCAGAGGTCATTCCGGATCTTGGCGTACAGCTTATTTGGACTTCGCCACTTCCAAGGCCAAATCCTAACGGAGACGTTCGTTCTCAGCGATCATGTTCTCCAACTTCTGTTCGTTTTGCTTTACTTGTTCCATAATCGCTTGCATTGCCTCATGCGTTGATGTCGAGGGTGAACCAAAGTTCAAGGCCCTTCTTGCGGTAATATTCTCTGGCCCAAGCATATTGCTTGGAGTGGTTTCATCTTGCGGCGTAGGGTCGACAGCGACTGCCGAAGGATCTTCCGTCACGCCCGCCATGGATGTGCTTGAGTTTTCCCACAGACGGCACTAATTATGGAGAAGTGGTTTGGAAATACTCTTCTGATCCTGGGGGACGCTCGTGATCCTCAGCTAGTCACCTGAAAAGAAATGAACACTCCGGTCGGGGGTGCCGGAATTAACACTCCGACGGATAAATCAGTGTTTACTCTCTTGATTGCTTGTATCTTAAGTTGAGCACACTAGTTCTCACATACCTTTCTCTGACTGATGATCTTGTATTTATACTATTCTTTTTGGGCCTTAGGGCCAGGCCCATACCTTTCTCAGATATATACTTCTACTCGGCCTTTGTTCTACTGGTTGGAATGCCGATTATTTTATTCGGCTCTTCAATTGACTAGGATCAATACTGAATAAAGGTTATGTCCCGAACTAGACTCGTCCATCCGGCCCAATTGACCCAATGAAATTCGGCTCCCACAGTAATATAATTATCTATTTTTCTGATGTATATATATCAAAATTTTAAATCACTTAATGAGACAAATTAATCAATTTTCAAGTCTTATTTAAAGAATAATCTGATTAGCCATCCCAACTCCTAAAATTCGCGGGCACTGACAGAGGAGCTAACGGATTAGGTTAGGTGAGAATCAAGTTGTTGGAGGTAACATTCTTCCACTCTATAAATTTATTTATTTATTTATTTTATTTTTTCCTATGTGATTCTCTTTCTCCACTGTTGGTTTGGTTTTGGTTTCAATTTTAGTGAGGTTTATATGTTTGTTTACAGGTTTGCAAGATAGAGAAGAATTATTGGTGATTATGATTACAATTGAAGTATCTATGTCCGTTTCATGCCAAGAATTTTGATCGAATTTTGTTTTCTTCAGTAAAGACCATAAAATTGAAGTAAAAAAATGGGTATCAATTTTTTTATTTTTTCTTGTCATTTTATTTTATAAAAAATGTGAAAATTTATTGAAAAATCAAGATTTTACTATAACATTAGATTTTTGTATAATTAGGTAAATTTAAAATTTTTAAATATCACCGTGTTTTTTATTTTCATTCTCTTTCTATCTCATTAGACCATTACTGCTATTGGTTAGTTTGTTAATTATAATTCAATTAATTGAAAATGCAAGCTTAATATAACTTTACATATATATTATAGTTTATTTTTTACAACTATAGTTATATATAATACCATAATATATAGGGATAATCTCTAAATATAATTTCTATTTTTTTATGTGATTAAAATAGTCAATCTTAATAGTATATAGAAAAGTTACATAGTTTCTTTTATTTCTAAGAAACCCATTCTATTTTATTTTTATTTTTACTTTTTAATTTTTTAAATTAAAATATCAATTGTTTATGTCCATAAAACAAAACTGATAAACACATATCAAAAAGTTACACAATTTTTTTTCTTTTTCTTTTTCTTTTTCTTTTTCTTTTTTTTCATTTTTAATATATAGGATATTTACAAATGGAAAATGTTTGGCACTCCAAAATTTTTTCCATAATCCAACTTGTAATGATGTAGTCGTAAATGTCAATTTTTATACAAATATGAGAAGATAATTAATTAAATTATACATTTCAACCAACCACATACTCAAACTTTGATTATTTCAATATGCTATTTCACTATAATTCCAATTAAGAGAATCTTCAACCCTTAATATATTTTTTTATCAAATTATAATTTCATAAAAATTTAAAAAGATGAAACGTTGAACATTATTATTATTTTTTTCCATCAAAATTGGTGAAAAGAAAAAAAAAATAGGATAAGAATGAAAGTTCTTTTAAAAATTGATTAAAAAATAATGAAAAAGTTAAAGTAATTCATATCAAATCAAAATTTTTATTCAAATTTAAAATCAAATTAAATAAAAAAAATTTAAAGAAAATGATGAAAGTTTAAAAATATTTTGAAACCTTTTTATTCATAAAGATTAGAAATCCGTGTGTGTATTATCTTCATATTGTATTTTTAGTTATGAAATTGAAATCAAAAGAAATACAACTTAAATTATTGGATTAATAGAAATATCATATTAATTATTGTTAAATATCACTTCACTTCATATTTAATATTAAAATTATATATTTGCTTTAATTAGAACTTTTAAATTTGTATATTTTCATAATAAGAAGAGGTATGTCATAACATGATTAATCTCATTTAATCATGTTTAACTTTTTTTATACAAATTATCAAAATTGTACTAAATATTTATATATATATATATATATTTCAATTTTTTTAAACTAATAATTTAAAAAGTTATAAACATAAAAGTTAACTAATAAATTTCAAGTATATCATAAAAAAAATATTAAATTACTTTACTTTAAGATAATTATAAGAATTTTTTTTTTAATTTATAAAGTTCGGTGCATAGTATGGATTACCACAAATAATCACATGATGCAAAAAACCAACTAATAATTTTTTCCAACAATGGCCAAATCCATCTAGCCAAATGCCTTAAATTCTCTCTCTTTCACTCACACACTCTCTTTTTCTCTCTCTAAAAACATCCATAAGAGCATTTATTCATTGGCATTAGATATCACTGTACGACGCCCTCTCTAGAGAGAGAGAAATTTCACAGTGCAGAATTGTTTGGACTTAGTAAATTTATTTTAGAATTAATTTTAATATTTTAAATTGTTTATTTTTTAAATTTATTAAATAAAATATTCATATAAAAAATCAAAATAATTACATATCAGTAATTATAGAATTGAATCATATCTATTTTTAAAAAATTGTAAGGCCCTCAAAATATCATACAAATCAACCATTCATAAGATCCATCAGCATAATAGAAATGTTGCATTTTCATTCATCAGGGTTTGTATTATAAAAGATATTACATGCATTATACTTTCATAAATATTCTTCCCTAAACTATAACATGTAACTCTAATTGATAATAACAAAATAAATGCCCTACGGGCTTACATCTTTTCAAGTTATCACTTGATTACAACAAAAGAAGCGTCTAGTCTCTATACAAGTAAAGTCCTCGACTTAAAAGCAAAACATCCAACACAAAAGGAAATAGCAAAAATGAAGCCTTCAGCCCCTAAACCTCTCAAGCTATGCCCTTGGAGGCTGCATGTCACATGTACCTAAAAATGGTGTCCTAAATAGAGTGAGTCAAAGCCCAGTAGAGATATGCTACACAATATATGAGAAATAACTAAGACATAAGCATCAGATAAATGTGGGATATTTCTTAACCGACAAATATTATTTTCGTGACCATTCAATTTACATAACCATATCTCAATTCATTTCCAATCATCCATTTGGGTAAATCCATTTACCAAGTTCATAATTATCAAAACAACCAAAATGAGATTTCAACTCAATGGTTCACAATTCAATGCATTCATCAATCGAACACTTCTATTTCTTGCCATTTTACGGAACTACGTCCGAGGGAACCGACACCCATAAATAAATAAGATTTCGGGACTTTCACCCTGGAGACTCCGGCCAACTTAATTCTCAATGGAGTCCATCCCCTATCTCCTCCCAAACAATGATACATATACAATGTATTTAAACACATTGTCATATACAATGACTCATCAATTCACATATTCAATGGTTTACTCAAACCGTCGTATTCAATGACATAATTCAATTGATTAGTTTCAATCTTCCTAATCCTCATGCATTTTCTACAACAATCACAGCTATCTTCCAACCAATAGTCCAAAACAGATATTTCTAAACAGATAAATAAATCTATCAATAGATAATTTATCAAATTTTCTATAGGTGAGTGATTTATCAATCAAACTACACCATTTAATAACATATTCTCCCAATTTCATAATTCCCAAGCCAATTTCATATTTCCACATTGATTTCATTATATATACAAAATAGTTTATTTAATTCAAACTAGGGCATTTTTCCCCATTTCCCACATATTGCACCCAAGGCCCAATTTCACCCATTATACACAAACAACCCCATTTTCAAGACCTCACATACACATATGGAGTCCAAAATAGAAAACCCCTCTTTCACAAATTCAATCCCAAACCCTAACTTCACCCAAACTTCCCAACTCCACCATTTATGCAAAGATGACACACATCTAGGTTAAAACTCATAATAAAGAGTAGAACATCCCTACCTCAAATGGAGTAGCTCAAAGAGGGAGAAGGAGAAACTTGAAGATGCTCCAAACTTGAACTTTTTCAAATCAAAAGGAAGCCCACGCCAAACTCTAGCTTTTTAACAAAGGGAGTAGGGTAGAAAGACCCTAAATCATGGAGTATTTGAAAAGAGAAAAGGTGTTTTAGAGAGAGAGGCAACCGGATTAGGGTTTTGAGTGAAGTAAAGGTCAAAAAGTGATATAAAATCACACTGCTGCGAACTGATATATGCGAGGCTTGCTCAAGTGAAGGAGTTGTCGCTTGAGCGACCAGACACAACAAATGGCCTCGCTAGAGCGCAAGAAGCGTTGCTCGAACGCACAATGCAAAGCTTCAGGTCTGCCACCAACACAGACACACGCTCGAGCGCAAGAGTTCTCACTCGAGTGAAGGAACAAAGAACACACATCTCACTTGAGCGCAAAAGTTCTCGCTCGAGCGAAAGCTGCGTCTAAGAAAGAAACCTAAGGACTCTCAACCCTCGTTCGAGCGTAAGAACTCTCGCTCGAGCGAAGAAGCAAATACCCAAAGCTCGCTCGAGCGCAAAAAGCCTCGCTCGAGTGAAGAAGCCAAAACTTGGGCAGCAACCATTTGCACCAAAAGACAACTAACCTGTTCCAAACACGCCCAACAAGACCCAAAACTAAAATTCAAAGAATTAAAGGGAGGAAACAAGACATAGACAACAGCATATAACCACGGAACCCGAGTCTGGAACACAAAAAAAGTCGGGGTAAAGCCTAGATTGCTATAACCTCCCCCCCTTAAAGAATTTCGTCCCCAGAATTTTATACAATTTTCAAAATTATGGCTATTCAATTCCCAACGTGATTACAATTCAACATTCACCATCATGACCCACCTACCGGTCATTCCATCTCTTCACAAAAGAACAAATCCACATGTACAACTCAACATATATTACCAATATGCATATTCCGAGATTTAACAAATTTCAACACATACATCTCATGTTTCCAAAACATATTTAATGTTTATAACAAGTTTACATTTCCAAAACTTAAATAACATATGCAATGTTCAAATTTGACTTGTGTTTCCAAAACATACTCAACATTCACAATGTGTTACAATCTCAAAACATATACAACGTTTTTATAGTTCTTAAACAAAACTTAAATCTTAACTTATACTCAAATATCAACAAATAGGTCCAGATATTTCTCTCAGACCTCTATTTCACATTCCCAAGTTGCTTCCTCAACCCCGTGATATTTCCACAATACTTTGACCAAGGGAATCGTCTTGCCTCGCAAGAAGGGAACCGTCTTGCCTCGCAAGACTTGGTCCCGTCTATCAAAGACTCGCATCGGTCTCTCCTCATATGAGGCATCCTCGTCTACCTCTAAGTCGGTCCAATCTAACACAAGCGATGGATCCAGCTCATACTTCCGAAGCATACTAACATGAAACACGTCATGCACTCCGAAAAGTTGCGGCGGCAACGTTAAACGATAGGCAACCTCCCCAATCCACTCAAGGATCTCAAAAGGGCCAATAAACCGAGGGGACAACTTCTCACTCTTCCCAAACCTCATCAAACCCTGTCTAGGTGATATTTTCAAAAAGACGTGATCACGGTGTATCACCCACCTCGGCCCAACACACTGGAGATCTACATGGTCGACCGTACAAGGCATCAAACGGTGCCATGCCAATACTCAATTGGAAACTGTTATTGTAGGAAAACTCCACTAAGGGTAAGTGTCTCTCCCACGACCCCTTAAAATCAAGGACACAGCCTCTAAGCATATCCTCAAGGATCTGAATAGTACGCTTGGACTGCCCGTCAGTCTGAGAATGGCAAGCCATGCAAAAAGTAAATCTAGTGCCCAAGGCACTCTGTAAACTCTGCCACAACCGAGCAGTGAAACGCGGTTCTCTATCTGAGACAATCGTCACTAGGACCTCGTGTAATCTCACTATGTCCTGAATGTACAAGTCAGCAAGATAATCTACCAATCTCTTACGCGCATAGGAATAAAGTGCGCTGACTTGGTCAACTGGTCAACTACCACCCAAATGGCATCACTACCCCGTTGAGTCCTCGGAAGACCCACAACTGTAACGCCCCCAAAATAATACAATAAAGATAACTCATATATTGAAATAAATATAAGAAACAACATACTTTCATACATCAGAATTCACTGTTTAACAACCAGTTAAATGCCATGTAGGCTTACATCTTTCCGAGCCATCGCTTGGTTACACAAATTGAGTCTTGCCCATTACATCTTAAGCCCGTGGCTTTACAAATAACAAACATACACACATGATGCATAATTAAGAAGCTCTTACTTCCTGAAAGTCCATCCATGCTATTGCCTTGGTGGAAACATCTCACCTGCACCTGAAAATGATATTCCCGTATAGGGTGAGCCAACAGCTCAGTAAAGACAATCTATCACAATATATGAAGTTTAGCAAAGGTATAAATACCACGTGCATAAACAATTTCGATACTAAAACATCCATAAGGCCTGCATATTCATATATCACTAAGACCTAACCTCATTCCATTTTCTTTCAATTCATTTCCAGTTCATATATGCCACTCAATTCATGAGTTAAATCCATTATCTTTCAATAACCAAAATGATATTACAACTCAATGGTTTCCAATTATGCAAAACACACATGAAACACTTCAAATCTGCCATTTTACGGATATTTCGTCTGAAGGAATCGGCACCCATTTATATATGAAATTTCAGGTCTTTCACCCAAGACACTCTGGCCAACTTGTTTAAAATGGAGTACATCCCCTTTCTCCTCCCAAACAAATATACATATACAATGTATTTATAAACATAATCATATATGGAGTACATCCCTTTTCTCCTCCCAATAACCATACATATACAATGTATTTATAACATGGTCATATTCAAAGACACCAACAATAGATTAGCACTAAATCGCCTAATTCTCATGCAATTTCTACAACAATCATAGCTATCCTCCACCGATAGCCCAATACATTTATTTCTAAAGAGATATTCAATCTCAAAATAAATAGTTTATTCAAAACTTACATAGGTGAGATAATACATATCCAATATCACCAATTATAACCACAACCTTCCAATTTCACATTTTCAATGTTAATCCCAATTATTTATACAAAATAATAGTTTAATCAAAATTAGGGCAAAATCCCCCTCTTTCCAAATATCAACCCAAACACCAAAATCAACTATTTTGGCACAGCATGATCTTATATTCAAGCCTCATACTCATTTATCTCATATTCATCAAAACCCTTCTTTTCATTTCACACCCAAATCCTAGATTTGTCCAAACCACAACCAAATCTCATCATCTATACACAATAGCAAATAACTAAGCTAAAAACCATATTAGAGTGTAGAAATTCCCTAGCTCAAGTGTAGAAGACAAACAAGCAAGATCGAAATTCCAAAGATGACAAAATCAACCTTTACTTGGATCAACACAAAGCTCTTGAAGCCCTCTACCTTATTCTCAAAGACACTAGGGTCAAGAACTCAATGAATGTAGATGAAACCTTAGAGAGAAGGTGACTTCTAGAGAGAGAGACTGTAGATTTAGGGTTTGTGGGTGAAAATGAGATCAAAAATGAAGCCAAAACGGCGCTGCTGTGAACTGATGTACACCAGGCTTGCTCGAGTGAAGGAGTTCTCGCTCGAGTGACCAAACACAAAAAGATCGCCTCGCTCGAGCTCAAGAAGCGTCGCTCGAGCATAGAATGCAAAGCTTCAGGTCTGCCAACCAATGCAGACGCACGCTCGACCTCAGGAAGCCTCGCTCGAGCGAAGAAACATTTTCACAGGGCTCGCTCGAGCGCACGAAACCTCGCTCAAGCGAAGAACAGATTACACAAGGCTCGCTTGAGCGCAAGAAACCTCGTTCGAGCGAAGAGGCCAAAATCTGGGCAACAAAGTTTTGGAAAAACAAGTAACCAACTTATTCCAAACACACAACTACAACCCAATAACCAACATTAAGAGAAAGACAAGGGAAGCAAGACATAAACAACCCTCCAAACCATATAAACCCGAGTCCGGAACACCACAAGAGACGGGTCAAAACCAGGGTTGCTATAACAACAAAGTCCATCGTGACATGCTCCCACTTCCACTCAGTGATAAGAAAGGGTTGCAACAAACCCGCTGGCTTCTGGTGTTCGGCCTTCACTTGTTGGCAAGTAGGGCACCTCGATACAAATACTACCACATCCTTCTTTATACCCCTCCACTAAAACTGGCGACTCAGATTATGATACATCTTTGTGCCTCCTGGATGCACCGCAAGGCGTGAATGGTGAAACTCTCGGAGTACTTCCTCTCGGCAAGACTCCGGCACAAACAAGCGATCTTGGTATCTCACACTCAGGTCAGGATACACAGACAAACCCTTCTCTACCTTCCCATTGGAGATCTTCTCTCGGAGGGATTCTACCTCAAAATCACCCTTCTGTGCTTCTAACACTCGGTTCACAAGTGTAGGTTGTACAACTACAGAAAGCAAGGCTGCGGTCTCAACAGACTTGGCCAAACGCAAATGAAATTCACCAAGGGCACCAAACATCTCCTATTCTCGGATAGCTATACAAGCTACACTACTGATGGACTTCCTACTTAGGGCATCGGTCACAACATTGGCCTTTCCCGGATGATAGTGCAACTCAAAGTCATAATCCTCTATGAACTTCATCCACCTTCTCTACCTCAAATTTAAGTTCTTCTATGTAAACAGATACTTCAGACTCTTATGATCAGAAAATACCTCAAATCTCTCACCATACAGATAGTGCCTCTAAATCTTCAAGGCAAAAATTACAACTGCTAACTCTAAATCGTGAGTAGGGCAGTTTCTCTCATGTGTTTTCAACTGCAGTGAGCCATAGGCTACTACTTTCCCCTCTTGCATCAATACACAACCCAAACCTTCTCGTAAGGCATCACAATACACTGAATAACCTAAACCCCTCTCCGGAATAATCAAGACTGGAGCAGTGGTAAATCTAACTTTAAGTTCTTGGAGCGACTTTTCACAAGTCTCACTCCACACAAATTTGACCCCTTTCCGCGTCAATCTAGTCAAAGGCGAAGCTAGTCTGGAGAAATCTTTCACAAACCGACGGTAATACCCAGCCAATGCCAGAAAACTACGAATCTCAAAGGCATTCTTAGGCTATACCCAATCTTGCACTGCCTCAATTTTGGATGAATCTACGGTCACCCCTTCCCTGGAAACTACATGACCTAGAAACTTCACTTCTTTCAGCCAAAACTCACACTTCCCGAACTTGGCATACAACTTATGGGCTCTAAGCAACTCAAGCACCACTTGCAAGTGTTCCTCGTGCTCCTCCTCAGAGGGTGAGTAAATCAGAATGTCATCCACAAAGACGACCACAAAACGGTCTAAGAACTCTCGGAAGATTCAATTCATCAAGTCCATAAACACAGCTGGGGCATTGGTTAGCCCAAAAGGCATCACCAGAAACTCATAATGGCCATACTGCGTACGGAATGTCGTCTTCGGGATATCCTCCTCCCTGACTCTCAACTAATGGTAGCCCGATCTCAAATCTATCTTAGAGAAACAACGAGATCCTTTCAATTGGTCAAACAGATCATCTATACGAGGCATAGGGTACTTGTTCTTAACCGTAACTCAGTTTAATTTTTGATAATCAATGCAAAGTCTCAAGGCCCCATCCTTCTTCTTAGCAAAGAGGGCCGGTGCTCCCCTGTAACAGGTCCGCGAGGAAACTCACGGGTTACAGTTCGGACTCGATTTGTGTCGGTTCTTAATCTTGAACCAAAGAGTCCAAATCCGACAAATCGTTTTGAGAAAACAGATTTTGAAAGAAGTGCCAAACATGGACTGCTTTGCCAGATACAGAGTCGCCACCTAAATATTTTTTATGGGGGAATTTAGGAAACCCTAACTCGGTGCCAAAGGCCACGTGTCCGTCATCACCAAAGTTGCCTCGGCTCGGGAACTTGGGTACGATTGGGGAAGGTCAGCTATGAGCACCCCCTCTCGCCCGATCCGAAGATCGGTCTCTACTAACCATGATATCCTATTTTGAAAACGTTATGTGTTCTTATCCCGATTAATTAGCTAGAATTACTATGTGATGCGCACAACACAAAAGTATAGACTAGATCGCCTAATTTGGAAATAAGCATTGCATATCCGTTTGTTTTGAAAATGTTTTGGAATTTGCTACTCGCAAGTAGGCTAAAACACGGATTTCAATGAGCTATTCCAACTCAAACAATCCAACCTTCACCCACAGGCATTCAGGCAGTTTATAACACATAAGCATCTAGCCACATGGTAAGCATGCTATCATGGCAGTCACTCACACGCATACAAGGATGCTAAAGTATAAAAACTTACCGAGTACTCCAAGCCAAAACAGAAGCTAATTAGAAATCTATGCATGATCCTAATTATACAGGAATGCCTAATGCAACACATGCAAAATGCAACTATAATAGGCTCAGCTATCCTAAAGATGGCATGTGAAATGCTGTAACTAACAAGTACTCAACTTGGAATTGAAATACAAGTGCAGTTAGCATGATGTGCCGAGCCCGGTGCATGTAAGACAAATGTACGGATGCACGCATACATAGCATAAGGTATGTTAATTTAAATATGCCCTAGTCTAACCATCAAAAGCTAGTAAATAAAAGGGAAGAAAGACGTGGGGTTGGAAGACATGCACACACTCACGCACACTTATTACATAATTGCCCTCACTCGGAGGGTCCGAATAAATATTACACAACCGAATAAATAATTAACTACTTAATTAATTATTACAGAACTCCTATTTAATTAACAAATTATATACATAATTAAAGTGGCCACAGCCCCCGCCTCAAAATGTTTGAATGATGCATGCTCGACCCACCTCGCTCGGAAACCCGTACCATGCCACCGCCGCCTCTGTTTACACTGCCCTACTTCTCTGAAGACTACAAAAGTCTTGGCACATGCTCTATGGGTGTTGGGGAATACCACCGGCCAAGAATAGACACCACCGGCCAAAGGGATGAACCACCGGCCACCTGTTTTTCTTACCGGCCGAAATTGATGGCCGGCCGGCACTGTATTTAGCCGACCGGCCAAAGCTTCCTGGAGAACCTGCCGTTGACAGCAGCAGAAGGCAAACAGTGTATGGCATGGTATTTCAAGCAAATGTAAGCATGGCCACACTCCCCATCATGCATTGGACTCAAGGGAGCATGACCCTCGACCCTCGGGCCATCAATCATGCATCTTGATGCATGATGGCCTAAGAGGCCAAGTTTGCAACTTAATGTAAATGCATGGAAACAAACAAACGAGTGCTAATTCCCTATCATATTGAGGTCAAGGGGATCGGCGACCGAGGATCGAGGCACGTTACGTCACTTTGAGTGCGAACGCACCTCAATTCTCACGTTTGGTTTGACACCCCAAACCAAACAATGCAATGCATGTATACAACATGGCTCAAGTTATGCAAATGAAACTAAGGCACAAGTCATGACAAATGCAATGTATCCTAAGTATGCAAGTTAAGTTAATGCAATGTGAACATGCCAAATATGCAACATGTACATGAGATGCAACTAGCTAAACACTTTGCAAACGTGCAAGTATGATGCAATGCAAGCATGAAATCGAAGCAATGCAACATGATCATGCAGTGGCGGACGTAAACCACAAAGGGCAGGCCTCAGCCCACCCCAAAAACAGTGGCCAAAAGCGCCCAAAATGATGGACAAGTGCTCATGCGATCAAGCAAACCAAAGAGCCCAAAGTTAAGGCATGGAAGGCTATTCTCGAGAACGCTCAAAGGTGACATATATGGACATCAAATATTCATGTTAAAACTCTGAAAATCATGCAAAGGGTGATGCCAAAACATGCTAAGGAATGGACGCCAAAAAAAATGGAAGGCATGCAAGGCCACCAAGAGAAACATTGCCCAACACCTACCCCAACCACTTATGGCATGAACCAAGCAACTAAAAACAGAGTTTTTATACATCAAAATATGCCCCAAAACCTACTGATATGGCAGCCCAAGTGACTCAAACAAAAGGGATGCATCAAAGACAAAACATGGGGCATCAAAGCACATCCAACCAAGGCATTGAAAAGGTAACAAAATGTAAACGTGTGAGTATAAAACATGGACTGCAATGACCTAAGAAGTGATTCCAAATCACTGAATAAGCCTAACCAATGCATATTAATGACTCATACACCCGATGTCCACATGTTAGAATGCAAAGGGGCCATACAAAACACATCAAACAGGACTGAACCAGCACCCAACAGAGCTCAAACATGGCCAAACATGGCCAAGTACTTCACAAAGTTAGGTCAAAACATGAGAATATGCTAGGCTAAACACATGGCACACTTCTAGGCAAAATGGAGAATTACAAAGCAAGTGTATTATATATGCAAAGGGCCATGAATCAGACCAAAAATAGAGGTGTATTATGACCCAAAAACAACCAAAAACCTCTGAAATGGTACCAAAGACAACTACTCATGCATGCTACCATTGTGAGCCAAAAACATGCACAAATGAGATACAAAGGGAGAGGGGTGTCCGTCCCCTTTACAAGACCTTAGGACCCCTTTTTCACCATTGAAAATCTACTGGATTTTAGTGGTGAGAAGGCCAACACACCAAGGTAAACAAAGCTTAACAAAAGAGAGCCTAAAAGGGCCAAACAAGGCCTAAAAGGGGGAGGTTGACCCCAAATGCCAAAACAACCTCAATGAAAGATCTCAAGCATGCAAAAATAAGACTTTTTCTAGTTATACACAAAGTCTAAAACAATAAGCAAGATAGGAAAAAGTCTAATGCAAGATTGGGGAATCTAAAGTAAAGAGATTACCCTTGAAGAACCTTTGATGAACAGCAAGTCCAGCCACTTTCTCTAGGTCAAAACCAGTCCAAGAACTCAAGAACAAACCCCCCCAAGCCCCTCAAAGTCGAAGCAAGGTGTGATGGTGTGTGTCTTACTGCAAAACTAAGGTCAAAACACACTTTCTAGGCCTCTAAACACACACTAAGGATGAGAGAGGGGGAAATATAGAGAGAGAGGGTGATATATCAGATATATATATGTATTCTCTGATTTCTTAATCCAAAATCTCTAACCCTTGACAATGGAGAAGAAGGAGGTCTTATATAGACATAGGAAATGGCTTGAAGCTTCTCCAAGAAGCTAAATGAAAAGGGGCAAAGGGTGCAAAGGAGTCAAGGCTTCTAAAGGAAGCTAAGACAGCTAGCCAAGCTTCCCCAAGAAGCTTGGCCAAAGGGTTCAACCTTCTAGAAGGAAAAGGGGGTCAAGGGCTCAAAATGGTCATCCCCGTGCATAGGGAGTGGGGCCTGTGCCTCCCAGCTGGCACAGCTGGCATGCACCATGCCGGAGGGGGGGCAAAAGGGTCACCGGCCGGCAAAATAGATCACCGACCAAAAAAGGTGCCGGCCGGCCACACAGAGTGCCGGCCGGCCATTGATAACAAGAAGCAATGGCCGGTGGCAACAAGGAATGGCCGATGGAGTGTGGGGATGGCCAACAAGCCACTCCTTGCCTTTCAAGGCGAAAACACAAGTGTTTGGCGTAAAACCAAACACTAAACGAACGAGTTAAGAGATCCTGAGGCAAGGCGCGCAGCCGAGGCCTCCGGGAACTCAAAACGAACACGAACAAGGGTGATCACTGAGTGTTCAATCAGTGACGTCCAAGTCTTGAGGACGGTCAAAAATGGGGTGTCTACATCCCCAAGCGAAGTATTAGGGCGAATAAAACCCTTATCTAGTAATTCCTGGAGATGAACCTTCAACTCACTCAACTCAGCTGGGGCAAAGCGATATGGTGCCATGGAAATCGGTGTCGTGCCAGGTACTAAATCAATAGAGAACTCGATCTCTCGGTGAGGTGGTAAACTAATAAGATCCTCGAGAAAGACATCCAAGTACTCACAAACCACTCTTGGCAACTCACTCTGGACCTCATCACACTCACTACTCATAAAGCTAGCGAGAAGGTAACTAAGGTCATTCCGCCCACACGGATCATACACCGATGGTAAAACTCTACCAACTCGATCCCCCAAGAAATGAAAACAATTGCCGCTCAAGGTACATACAGTAACCCTCTAACAGTAGAAATCTATAACAGCCCGATATGACGATAACCAGTCCATACCCAAAATAACATCAAAACCAGTCATATCCATCAATACAAAAGAAAAGGGAAGTCGACGATCGACGAACTCTATATCACAACCCCGACACACCCCTGTTTCAAAATCATCTCACATTCAACAGGTGATACAACACATAAAGGAGATGCTAACTGCTCCAACTCCAACCCCAAAACTGATGCAAAAGCAAAAGATATAAAGGATTGGGATGCACCCGTATCAATCAACACATTAGCAACCGAGTTGTAAAACAAAAAGGTACCTCTCACTACTGATGGAGCCGATACAAGATCTGGCGCGGTAACAGCATACACACGCCCCATAGGTCTCTGATCTACCTGCTTACCTCTCGGAGCACAAGACTGCTGCATTGACTGAGACAAAGAGGCTCTCTGATTGGCCCTTGAGGCCTGTGCTGACTACGCTGGCTGGTGGTTCTGTGTCTGCCTCGAACCAGACGCACCAGGTGTGCCACCCCAACTATGGGCAAAACCTCTTCAAGTGCCCCTTCTGCCCACACTAATAACAAGTGAGCGGCTGGCCTCTACCTTGACTCTGGCCCTGAGAACGAGCCGAAGATGAAGTTGCTCGCTGCCCTCCTCCTTTGTGTGGGTAAGCTGGAGACTTGTGGCCCAACTGACCACACCTGTAACAAGTGATGTCTCCCTAACCGCCTCTCCTAGAACCCGAACTTGGTACTGGAAAGGGAGATCTCGAATGCACTCCCTGGGACTGCTGAGGGTTAGAACCCCTCCGCCTCTTACCGTCTCCCTGGCTATCCTAACTCCTTCTAGAGCCCCTTATCCTCTCCTCCTTTGCATGCATGATGGTCTCAAGATGGGCTGCAACCTCCACAAGGCGCCCATAGTTTCTAATCATGGACCCGACAACTCTGAACATGAGTCCGGTCCTCAGTTTCTTCTCGAACTCCAGAAAACGGCGTTCCTCAGTCGCCACTAACTCTGGTGCCAACCTAGACAAGCTAGTAAAGGTGGCCTCAAACTTAGCCACTGGTGTGTTCAACTGTTTGAGCTGAAAAAACTGATCCCTCTACTTCTCCCTCACTGTAGCAGGCAATAACTTGTCTTGGAAAGCTTCAACAAAGGCCTCCCAAGTCCCTCCAATGTGCCCCTGCACATACTTCCACCACTGACCCGTGTTTTCCTTCAGCTGGAAGGACGCCAAGGTCACCCTCAAATCTCCGTCTTCGATGCCGAGCATCTCAAACATCTTTGTCATCTGCTCAAGCCACTCATCAGCCTTTAGTGGCACCTTAGGATCACCCAAAAATTCATCCGGATTCGACCGGAAGAACTTTTTCTTCAGAAAAAACAGCCCTGCCTCAGCTACTTGGGCCTGAACTTGCTTCTCAGCCCTGAGAATGTCCATAGATTTCCTCAATGCTCCGGCCATTTCACGGGCTAAGGCACCCATGGCTTGCTGACCAACCGGTTCGGCCACATTGGCCTAACCAACTCCTTCCTCCTGTGCCGAAATCTCATCCGGTATAGGCATCTCATGCCTCCTAGGCCTACCACGACCTCGTCCTGACATCCTAATAAAGGTAACAAAGAGATTAGTACATTCACAAATGTGCTGAAGCTATCTCACTCGCGTCCTAATACAATGGACAACTGTAATTCACTCCACATAAGCACATAATCATATAAACACATACGAATTTCATTTTCGGATAATGACCGTCCCGTGGCGTCACTAGAGTTCCAGTTAGAAACGGTAGTGATCAAATGCCTTTCTAACAGGACTCCCAAAAACCCATGGACCCGATCAACATCCTAGAAACTAAATCCCATACCCATATAGTCATGTAAGCATGTTATCATATAAGCACATAACATCATACATAAGCCTCTAACAAGCGAGACAAACCCATTGTGGTACTAACCACTTCCCACGTACGGAAAGTCTTCAAACCCGGTACGCTCTGATACCAAGTTGTAATGCCCTCAAAATATCATACAAATCAATCATTCATAAGATCCATAAGCATAATAGAAATGTTGCATTTTCATTCATCAAGGTCTGTATTACAAAAGATATTACATCCATTATACTTTCATAAATATTCTTCCGAAACTATAGCATATAACTCTAATTGATAATAACAAAATAAATGCCCTACGGGCTTACATTTTTCCAAGTTATCACTTGATTACAACAAAAGAAGAGTCTAGTCTCTATACAAGTAAAGCCTTCGGCTTAAAAGGAAAATATCCAACACAAAAGGAAATAGCAAAAATGGAGCCTTCAGCCCCTAAACATCTCAAGCTATGCCCTTGGAGGCTGCATGTCACATGTACCTAAAAATGGTGTCCCAACTAGGGTGAGCCAAAGCCCAGTAGAGATATACTACACAATATATGAGAAATAACTAAGACATAAGCATCAGATAAATGTGGGATATTTCTTAACCGACACATATTATTTCGGTGACCATTCAATTTACATAACCATATCTCAATTCATTTCCAATCATCCATTTGGGTAAATCAATTTACTAAGTTCATAATTATCAAATCAACCAAAATGAGATTTCAACTCAATGGTTCACAATTCAATGCATTCATCAATCGAACACTTCTATTTCTTGCCATTTTACGAAACTAAGTCCGAGGGAACCGGCACCCATAAATAAATAAGATTTCGGGACTTTCACCCTGGACACTCCGGCCAACCTAATTCTCAATGGAGTCCATCCCCTATCTCCTCCCAAACAATGGAATACATCCCCTATCTCCTCCCAAACAATGATACATATACAATGTATTTAAACACGTTGTCATATACAATGACTCATCAATTCACATATTCAATAGTTTACTCAAACCTTTATATTCAATGACATAATTCAATTGATTAGTTTCAATCTTCCTAATCCTCATGCATTTTTTACAAAAATCACAGCTATCCTCCACCGATAGTCCAAAACAGATATTTCTAAACAGATAAATAAATCTATCAATAGATCATTTATCAAATTTTCCATAGGTGACTGATTTATCAATCCAACTACACCGTTTAATCACATATTCCCCCAATTTCATAATTCCCAAACCAATTTCATATTTCCACATTAATTTCATTATTTATACAAAATAGTTTGTTTAATTCAAACTAGGGCACTTTTCCCCTTTTCCCACATATTGCACCCGAGGCCAAATTTCACTCATTATACACAAATAACCCCATTTTCAAGACCTCACATACACATATGAAGTCCAAAATAGAAAACCCCTCTTTCACAAATTCAATCCCAAACCCTAATTTCACCCAAACTTCCCAACTCCACCATTTTATGCAAAGATGACACACATCTAGGTTAAAACTCATAATAAAGAGTAGAACATCTCTACCTCAAATGGAGAAGCTCAAAGAGGGAGAAGGAGAAACTTGAAGATGCTCCAAACTTGAACTTTTTTGGATCAAAAGAAAGCCCATGCCAAACTCTAGCTTTTTAACAAAGGGAGTAGGGTAGAAAGACCCTAAATCATGGAGTATTTGAAGAGAGAAAGGGTGTTTTAGAGAGAAAGGCAGCCAGATTAGGGTTTTCAGTGAAGAAAAGGTCAAAAAGTGATATAAAATCACGCTGCTGCGAACTGATATATGCGAGGCTCGCTCGAGCGAAGGAGTTGTCGCTCGAGCGACCTGACACAACAACTGGCCTCGCTTGAGCACAAGAAGCGTCGCTCGAGCACACAATGCAAAGCTTTAGGTCTGCCACCAACACAGACGCACGCTCGAGCGCAAGAGTTCTCGCTCGAGCGAAGGAACAAAGAACACACGTCTTGCTCGAGCGCGAAAGTTCTCGCTCGAGCGAAAGCTGCATCTAAGAAAGAAACCTGAGGACTCTCAATCCTTGCTCGAGCGAAGAAGCAAATACCCAAGGCTCGCTTGAGCGAAGAAACCAAAACCTGGGCAGCAACCATTTGCACCAAAAGACAACTAACCTATTCCAAACACGCCTAACAAGACCCAAAACTCAAATTCAAAGAATTAAAGCGAGGAAACCAGACATAGACAATAATATACAACCACAGAACTTGAGTCCAGAACATAAAAAAGGTCGGGGTAAAACCTGGATCGCTATAAAAATAAACGATAAATATAATTTTAAAAATACTAATCAATTCTTAAAAAATTAAATCATCAAAACAAGATATATAATGGGCTATACGAATCTCTTAAATTCTCTTATATTGAGATCTCAATATAAGAAAATTCGAATTCTAAATTCTTAGATTACATATATAATAAGTTATAATATGTAATTTAAAGGTCAAAAATATTTGATGATTATTTTCATAAACATTTTTCAATATATATAGAAAAAGAAGCTGCCCTTACCAATATACTCTCTATGTGTCTCTGTTCTTGCCACGTGCTCCTCACGTGCCTCTCAATTCTCTGTAGCCCTTCCTTCTTGTAATAGATTCTCTCTCACCGGTGACTTAAATACACCAACCTTCCATCAACTCCCCTTCTCTCTCTCTCTCCCTCTAAACATGCCTCGTGTATTTGCTCGTGTAGACGATGTTTATTCACCGCCATTCCTCATCGTCGGAGGAGGTACCACCACCGTTACAATCCCTAAGATCAACCACAACGACTCTTCTCCGTCGTCGTCATCTTCCTCTCCGTCTTCTTCACTAATTATAGTATCATCATCTTCGCCTCCTCTATCATCGTCACTGCCTCTCTCTAGCTCCTCCTCCGTTTCATCACTCGCCATTGCAAGAACCGCTCCTTCACCGCTGTAGATGACATTGTCTCCTCCAGAAACAACCGCGACGATTTAAATCACGATCGGTGTTCATACAAGTAGCAAAACTCCTCCAACGATTTGATAGTGGTGACTGTGCTATGTGTTTATCGAAGTTCAAGAGGAACGATCAGCAACGGTTACTTCCTTTATGTTGTCATGCTTTCCACACTGATTGCATTGACGCGTGGCTTTCGTCCAATCAAACATGTTCGTTGTGCAGGTCTGATGTGTATCTTACTGAGGAAGATGTTGTAATAACCCCGACCTCCGATTAATGCTAAACCATGATTAGTTATGCCTAACAGTAATTTAGAAGGAATCCGGAATTAAATTGCATATGTATTGCATTATCTTTGTGTTTTTATCTGTTTTCCATATAAAGTGATCTGTTTATGTTTTGACATTGAACTGCAAATTGAAAGCCTTATCGGCGCCCGATTTCGAAATTGATTAGTGTTTTAGACTAGTTAGAATATATGTGATTTTATGGTAGGTTTAATTAAAATTTGATTTGGTATGATTAAATTAGATTAAATAACATTAAATTACATTAGTTCAATTATTTACCAAATTGCCATTGAATGGCCCACTACCTAAGGCAACCTTGAGATTGATTCATACATTTGTTGCATCTTTTCATCCTCCTTGGAGAGACCAAACCGTAGGAGAGGGAGAGAATAGGAGAACAAGATTTGAGTTCAACAAGAGATTTAGCTTGGAGACTTAGGAGAATTGAAGAGGCTTTGCAAATTTAAGGTAGGAGATTCCCCTTTCAATTGTGAATTTAAGATTAATTCTTGCATGTTTCATGAGACATTAGTGATTTAAGTCATGAATTGGTTGAAAATGTTGATTTAAGGCTTAAATCATGCATGCATGTTCATATCTTAGCATTTTGAAGTGTCTTCATGGAAGCTCTTGCATGCAAGCCCATATTCTAGCCTTAGTCCATGAATTCATCATGATTTTAAGCTCAATCTTACATTTGGTCATGTTTTAGAACATTGGATTTAAAATAAACATTTGCATGTTAAGTTCTTGTTTTGTTCTTGAAGTTTTATTTGAAATTGTGTTTAATTGACTCACCCTTGGGCTTTGATTTTACAAATTAATCTTTGAAACATCTTATACTATGAGTTTACAAGTGTTTTCTAGAAAATGGGCCCAAGAGGTCGAGTTTTGAGGTGTTGAATGCTTGGTTTGAGCTTGGGAGGCAAATCTGGAAATTCCAGAATTTGGCTTACTCACTCGAGCGAAGGATTCCACGCTCGAGCGACCATCTTTTGTTTAGAGCTCCGCTCGAGCAAAAGAATGGTGGCTCGAGCGTAAATTGCAAGCTCTCTGGTTTTTGGTGCACGCAGACGCACGCTCGAGCGAAGAGACCTACGCTCGAACGAAGAGCTGTGTCTCACGCTCGAGCGGGCAGCGAGCGTAAAATTTCAACAACCAGTACTTTTGCATTTTTACAGACCGCTCAAGCGAAGGAGTCTACGCTCGAGCAACCCCTCTGTTTTGACAAGCTCGCTCGAGCGAAGAAAGCCACGCTCGAGCGAGACCCCTGTTTTCAGCAAATTTTGAAAAATGTTTTCCAAGGCATCTTTGTATCCTCATTCCATCCTAGGCATTCCTAGGCCATGTTTAAGACTCTATAGTGAGGATTTAAGGTTAGAAACACACTAAGAACCAACGACGTAAGTTTTGTGCAATTAGAATGTGTGTTTCAAGTGTGTGTCCGTTATGTGTTATGTAGGTCACGTGCTGCGTATCGTGTGATCAATCTACTCCGTCTGTCTGTTTCGCCAACTGTGAGTAATAATTTAGTAAAGTTATGTTCAAACTGTATCTACTTTCTGTGTGACAAAACAAGATCTGTTTTTCCGAAATGATATGTTCTATACAATGAATGATTGTTCAATTTCTGATATGTATTCGTGACATCCATAGCATCATGTGATATCTGTTAGCTGTTACCTGGTATCGGAGGTTCCTTTATGGAACTTATTTCTGTCTGCACTCTGTTACCCGTACCGGAGGCCCTATCACGGGGGCTCAGCTTCTATTCTGTTGCCCAGATCCGGAGGTTCCTTATGGAACTGGTTATTCGTAACCTCACGTGTATACGTTCTGTTTTGTTCTATTCTGTTAATGCTAATGGATGTATCATGTAAACTTAATCATGACTTATGATTTCTGTCTGTATATGATCTGGACAAATGATGAATTTTATACAATCTGAATTATGATTTCTGAATCTGTACGAACTCATTCATTGAAACCCTTTACTCTATTATTATTCATTGGGCTTTCGCTCACAGTTTATATTATGTATGTAGGTGAGCCGGCACATGACCAAGGCTAGAGTTGACGGCCTTTTGTTTTGTTTTGTCAGCCAACTGTTGTGCCTCCCGAGGAGGTTTCGATCGAAGCCTAATGCCATGGTTGTTTTTGTTTTCATGCTAGTCTTTGTGTATGCTCTGTAAAGTCAAGTCTTGGGAAGTACATTATGTAAATACCTTGTAAATATTGTGTATCTGGACTGGCATGTTTATGTAAATGTTCTGTCCCATGTACGTTATCACAGCTCATTGGACCTTGTCTATTTTGTATTTTTGCTTCCGCAGCCCCTTAATATTTGCTAATCTCTTCAGAGGCCTTTGGTAATCCACGGATTACTGGCCGGTTACGGTGCTAAACCTATAGGGGCAGGTTTGGGTCGTGACAGATGTACTGAATAAAATCATTTCGTCCACGATTCCAGAAGATCGCGGGAACAATTTTTGGATTGAGATTGAAAGCGGAGGTCGACGACGAGGAAGATCCGATTCCAGCAATGGTCGAAGATTGTACTCAATCGGCTCGTTCGACTATATTGTCGAAGAAGGCTACGAAGTCTCCGTACATTCCACACATCGGCGAGGACTCTCTGATTATACTTCTATTAGCAAGGACTCGACCGGAGTACCGGTGGTGTGAATGCGCCGTCGGGAGAGAATTTAGCTTCTGAAGTCACTGGACGAAGTTGGCTGAGAGGCTACGTGGATCGACTTGCGTCGATTTCGTCTCGCACAGTATCATTTCACAGGCTCCGGCAAGTTTTTCACCTGTAGTAGTTGCCGGAGCAACACGATAGTTGCCGTCTATGAGGAATTGGAGGCTAATCGTATTGGAGAAGAGATAAGTGAGTTGTTTCGGGGGTTCTCAAGGATATGATTGGTAAATTTAATTTGTTTTTTACGCAATTCAGATTTTTAAAAATTAATTCCAATTTTTTGTTTCAAATATATAGACTCGATTATGTAGCAAAAAATTGGAATGATTCAACTTTCATTTATTTCTATTAAATCATTATGCATATATTAGGGTTCTATAAATGGATATGAAGGTGACTAAAGTCTTTTAGGTATGTAAATCTCTGTTAATGATTTTGTTGCATTTTGTATGAGTAAAAAGGTATTTTCAAGTGAATGATATTCTTTATAAATATTAATATGCAAAATCATAATATTTTTCTTGATTTTGTAATTAAGTTTTGAAGACAACACTAACAGATATTTTTCTCTTAAAACAAGGTACTAAATTATGTAAGCATTAAATTTTAAAGATCTTTTTTAATCATAAAAGGAATGAATACATATAAATAATTTTTTCCCCTTTTATTTTCCTTCTTAAATTAAAATTTTAAAATTTTAATCAGTGTGATTGATTTTACTTTTCTGAATTCAATTTTTTGAAAATTGAGTTTTTTTAATTTTTGTATTTTTTTTGTTTTTAGTAAGCTATTTTTTTTGTATTTTTAGATGCACCTTACTTAGATGTATCTAAAAAGTAAAATATTTGTAAAAAAAATATTTTAAAAAACTAATAAATATACAAGAATACGAAAAATATACTGAATTTTTGTACTTTTTACAAATATTAGACTTTTTAAATATTATACTTTTTAAATGTATTTACATTAAGTGTATCTATAAATTAAAAAAAATTATTTAAAATATTAAAAAATTCAATAAAAAAAAATATGAAAAGTAAAAAATTTTAATTTTTTGAAAAGGGAATCTTGAAAATCATAACGAAATAGAGTGAATGTGTTTCAATCGAACGTTTTCATTTCTACAAAAACGTAATAAAAGAAGTTCCATACAAAAACAATTGAACTTTAAAAAAAAAATACATAAAGTGATAAATCTTATAATTTTTTTTAGAAAGGGCAAGGAACTTCTCAATTTATGTAGTTAGGAAAATTCCATAACATTGATCAACCACTTGTTTTTGCCCGAATATATAGCACTGGCTTACAATCGGGCTATCGTGCTAGTCACGCTTTTCAAATTTGGAATAGAGGCCCAAACATTTATTGCATGCTTCCATATTGTGTGTAAATAGATGATATGTCATAATTTTAAAAATTTTAAATTTTTATAATTTATATAATAGGTGGCGTTATAATTTTAAAGTGATAATATCAATTATATTGGTACACTAATTAATATGTAGGACTACCGTTCTTTAATTCCTTAATTAATATTAGAAATTAATACCAAAGCATATTCAACTTGGTATTTTGGAAAAATTGTTAGATATTTTTAGAATATTATATAATGCTAGTGTATGATCATGACAAACTATCATACAAAACAAAACAAATGGCCCCAACAACAACTAAGTTCACCCTAGCAACAGAATTACAAATGAGTCCCTAATCAGTATCACACCTAAAGCACCAGAAACATAACAAAAGCAGAGCAGCCTGCAAGGTTCCACCCCCATCTTCACCTTACTAATGCAAAATCTAATCTGGTTAAATTACAAACAAAGGTCATGGACAAAATACTCTAATTTAATAGAATTACTCTTTACCATGATGCTACCCCTCACTTTGACAAGCTCACCTAATTCCCTCATTTTAGGTTCGGCACCATTGAAACTTTTAATTTTCCAAACTGGCTAAAACATTGCAAGTGGTAATGCATTCCAAATCTTCATCTCCAATATAAAACTGAAGTTACTGTATTTTAACAATTTAAAGTAAAAATTTACATCATACTTGCATGTTAAATTTCAATACGTATTCTTTAGGATGAAATTAATCCATTCAACTCACACTCTATCAAATTCGGTTTTTATGTAAGTTTTTTTTCCTATTGAACTGTAAGATGTTATTTAGAAACAATTAGTAAATGAAAATGATGTACTAGTATCATGAACATAATATGGCAATAAAGCTAGAATTTATCTCGCACTTTGTTTTTTTAGGATGCTTTGATCTCTAATGGGGTCTTTCATGTATCTCATTATATAAAATTCACATTCCACATTTGTGGGTTGTTGTAGGGGCTACATGTAAGTATTTTAATTGTTATTAGAAACTACATATAAAGTGTTATGATTAAGATGAATCACCCTTAGTATAAATGTAGTTTAAACTAAATACAATAATGTTTGCTAGCTCGAATTTTCATGGACCGAATGGCTCGACTATATCGAAACGTTTCGATATATTCAAGCTATTCGGTCCATGAAAATTAGAGCTACTAAGCATTTTTCAACTAAATATATATAATAATATTCATTACCTCAATGTAATAAGAATTTATGCAAATACTGACATACATATAGCACATCAATAAAATAATAACAAATCACAATGTGAATTAATATTTCTTCCTTAAACAATTCATAAAAGAATCACATCTTTACATATCTAAGAGCTACTCTTAGGCAAGGTTTGATTGTCAAATTAAGCATGATTATGAGTACGATAGAATTGAGTAATAGAATTACAAGTATAGTGATATTAGATTGAAAATGCATGATAAATTGCATGTATTTATGCAATAGTACCCCTATGTCATAATTTTTTATTTAATAGAATTAATAAGAAAAAAAAAATCTAACTACTTTTCTATACAATAATAAAATTATTTGAATTATTAAATAAATATATTTCTGACATCATTAAAAATAATTAATTGACTTAATATTTATTAATAAAATGGATCGTTTGTTATTCAATTAGAAACTTGAACAGATGAGATGTAATTTTTAGAACTACGAGACATAATTTATATTTTAAGTAAATCTTAAAGCGTGTATTTATTATTTTACCCAAGATACTACGATTTCACATGTATTAAGTAAAAATAATTATAAAATTTTAAAAATAGGATAATTTCTCATCCACCAAATCTAGTATAGCAAAGGAAGACCCCAAAATGACGTGGACAAACCATATCATGAATGCTAAGCCGCATCACGATTAAATAATTTTCATCTATTACAAGTGATCCTTTTAATTTTTATAAATTATAAAGTAACTCTAAGTTATTTGGTATAATTTTGTAGTTGAATTATAATATTAAGATATTTCTTGTAAGACCTTTATGAGACCTCTGCTTCTTGACTTTTTGAGTATTAAACAAAAAAAATATATATTTTCATATACAGTTTGTCTATTATTTTCAATTTTTTAGAAGTTTGAAAATAGTGATATAAATAAAATAATATTCACTGAAAGTAAATATTCGCATAAAATGAAGTAAGGTAGTCATAGAAAAGCAGAATTTTAAAGTAAGCATGTGGTAATTTTATAAATAGTTAGTATTTAAAATTTTAATTTACAAATGATATAATTATAACTTTTATTATACAATTGTGAATTTTATATTAAAATTTTATATTTTATATCACATCACCATGCCTAGCCATTCACTGAGCCATTTGGATACACAAATAATGGGAATATGACATATCACCCGTTAAGATATTATTTTTAGATTAATGTTTCGTAGCTCGAAACTTTTTTCTTCCGAATCTCCCTAATGCCCAAAACAACGTCGTTTTGGTCATTTTTCTTTTTTTTTTCTTTTTTTTTCCAGTCTGAAACGCAGAGAGAAAGAGGGAGAGGGAGAGAAAGAGAAGGAGAGAGGGAGAAAGAGAGAGGAGGAGAGAAGAGAAGGGCCCCTCCTATGCCTCCGCCGCCGCCGATCGTCGCAGCAGCTCCGATCGTCACAGCCGCAGCTCATCGCAGCCCCGCCTCCGACCACCGTCGCCTCCGGCCTCGCCTCCGCCTCCGCATCCAGCCCGATTGGCCCCCTCCAGTCCTTCTTCTTCTTCCTTCTCTTCTTCCTTATTTTTCCTTCTTTCTTCTTCTTCTCTTCTTGGTTGATTCGGGGATTCGGGGGCTCCAAATTCGAGCCCCCTAGAACGACTGTTATTTTTAAGACAGTGGCTTGCCTCAATCCACCATCTCGATTGGAAGATTCAATCCGGCTCATTAGATTTATTTTCAAATTTTTTTTTTGATAATTCGAATTACTCATATTTAAAATTTATTAGGTATATTATCTCTGTAAAAAAAATCACATTGATTGGATAACGAATACTATGTATTCAAATCACTTTTTTATAAATTATTAATTTTCTGATCGTTCATTGTTTTTTAGACAAAAGTGATCTAAATATATAGCATCTATTATCTGATTGATGTGATTTTTTACATGAATAATATACTCAATAGACCTTAAAATTTGAACAATTCAAATTATCGAAAAAAAATCCAAGAATAAACCCAATAGACTAAACTAAACCGAACTATCTCAAATCTAAATTAGAGATTGTCCAACCTCATTTTTAACTTTTTACTATCACTTTTAGTTTGCTCACGGAGTTCACATGTCCAATTATACAATTATTAAAAAAACCAGAAGAGTGAGTCTACCAACCAAAGAAAGAAGAATAAAAAATTATTTAAAATATAAAATCTAGGATAAATTATAAATACATTATCTGAGATTTATTTAAAATACAAATTATTCTTTGTGATTTAAAAAATTATAAATACCCCCTTTTCAAAAAAATTTATTTAACAGAATTAACTAAAAAAATAAAATTTATTATTGTTCTCCTATATAATAATAAAATTATCTAAATTATTAATTGAAACATATTTCTAACATCATTAAAGACTATTAATTGATTTCATAATTTATTAATAAAATGGGAGATTTGTTATGAAATTAAAAATCTCAGGGGGTGAAATGTAATTTTCAGAACCACAGGGAGTGATTCAAATTTTAATCAAATTTCAGATGGTGTGTTTGTAATTTATCCTAAAATCTAAGACTAAGGCTTCGTTTGGGAAGTAGGTTGGCTTTTTGGCTTTTTGACTTTTTTTGCTATTTTAGTCTGACCTAAAAAGCTTGGTTTGGGAAGGACTTTTTGGCTTTTTAACTTTTTGGACTTTTTTTTTTAGAGAAGAGTGTAAGATTATGGGTTGGATGTGATGTTTTGTTTGTTGTGGCTAGCTTATTTTGTCTTTTGTGGCCATTTTAGCTCCAAAAAAAACCCAGAAACCCTCTTCCCAAACAGAGGCTAAGGATGACACAATTTTAATTAAAAAGTCAAAAAAAATTTAAAAGTTAGAAAAATAAAATTATATTAAAAAAATAATAAAAATCAAATATTCATTTCTATTGACTCTAATTTTTGAACATTTTTCACAAAAAATTTTAAAAAAAATTCTAAACATATTTCACTTAAAAGTTAAAATCACTAAAAAAAAAATCATTTTCCAATTTACGTGGACTCTCACTTAATTTTTTATTTTTATTTGTGTTTTTTTTTTTTGGGGGGGGGGGGGGGGGGGGGGGTGGTTTCTATGGGTGATCAGAGGAGGGTGGGAGAATGACTGGCAGCGGTCAACAAGGTGAGAGAAAGGGTGGCTGTCGCTGGCGATGATGAGTTGGGGGGAAGGGTGGCTACTGCCGACGAATTCTCTCTCTCTTGGTTCGTTTTTTGATTTTTTATTACTTATTTATTTATTTGGCCTTGGGCAAAACGACGCAATCACGCTCTATAAAACTTTTCACTCTAAAGGGTTTGGGTGCCTATATTATTAAATATGTAATAAATTAAAAGTTAACACATATTTTATTATTATTGTGAGTAGAATTTTAAATTTTTTTTGATAATCTCAAACATTTTTTAAAAATAGAGTAATTTACATTTTACCCCTTTTGTGTTTGGTTATTTTCTTACTTTGGCCCTTAAATTTTATTTTTTCTCACTTTGATCTTTTAAATTTTAAGTTTTTTCCAATTTGCTCCAAAAACTAACTTACATCCAAAATTAGACAAAAAATAACACATTAACAACAGCCACATGGAAGAAAAATATTTTATTATATATAGTTCACGACTCTTATTCAAACCCAAATCTCAATCTAATAATATATTTTTTATATTATGTGATAGTTAATGTGACATTTTCTGTAAATAAACTGAGTTGTTCGTGAACAATTTCGATCTCTGCTTAGTAAGGGTTTGTTAGAACTCAGTTCATTAAATTTTTATTCAATTCAAACTCAAATTCGAACTCGTTAAAATTTTAATAAATAAATCCAAACATACTAAAAGTTGGTTCGTTTAACATTTATTTAAATAATAGAATAAATATATTATTTATATATTAAATAATGTAAAAATATGATAAATATTCTATTTATGTATCTAAATAATGTAAATAATAGCTAAATTTATTTATATGTAAATAATAACTAACTATAGATAATACATTTATATAATAGTGGTGGTAAATATTATTATTTTGATAAAATATTGACTTTTTAAACTATATTTATATATTGTATATATAATTGTATGAGTGATATTAGAAACCCACATATGAGACTCTCAAATGCACTCCGAATGATGTGAAAAAAACGTAGGGCCTCATATAATTGAATATGTGACAAATAAAAAATTGATACCTATCATTCCACATTATTGTAGGTGTAATTGTTAGAATTTTATTAAGGATCTCAAACATTTTCCTAATTGTATAATCAAATTTTTTATTGCAATTTTAGTTTCATAAGGAAGTATAAATTTATAATTTCTTTTGCTCGGCTCGAGTTTGGCTCAAGTTTAGTTCGTTAAATTTTTATTGAGTTCGATCTCGAATTTAAACCTTCTAAAATCGTAATAAACAAGTCTAAACATATTAAAACTCTTTACAGTCTGTTTGAAATTGGGCGCCCATGTGGCATGACCCTTTGAACCCTTTAAACCTTATCCAAGTAAATTTGAATTTGAATTCAAAACTTATTTGGATAACCACTCATGATATATATATCTATCATATCAACTGATATGGATAGATTGATATATATGGTTATATATCAGATTATATGGTTAAGTTATATATTGATATCATATACCTTATGTGATTTTACCCATAACTTTTTTTCCCAGACTCTCTCTCTAACTCTCTCACATATGAGAACGATTCAGCTTCTGCACTGTGACTTATATGGGTTAAGTATCGCTCTGATACCACTCTGTCACGACCCAAACCCGGCCCTATGGGTTTAGCACCGTAACCGGCCAGTAATCCGAGATTACCGAAGGCCTGCTTAACAGTAATACAGTAAAACAGAGTACAGGGCCTGGCGGAAGCCAATACAGTAATAAACCAATGTCCAATGAGCTGTGTCAGTCTGTATGCCAAAAGATTTTTCATACATATTTACAGAACAGTACATATATATACATGTCATTCGGTGAAACAGGGACTTAATCCCCAATCAACAGTACGGTAAACATTCAGTCTATACAATCCATTCGGTTATTATAAAACAGTACGACAGTGCAAAAAGGGGAAATACTAAAACACCCCTAAGCCTTAGCATCATAGGCTCGGAATCTCGCAGTGAGGCACATTGGCTGGCTTGACAAAACTGGAGTTTACTCCGACGCTTCTAGCTTTGGTCCGGTGCCTGTACACCTACATATATATATGAGCAGTGAGCTAAAGCCCAGTGAATAACATAATGCGTAAAGATGTTAAGAATGAAACGCCCTTACAGTAAATAAAACAGTTCATTAAACAGTATTTCAGTCTTTCAGTCAGAACAGTTATTCAGTCATATGTGGTACATCTATTAGCATAGCAGTAAACAGTAGGTCTTAAAGACCGAACAGTAATGATGGCCATCAGTCAGTAAACAGTAGTGGTCCCACGAGGGAACCGACAGAGATCTCTGTAGCAGTAACAGTAAACAGTAGGTGCTAAGGATGCCACAGTACAGTTCAGAAATGAAGGACATACATTCATTCAATAAACAATATCAGTTCAGTAAGCAGTTCAGTTCAGTGTTCAAAGATAATCGTTTTGAACATATCTTTACACAATTGTTACTCACAGAGTTTTGGGCTACGGTATGCTAGAGCGTGTCTCCCTGGAATGCCAACCCTATACAGTTAACAGAGTGAACACACACTAAGTTACACAGTTGGGAAAGATAAACATTAACTCCCTATAATACCTCGGTGTGTTCTACATCTATATCCTCACTAAAATGTCTAAAACTAGGCCTAGGAATGCCTAGGATGGAAGGAGGATGCAAAGATGTATTCAGAAAACATTTGCAGGATTTTCAGTGGAACAGAGTCCCACTCGAGCGCAGGTTTCCCCGCTCGAGCGGACAAGCAGACGAAGGTACCCGCTCGAGCGCCACTTTCCCCGCTCGAGCGTGTCACTCAATACTCCGCTCGAGCGTACATTCCTCCGCTCGAGCGGACTGATGAACAGTGCAAAGTACTGGATGCTCGATTTTTCCGCTCGAGCGCTACTTCTTCCGCTCGAGCGGACTGAATACTGCAGTGAAAAATACTGGGAGCTTGAATTTCCCGCTCGAGCGGCACTTCCCCCGCTCGAGCGGACAACCAAAATCTGGAAAAATGCAGATTGTACATTCAACCTAAAAACCAAGTTTTGATGCTCCCAATTTGATCCTCTTGAGCCCATTTCCTGAAAAACTCTTTTAAACACATAGAATATCATGTTTCAAAACTCAATTTGAGAAATCAAAGCCCAAGGGTGTTTAATTCAAACCCAATTTCAAACCATTTTTCAAGAACAATGCTCAAATAGAACATGCATGGGTTAAAACCATTCCAAAGCTTCAATTCTTGCTCTAATGAGCTCATTCTTTTCAAAACAAGTTGAAAACATGGACTCTAACAATAATATGAACATGTATGTGCCAAATTCCATGTAATCTACCTCAAAATGCAAGGATATAGCCATGCATGCAACAATTAAGCTCCAATTCAACACTTTGAGCCATAAATTGGCTCTTGACCTCAATTTAGCTCAAAACCATGCAAGAACAACTCAAAGACACAATTAGAAAGATGAATGATCTACCTTAGGTGTGGAATTAGAAGTGTGGGAGCTCAAATATGTAATTACTCTTCCAAATTTCCAAGTCTCCAAGCAATTCTTCAAGAAAAACTCAATTTCTCTCTCACTAGCTCTCTTGGTCGGCAAGAACATTGAAATAGGGCTGAGGAAATGTTTTGTAATAAGGCTCAAGTGATGCATGGCTCAAAAAGAGGGAGATAGTGGGCCACTAGCAATGGCAAACATGTAATTACATCAAACTATGCAATTTAGCTTATTTAAATCTAATCTAATCATACCAAATCACATTTTAATTAGATACACTATAGAATTACATAAATTATGAGGATCATGAAACACTAATCAATTTCCGGTTCGGCCGCCGATAAGGCCTTCAATTAGCAGTTTAAACACGAAACATGAACAGATAATCAAATAAATCAAACAGATAGGATATGCAATACAATAGAGATATACTTGATCAATTCAGTTCCAGTTTCAGTCAGTCAGTTCAGTAATTTATTCAGTTCACTTATCAGTCGTAATTAGTTCAGATTATCGGTAATCAGTGCTTATTCGGACAGTGACGAGGGTTGTTACAGTCTTCCCTCCTTAAAAAGAGTTTAGTCCTCTAAACTCGAGTTACCTTCATTCTGGAAGAAAATAGGATTCAGTGGGAACAAGTCAGGATATCTTTTAGCCATGTCATCTTCCCTTTCCCAAGTGGCATATACGCCACCATGGTTTTGCCAGTCAACTTTCACTAATGGGATCTCTTTGTTCCTCAGTTTCTTGATCCGTCTGTTCACAATCTGTATAGGCCGTTCCTCGTACGTGTAGTCATCACTCAACACTATCCGAGTAGGCTCAATCACATAGAATGGATCCCGGAGATAATCTCTCAACATAGAGATGTGGAAGACGTTATGCATATGCTCCATTTCAGGAGGAAGCGCAACTTGATACGCCACCGGATTGATTTTCTCAATAATCTCATACGGTCCGACGTATCTGGGCGCTAACTTGCCTTTGACTCCAAAACGAGTCTGGCCCTTCATTGGTGTCACTTTCACAAACACGTGATCACCCACTTCATACTCTCGGTCTCGTCTTCTGACATCTGCATAACTTTTCTGTCTACTCTGTGCAGTTTTCAGTCTCTGTTGTATCAGTTTCACTTTCTCAGTCATTTCATAAACAATCTCGGGCCCAAGTAAAGGCCCATCTCCAACTTCTGCCCAGCAAATCGGAGATCTACATTTTCTGCCATACAATGCTTCGAAAGGCGCCATACCAATACTTGAATGATAGCTGTTATTGTAGGCGAATTCAACCAATGGCAAATGGCTTTCCCAATTTCCCTGAAAATCAAGGATACACATTCTCAGTAAATCCTCCAGAGTTTGAATGGTCCTTTTTGACTGTCCATCTGTCTGAGGATGATAGGCACTACTCAGCCTCAATTCAGTTCCCAATGCAGTCTGTAGGCTTTGCCAAAACCTCGATGTAAACTTCGAATCCCTGTCAGAAACAATGGATACAGGCACTCCATGCAGTCTAACAATTTCATCAATATAAATTACAGCCAACTTGTCGGCATTATAAATTGTCTTGACAGGTAAAAAGTGAGCAGATTTGGTCAGTCTATCAACAATAACCCAAATTGAGTCCATACCTTTATTGGAGCGAGGCAATCCAACGATGAAGTCCATCGTGATATGCTCCCATTTCCACTCCGGTATGGGTAGGGGTTGCAGTAAGCCTGCAGGTCGCTGATGTTCCGCTTTAACTTGTTGGCAATGAAGACATTTTGACACAAAGTCGGCAATTTCTTTCTTCATTCCCGGCCACCAGAAGTTCTGTTTCAAGTCTTGGTACATTTTCGTATTCCCTGGGTGGATAGAAAATTTTGAATTGTGGCCCTCTTGCAGAACTCTTCTTTTCAGTTCAGTATCATTCGGCACACACAGTCTTTCTTGAAACTTCAGTACATCATTTTCAAATTTGAATCCCGGTCTCGGTTTAGATTCTCGTTCATCAATGATCTTCTTCAAGAAGTCGTCCTGTTGCTGTCTCTCTTTAATCTCTTCAATCAAAGCAGGTTAAGCAGAAATAGCAGCCAAGGTTCCACTTTGTTCTCGCAAAACAATTTCAATTTCAGATTTTTCAAGGTCACAAAGCAACTCCTTCTGCCCGGTGAGTAAGCAAGCTAAGTTCCCAATCGATTTTCCGACTCAATGCATTGGCAACGGTGTTGGCTTTTCCCGGATGATACAGAATCTGTAGGTCATAGTCTTTAATCAATTCTAGCCATCTCCGTTGTCTCGTGTTCAGTTCTTTCTGTGTGAAGAAATATTTCAAACTCTTGTGGTCGGTGTACACTTCACATGTTGCCCCATACAGGTAGTGACGCCAAATTTTCAGTGCAAATACTACTGCTGCAAGTTCTAGATCATGGGTTGGGTAGTTCTTTTCATGAGGTCTCAGTTGTCGGGAAGCATAAGCAATAACTCTCCCATTCTGCATTAAAACACATCCCAAACTCTTGTGAGAAGCGTCGCTAAATATAGTATAACCATCCGTACCTGAAGGTAGGGTAAGAACAGGTGCAGTCACCAATCGAGTTTTCAGTTCTTGGAACGCTGATTCCCTTTGGTCAGTCCAGTCAAATGATATCCCTTTCTGTGTCAGTTGGGTCAACGGTAAGGCAATTTTGGAGAAATACTTAACAAACCTTCTGTAATATCCGGCCAATCCCAAAAAGCTTCGGACTTCCGTCACATTTGTTGGTCTAGGCCAGTTCACTACAGCTTCAATTTTCTGCGGATCAACAGAAATTCCATCTTTGCTAATAACATGCCCCAAAAACATAACATGGTCAAGCCAAAATTCACATTTAGACAGTTTAGCATACAGTTTCTGTTCTCTTAGGATCTGTAGGGCAAATCTTAAATGATGTTCATGTTCTTCTCTACTTTTTGAATAAATCAGTATGTCATCAATAAATACCACAATGAAGTCATCAAGGTACGGTTTGAAGATTCTATTCATGAGGTCCATAAATGCTGTAGGTGCATTGGTAACTCCAAAAGGCATAACTAAAAATTCGTAATGTCCATACCTCGTTCTGAAAGCAGTTTTATCAATGTCTTCTGGTTTAACTTTCAATTGATGGTACCCGGATCTGAGATCAATCTTTGAAAATACCTGAGCTCCCTGTAACTGATCAAACAGGTCATCAATACGCGGTAATGGGTATTTATTCTTTACAGTTACCTTATTCAGTTCGCGGTAATCAATGCACAGTCTCAGTGAGCCATCTTTCTTCTTTACAAACAAAACCGGTGCACCCCACGGTGGGGTACTAGGTCTGATGAACTTTTTGTCTAACAGTTCTTGCAGTTGCACTTTCAGTTCTTTCAGTTCAGTTGGGGCCATTCGGTAAGGAGCTTTAGATATCGGTTGTGTTCCCGGGATTATATCAACGGTGAATTCAATCTCCCTGTCAATCAAATCTCCTGGCAGATCATCTGGAAATACATCTGGGAATTCTCTGACTATAGGAATACAGTTCACATCAGTTTTAACATTATCATCAGCAGATACAGTCAATACAGAACACAGATACCCCTTACATCCCTTTCTAATCAGTTTAACAGCTTTCACAGATGAAATCAAATACGGAGGAGGTACCACTCCACTCCCATTAAACACAAATTCAAGCAAACCAGGTGGACGGAAAACTACTTGTTTTGTTACACAGTCAATGGTGGCATGATATTTCGTTAACCAGTCCTCCCCAATATAACATCAAAATGGTCTATATTCAATGGCAGTAAATCGATAAACAGATGCATATCCCCAACAATAATTTCACAAGCAGGATACATATATGCACATGTCATGGATCCCCCAACAGGTGATGATACAGCTAACAGATAGTTCATGGGCTCTAAGGGTCTATTCAATTTCCGTGAAAAAGCATGCGACACATAAGAATGTGTAGACCCCGAATCAATCAGTACATATGCATTTTGAGCACAAATAGAGAGGATACCTGACACAACGGTCTCAGTATTTTGCACGTCTCCCGATACTAGGGCGAACACTCGGCCCTGCCTCATGAGCTCTTTCCCGGTAGCTTTGGGGTTAGGCTTTGGTGCTACAGTTGATGCTGCTGCGCTGCCTGCAGATTTACTATTGCCCGGAGCAGTGGAAGGGCAATCTTTCACCATGTGGCCCACCTTGCCACACCTGTAACAAGCACCAGAAATTTTATAACAAACTCCTTTATGGTTCTTACCACATTCGGAACAGGGCGGAAAGGGACGGTTTCCTTGACTAGAAGTAATCGTTGACCCTGTATTTTGCTTTTTGTTCAATTGATTGTGCTTGCCTTTCTTGAATTTAAAATTCTGTCTTTTACCACGCCATTCAGATACCGGCGTCTCAGATTGTCTCACAGCCTCGATGTTCAACTCAGCCATCAATGCTCGGTCAAGAACACCCACATAAGTCGGTAGCTTTAAGACATTTATTCTGTCAAGGATTGCAACGTTAAGGCCGCCTTCAAATTTCCTGGCCTTCTTATATTCAGTGTCCACCATATGTGGCGCATATCTAGCAAGCTCGGTAAATTTCGTTTCATATTCAGCAACAGACATTGTGCCCTGTCTCAGCTGTTCAAATTCAGTCACTTTTCTATCCCTGACACATTGAGGAAAGTACTTTTCAAAGAAGGCTCCTTTGAATTGAGCCCAAGTCATAACAGTATTTTCATCTCAGATAAGCATCCACCACCTTCTAGCTTCTTCTTGCAGATTAAAGGTGGCCAACAGTACCTTATGTGCCTCGGAGCACGGAAACACTTCAAATAGCTTTTCAGTTCAAGTACCCAAGCTTCAGCTTTCAACGGTTCAAGGCTTCCCTGAAAGGACGGCGGTTTCATCTTGCTGAACTTATGGGTGAGAGCAATTATGTCCCCGTCATCCACATTTATATTCTGTACATTCACATTTGGTTCCGGCTGTACCGGAGGAGGAGGTGGGGGCTGTTGTTGATTAAGTCTAGCAGTTATCAGTTCCATCATTCTTTCCATTCTGGCCATTCTAGCCTCAGTGGATGAGGATTCAGATTCATTTGCGTTATCCATTTCACTATAAGCAGTTATAACAGTCATAACAGTCATCCCTTTTAAACAGGTTAACACATTAACATGCAATCAGCCATATTATAACCACACACTTTTCATGCTCATGTAATGCCCTATTACTTTTCTAGGACACCCTATAGCTCATTTGGACACGTGTGTGCGGTATAACTCGTGGTTAAGTATCGCTCTGATACCACTCTGTCACGACCCAAACCCGGCCCTATGGGTTTAGCACCGTAACCGGCCAGTAATCCGAGATTACCGAAGGCCTGCTTAACAGTAATACAGTAAAACAGAGTACAGGGCCTGGCGGAAGCCAATACAGTAATAAACCAATGTCCAATGAGCTGTGTCAGTCTGTATGCCAAAAGATTTTTCATACATATTTACAGAACAATACATATATATACATGTCATTCGGTGAAACAGGGACTTAATCCCCAATCAACAGTACGGTAAACATTCTGTCTATACAATCCATTCGGTTATTATAAAACAGTACGACAATGCAAAAAGGGGAAATACTAAAACATCCCTAAGCCTTAGCATCATAGGCTCGGAATCTCGCAGTGAGGCACATTGGCTGGCTTGACAAAACTGGAGTTTACTCCGACGCTTCTAGCTTTGGTCCGGTGCCTGTACACCTACATATATATATGAGCAGTGAGCTAAAGCCCAGTGAATAACATAATGCGTAAAGAGGTTAAGAATGAAATGTCCTTACAGTAAAGAAAACAGTTCATTAAACAGTATTTCAGTCTTTCAGTCAGAACAGTTATTCAGTCATATGTGGTACATCCATTAGCATAGCAGTAAACAGTAGGTCTTAAAGACCGAACAGTAATGATAGCCATCAGTCAGTAAACAGTAGTGGTCCCACGAGGGAACCGACAGAGATCTCTGTAGCAGTAACAGTAAACAGTAGGTGCTAAGGATGCCACAGTACAGTTCAGAAATGAAGGACATACATTCATTCAATAAACAATATCAGTTCAGTAAGCAGTTCAGTTCAGTGTTCAAAGATAATCGTTTTGAACATATCTTTACACAATTGTTACTCACAGAGTTCTGGGCTACGGTATGCTAGAGCGTGTCTCCCTGGAATGCCAACCCTATACAGTTAACAGAGTGAACACACACTAAGTTACACAGTTGGGAAAGATAAACATTAACTCCCTATAATACTTCGGTGTGTTCTACATCTATATCCTCACTAAGATGTCTAAAACTAGGCCTAGGAATGCCTAGGATGGAAGGAGGATGCAAAGATGTATTCAGAAAACATTTGCAGGATTTTCAGTGGAACAGAGTCCCACTCGAGCGCAGGTTTCCCCGCTCGAGCGGACAAGCAGACGAAGGTACCCGCTCGAGCGCTACTTTCCCCGCTCGAGCGTGTCACTCAATACTCTGCTCGAGCGTACATTCCTCCGCTCAAGCGGACTGATGAACAGTGCAAAGTACTGGATGCTCGATTTTTCCGCTCGAGCGGACTGAATACTGCAGTGAAAAATACTGGGAGCTTGAATTTCCCGCTCGAGCGGCACTTCCCCCGCTCGAGCGGACAACCAAAATCTGGAAAAATGCAGATTGTACATTCAACCTAAAAACCAAGTTTTGATGCTCCCAATTTGATCCTCTTGAGCCCATTTCCTAAAAAACTCTTTTAAACACATAGAATATCATGTTTCAAAACTCAATTTGAGAAATCAAAGCCCAAGGGTGTTTAATTCAAACCCAATTTCAAACCATTTTTCAAGAACAATGCTCAAATAGAACATGCATGGGTTAAAACCATTCCAAAGCTTCAATTCTTGCTCTAATGAGCTCATTCTTTTCAAAACAAGTTGAAAACATGGACTCTAACAATAATATGAACATGTATGTGCCAAATTCCATGTAATCTACCTCAAAATGCAAAGATATAGCCATGCATGCAACAATTAAGCTCCAATTCAACACTTTGAGCCATAAATTGGCTCTTGACCTCAATTTAGCTCAAAACCATGCAAGAACAACTCAAAGACACAATTAGAAAGATGAATGATCTACCTTAGGTGTGGAATTAGAAGTGTGGGAGCTCAAATATGTAATTACTCTTCCAAATTTCCAAGTCTCCAAGCAATTCTTCAAGAAAAACTCAATTTCTCTCTCACTAGCTCTCTTGGTCGGCAAGAACATTGAAATAGGGCTGAGGAAATGTTTTGTAATAAGGCTCAAGTGATGCATGGCTCAAAAAGAGGGAGATAGTGGGCCACTAGCAATGGCAAACATGTAATTACATCAAACTATGCAATTTAGCTTATTTAAATCTAATCTAATCATACCAAATCACATTTTAATTAGATACACTATAGAATTACATAAATTATGAGGATCATGAAACACTAATCAATTTCCGGTTCGGCCGCCGATAAGGCCTTCAATTAGCAGTTTAAACACGAAACATGAACAGATAATCAAATAAATCAAACAGATAGGATATGCAATACAATAGAGATATACTTGATCAATTCAGTTCCAGTTTCAGTCAGTCAGTTCAGTAATTTATTCAGTTCACTTATCAGTCGTAATTAGTTCAGATTATCGGTAATCAGTGCTTATTCGGACAGTGACGAGGGTTGTTACAGGACATCACTGAGAAAGCGGTCAATCCTAAACTAAATGGCATGAGGGCAAAAGGAAGATCATCTAGTATTACACCACTGTTATATATTCATTGTCGGCAACTCACATCGCTCTGTATGAGAGGCGGATTGAGTGTGAATATATTGCAAGAATTGAGAGGGTCGAACATGCTCTTTTGAGGGATTAGAGATGTTTTTTAGACCGGTGTAATTAGATGGGTCTGGGGTATATGAGACACTATTTCTATTCTTTTTGGGTTGATGTCTCTATGCTGGCTCATTTTGAATTTCTAGTATAGAGCTCCCACATGTAAATGTTTCTCAGCAGTCGCACGGTGCATTGGCTAGTATGAGATTGTTCATTTTTGGAAAGATTGAGATAGAGATGTGGCAGTTTCATGCCAACTTATGTGCGAGTGGGAGATGTTAAAAATTGAGCGCCCATGTGACATGACCCTTTGAACCCTTTGAACCTTATCCAAGTAAGTTTGAATTTGAATTCAAAACTTATTTGGATAACCACTCATGATATCTATATCTATCATATCAACTGATATGGATAGATTGATATATATATGGTTATTTATCAGATTATATGGTTAAGTTATATATTGATATCATATACGTTATGTGATTTTTACCCATAACCTTTTTTCCCATACTCTCTCTCTAACTCTCTCCTATATGAGAACGATCCAGCCTCTGCACTGTGACTTGTGTAGGTGATACTCATATTGTAGTATCACTCCACTGCTGGGTTCGTTGTTCGCATTCTTGAAGCACGTGATTTACTCACGAGATTCTTCGCTTCAGGTTTTATCACCTAAGGTATGATCTGATAATATTTTTCCGCTGCGTTATGCTTAGTTTTACACAATCCAATAACACTTACATTCTCCTAAAAAAAAAAAAAGCCTCCACACCAAGAACAATCAACTAGTCTTTGGGGGCAAACAACCTCAAGGGTTGGCCTAACGGATAAAACTTTAGTCTAGTGGATAAAACTTAGAGTTTAAGGGTCCGTTTATTTTCAGAGGTAAGTTGAGTGTAATTGTTAGTAAGGGGATTATTAATAAATGGACTGTTAGTGAGGGACCTACTAGTGAGGAGACTAAGAAAAATTATGTTTTTTTGATAACCAGTGAATTAGCAATAATTCCTATTTGTTTTGAGAAATGAAAATGAGATTAACCATGTAAAAATCCACAAATATCATTGTTGCATTATTATCAAATTTGGGCATATATTAACTAATAAATATTATTATATTTATAAATATATTAAAAATTATATTATTATATTATTATATTTTTATATTAAAAATTATTTTGATATAAAGAATGGTGAAGTAAAAAATGATAGAATAATTAAAAAAATGATTGAGAAAAGACTATGCTAATCAAGTAGAGTAATAAATTAGGTATACAATGTGGGACCCACACCCATGTGAGACGTTTGGTAAAATTTTTGATAGAATTTTTAGGGTCTCTAGTATTGCTCAATTAGGTAAGATAATAGAGTGTAAAATAATAAATCCCTCTCTAATCCCAAAGGATTGTTTTTCTAATACCATCTTTTATGGAGGACTACTAATTCCATCCATGGATATCTATCATAGTCCCAAAATATTATGAATCACCTTCCCTATTTTGCAAACAAATATAATATTAATAAATCTCACATCTATTATAATCCAATCTCATTCCCTATAATAAAAAACAAATGAACATTAACGTACTCTCTATAAGTCTTAGGTTCAATGTCCACTAATAGAAATAAGCTTCTTGGAATTATGTCTAAATAGAATATTTGTTATGCCTTTAAATAAGGTCCTTGTAAGTAAGTAGTGGGATTAATTATTCCAAATTAGTTAAATTATGCATGAATTAAGGCCTCGTTTGATAAATGACTTGTTTACTTAAAAAGTTAAAAAAATTACTAAAAAAGTCAAAAAGTCAATAATCTATACCAAAAAATTAAAAATTTCATTTTCTCTTTACTTTTTGCATATCTTTTCATAAAAAGTCAAAAAATCATTTCAAATATACTAATTTTTTTCATATTATAATTTAGTTAAAAAATTATTAAAAAAATATATTCCCAAATGAGACCTAACTTGAACAACCGAGAGAGTTATGTTGAAATTTCTACCAAAATTTAATAAAAAAAATTGATAAATTATTTAAGATTTATAACATTTTTTAAAAATAAAATAATTAACAACTAATCCTATTTGGTCTGCAACGCCGCCGTTGGGTCCCTAAACTCAAAAAACCACGCTGTCAAACAGTGAATGCAACATGGTGCGAGGGACAGGGTGTCAAATCATGGGTTGTCATGTAAACGGAGTGTGGTGGCATTTAATACACCCGATAATAACTCACCGTGAATATCGTGATCATGATTTCAAGGACATGGCCCCCACCCCATTCCAAACTGCCCCAAATTTAACTGCAGTTAGTTAACTAACTAAGGTTCCAATTTCCAGTTATACCCTTTGCTTATTACTTGATTTGGTTTAATAAAAAAATAATGCTATATGTATGGCGTAATATAATTTAAGAAATTTTTTATATTTATAATGTGATTAATGGATAGAATCAATAATAATATCATAATTAATGTTGATATATTATATATAGGTTTTGTTTGAATTTTAATAGGCTATTTTAGTTTTTAATTATTTTAATAAGTTAAAATTTTTGTGCTTAGAAAGATTGTTAAATTTTTTTTTAGTTGAATGTAATATTTGTGAAAAAAAAATAAAATGATTATAAATTTAATATAATATTTTATCTTATAAACTATTCTAACATATTTTAATTTTTTATAAATTTTAAGTTAAAATAAGTTAAAGGGTTAATTACACTAGTAGTCTCTATAGTTTGGGGCTTGTGTCATTTTGATCCCTAACTTTTTAATTGTGACACATTTAATCCTGAATTTTGAATCTTATTTCAAATAAGGACAATTGAAAATATCATTAGATTTTTCAAGGGTAAAATCGTCAATTTTATAAAATATAAACTAATTTGACAAAAATAAATGTTAAAAAAATATTTTTAATTTTTTTAAAATTATTTTTATCCACCAATGATAAAATTATGTAAAATTAATAAAAATTACATGATTAATTTTTTAAAATTATTTTTATATGATCATCATCCAAACACATAATAAAAATTAATTTGGTAAAAAAATAAATAAATGTCTAAAAGATTTATCAATTTTACATAATTTTATTTTTAGTGGGTAGAAGTAATTTTTAAAAATTCAAAAATATTTGTTTGACATTTATTTTTATCAAATTAGTTTATATTTTATCAAATTGACAATTTTACCCTTAAAAAATTTAATGATATCTTCAATTGTCCTTATTTGAAATAAGATTCAAAATTCAAGATCAAATATATAATAATTAAAAAGTTAAGAATTAAAATGACACAAATCCTAAACTATAAGAACTATTTGTATAATTTGCCTACGTTAAAATACCTTTGCCAAACAACACCATAGTAACCACCGTTAATAAAACGATGACTCAGACAGAGTACGCACTACACAGCCAGTGTGCCAGTCTGAAATGAATGAAAGGCTTTCATAAGTTCCTGAATTTCCCGGCTACCGGAAACTGACGGCTCAAAGATCCCGCCAAAACGATTCAAATGAAGCAAAGAGAGGTCGAATCGGCGGCGGATAAGGTAATCGTGGCCGTAAAAGCAGAGAAGGTGATCTCCAAGACTGCGTTAGCTTGGGCTCTGACTCATGTGGTTCGTCCAGGCGATTGCATTACGTTGCTCGCTGTTCTCTCCTCCGGCCACTACAAGACTCGTAGTACTTCACACACTCTCTCTCTCTCTCTCTTCAATTTCAAGCCTCGCATTGGATTCACAAAGTTTGCATTATTATTATTGTATTTTTTTACAGGTAGGCGATCATTGTGGAGTTTCCCGAGACTCGCCGGAGATTGCGGAACCGGTGACCGGGACAAGTTTGCGCAGTGTATATCTCAGATCTCCGACTCTTGTTCTCAGATGATTCTTCAACTTCATGATCAAATCCAGGTGACTCCCTAAATTACGCAATTGCCACTCTTATCAATTCGGATTTGTTAATCAAAATTTCTTGGTTGGAATTCTGGCAAGTTTTAGAAGATTCCTGAACCTGTTGAGATCGGAGGAGACAAGTGATAAATAAAAGTAAAATTATTGAAGAGAAAACTCAAATTTAATTTGAGGGTCACCGACTCGCATGTGCCTAGAGAATCTTATGGTTGTGGTCTCTTTTTAGATAAATTATTGCTTTACTACCAATCATGATGCTCCACATAACCATCTAATCATAATTTATGCATGAAAGTGAATTTACGTGTAAGCCAATTTACCCAATTTACTGTGATCTGGTGCACTATTATGCGCTACTATATGAATATAAGCTGTAACTATTGTTTCTTGCTAATTTTAATGATGTGTTTAGTTGAGGATTTGAGAAGGGATTTAGAAAGTGAAATGGCAAAGATAAATAAAATGTGAATAAAATATATTTATATTTCTCTTAATTTCACACATTTTTTGCCCTTTTTTTTTAAATCCATTTCCAAATCCTCTAACTAAACACAACTTCCAAATCTTCTAACCAAACACAACATAAATGAATTCTATTTGTTAATTTTGTTAATCTGCCCAGTTTCCCCTTTTACGCTGTGTTTGGTTGGGGGATTTGAGGAGGGATTTGGAAAGGGAAATGGAAAAGTTAGGTGAAATGTGAATAAAATATACTTACATTTCACCTAATTTCACACACCTTTTCCCTTTCCCTTTCCAAATCCCTCCCCAAATCTCCCAACCAAACAAAACATTAGAGACTAAAATTTGAAGGGTGTGCCATAAAAATGTGAGTACATGATAAAGGTCATTTAATTTCCCTTTTTCCGAGTAAAATTGTTGGGTTGAACAAATTGCGAGAAGACAAGATTCATTGTAATTTCCATCAGCTTGAAATTGTTTTTTTTTAATTATTATTATTATTATTTTTGTTTTGATATCTTTAGCTTATAATGGATTGTTGATTTCAGGCAAGAGTGAAGATTAAGGTGGTGTCAGGTACACCTACTGGTGCGGTGGCGGCTGAAGCAAAGAGTAATGCAGCCAGCTGGGTCGTATTGGACAAGTAATTTAACATAAAAGTATTATTTCTTGTTTCTTATCTACCATTTTAATTAGGTTTTATTTTTATTTTTTTTTCATGGAACCCACCTTATAGGGAAGGGTATCAAACTTGTGGAACACTTTGCTATTGATAATGCTTTTGTAGTTATGCTCTCTGTATGGATACATTTAAATGCAATTGTTTGCCAACTTCAGTGATTGGAGATTGATTTTAAAATGTTTCTTCAACTTTTTATGCAACTTGTACTTGACCACATGTTGCATTTTTTATTTTATTTTATTTGTTTACAACCGTTCCTAAAATCAATGATTAATTTTCAGTTCCACTGATGCTATTTTTTCCTTGCCATACTGGTTTTAAGGTCTTTCAAATTTGGACTAAAATGACTAGTTGTTCCATCCAAAATAAAGAGGTGATAACCAGACAGTCATGAAAATTTGGTGGCCCCAATTCCAGTTGTATTTTCAAATGAATTAGGCTTGGGGGGTAGGTCTCCAGACCTGACCTGACCGAGGATTAATCGATCAATCATTATTTCAATATTTAAATATCTAGAAATTTCATAATGTTCTTGGATTTAAATAAATCATCAAATTGGACTTCTTGGATGGAGCTTTGTTTTCCAACCCAATTGTCCAAGTTTCTGCAACTGTTAAACCAACTTGACTCATTATGAGCTCTAGTTTCAAAGCAATCTATATTCAGTGTGGATAGCTAAAAACTAAAACTAGTTATATCTGACTCTTCCACATAGACACAATGGCCCAATTCAAAACTTCCTATATTTTAAGCTCTTGTTATTTTTGCTTTGGCACGATTTTATTTAGTTTCCAATGATTAGGCACTTGATGGGGATTATTATGGTGGTATAGTCTTTTCAATTTGATATATCTACTGTCGTAGCTGCAAATCAATAAACCATCTAATGGCTTTTGTTTGGGTTGACATTTCTATATACATGTGTTTGCAAAGGTAACCATGTCTGTGTTACAAAAGATTTTGAACTCATGATTACCTGCACATTATCGAAAGGCAAGGAATAGAACTAAACCAACATTGCCTCTGTTGTTCTGAACAGAAAAATGAAACAGGAGCAAAAGCATTGCTTGGAGGAACTTCACTGTAACATTGTAGTAATGAAAGGTTCTCAACCAAAAGTTCTTAGGCTGAATCTAGGATCCTCAGATGAACTCCAAACCCCCTTCTATTCTGCTGGTTCTTCACCTGATTTGGATGTTGGAAAGTTGCAGCGGCACAACATGAAGCATTCTACTCCTGTGAGCAGCCCTGAAGAACCAAGCACTTCTTACACAAGAACAACAGAAGAAAATTCATTATCCAGCCCTGACACAGCGGCGTCTCATTTCCTTGTCTATGAACAAAATCCACTTTTTGAAGGACCAAACAAGGGAAAGTATAGCCCAAGTAATAAACGAAATAACTTGAATGATCCACTTACAGAACTTGACATGGACAGGGAAAGGGTAGTTACTCTCTCAAGAAGACCAAAATCATCTGTAACTAGTAATCATAAGACTGTGTTATGGATTCCCCAAAATCACGCTATTGATGAGAAGGCCCCAGCAAGCAGAAACTACAGAAATACTCACAAAATCAAAGCTCCCAGTTCCAGAACTCTACTTGATACATTTACACAGTTTAATCAGGACATGGTAGGACCTGGGCTCAACCAAACTCATGACAGAGAGTACATTTTCAACTCAACCGTCAGACAAGCAGTCTCGTTAAGCAGAACTTGCTCAATACCTCCTCCATTGTGTTCACTATGTCAACATAAGGCACCAGTTTTTGGAAAACCTCCAAGACGGTTTGATTTCAAAGAACTGCAGGAAGCTACAGATGGGTTCTCAGATATTAATTTCATAGCAGACGGTGGGTATGGAACAGTTCACAGAGGGGTCTTGAAAGATGGTCAGGTTGTTGCAGTGAAGCAATTAAAGTTTGCTGGATCACAAGGAGATACTGATTTCTGCAGGGAAGTGAGGGTTCTGAGCTGTGCGCAACATAGGAATGTTGTGTTGCTGATTGGGTTCTGTGTTGAAGGCAAGAACAGAGTTTTAGTATATGAGTATGTATGCAATGGCTCCTTGGACTTCCATTTAAATGGTATGATTTATTTTTTTATATTTTTTTCACTCTAGTCATCTCCCCCCTCCTTCCAGGGTGTTTTCTCTGTGTATGTGTATGCGTGTGATTCTAATATGGTTTGATGCAATTAATTATGTACCTGGTCAACACATTGTCTAATTATAGCACAACACAATGCTTTGACTTGGTAAGTCCTATGTTTGACAGGGAACGAGAGAACACTTCTAGATTTGCACTCACGTCAAAAGATAGCTATTGGGGCAGCAAGAGGCTTAAGATACCTTCATGAAGATTGTCGAGTGGGTTGTATAGTTCATAGAGATCTGCGGCCTAGCAACATCCTCCTAACCCATGATTATGAGCCTCTGGTACATTATATTTTTAAATTCAGTGGATTACTTAGAAGCATGTGTTTTCCGCAACATAGAGTGCTAGGATATTTGACATTTATGACCCTTTAAAATACACTAATAAATGCCATTTGGATGAGAACGTCACATGTTGTGCAACCCTTGTAAGTTGTAATATGGCACAATTGTCACTCTGTTAATTTATATATTTCCTTGTTTTTGTTCTTGTCTTGTAAATTTAGCTTCATTGATCTAATTATGTGGCTTATTTGTTTAGGTTGCTGATTTTGGAGTTGCTAGGTTGCACACCGAGTGGGATATATGCGATGAGCGCGTTGTTGGTACTTCAGGGTAATTATTACATCTTATGGGGCTTAAATATATTCAACCCTTTTTCTTGTTATCCTTCAGCAACATCTGTGAGAGGAAACAAAACTACTTTTTTTTTTTTTTGGTAACCTGTTTTTACTCCTAAAACTAGTCCAGTTTTCCACCTATTTTAGATTGAAGGACTTCCATTTTCTTCCACTCTCTTTTTCTCTTTTTATTTTTCAAATATACAACTATAAGTAGTAATGCTCATGATATATGGTCCTTGGACTATGATCATTTGATCATAACTCATTCTATGTCAGGTATCTTGCACCAGAGTGCTTCAATGGTGGACAAATAACAGAGAAAGTTGATATATATGCATTTGGATTGGTATTGTTAGAGCTGATTACAGGTCAAAAACCAATTGACTTGCAACGCATCTTAGCTGAAAATTCGTACCCTTTATCTATACCAGAACCTGGCCATAGACTAGCAAATAAATATCAGTTGCTGGATCCGTTCATTGCCTCTGACCAACTCCACAACTTGCCTCAGGAAGTACATGCAATGGGTCATGCTGCCTTATTGTGTCTACAACAAGATCCTCAATCCAGACCCCCCATGTCAAAGGTTTCCTACCTTAATTTTATTCCCAATCTTTTTGCATATTTTCTTATTAACCTTTTAGTGCTTTATTTTTGGCATTGAGAGGTAGATTCCTTAAACTGACCTGAGACGTCCATCCAATGGCGGACTACACTCGGTGTATTTTTTTTTAAATAGGTAGATTCCTTAAACTGAAGATACTTTCTGATTTGTTGTAAATTATTAGGTGCTGAGAATACTAGAAGCAGGAAATGGTGTCATTCCTCTGGGTTTGGACTTGAACTCGGTGGGTAGCAGAAGTGGGCACATGCAAGGTCTGTGTTCAAACACACAATTTGAATCAAGAAAGCATTCTCGGAGACTTTCTCACTGAAAATAGTTCTGAACTAATTTCGCACTTCCATCTGGTGAGTTGCCTGGGTCTATTTGCAGTTGTCTGTGATGTTTGCAGAACACTTGTGCATCAGTGCATCATGTTTACCTCTTGTTTTTTGGGTGTGTAATCTGTTATGAAATTTTTATAATTGTCATGATTTGGTGGGGGGGGGGGGGGGGGGGGGGGGGGGGGGGATTTTTACTGTTTAGCTTATCATGTGTTCATGAGATTTGCTGCAGTTGCAAATGTGAAAAAAAAAGGAAAATTTCTCATTGTCATTTCTTTTCTTCTACTTGTTTCCAAGAGTATGCATTATAGAATCCTGTCACTCTCAACTTGTCCTAGTGATCCATTATGGGAATGAAATCTTGCCCTGTCCCCTGTTCCAATCCATGCCACCACTTCTATTGTAATAAAAGAAAAATGAACGTTAATTGTCATAAAATTGCTCCTCCAAAAAAATTAAAAATAAATAATAAATAAATAACAATAATGTAGTTACCGTAAGAGCATGAAAATGGAAACTATAGAAAGTTTCAATCCAGTTACAGGTAAATAATTATTTCTGAAGTGGTTTAGAATAATCTATTTTAAGTTTGTTACCATTTCCAAACAATGTAGGATGGCAGAAAACGGTTATTTCCCCTACTTTTTTCAACTTACAAGGGATTAGTGAGACCAGCTTAACTACCCAGGCTCTAAATCCATTTACATTTTTCATTGTTTGTTCACGATTCTGATTTTATTCACACATTTTTTGATTGGTGCAAAATAATGTAATATATAATTTTTAGTTGGCTCGATACACTTTTTGAATATATGGCTCATATTTTTTGACCAATCATATCTTGTGTTTTGTTCACACTCTAAAAAAGCGTGAATAAATTCATTGTGCTTACCGACTCTACTCTGTTATCCAGAGATTGAGAGTGTATGGACAGCTAGATCAGTGGTCTTCAAAAATAATTTGCACATACCATTAGCCTTATAGGTCTAGTAGTAACTTATTGCCTAACTTGATGTTAAGGACTCAAATATCCAGTACTCCCATGTGTAGCAATTTTTTTTTTTTTTTTTGTTCAGTTTATACTGTTGTGATTAATTCCACTGCCATCATTGTTTGGGAAGTTTATTTAAAATTTCTTGTTTCAGCTGTTAGCTTATTTTCTGGTGTTCACAATATTTGCTACAGTTGCAAAAATGAATGGGGACATTACTGGTATTGTTTCATTTTCTTGTAGATATTTCCAAGTAAGATTGCAAATAAACTGAGCCAAACAGAGTTTTGTTGGGCTTGAGCTCGGCTCGTTTATTTATTGAGCTCAAGCCCGATTCAGCTCGTTAATATTAATCAAGTTCAAGCTTGGCTCGAAGCTTGATAATGATTTTTTTTAAACATTATTTATATTATTTAAATAAAAATATGAGACATTAATACTTATAAATTATATATTCATGACTTACGGACCATTTAGTCCCACATATATTGGCTTATTTTGGGAAGTTGGTTAAAAATTGGCCTTTTGCCTTCTTTTTTTTCTTTTTTAACTTTTTTTTTTTATAAAAAAAAACGTGTAAAAAAATAGAGAGGAGATGTGACTCAAAATATATTAAAAGTCACTTTTAACCAAGTTCTCAAATTAGGCGATCCCATAAGTCATTTTTTATGTGAAATTACACCTTGTCCATTAGTTTTAAATAAGGGTAATGCACATCCTCTCAATAATTAATGTTATTTTCATGGATGACACATTTGGCAATAGTTTAATAAGGCCTTACTAGATAATTAACCTCATTATGTAGATGTGAAAGTTCCTGAATTTTTAATTATATTTGATAAGTGGGGTTCACCCTTCATGTATTGTTTTATTTTATTATTGATTAGTGATGTCACATGATAATGATGTGATATTACGGTTATACTACAATATTTAAAAATTGAGAAAAGTATATCAATATTATATAATTTCTCATAACACTCATATATAAGATATTGTTCACAATACACTAGTTACAAGTAACATTATCTTTAAAATTTTAATTTTGCTCAAGGTCAATTTTTAAAAATATATATTAAAATTTTTGTATTAAATGTTTAAAATTTTGTGCTTAATATTAATTTAAAATTTTGTTATTATTTATTATTTATTATGGGGAAAAAAAATCAAAATTGCAATTATAAGTGTCTCCTCTCAGTTAATTTCCTGACTTCGCCACTGCTCATCACTTCCAATTACCATCGCCAATGAATAACCTTCTCCGCTATTCACCTCCCTCAACTACCAATCACTTGCCATTACCAATAACCATCTCTGACCGTGACCACTTTCTTTCAGTACATTTTCTTAAAAATCAACCACTATCAACGGATCAAATTTGGCATAATCTAAATCCAATTTGATTACAAAACATCTGAATCCGAACTTGATCCCATTATTGACATATCTAAGCAAGAGATTACCCGAATCTAATTTTGGTTTATCTGATATCCAATCTTTTTAAGAGTTTTTAATTTTTTGATTTCGACAAGCTGCACTTTAATCTCATATGATAAAAAAATTATTCCATGTCCCATATGTCATTGTTACCAAGGTGTTAAAATTGGAATGCTACGTTGAATCGTTAGATGTATTTACAAGATCAGATCGTAGAATCAGATCGAGAATCTTAAGATCTTATCGAGAAAGACAAATTACGTAATAATTTAAATTAAATAAATATTTCTTAGCTGAGAGAAAAGAAGAAACCGACAGTGTTAGTTGAGAGACATGCAGAACAAGATGTTGAGGGATGGAAAGAAGACGTAATCCAACAATTGAAAATAGGTCAAGGAACTATCAAACTGGTAGAACTTGCACACTTCATACTCCTCAGTGGAGAGTCATATTTTCGTGGCCCCAATAATCTGTTAGCTAGGTGTGTTGGTAAGCAAGAGGCAACCTATAGACTCAACAAGATTCATGCTAAGTCCTACGAAGACAAAGATATCAACCTATACTGAAAGATACAAAGGCAAGGGTATTATTGGCCAAAGATGGAAAGGGAGAGCACTGAGTTGCAGAGACAATGTGCAAAATGCCAATCTCATCCTAAAGTAGAAGAAGCCCATTTCTAAGCAGTGAAGAATGGAAACAACCATACATTGACTATCTTGAAAATGGCATAATGCTTGAAAACAAAGCCGATGCAATTAGAGTTAAGAGGCGGGCCCTCCGTTTCTTCCTTGACCGAGGAAAGCTATATCGGAAAAGCTTTGAAGGGGCACCTTTGGCATGTTTATCCAAAGATAAGGCAAATGAAGTGCTGAGGGAGGCCCTCAAGGTAGAGCATCAAAAAGGACAACGACTATACGAACACCTTATTCACCTCGACTACTACTGGCCAACGGTGGAAGAGGATGCCAAGAACTTTGTATTAAGATGCCAGTCTTGTCAGAAGTTTGGGAACCTGATATGTGCGCCGACAGTTGAGCTGCACAATATCAAGACACCTTACTCGTTTTATGCTTAGGCATTTGATTTAATAGGTCCTATAGCACAATATTCTAAGGCCACAGATGGATACTTGCAGCGATCGAAATCAGTACCAAATGGATAGAGGCCATACCAATGAGAAAAATAGAACGTAGAGGAGTGACCAACTTTATCAAGGAAAACATCATCTGTAGGTTTGGCATACCCAAAGTGATGTTGTTTGACAATAGAACTCCTTTTGTGAATAACCATGTGGGAAGGTTGCTAGATGCCTACCAAATCAAGCACCACAAGTCTACTCCATATTACCCCCAAGGAAATGGACAAGCTAAGGCAACCGACAACACTCTCATCTGAATACTAAGTAAGATAATGGGTGAAATAGGGCACACATGGTCTGAACAACTCTCCATAACACTCTGGGTATATAGAACGTCAAAGAGGAAGCTGACCCAGGCAACCCCATTTTCCTTAGTGTACGGGTCTGAAGCTGTGTTGCCAGTTGAGTTGGCGGTACCCTCAGCGAGAATGGCTATGTCAGCACACTTAATTCCAAACACTAGAAGAAACGACAAATAGGTAGCCGAAGAAAGAAGAGATCAGGCCTCTCGGGCAATGGAAAAGTATCATCAATCCATAGCCCGAGCTTACAATTAGTCTGTTCAACACAGGGAGTTTAAAGAGGGGGACTTAGTGTGGAAGACAATGGATGCGATTATGAGGAGGCAACCAATTCCCAAGTTCTCACCAAGATGGGAAGCCTTTACAAAGTTATTGAGGCAAGCAGCAGTGGGTATTATAAGTTGGTGAAGATAGATGATAGGTTGAGAACTAGCCCTATAAATAAAAGAATACTTTCCCTGATTTCCTTATTAGCAAACAGTTGCAAGTTTCTTTTATTTATATTTTCAAACAAAGTGTAAAGAAAGTTTTTCGTACTTAGTAAAAAATTTATTCATGTAAAGACTTAGCTATGATGAAGTTTTGTTTATGGCAAGAGTTTTGCTTATCTTTAGAAGCTATGTAAAGAAAGCGATGAAATGAAACTCAAAAGTTCAACCAAACATCCATACTTTTCATAAAAGTCAAACTTCCAGAACATGATTAGAATGTTTGAAAAGTTGTGACAACGAAAAGAAAAAGTGAAAAGAGAACTGCATCATATTCATATTAGACCCTTCATCAAGGAATCTGTCAAACCAACATCCTGAGGTAACTGAGCAATAAGAGCAGAATCCTTCTCCCTGAACCGAGCCAGGTTTTGGCGATGTTGCTCCAAGGCGCCCTTACAATCTCTGATGGTCTCCTCCAAAGAAGCATTCATGGCTAGCTGCTCAAGGAACCCATCAACCACCTAGAGCCTTGCCTTCATCCAAGACAAGTCCATGCCATTTCTCTCAAGCTCGCTGAAGTTTGCCTCAGCACCTTCCATAAACTTGCCTGAAGTCGTTAGAACTCTCTTGGTGACAAGATCACGAACAAAACCAGTGAAAGACTCTCGCAACACCGTTTGCACCATTGAGCCTGGAACATTAAAAGCAGTAAAAGTCTCCAGGTGTAGCACTTGAATGCGGACAAGTATAAGGGCAGCCTCAGCAAATACTCACTAGTTCAATAAGGGGACCCTTCTAGAAGGCAGAAAAGATTCTGCCCCAGTACCACCTATCTAAGTCACAGGGAGCAAACCTGCAGAACACCCAACTATCTAAGGCCAACTACCATGTCTTTAGCCCTCAGTAACTCTAGTCTCTGTGACCAACGGAGATTCAGCAGAATGAGATGAACCTCTAGAGAAAACCTCCATTTGAGAAGGAGGTTCTCAAGGCCAAGTGATATATTCACCCCATGGCCATCTTTAGAAGTATCAGGAACGAAGTCATCACTGCCAACAGATGAGCAGTCAGAGTGTACAGAAAGATCAGGAATAAGGGCAGAGCTAATAGGGTCGGGAACCTCTGGGCTTGGAATACCCTCTGCAGCTATCTCATCACCCACAACTTGGGCATTAACTGTAACTTGGCGCTATTCATTACCATCACCCTTAGCGGGAATGTTGCCATGGTCTCCCTTCATGACTTGGACCTAGCCAACTAGTTCGTCCTCAATGTCTAAAAGTATTATCCTGTAAGTCTTTGGCCGAGGAATTAGTGAGGCAATAAGGTCCTCATAATCCTCGCAATTTGAAAAAGCCTAACAATTATCGATTGGCCACATAAGCTTCAAAAAGGAATGGCAGAGACATTGCCCTCTTCTAAAATAAGGAAGCCCATCACCAAGCTCCTTCTAGTGCAAGGCAAGATCATCCACATTTAGACCAATAAAAAGGTCTTGAGACACAAGTTAAGAGGATAACTCAAGGAAATGAGTAAGGTACAAGTCAACAACTTGTTCAGAAGTTGCAAAGGCAATGGGGTTAGAAGTTCAACGATAGCAGCGGTAGCCTCATAGCCAACTCCGCCAGGCAAGCCAAGCCTAGATTGGCAATACTAAACTCAACTGCGATGTTTTCAACTTCCATAGCAATTTGGGTTCCAACAACCTCAACATGTGGAACTAATGGAGACTAGACAGGAGAAGAACCCCAATAAGCAACCTCTACATTGAGCAATTTCAGCCTACGAGATATGTTTACCCTAGATCAACTCTAGGGATCTCAAGGACGAAGTCTCCACCACCATATTCTACTACCTCTGCCTCTTCATTAGGGAAGCTCCTTATAACCACCATTATTACCCTTTTCAATGCTAGAAGTCATTATGCTTTGAGTTTTGGACCGATGAAGCAGCAAGCCAATGAGTACATCACCACTATCATCGAAGCCTGAAGAAAGCCCCACAATATTGGGTGGGCTACCTGAGCCTAAAGTAGTAATAACAGAGACATTGTCCCTCTCTGAGATGATCAAACCCTAGACAAAGAAAGACACACTTATGCAACCAAAGTTAAAGGAGTGCTAAGTAAAGAAACATTACTGATGAGGTTCACTTGAAGCCTAACATTATGCACACGCAGAAAAACACATGTTCTCCACGTGCGCATGGGGGCAAATGTACAGGGTCAGAAATTAAAGTCAAAATTAAGTATGGACCCAAGTGTAGAGGTCGTCCCTGTTAGGCGGCTAGGAATGATTAAAGAAGCATGGGCCAAAGCCCAAGGGAAGTGGGTCAATAGTGGGACTAAGTAGGGCTAACTCGCTAAAGGTCCAAACAAACTCCATGAAGAAAAATGTCTAAGTCAAGTTGCGAATGCTTAAACACAGTAAGAAAAACTTACATGTTTACTGATGTTCTGCGAACAGTTACAAAATAAAGTTAGCAAAATATGCATGATCATATATACAAAATCCTAATGCAATTCACACATGATATGCAACTAAAGATTCGACTTCTAAGATATATGACATATGAATCATTTCAAGAATATGAGGTAATGCACATAATCACATAGAAATTGATTAAATTCATAAATGCAAACTTAGCTGAATCAATATGCATGAAACATGGATACAAAGCATGAATATAATGAAAAAGAAGGGGGAAAAAACATAATACTTATGTACAAATAAGGAAAGCAAATAAAAGAACAAGATAGAAAGTAGCGAGGCGGGGAATTATTACAATACTTTGAATAAATTATTATAAACCAAATAAAAGAGAGAGGAAAAAAAATATTACAACCAAATTAAAAATCTCACAAAACACTCAAACAAAAAATAGTAAATAAAACAAAATAAAACAAAATGAAAGCTTAATGTATCTTGGACATCACCAAAATTGATCAACATTGGAAGATTACGTCGTCTTGTCCAAAAGAAGCTTACCGGCCGGCTAACTAGGTCTAACAAAACCTGTCTTGTTGCAAAACTGAGAAAAGCATAAACAAAGAATATGTAGGTGGCTTAGCTAATCATTCCCGGTTAGATTGAAACAAGAAAATGAATATGAAATAGAAAATGCAACATTACAAAAAAAAAAAACCTATCATGAAACTAAAACAAGAAAACAAATATCAATAATGTTATAAAAAAAAAAAATTAATATGAAATTAAAATAAGAAAACAAATATAAGATAGAACATGTAAGATTATAACAAAACCAACATGAAACTAAAATAGGAAAACAAATATAAGATATACAAGATTACAACAAAATTTACATGAAACTAAAACAACGAAACAAACATAAGATAGAGCATGCAAGAAAAATGAAAGAATTAAAGATTCACCTTTCAAAGAAAGATTGAACTTCTTGATTTCCAAATTTCTTCTTGATCACCCTCAAGGTTATGAAATGTGTTCTTAATCCTCAATGCAAGAGCTTGAAATTTGAGTTTCAAAGGAAACTTTGGACAAGTGTTGGAAATGATCACTTGGTTCTTGAACTTAACAAGGACTGCTCTCTTTTTTATCAAAGCTCACTCAATTTTGGCTAACTCTTGAAATCAAAGCTTAAACTCTCTTCTTCTCTATCTCAAGTGTTCTCTCCTTAATCTATCCTCATCCTCCTCTAAACAATCTGATGTATACATGTAGGGTGAGCAAGTGAAAAAATAGTGGAAGACAAGAATGGAGCATTAATGAAGATAATGGAGCTAATGGAAGACAAAAGTGGTGTATTAGCTTCAATAGATCAAGAACTAAGCGATGGAGGTTGAATATACATGCATTCAATGCATGAGTGGTTCAAAAAATGGGTTGGGGAAGTGCCCACTTGAGCCAAACACAAAACTGGGGTAAATCTGTGTGCAGTTGGATGACTGGCCGGTTGATCGGCCAGACGACCAGTCAAGAAGGGGTTTGTCCATTTTCGTTTCGATTCGACTCCGTTTTGCTCTGGGGATGGTCTAATCTCGCTCCAGGTGTCCAATGGGGCTGTAAACACTTGACTAACAGGGCTTAAAGTTATGAACAAAGCTCAAATTCTATCTCGTTTACTAAGGATTCTATGAGAAACACATTCTGAATTTCATCATCGGGTGCTCAAAAGAAAGTGCCCAAGTCTTAAGGCTAGTCAAAATGGGGTGTTTACACCAGTCAAAGGTGAAGCTAAAGTATATGAAGACATGTGGCTAGCATAGAAGAATTAGGAACTAGTTTTATAAACATGTTTTGAGATTGTAAGTAATAAATCTCCAATTATATTTAAGATATGATTTTGTAATTATTATATATCTATTCTTATCTTTTATATTACATATCTCTTATTTTCTTGTCGACTTATGTGGACCTTGTGTTAATACCTTGTTAAGATCTGTAAAAAATGTAGCTTTGCTGTAACGCCCCAAATAAATACGATAAATCCCAACTCATAAGCGGAAGAATAATAGAAGCAATATACTTTCATTCATCAGAGTCCATATACAATAGATGACACATGCAATATACATTCATAAATAGCTCATCTTGAATCTATAGCATGTGTTACAAGTGATAAAGAAATGAAAGTCAACAGATATTCACATGCCCTAATGGCTTACGTCTTTCCAAGGCCGTGTTTAGTTACAACAAAAAGGATACAAATCCAATACATATAAAGCCCTTGGCTAGAAATTTAAAACAATTAGCACGATACAAAAAGAGAAGCCTTCAGCCCCTATTCCCCCCAAGCTATTGTCTTAACGGAGGCATGTCACCAACACCTGAAAATGGTTTTTTCCAAGTAAGGGTGAGCCAAGCCTAGTAGAAATAATCTATCATAATATATGAGTCTAACAAAAGTATAGGTACAATATGCATATACAATGCCTGTGACAAGTCATTCATATTCCACAAGATCATAACGTACCTAATTTTATATCTCAATGCATTGTTCTGCAATTCAATTCAAATAAATTCATTTTATCCCAAGTCATGAGCCAATTTCATTATTTACCAGACACCAACTGAGACTACAACTCAGTGGTTCTCTAATCAACACAACAATCACGCAAACACTTTAATTTATGGAAATTTTATCCGCAGGAATCAGCACCCATTTATACACACAGTTTCGAGACTTTCATCCTTGACACACAGGCCAACTTAATTCAATGGAGTCCATCTTCTTTCTCCTCCCAGACATCATATATATATAATGTATTTAAAACACCGTCATATTCAATGACATCCAACAAGAGATTAGTTTCAATTCACTTAATTCTCATGCAATTTCTACAACAATCATAGTTATTCTCTACCGATAGCCCAATACAGATATTTCTAAACAGATATTCAATCTTAAGATAGATAATTTATTCAAAATTTCATAGGTGAGTGATAATACATATTATTCTTCACCATTTATGTCAACATCCATTCAATTTCACATTTTCAATACCAATTCTATTTATTTATACGAAATAAATATTTGAAACATTTTAGGGCAAACTCCATATTTCCCATATATCAACCCAAATGCCAAAATCAACTATTTTCTCACAATATAACCTCACATTCAACCCCATAACTATTCATAACTCATTCACTTAGAAACCCCCTTTTTTATTTAATACCCAAACCTTAGGTTTGTTCATAGTACACCCAAATTCCACCATTGTTACACAACAACTCATAACTAAGTTAAAATACATATGAAAGTATAAAAAATCCCTACCTCAAGCTTAGAAGACGAAAGGAAGAGATGGAGGAGCTTCAAGAACGCCGAAACCAAGCTTTAATTGGATCAAAAGGGAGCTCTTGAGATGTACTACCTTTTTAACAAAGGGACATGGGTAGAGAACCCACTAGATCTAGATGAAAAATGTAGAGAGAGAGTTTTAGAGAGAGGAGATCCTAATCTAGGGTTTTTGGAACAAAAGGTATGAAAAAGTGAAGTAAAAAGGTGTTGTGGCGAACTGATATACGCGCAACTCGCTTGAGCACAAGAGTTGTCACTCGAGCGACCAGGCACAAATCAGTTACCTCGCTTGAGCACAAAAAGCTTCGCTCGAATGCAGAATACACATTCCCAGAAGTTTTACAGATAGAAGACCATAGCTCGAGTGCAAGAGTCTCCACTCGAGCGCAAGAACAATACTCTCCTAATATATTTGTAGGCCTGCAAAAGTACTTGGAACTCGCAAGAAGCTTCGCTTGAACGAAAAGACCAAAAACTAGACAACAACAATTTGAATCAATTAGCAACCAACCTATTTCAAACACAACCAAGGCACTCCAAAACTCAATTTCAATGAGGAATAAGGGAAAAAGAGACAAGAACAACAATACAGATTCATGAAACTTGAGCCTGGGATACAACAAGGGTCGGGTCAAAACTGGGATCGCTATATTTGTTAAGGTGGTTAGACTTTGAATGGAGGCTACATAGACTCCTTCGATTTTCCTAGGATCTTACTTGGTTATTAACTAAATGACTCATTGACTCCTCCGATTTTCCTAGGATCTTACTTGATTATTAACTAAATGACTCATTAGTGACGTTTCTTAGATTTATAACTTTAGATAAACCATATATTTATTTGTTAATATATTCCTTCATTTTCCCAATTTTTGGGGTGTCACAAAAATTATCCTTACACATAGCCTATTTCCACTATCTTGCAATAACCTTTTAACTTTTTACAGGTCATGCAATATTATGAAAGGCAAAGGTTTCTCTCTAGTCCAAAATCGGCCTGGAGTGTGTTATTGGGTCTCCATGGGTCCACCATGAAAACCACATCGATAATCTGAACCGTTAATGTATAGAGCTCATTGAGTACCTCATTCCTACAAAAAAAATCACATTGATCGGATATAGATAGCCACTTGATCATGTAAAATTTGTATTAATGGTAAGTTTGATTTTTAAAATAATTTTTTGACACAAACATGATCTGATCAAGTAGTCGTTAATATTCAATCAATATGATTTTTTACAAGAATGAAGTACTTGACGATCCCTACACATTTAACATCTTGGATCATTAATGTGAGTTTCGTAGTAGGTTCATGGAGCCCCAATAGCACCTCCAGCTTGAAAACACAATTGGAGAGGAGCCTTCCCATTATGAAACATCTCACTGATTTGAGAATATTTGTTCTACATAAAATTTAACTGCAATTTTCTCTAATAATATTGCTTAAAAAAATCAAATATGAATATATTTTAAATAAATACTTATGTCTGTTTTTTTTTTTTATATATAAAAAAGGAAAAAAAAAATTGTGCATAGTTGCAATTAAATTTGTATAATATGGAGTCTATGTATAGAATAAATTTAAATTATAAGATGATAATTTTACATTATTTCTAGATGGTTAAGTCGGTATTCATTACTGAGTTTATAATAGTGGAGAAATGTTAAAGATCCCAAATTTTAAACTTACAAATTCACTCACAATGAGATGACAAATGAGTTGAGTCTAAATATTTAGGCCATGTTTGTTTAGCTCTTTAGAAAGGGGAATTAGACTAATAGTCTATGGGACCCATCTAAAAAGTGTTTGGTTGGGGATATGAGTGAGGAGATTAACTATCCTCTTGGACTAGTAATCCCCCCCCCCCCCCCCCTCCCCAAAAAAAAAATGTTATAGGACTAACAAAGTCATAGAAGGGTTGTGATTAGAAATTGAGCGAGGGAATTAGTAAAATTTTATATGATTTTTAAGCAAAAATTATATTTTTTAGAAAAAAAAAATTATAATATTAAAAAAAAATACTAAAACTTAAAAAATATTAATTTTATATATTAATACTATCTATAGTATTACTAATTCGGTGGTGTACAAACAAACACTCTTTATCCTGTATCTCTAACTTAATACCACCACACTAATAATCTTTTTATTCAATCTCACTGTACTTTTAACCACCTTCACCTTATGGAGCCAAACAAACACAACCTTAGTGTGTAATAAATAAATAAAATTGACACCTATTATATGACATTATTGCGAGTCAAATGAAAAAATATGTATTTGGAGTGTCAAACTTTTGGGTCATTTTAGAATACACACCCACGCATTTCTGAGGGTGTATAACTAAGAGTTTGGATCCTCTAACGTTGTTCTCTGCAGTGGTTCTTGCCATGGGCCAGAACAACATCGTTTTGGACAATATATATTTTTCCCACCCTATTTTCTTCTCTTTCTAAGCTCTCAAACATTTTAGAACAGCACCTATGAACCACTGAATAGAGATAGAGGAGAGTGATGGCGACGACGAGGATTTAGACTCAGACAACCCAGCCAAACGAAAGACCAAAATGATCCTCGTGTTTGCCAAATGAAAGACCAAAATGGGATGTGAATTTCTAGATTTGAATGTGTTGATTTTGAAATGTTTCACCACCTTCTAGATATTGTTTACTTGCTTGTTTTGACACATGGGTTCTTGCTATTTTGCCATTTTATGTTCAATTGATTTATTCTTAGCACTGTTTGGTTGTATTGTGTTGTTTAGAATGTAAACTTTTAGATCTGAAAAGTGCATTTGGTGTGGTTGAGAATGGGAAAAGTTTGGCCATCCATAGTAAGCCAGGGAGTTCAATTATTGTTCGTCGTTGCCGTTGCCATGCCGTGGCGAGGCTACACTTTTTGGGTCAATTTTTGGGCATCGCAGTGAACAATGGCAGAGATCTGGACTCCATTAGAAACCCCAATCCCCCAAAACAAAAACCTTTAGATTCACCACTATTATTACTTAATTGAAATGAAAAGGAACAATAAAAAATAAAAATTCTTCATTTTCGTACTTGAATCATATTGTAGAACTGAATGCATATATATATATATATATACGTGGTATATAAATTGGTAGAAAGGTGAATAAAGTTCTAGAGACTAAACTTCTCAAAGAGATTGTTGTCGTCAATGGCAAAAGTGTCGCTCTGCTCCTCTCCGGTGCCTTCTACTGCAGCTACTACATATTCTCTCTAACTTTCTCTTTCTACATTCTTTGCAATTTGATTAAGCAATGAAGAAAGGACGTCACCTTGCCACCGCCGCCATTGTCATCGCCTAGCCTAGCCTTGTCGTGCAGTCGCTGTGCCGTCGTCTTCCCTCTTCGTCTCTCTTGTTTGATAGCTGAGAGAAAAGACAAGTGGAGGAAAAGGAAAATAAATAAATAAAGGTGTCAAAACGTGGTCGTTTTGGTATTACCGCAGGGATCACTATAGGAAACTAGGAGTGTAAAAATGGTCTGCGGCCCATGGGTTGTCCGGAGTGGAGCTGGTTCGTTTAGGCCCAAGCCCGAGACCTTGGGCTTGGGCCATCGTTTTGAAACCCGACCCAGCCCATGGGCCCATTTGCCCGACCTGGCCCCTCTCCACCAATGGTCAAATTTCAAAAAAAACAAATAAAAACCAACTTGCAATGGTTAAATAATTAAAAAATAAAATAAACGCTTAATCTTGCAAAAATTTTAAAAAAAACAAAACAAAACAAAAACAACACAACGGTCATTTCCTTACAATAAATTGAAAAAAGAAAAAAAAAATTGTACACTGGCCAGCCCGCATACCTACCCCCTACCAAGCCAGCCGCCAGCCGAGGCTAGGCTAGCCTACCCCCTGTGCTAGCTAGTAGTGCTAGTATGCTATCATCATTGCTATGAATGAATATAAAAAAATATATATTTATATATATATACACAACACAACTCTGCAATGACAGACTTTAAAAATATAAAAAAAAAATTATTTCAACGAACATATTACCGTTTAATACAACGGTAATATATATATATTTTTTTAATAAATTTACTTTAACCTTTCAAACTACTATAAATATTCCTTATTTTTCAAAATAAATCTCACAAATACTTCTCTCTCAATCTCTCTTAAACTTTCAATCTCTCTTAACTCTCTATTAATTTTGAAGTGTCATTCCTAAGTGGCAATTGCAATTGCACAAGAAACTTTTATCAGAAGAAGCTAATTTCTATGTCGTATTCGCCAGTCGGTAACACTAATTTATTTAATTAAATTTATTAGTTACTCATTTTTTTCAATAATTATTTGTGAACATATATTAATTATTAGTTTTTATTCATTGTATTTACACATAATTTATATTAATTGTTAGTTCTTATATATTATTTTACTTACATTACTATGAATCCTAATATTCCTAATTTGTTGATTCTACTTCTAATATTTCTCTTCTAATAGTTGGATCATCATTTAGGGGCACAACTACTAGTGTTTGGGAATATTTTGAAAAAATATCTATAAATAATCCTGATGGTACAATTACATTTAAAGCAAAATGTAAATATTATGCACATTTACTTAGTGTTGCATCTGCAGGGGGTACTAGTCATCTAAAAAGGCATGGTAATAAACATTTACAAAGTCAACAACCTAATATTAGAAGTCAAATGTAATTAGGAGCTTCATCAACTGGTAATTTGCAAACATTTTCATATGATCCTATACGTGCACAAAATTCTGTAGTTGATTATATTATTAAAAACGAACAACCTTTTACTACTATTGAATGTCTTTATTTTACTGAAATGATTCACAAAAATTTTGCACCGCAATATCAAGGTTTTTCAAGAAATACTACTAGAAACAATATTTTAAAGAAATTTGATGATGCTAAAATTGAATTATTTGACATCTTTAAAAAATTGAATGGAAAAGTTTGTTTAATATCTGATTTGTAGTCATATAATGGTTTAGAATATCAATGTATCACTGCACATTTTTATTGATAATGATTAAAAATTAAATAAAAAAATTATTTCATTTAAATTAGTTGAACTTTTATAAGCTAGTCATTCTTTATAAGCTAGTCATTCGTTTGGTGTACAAATAAGAAATGTATTATATGAGTGAAATTTACAAAATAAAATATTTACGATTAGTTTAGATAATGCAGCATATTTTAATCAAACTGTATCTCGTTTAAAATCAACTTTACAATTACTTATTGATAGTGATTTATTTCATGTTCGTTATTGTATCCATATTTTAGACTTAATTGTTAAAATAGCTATGCATGTATACGAAATTTCTATACTTGTAATAAAAAATGCAGTTGTTACCATTATATCTTCTACTAATAGAATTTCGGAATATAGAAAAATTTGTCACTGAGAAAATATGTCATTTACAAAATTAATTTAGATATAGATAGTAGGTGGAATTCAACGTATAATATGTTAAAAAAAACTTGTAAATAAAGAAGAGCAATAAATTAATTTTTTACAACAATATCAATAAGAGGAGTACTGACTTCTACAGAACTTAATTGGAGCCAAATATCCTTGTATGAAGATTTTTTTAAAAGTTTTTGATATTTTAATAAAATTATTTTCTTATATATAGTCAAACTTTACCATTTGTTTTACATATGTTAGCAGAAATAATTAAAGTTTTCGTAAAATAAATGGGGTAATGAATATTATATAACCATTATTACTTCAATGAAAACAAAATTTGATAAATATTTTGATCATTTGTATCATCTTTTAGGTTTAGCCATAATAATTGATTCTAGGTGTAAATAAATTGGTTTACAAGAATTTTTAGAACATATTTTCGTTGATCAAACACAGTTTGTCCCTATTATGCAAATATGCAACAGATTATTTAAAGAATAAATGTTTGTCCCTATACTAGCAGTCTTATCTCGACGCGAAGATTAAATGTTTTTTCAGCAATAAAAGATAGAAGAATATTTCAACATACAAGCATAAGTAGGTCTGAACTATAACGTTATTTGGAAAGTCCGTCCGTGGATGATTCCGATGTTTTTGACATTTTCAAATGATGGAAACAAAATGAAACTATGTGACCTGTGATTTCACAAATGGCCCGTGATATACTAACCGTTCCTATTTCTATAGTTGCTTCGGAAACAACTTTTAGTGTAGATGGACGAGTGCTAAGCGATTACCGGAGGAGGCTTTCACCCCAAATAGTTGAGGCACTGATGATATCCAGAAATCATATACGTGCGCTTACAAGAAGATAAAATTATAGTAAAAGGAAGCGAATTCAAAATGATTTGGATGACATATCCTCGGGCAACGCAACTGAAATGTCTGTCTCCTCCAATGATTGATTAACAATTTATTTTTTACTATTTCATTTCATTTTGTTTATTTATTTATTTGTATTAGATTATTGAGGTGAAGTATAATGCAAATGATTGGTAGATTAGTAGGTGCCAACCAAGTTGGGATGTACTTGACCTATAATAATGCAATTGATCTACCATCATCAATAATCTACACCTATTTTGTTTAATAATATAAATTTTTGTAATATTTTATTTCATTTTGAAATAAAAATTATTCATTCAATAAATGTTATATAATTAATTTAATATTGTAATATTGAAAGTTTCATTTTCATATATATATATATAATTATTCATTTCGAAAAAAAAAATTACATAATTGCATACTTTTTTAGTTATAAATTCACAATTAAAAAAAATAAGTCATACATAATTAAATTTAAATACTACCATAAAACATAACCAAACAAAACATCTCATTAATCTTAATTAAAATATTCTAGTATAATTTTTCTTTTATTTTTTATTTCCAATAAATAATCTACATAGATAATGTATTTATCGTTTATTTTTTAAAATAAAAAAAAAATTGAAAAAAAAAAGGCCTGCCTAGGTCCAGCCCAGGCCCGAAGCCCAGCCCTAGGCTCTATTATGAGTGGGCTTAGGCTTGGGCCCCACTTTTTGGCTCATGGGCCGGCCCGTTCTGGCCTGCTAGAAAAGCGAAAGCCCGCGAGGCTCACTTGGGCTAGCCCGAGCCCGGGTCTAGATGGGTCGGGTCAGACCAGACCATTATTGCATCCCTATAGAAAACCTTGGTAGAAGATCTGGACTGGTGTAACTAAATCTTTTTTAAGTCCCTTTTGGGAAGTGTAAAAAGTAGCTAATATATTGATTTTTTTGACTTATTTAGGTCATATTATCTTCTTACTTTTTGCACATCTTTCCATCATAAATAAAAAGTCAATTTTTGGCACTTTCCAAAATAACCCTTAGTTAAAACTAAGAAAAATGAATGATAACCAAACCCCACATTAAGTATAATTAAAAAATTTTGATTATAATTAAAATAATAATCACATCATGACCAACCTCACAAAAAATTATGAATAAAGATTGAGAGCTCTAATTTTGGAGCTTTAAAGAGAGCTCTAGTGATGTGACAATGAATGGGGCTCACATGTGATATGATGTGATGTGTGTGCCTATATTTTTGTTCTTTGTTTTTTGTTTTTGTTTTTTTGTCACATCATTAAAGCTCTCTTAGAGCTCCAAAATTAGAACTCTCTATCATTATTAATAAATTATAACTAACATCATAATAAATCATAACCAAATTATAACTAACATAATCGATCATAATAAAATATCACAAATTTCATAACTGAAACATATAGTACACATCTAAAATGAAGTATCTATTATAAAATCAATAATGCTAAGTATCATGCATGAAGTATTATGAAAAGTCTTCATGAAAATTCTCCACTCTTGGATGAGTTTATAGTGTTTTATTGTAGAGTAATGCTAGGTATCATGAAAAAAATATCATGAGAATGATCATGAAAGATTCTCCATTATTAGATTACACATAAAAAAAAACACCACACACGAATCAAAGGATGAAAAATTTTCATAAAACATTCCATGAAACATTTCATGATCCCTAATATTATTGTTTATTGTATATTATACAATCACTTTTAAATTAGTTTCATGAAACTTTCCATAATATTTATTTCATGATGCGTAATGTGATATTGGTGTGAAATTTCATCAATTAAAATATTACATAAACGTTCAAAAACTAGCTCTCTTGACAGACGTTATAGTAACTGACGTGCCAGCCTCCATCTCAAATGAATCATAACGTAGAAACAACTCCACCAGCAACAACCTCGACACCATCACCACGAAGTCCTTCCCCGCGCATTGCTTGTTTCCCACCGTCGTGCTCTCGGTCTCCGGTCCATTCGACCACAGAACGTGCCTCAACATCTTCTCTCCCTCCTCTCCTACGAACCGGTCCGCCACAAACTCCTCCGGCCTCTCGAATATCTTCGGATCTTTAGTCGCAAATGGTTGGTACCCAAATAACATTTCCCCTTCTTTCACCTCAAACGCTGCGTCATGAGACTCTATCACCAGGTCGCGTTTCGCTCTACCGTATTGTGATGGCACGGGCGGGTCGATCCTCAGCGATTCGTACACTACGGACTTCATCAACGGCATCTGTTCGATCCCGGCCATCGTCACTTTTCCGCCGTTGGATCTGACGGCTGATCGGATCTCCTTGGCGAGTTGGGTGTGGAGTTTGACTCCAGCATGACCGATCCATTTGATCATGCTGGGGAAGAAGATATCCATTCCGCCGAAGGAATTGAAGCACGTGGCGAATAAGAGATTGTGGCAAGCCTCTTCGCGGGAGATGCCGATTTTCTCGGCTTCGTCGAGGATGGATGTTGACGAGTTGTAGAAAAAATCGTACAGTCTTTGGTAGTCTTTTTTGATGAGTAGTGGAGGGAGAGGAAAAGTGTGGATGAGTAGCTCTTCCACCAACTTTGGGAGGCCAAGGACTAACAAAGGAGCCAGTTGGAAAAATATCCATATGGCAATCAAATTGGGTCCGTCGTGTCCGAGTTTGGTATCGGCTGGGTTGGTCCCGAAGAGTGACCGAGCTAAGAAATTGAAAGAAGCCTGTTGATTGGCATCGCTAAAGCCCGCTTTGCCTTTGCTTGCCAGTTCGGTTTCAAGGGTCTCGAAGAGGTCTGTGAAGCTCGAGTGGAACTCTGGTATCACTTTGTCACGCCCTGATTTGAGTAGAAAAAACATGAGTTGCTTGAGCTTGGCATGCTTAGGCTCCGAGGGGTCCAGATAGGAGAGGACTCGGTAACCGCCGGTGAGTTCGGTAGAGGGCATGAAAGTCCCAGTGAAGAGGTCTTTCTTTTCGACTTTTGTGACGTCGAAGAGGACTGGGAAGCTCTTGCCGTCCAGAAGAACGACCACGTTGGGGTTGGAGGAAATGAAGGGACCAGGTGGCATGTTGGCTCTGAAAACTGTAGATTGGTATTTTTCGCTTCGAGACTTGAAGAAGTCGACTGTGCCTTGGTTGTAGAAGTAGTCGAGTCTGTCTTTGATGGGACCAATTAAGGGAGGGCCATAGCTTCCTGGGATTTTCTGAATGGGAAGATTGGTGGGTTTAAAAGGAGGTTTCATTTTCGGCATCGCCGGAGGAGGTGGCGCAGATGGTCTTTCGGATACGGAAGCATAGATTGGGTGGTGAATTGAGTATGGCTTTGATGATACTTTTGGTGAACGTTGTGTCAAGAATTGTAGTTGCAGGGAAGGCAAAGCTAGAGAAGTAAAAGCCATTGCAGATTGGTAAGTGGATGGAGAAAATGTAGAAATGAAAATTTACAGTTAAGAGCAATGGGAATAATATGTACGTATATATAGTGGTTGGTCAAGTGATTTGTATATTCTAAAATTCTAATAATTTGATTTTATTCTTCACGGAAGGAAGTGTCAAACTAATAAAATTAGTAAACGTGTTTCATAAGTCAAAAGTTATAATTTTTTTTTATAAAAATTATTAAAATTAAATTATGACAAACTTCACTTCACATTCTTATGGTTCGAATTATGTGAGATTTACTTCCTAGAGTTTGAAAATGACCCCATAACCCCATGCGATTTGTGGACTGAAGTGGATCATTAAACATACCGTCGAACTTAACAGTAAGTGTAAAGGGAAAAGTTAAGGATCATGAAAATTTTTTGATGAAAATAATCATGAAAGATTTATGATCATTGGATTACCTGGATTAGTGTGTGATGCTTTATCCTAAGTGTAATCCAAGAGTCATAAAGCTTTCATGATTATTTTCATGAAAGATTTTTCATGATACCTAGCATTACTGAAGTGTAAAATACGTAATAGATATAAGGGATTTATATGCTTTTTTTTAATTTTAATAGGATAAATTGCACATAGAATAAAATATAATGGGTTAAAGTACACTTTGCCTACCAAACAAATGGCAAAAATATCATCAGTTCACATATTTAAGTTACGTATATACAAGGGTATTTTAGCCTTTTTATTAAATCATTAACAGGTTTAACGGTGCACTTTAGTCTACAAATTATGTGAGAGTTATGTGGTCATTTTCAAATGTTAAGGAAGTAAACTGCAAATAACCCAAATCATATAAAATAAAGTAAAATTTGCTTATTAAATTAATTAAAATTGGAATTAAAAATAAAAAGCTCTCTTGCCATAAAGAAATAAAAGTTCCAAAGATAACCAATTAAATCTTCACCTTACGTTATAGCCAACGAGGATCCTCTGTCCCCAAATAATTCTATCCCTCTGTCTCAAATCACTCACAACTTTTAGATCATATGAGAATTTTAAGATGTGAAAATTTCAAGATATATCCAATAGTTATGAGTAATTTGAGACAAGAGACAAAATTATTTGGGAACAGAGCATCCTTAGACCACGTAGCGAAGATGGATATTTTATGATGAGTGCCAAGTTTGATGAAGTCGTGAAAGGTGTGCAGATATTGACACTAATTGTACATCTCTCTCTCGCATTATTTTCCTTCATGATTATCAGCAATGTTACAAAGTTTAAGAAAAATATATTCATAAAAATGAATATATGAATCACATTCATCTTAAGATGACTGACATAATAAAAAATTTAAATCTACAATCACTTATTTCACTTTCAGGATAAATTTCTCTATATGTTTTCATGGTACCTATCTTTTTCCCATGGATATATCATTTTACTTTATTTATTTATTTATTTATTTATTTTTTGTAGTGAATGATTAAAAATCTTAATTTTGAATAATATTTTATGGAATATCCTTCCGTCCATTAATTGATGGGCAGTGATAGAGATCGACTCTAAAACTAAAGCTCTAATATGAGCTCTACTGATGTGGGAAAGTAAAAAAAATAAATAAATAAATACATAAAAACACAAGTCAAAACATCACATTACCATATGAGACCCACCTTTAGAGCTCTCTCTAGAGCTCTTGTTTTAGAGCTCTCAAACATTTTCCTTAATTGATATTGGAGAGTCTAGTTTCTTTGGGTCTAGGTTTTGGGAATTTAAATTAGGGCCTGCGTTGCCTTGGTGTAGATTTGGGCAATTGGATTGGGGAGTATTGTTCGGACTTGTAAAGTCTATCACAAATTCTGTTTCGAAAATTCAAATAATTTATATTATAAGGCACTTCGTGTATATCACTATAGAAAATATATATATATTAAGTTAATCTGATAATTGGAATATGTTCAATTTATCGCATTTATCATTAAAAAAAAATTAAAAAATTAGATAGTCTATTATTTGTCGTCCATTTCTTTTGAAAATAAATACAATAAATTAAATATGTTACGATTATCGGATTAACCTAAATACTTTTATGAATAATATTTACAAATGGCCTTACAAAATGAACATTTTGAATTATCAAAATGGAACGTGCCTCACAAGTCTAGACAACACCCTCCCGTCTATATTTTGAACAGAAAGGAAACCTAGTCCTTTGAATTATTCATATTTAAGATTTGTTAAGAACTTCAATCATGCAAATATTCATATTGATTGGATAGTAATAGTAAAATGTTTGAATCATATGATTTTGAGAATAAATCGGCCAATTTTTTCTTAACTCAAATGTTATTTAATTGTATGATTAATGATACCTAACTAATTTAATTTTTTATATGAATAATTTACAAAATAAAATTAATAATATGAATAATTGGTATAATCCAAGTGGACGCAATTAAGGGAGAGGCCTTATCCATATTTAAATTTGATCATGTTACATTATTAGTATACCAAAATAAACTAGTTGTGTCAAGTTAGACAGAAATTGTGAAATGAAAGGCACATTTATCTAATGGACTCAACAGGTTGTAGAATATTTTCCTCACATATGTCCATAACGGAAGTGGATCCCCTCCGGTCCTTAATTTGGGATTAGAGGACATTGTATGGGCCAATGGGGCTCCCCATGAGTCCCATTTGTATTATCTGAATCGTTCATTTTATTGGATGCTTTATGTATTTCATCTATACAAAAAATTAGATCGATCTAAAAATTATAATTTATTTAATTTATTGTATTTATTACCAAAAAAATAAAAGGTATATTTTTAAAAACACAATTATCGTCTTTTTTTTTTTTTTTTGACAAACACAATAAATTAAATAAGTTATGGTTATGAAATCGGTTTAATTTTTTATATAAATAAAATATATAAAGTACTCAATAAAATATATAATTTGAATTATCATAACGAAGGACTGGGGAGTCCGGATCCTCGGCCGCCCTCTCCTGCGGCCTTTCCAGCAACGCCCCAAAACGACGTCTTTTTGAAACAAAATTTCAATTAAATAAAAAAATAATAAAAAAAAAAGGTAGAACAGAGCAAACCAAAGAAGGGAGAAGAAGGCAGCCGCTGTCGCCCAATCATCCGTTACCTGTGTATTTTCAGTGGGTCGAATCAAAAACAAAGATGAGTAGAACACAAAATTTCCTCAACAACAAATTATCAAAATCCCAAATCATCAAACACTTTATAAACATATATAAGAAAAACCCACAAAATTAAACACACGCACCCAAAAAAAAAATTGAAAACCCACCTACCATCAAACTTTAACAAAGCCAAAAAGGACAAAAACCACAAATGCAAGCAAAAGTATGAACTGTACCTGAAGAAGCCACTGATCAGTAACTAAAAAAGTGAACCCAAAATTTGAGCCAGCATCAAATTCACCTTCTCATCCAAATCTATCAAATACCCACAACACCAAATCATTCACCGTCCATTTATATCAATCAACCACCAGAACCCACCTCCTTCACCATCGGCGCCGCTACCAACCCACAGTTCAACAGAAAAACCCAGGAAAAAAACCGAGTTGGATCTTCGGCTTCTATTGCGTGTGTTTGAGAGATAGAATGAGGGAGAGAGTGTGTACTTGTATAATGGGGTGATTGGGCGACGGTGACGGCTAGGGAGTGGAAGCGGCCAAATCCTAGATCTAGATCGATCGAGATGGTGGACAGAGACCGAGGGTCTGCCGTTCCCTTCCTTCTTCTCCCTTCTCTGGTTTGCTCTGTTCTGCTTTTTTCTTTTTCTTTTTTAATTGAAATTTTGTCCCAAAACGACGTCGTTTTGGGGCATTGCTGGAACGATCGCAGGAGAGGGCGGTCGAGGATCTAGACTCAGGACTGGGGGGCTCCAGGTCCATTGGCGAAAGATATATGAGTTGATTTTTGTCGACGGACAGTCAACTAAATTAACAAATCGACGTTTTACCAGTTGCGTGCTTCTAAAAGTAGCAGCAAGGAAAAAGGCAAAATACGGAGTTTGGCTTGCGAACATGGTCGAAACAGTAGGGGTTTCGCCTCAGGTTCCGAGTAGCGGCCAAAGTAGAGTTTTAGGAGTGGTTTGACCTCTCTTATATAATTTATCTTTTTATTTTTTTTTTATTACATCATCTTTTTATAAAAAGATAAAAAATATATTTATTTAGTTCATTCCAAACAACTCTTTGATATGGGCTTCTCTTTTTGAATTTCATATGCGTATGCTAGTTTACTAGTCTACCAGTCTACGTTCCTTCCTTGGCACAAGAATAAACGTTAATATTGTGATGTTTTGAGAAATTGGTAAAAAAATTAATTTTTTGATTTTTTTTGATATTTTTTTGAGTAAAAAAATTAAAAAGTCAACAAATTTACTTTTTTAACAAGTTTCCAAAACGCCCCATTATAATAAAAAAAATGTCAAAGATTTGAAATATTTTATCAAATATTTTATGTGTGAGACTTACACTATGTAAATCTTATGTGAATATGTAAAATCTTTAATTAAATATTTAATAAAATAATTGAGATCCTAACATTATCTTTATAATATTATTGGAATGTCGCTTTTCATTCAATGCACTGCCATCGATCTTCAGATAAGATCATCTTTTGGAACACTACTTTTTTTGTTCTCAATCTTGTCCTTTATTCCTCTGTTTTCATTCATACAAACAAGCCAACTTACTCACCATTTAGGCTAGTTTGACATGTCTTAAAAAAGTTAAAAAGTCAAAAAATTATTTTAAAAGTTATCATTATTCATAAAAAACATAAATTTACACATAAAAAAATACAACTTAACTTTTTGCTAAAGCGATGGGCCGTCCGCATGATTGGTCTGCTGTGCTGGTCTAGAAATGATTTCCTCCTTCGCGGACAACCATTTAGACTGTGTTGTTCGGCCCGTGAGGGCCACCACGGGTCACATTTTGATAATCTGAACCGTCAATATGTAGAACTCGTTGAGTACTATATGCCTGTAAAAAATCACATTGATCGGATATCGCTAACTATATGATCAAATCAGTTTTGTATAAAAAAAAAAGGATGGTATTATAGTTAACTAGTGAACAAAAACTAATCTGATCAATGTGCTTTCGATATTTGATCAATGTGATTTTTTACAGACATATAGTACTCGACGAGTTCTACATATTGAACGGTTCAGATTATCAAAATGGGACTCATGGTGGACCCTAAGGGCCGAACAACACAGTTCAAATGGTTGCCCGCGAAGGAGGCAATCATGTCCTTATCTCCTACACTCTGTTCAGAAAAAAGTGCCATACAGCCTATTACACTTACTTCTTCTACTCATTTATTTATATAATTTTTTATTATACATTTTTTCGTAAAAAGACAAAAAGTTAACCTAAATATCCATCTTTTTTTTCTCAACTTTCTAGTCCAAAAAAATAAAAATACACTTTTTTAGGATACCTCAGACAACCCCGAATGCCTAGCTCAAGTGGTTGCCCCGTGGTTGTCATTGAACCTTTTTTTTTGTGTTTTTTGTTTTGTTCAAATTGGAGACCTTTATTCCTCTGTTTTCATTCATACAAACAAAGCCAACTTGCTCACCAACTTGCTCACCATTTATTCTTCATGGTTGTCATTTTTCTAATGCCTACCTCACGTGGTTGCCCCAGGGCTGTCATTGAACGTTTTTTTTGTGTTTTTTGTTTTGTTCAAATTTGAAATATATTAAAATTGTGTAAAAATATATGGGTAAATTATGTAAATGGTTCCTGTAATTTACACAATATGTTAATTTGGTCCTTATTATTTCAATTTGTTCAATTTTGTCACTTAATTTAATGGATGGTGTCATATTAGTCCAATAAATAACGGTTGTTAAATTGGGCAGATGAAAAGTCAAACAATGTGTCAATTTGGTCCATGTACTTTATATAATGTGTTAATTTGGTCCCTGTTATTTTAATTTGCTCGATTTTGACAGGGACCAAATTGACATATTTTGTAAATTACAGAAACCATATTGACACATTGTTTGACTTTCCGTCTACCATACTTAACAACAGTTATTTATTGGACTAATATGATACAATCCGTTAAATTAAAGGCAAAATCAAACAAATTGAAACAATAGGGACTAAATTGACGCATCGTATAAATTATAAGAATTATTTACATAATTTACCCAAAATATAATATATGATAATATATGAAATATGTATTAAATTATCAATGTTTTAACATTATTTATTTAATTATTAAAAATAGTAAATAACCTTTTATTTCCTACTGCTCAACCTTCATTCATACCCTGCCAAGATGGAGATGAAACTCTTTTGTTATATGATCTAAACAACCCAATTTCTTTGGTAGATTCTAACATGAATTACGTAAGCAATGTTGGAATGAATTCTTCAGTTAGTGGTCTTCAAGTCTTCAAAATTTGGCAATGAATGTGTCTATGTAGAATAGTAATTTAATACTTCAAGTCACGTTACTTAGTCACTTTCCTAAAGACAATATTTGCACCCACCAAAAGGTGTGCAGAGGGTTACAGCAAATTTGCCTCCAAGATACAATGAAGCTTGATCTAAAGATCAAATCTACCGGCATCTGCACTAACGACAGTAGATCAGAATACTCTTGATATAATCAAGAAACCAAAACACTGATAATCAAATTTGCAGAACTTGATTAACAATAGGAAAAGTAGAAATCGGCTTAAGAAACTTTTGATTGAAAACTCAAAATCCAGAGAGAAAGAGAGAGAATTGCAGGAATGCTTGTGAATGTTTTGGATGGAATGAAATGGCTGATTTCACAGCTTATTTATAGGCCTTGATGCACCTGAACGAATGGTCATGTCCCTTGACCGCATCCGATTAGATCTGACAGTTGGATCGACGATCTACGGAACAGATCATTCTCACACTGAATAGTTGCCTTAACTAATCATACCTGATCACGATCGGATGCCATCTCATCTGTATGATCGCACGCATCTCCAATCAATGGCTATGATCGATCCGCTCCAGATCCGACACACAACCGTTTGATCAGTTGGTTGACTCATCGTCAACAGACGACACGTCACTGCCACGTGGAGCTGACCGTATTCCACGTCACCCATACCACGTTGGATCCACGTCATCGCTCCAACCTATTCGATGCAAATAGGAAAGTGCCCTCATGGTGCCGGTGCGTCCGTGCTAAGTGCAAAGTGCGCCATCAAACGCCACACAGCCCACGCCACATGCACGGGTGGTGTGAAGCACCATCCTTACTGTGTAGGTGCATGCACACTAGCTTTCATCCCATAATTCCATATTCAAAAGAATATTCCATGTAGCACTTTATTAAGTGCTCCATGTTTTGCTCTCTTTCCAATGTGGGACAAAGTCCCCAAGCTTATTTCATGCATTCCAAAGAAAAACATGGAATGTTTTTAAAACACCCAAAAATTAAACTATAAATTTTAAAAACCCATTTTGAAAATTCCTCAACACGCAATGAGCCGAAATGCAATAGCTAAAGGTAGTAGAGAAGAAAGATAGGGCATTAGCAGCTTCAACTCAAGAAGTCGCATCCCCCGAATCCGCCAAAGAGGGGTTCTAGAGTTCATATTTCATTTCGCTCAACGAGCTGATCCAGCCTGAAGGAAGGGGTTTTAATCCTATAACTTACTCTCTTGTTGAGTTTTTGTCTTTCGAATTGATACAATTTGGATACCAATCTATCTTATCAATAATTTACACACATTCACACACACAAATTCAATGTACTATTGAAATTGTGATACAAACTAATGAGTCTGGCACACTCTTTAAGTGTGTAAACAATACATACATTTTGATTATTGGAGAAGAGTGGGACCTATCATTTTGGGTGGAGACATTACACTTTTAAGATAGGAGGAGAATTCTCTTCAATCCATATGTAATCAAGACTAGAGGGCACTTTTTGGACTCGTAGACCTACCATGGGTCTCGTTTCGATGACTTAAACTATTCATTTTGTTGGGCATTCCGTGGATTTCATCCACATAAAAATTTAGATTAATCCAATAATTGTAACCTATTTAATTTATTATATTTGTCACACAAAAAAAGAGATGACAATTGTCCTTTTAAAAATAAATTGTCTATTTTTTTGTGACAAATGCGATAAATTGACTAGGTTACGATTATCGAAGCAACTCAATTTTTTGTGCGGATGAAATATACGAAATGCTTACAATTTGAACGTTTTGAATCATTAAAACAGGATCCATGATGGACTTCACAGGCCAAAACAACATGGGCTAGAGAGAAGCAACCTCTTTTAAAATAGGGTAAAATCTCTTTTATCTCCTTGTAGTATAGGTTTGGAGCAGTCTACCACCTGTCTTTTAGAAATAGCCACGTAACATTCACATGGTTTTAAATTAAGTTGTAACACTAACACCGTTAAATTTAATGATAAAAGGGCAATTATATCCTTTATCATATTTCTGTACATTTCATTGTTTTTGTTAAAAAAAAAAAATTTTAAAAAATTTGTTTTCAATCAAATAGCTATTGAGCAGCTATTTTTCCTAATTTCTAAATTATAACCTAATAACTAATTTAATCACAGATTAAACTGTACATATATTCATATACCTATTTATATACACATATATGCCATATATATATATGAACCTGGTAGCAAATTCACATGTCTATTCATTTATATACTGTCTTTTTTTATTATTCTTTTTGACGAAATCAGTTTACAAATTAACATTCTATAACTACATCATTGAACATAGATACATCATTGAACATAGATTAACATAGGATTACAAAATAAACTGGCAAAACTTAAAAAAATTGTACATGTGAAAAAAACAGAGACGCAGAGACCCCATGGAAGACCGAGAGGGGGAAGCTTTCCTCCATTCTTGTGGATAGTAGGCAAGTACAAGCCCTATTGCAGATAGCAACTCGGCAGATCTCAAAGAAGTTGACTTTTCCCAAAGCCAATTCATTGCTACATCCACTCAAAATTATCACATCACTTCGATTAAGGGTTGGTTGAAATTGAAATTCAAAGGTGATCTTTCTTTGTTGCTTTTTTCTTCTTTCTTTGCTGATGATTGATGATGATCAACCAGGCCATCCCCACCCCACCAGCACCACTCTCTTCCACCACACTTCCTCCTCCTCCTTCCTGTTAGAGAGAGAAAGAAGAGAGAGAAAAGGCTTTTTAAAGTCTGGGGACCTAAGTGGGACTAGGAGTTTGTGGGGTTGTGATTGACTGTTGTTTTTCTTTCTTTCTTTACTCTCAAGTTTTGGAAGAGAGAGAGAGAGAGAGAGAGAGAGAGAGAGAGAGGGGGGGGGGGGGGGGGGGGGGGGGGGTGTGTTGGGAAGGGGAAACCTGAGGGAAAAGTAGCAGAAGGCCGCCCGTGGGGTCTTCTTTTTCTAGTCTAGGATAGGAGTAAGTAAAGAGGGAATGTTAAAAATGGCCCTCAGCCTATTTTGGCAATTTGATTAAGGGTTGGTTTGGAAATAAATTATTTTAGTTTTTTATGAAAAGATGTGAAAAAAATTAAAGAGAGTGATGTGATAATTCTCATTCAATCACATTATACTTTTAATCATCTTCATCTTATGGAGCCAAATAAACATGGTCTTAGTGTGTAATGAATAAAAAAAATGACACCTATCATATGACATTATTGCAAGTCAAATGAAAAAATATGTATTTGGAGTATAAAACTTTTGGGTCATTTTAGAATACACATCTACACACTTTTGAGGGTGTATAACTAAGAGACCGGATTCTCTACCGTTGTTCTCTGCAGTGGTTCTTGCCATAGGCCAGAACAATGTCGTTTTGGAAAATATTTTTTTTCCCACCCTGTTTTCTTCTCTTTCTAAGCTCTCAAACATTTCAGAGCCGCACCTACGAACCATCGAACAGAGAGATGAAGATGAGAGTGACGGTGGCGAGGACGAGGATTCAGACTCACACAACCCAGCCAAACGGAAGACCAAAATGATCCTCGTGTTTGCCAAATGAAAAGCCAAAATGATCTTCATGTTTGGGATGTGAATTTCTAGATTTGAATGTATTGATTTTGAAATGTTTCACTGTCTTCTAGATATTGTTTACTTGCTTGTTTTGACACATGGGTTCTTGTTATTTTGCCATTTTATGTTCAATTGATTTATTCTTAGCATTGTTTGGTTGTATTGTGTTGTTTGGGATATAAACTTTTAGATCTGAAAAGTGCATTTGGTGTGGTTGAGAATGGGAAAAGTTTGGCCATCCATAGTAAGCCAGGAAATTCAATTGTTGTTCATCGTTGCTATTGCCATGTCGTGGCGAGGATACACTTTTTGGGTCAATTGTTGGGCGTTGCAGCGAACAATGGCAAATATCCGGGCTCCATTAGAAACCCTAATCCCCCAAAACAAAAACCTTTAGATTCACCACTATTTTACTTAATTGAAGTGAAAAGGAACAATAAAAAATAAAAATTCTTCATTTTCGTACTTGAATCATATTGTAGAACTGAATGCATATATATATACTTGGTATATAAATTGGTAGAAAGGTGAATAAAGTTCTGGAGACTGAACTTCTCAAAGAGATTTGGTGTCGTCAGCAGCAAGAGTGTCGCTTTGCTCCACTCCGATGCCTTCTACTGCAGCTTCTACATATTCTCTCTCTAATTTTCTCTTTCTACATTCTCTGCAATTTGATAGAGCAATGAAGAAAGGGCATCACCTTGCCACCGCCGCCATTGCCATCGCCTAGCCTGGCCTCGTTGTGTAGTCGTCGCTACGCCGTCGTCTTCCCTCTTCGTCTCTCTCGTTTGATAGCTGAGAGAAAAGACAAGTTGAGGAAAGGCAAAATAAATAAATAAATAAAGGTGCCAAAACGTGCTCGTTTTGGTATTACCGCAGGGATCACTATAGGAAACTAGGAGTGTAAAAATGGTTCGCGGTCGGTGGGCTATCCAAAGTGGGCCTGACAGGTTTAGGCCCCTTTGGGCCCAGGCTCGAGACCCTAGGTCTGGGCTCGAGTCATCATTTTGAAACCTGACCCGCCCCATGGGCCCACTTGCCCCGCCCAGCCAAAAAAATATTAGGCCATATGGGTGGCCCGGCCCATCTCCACCAATGGTCAAATTTCAAAAAATAAAAAATAAAAACCAACTTGCAATGGTTAAATAATAAAAAATAAAATAAAAGCGTGATCTTGCAAAAATTAAAAAAAAAAAAAACAAAAACAGCACAACGGTCATTTCCTCACAATAAATTGAAAAAAGGAAAAAAAAAAATTTGGTACATTGGCCAACCCGCCTACCTACCCCCTGCCAGGCCAGCTGTCAAGCCAAGCTAAGCTAGCCTACCCCCCGTGCTAGCTAGTAGTGCTAGTATGCTATCATCATTGTTGTGAATGAATATAAAAAATATATATTTATATATATGCACAACACAACTCTGCAATGCAGACTTTAAAAAAATAAAAATAAAATTATTTCAACGGTAATATATATAACGGTAATATATAACTTTAACCTTAAAGTTAATTAATAAATCTCACAAATACTTTAACGGTTGTATTGAGATTAATACAACGGTAATATATATATATTTTTTAATAAATTTACTTTAACCTTAAAGTTAATTAATATATAACTTTAACGGTTGTATTGAGATTAATACAACGGTAATATATATATATATATTTTTTAATAAATTTACTTTAACCTTTCCAACTACTACAAATATTCCCCATTTTTCAAAATAAATCTCACAAATACTTTAATCTCAATCTCTCAATCTTTCTTAACTCTCAATTAATTTTGAAGTGTCATCCTTAAGTGGCAATTGCAATTGTATAAGAAGAAACTTTTATCAGAAGAAGCTAATTTCTATATCGCATTCGCCAGTCGGTAACATTAATTTGTTTAATTAAATTTATGAGCTACTCATTTTTTTTCAGCAATTATTTGTGAACATATATTAATTATTATTTTTTATTCATTGTATCTACACATAATTTATATTAATTGTTAGTTCTTATATATTATTTTATTTACATTACTATGGATCTTAATATTCCTAATCTGTTGATTCTCCTTCTAATATCCATCTTCCAATAGTTGGATCATCATTTAGGGGCACAACTAGTAGTGTTTAGGAACATTTTGAAAAAATATTTATAAATAATCCTGATGGCACAATTACATTTAAAGCAAAATGTAAATATTAGTGCTATATCTGCATGGGGTACTAGTCATCTAAAAATGTATGGTAACAAACATTTACAAAGTCAACAACCTGATATTAGAAGTCAAGTGCAATTAGGGGCTTTATCAACTGGTAATTTATAAACATTTTCATATGATCCTATACATGCATAAAATTCTATAGTTGATTATATTATTAAAAAAGAACAACCTTTTACTACTAATGAATGTCCCGATTTTACCGAAATGATTCACGAAAGTTTTGCACCGCAATATCAAAATTTTTCAAGAAATACTACTAGAAACAAAAATTTTTTAAAAAAAATGATGATGTTAAAATTGAATTATTTGACATCTTTAAAAAATTGAACGGAAGAGTTTGTTTAACATCTGATCTGTGATCAAATAATGGTTTAGAATATTAATGTATCACTGCACATTTTTATTGATAATGGTTGGAAATTAAATAAAAAAATTATTTCATTTAAATTAGTTGAACTTCCATACACTGGTCATTCGTTTGGTGTAGAAATAAGAAATGTATTATATGAGTGAAATTTACAAAATAAAATATTTACGATTAGTTTAGATAATGCAGCATAATTTAATCAAACTGTAGCTCATTTAAAATCAACTTTACAATTGCTTATTGATAATGATTTATTTCATGTTCCTTGTTATGCCCATATTTTATACTTGATTGTTAAAGAAGCAATGCATGTATACGAAATTTCTGTACTTATAATAAAAAATGCAGTTGTTACTATTATGTCTTCTACTAATAGAATTTCAGAATATAGAAAAATTTGTCAATGAGAAAATATGTCATTTACAAAATTAATTTTATATATAGATAGTAGGTGAAATTCAATGTATAATATTTTTAAAAAAAAAATTATAAACAAAGAAGAGTAATAGATTTATTTTTTACAACAATATCAATAGGAGGAGTACTAACTCCCACAGAACTTAATTAGCACCAATTATCCTTGTATGAAGATTTTTTAAAAGTTTTTGATACTTCAACAAAATTATTTTCTTATATATATTCCAACTTCAACATTTGTTTTACATATGTTAGTAGAAATAATTAAAATTTTCGTAAAATATATGGAGTAATGAATATTATGTAACTATTATTACTTCAATGAAAACAAAATTTGATAAATATTTTGATCATTTGCGTCATCTTTTAGGTTTAGCCATAACAATTGATTCTAAGTGTAAAGAAATTGATTTACAAGAATTTTTAAAACGTATTTTTGTTAATTAAACACAGTTTGTCCCTATTATGCAAATATGCAACAGATTATTTGAAGAATATAAGGTAGTTGCATTTGTAAATACACCTACATACACTATACTAGCAGTCTCATCTCGAGACGAGAGATTAAGTGTTTTTTCCGCAATAAAAAGTAGAAGAATATCTCAGCATACAAGCATAAGTAGGTCTGAACTATAACGTTATTTGGAAAGTTCGTCAGTGGATGATTCCGATAATTTTGACATTTTGAAATGATGGAAACAAAATGAAACTATATGGCCTGTGGTTTCACAAATAGCCCGTGATATACTAATCGTTTCTATTTCTATAGTTGCTTCGGAAACAGCTTTGGTGTAGGTGGACGGGTGCTAAGCGATTATTGGAGCATGCTTTCACCCCAAATGGATGAGGCACTGATGATATCCAGATATCATATGCATGCGCTTACAAGAAGACAAAATTATAGTGAAAGAAAGCGAATTCAAAATGATTTAGATGACATATCCTCGGGAAACACGATTGAAATGTTTGTCTCCTCTGATGATTGATCAACAATTTATTTTTTACTATTTCATTTCATTTCGTTTATTTATTTATTTGTATTAGATTATTGAGGTGGAGTATAATGCAAATGATTAGTAAGCTAGTAGGTGCCAACCAAGTTAGGATGTACTTGACTTATAGTGATGCAATTGCTCTACCATCATCAATAATCTATACCTATTTTATTTAATAATATAAGTTTTTGTAATATTTTATTTTATTTTGAAGTAAAAATTATTCATTCAATAAATATTATATAATTAATTTAATATTGTAATATTGAAAGTTTCATTTTCATATATATATAATTATTCATTTCGAAAGAAAAAAAAAATTATATAATTGCATATTTTTTAGTTATAAATTCATAATTAAAAAAAAAAAAAAAGGTCATACATAATTAAATTTAAATACCACCATGAAACATAACCAAATAAAACATCTCATTAATCTTAACTAAAATACTCTAATATAATTTTTCTTTTCTTTTTTATTTCCAATAAATAATCTATATAGATAATGTATTTATCGTTTATTTTTTAAAATAAAAAATAAATAAATAAAAGGCCCGCCTAGGCCCAGACCGCGGCCCTAGGCCAGGCCCCTAGCCCGACCCTAGGCCCTATTATGAGTAGGCTTGGACTTGGGCCTGGACCCCACTTTTTGGTCCATGGGTCGGCCTATCTCGACCTGCTAAAAAAGCGAGAGCCCGCGGGGCTCACTTGGGCCGGCCCGAGCTCGGGTCCGAATGGGCCGGGCTGGGCCATTATTACATCCCTATAAAAAACATTGGTAGAGGATATGGACTAGTGTAACTAAATCTTTTTTACGTCCCTTTTGGGAAGTGTAAAAAGTAGCTAATTTATTAATTTTTTTGCTTATTTAGGTCATATTATTTTCTTACTTGTTGCACGTCTTTTCATAATAAATAGAAAGTCAATTTTTTTGGCACTTTCCAAATTAACCCTTAGTTATAACTAAGAAAAATGAATGATAACCAAACACCACATAAAGTATAATTAAAACTTTTCGATTATATTTAAAATAATAACCGCATCATAACTAATTGCATGTCGGACCTCTCAGGAGGGACAAAGAGGGGGAGGACGAATCGGAGCGACACAAGGCTAAATCTCAGTGGATCGTGGCAGCAAGGCCACTCTGCCATTTAAAATACCCCGTCGCGTATTTAAGTCGTCTGTAGAGGATTCTACCCGCCGCTCAAGATAGGAATTGTACTTCAAGGCGGCCCGCACGGCTCATCCGCCTTTGGGGGCCAGACGGCCCCTACTGCGAGTCAGCAAGCGGGCGACGGGCGTATGCGTCACTTCTAGCTCGGATTCTGACTTAGAGGCGTTCAGTCATAATCCAGCGCCCGGTAGCTTCGCGCCACTGGCTTTTCAACCAAGCACGATGACCAATTGTGCGAATCAACAGTTCCTCTCATACTAGGTTGAATTACTATTGTGACACTGTCATCAGTAGGGTAAAACTAACTGTCTCACGACGGTCTAAACCCAGCTCACGTTCCCTATTGGTGGGTGAACAACCTAACACTTTGTGAATTCTGCTTCACAATGATAGGAAGAGCCGACATTGAAGGATCAAAAAGCAACGTCGCTATAAACGCTTGGCTGCCACAAGCCAGTTATCCCTGTGGTAACTTTTTTGACACCTCTAGCTTCAAATTTCGAAGGTCTAAAGGATCGTTAGGCCACGCTTTCACGGTTCTGTAGCTCGGCTTTTCGCACTCCCTTTCGGAAGAATGAAATAGCCCTTACAGTTCGGACTCCATTTGTGTGTTGGTTCTGATTCTGATTTCACAAGTGCAATGTGAAATAGTGAAAACACAAAAAGAGTCCAAATCCAACAATTTCTTTTGAAAAATCGATATTTGAATCAAATGCCAAAAAATGGATTGCTTTGCCAGATATCATAATCGCCACCTAAATATTTATTTTGGAAAATTTAGGAAACCCATGACTCATGCCAAAGGCCATTAGTCCGTCATTACCAAAGTGTCTTGGTTCGGGAACTTAGGTATGAGAGAGGAAGGTCAACAATTGAACACCCCACTCACCCGATCAAAGATCGGCCTCTACTAATCATGATGTGATTTTTATGTACAATATATGCTCTTGTTCTATATGTAACATACAAGTATAGACTAATTTCACGAAAAGTTGGAACGTTTGATTCCATGTTTGTTTTGAAAAAAATGTTTTGAATATGTATCACTGAAAATTGTGATCTCATATATACATGAATCAAAGTATCCCAATTCAAGTGATTAGCCTTCATCCACAGACATTCAAACAGGTACATCAAATAAGCAGTTAACCTCATGGTAGTATGTTTGATATGACAGCAATCACACTTATGCAATATGCTAAAGCATAAAAACTTACTTTATGTTCGAAGGCGAGTCAAAAGAAAGTAAATAGTTAGAAAAAATGCATGATCCTAATTAATGCGATATGGCTAATGCAACACATACAACGTGCAAGTAATAAGCTCGGCTACTAGCATGGCGTGCAAGTCAATTCAAGGCATGTGATAGTATATGTATTCAAGCAAAGAGTTTGAATTTGACATTTGAATAATATGATGAGCCGAACTTTTATGCATGCAAAACGAATGGATGCAAGTCATGAAAATGCTAATTTGAAAATATGATGTCCCTAGCCTAACCATCATAAGCAATGAAATAAAAGAGAGAAAGAATGGGGGTTGGAAGACATACAATGTAAGGACCCACATTTCATGCCTTAGTCATGCTTGCATGCATTTATATGATTTGCCATGTTAAGATTTGCACTCATGAATCTTGCCTTGTTTTGTACGTATATGATTTGCCTAAGTGAATATGCATGCTTTGTTCCTCTCTTGTTATCCTAAGCCTAAGTCATGCCATGCCTAAGTTATGTTAAGCCTAGATCATTTCCAAGCCGAGGTCATCGTAAGCCTTTAACTATTTTGGAATCTCTTTGTTTGACCTCTACCTTTGTTCTGGCATATTGGCCGAGATGATTATCATCTGGGCCGAGGTGTGTATCGCTGAGGCCGAGATGTGTATTATCTGGGCCGAGATGTTATCTTGAACCCAAGTGATCTTGTCCTGGAAGTGGTATGACCTAGACCGAGGTGTGGCACATCTAGGCCGAGGTGTGGCACAGTTCAGTCAAGTGTTGTCCTTCCTAGCCGAGATCACTGTCATCTTAGTTGCCGAAGCTTTGTTCTTTCAAGCCGATGTCATTGCTACCTTACTGCCGAAGTGTTGTTCTTAGCCGAGGTCATTGTCCTTTGTTTGCCGATGCCTTGTCCTTCGCCGATGTCTTGTCTTTTGCCGATGTCATCACTTGTCGGAGTGTTTGCTGTGAAGCTTGTTAGATACGCTTTGTCAGAACCTTGTCTTGTCAATCAGTCACCTTTTTGAGGAGGACCAACCCGGTAACGCCACGTGGCCGAGCTGAGTGTTAAGTCAGCCGGCAGAGAGAGAAACCCCTCATTTGTTATATCTTTGTTGGAAGAAGAGAGAGAAGCTCTAAGGAAGAGGGAGAGGAGTTCTTAGAGAGAGAGTAGATTTCCAAGCTCGATTCCTAGAGATCCAACCGTTAGATTCGTGTTCTAAGGTTAGATTCTTGATCTACTCACATTGTTCTTTATGTTTATGATATTGCATTGCATGATTGAATATGATTTGTAAGCCCTGCATTGCTTTGAAGATCGGTTTTAGAAAGAGAAAGTGGTATTCAAGTGTTCTTCAAGAAAAGTCATGTTTTGATCCGAAAGTTCATGTCAAGATTCATGTTTTCATGTTTGTTTTTGTATGATCTTCAAGTATGGGTACCCAGGTCCATGTTTTCGAACTCATAGCATGAAAACCCAGATTTTGAATAAGAAAGTTATGATTTTGGCATTCATCTCATTCATGTTCTTTATGACTCTTCATGTTCATGTTCTTCACGGGTGGAAACCCAGATCTCCAGACTTCACTTTCCGAAGTGTAGTCGCCGAGATCACTCTTGCCTAGACCTTACACTTAGGCCAAGCATCGTATCTCACCTTGGCCTATCTTGCATGATCTCTTGCACTTGTCTTGTTTGAACCTCGGCATGCAGACGCACGCCGGAGCCTTGGTAGCCACACCTCGGCCAGGAGGTGTGGGACCTCGGCAAAGACCTGGTTGGTACCCAGCATGTCTCCCTGACATGTAAAACAGTGTTTTGACTTCCAGCATGTTTTCCCGAGATCATTTGCATGAATGTAAGACTTGTTCTGAGAAGTATGTTCAGTAGACTTTGTCATGTGTTTGTAGGACTTGGACCTTTGCTGTGAATCCGACGTCCCAAGAACTAAGTGAGTGGTATTTCTAATAAAGCTATGTTGTAAATGTTTCGATAAGCTTTGTTTTGCTTTGTTTGAAAAGTATTTGTTAAGCATGAATGATTGCCCTATTTTTGTGTACCAAGTATAAGTTGTATGTCAAGTGTGAGTTTTGTTTTGGAGTCCGTACGTGCCAAGGGACTTTAAGCATTGGTGGCACAACCCTTTTGGAGTCCGTACGTGCCAAGGGACTTTAAGCATTGGTGGCACAACCCTTTTGGAGTCCGTACGTGCCAAGGGACTTTAAGTATTGGTGGCACAACCCTTTTGGAGTCCGTACGTGCCAAGGGACTTTAAGCATTGGTGGCACAAGTCCGTGCGTGCTAGGGGACTTTAAACGTTAGTAGCACATATGTTTTGAAAGGCCAAGATTGATGTACAAGCTATGTTAAGTGCATGTTTTGATACAAGTTTTGCCAAGTACATGTTTTGATATAAGTCTTGCTAAGTACCTGTTTGAACTAGCTATGATATATGTACTGTTTTGACAAGAACCTCGGGAATCATTCATTGAACCCCTTTATTATTTGTACCATTCACTGAGTATCCAATACTCACCCTCTCTATATATATGTAGGTTTCAAGCAAGAAGTCGGCTTCGCCGAGATATGTGTTTGTGCCCGATGTTTTACATGCATGTTTACGTCGGCAATTCTTATGTCGGCATTTTGTGTTTAGGTCGGCAACCTTGTGTCTACGTCGGCAGTTTTGAAGATGATGTTTTTCTTGGTATTCTGTTTATGTCGGCTGGAGAGGCCCTTTTGTAAAGATGTATTATGTACTGTAATTATGTTGTATTGAAGTTGTAAAGTTTTAATTGAGATGTATGACATTCCATTTGACTTATGCACAGCTCTTATGGACTATCTAGATTTAAATGTATTGCTTCCGCACATGTTAGCCCCATATGTATACTCTGATTGTGTGTGATTTTTGAAAGTTGGCCTTCGGTAATCCCGGATTACTGGCCATCATGGCACCATCCTACTAGGGGCAGGTTGGGGTCGTGACATACAACTTATTACATATTTGTCCTCGCGAAGGAGGGTCCGAATGTCCAAATGTCCGAATAAATAATTATTACAAAACCGAATGAATAATAAATGAAATGGGCTGTCTAATTTATTACAAGAATTGATGTAAGGCAAGCCTTGACACAATAAACTTGGTATAATGTCCGACCGAATTCAATTAATCATATTGGTTCTTTATGTCGATTGTAATCCAATTTTAACTAATTTTATTAGCCTTTTTTATTACCTTTCCATTTATTTATCTTTTCTCCTGTTTGTGTAAAAGTGATATTTACGTCCACTAAGTCCAAAAATGCAATAAAGAGAAACAAGCATCAACTTAACCCGAGAAAATTTTCTTCGGGGGAAATTACAAAGGAAGAGTCAAACTTATTTACTAGCGATAAGGGATTCCAAGTCAAACTCAAGATGTGCAACAAGGACTAGTCAAACTCAAAAGAGTGATAATGACTTAGAAAAATCCAAACTTAAGTGATAATGACTTGAAATCCAAACTTGATAATAAGTGATAATGACATCTTCTTTGGTGATTTCCAAGGGTCAGTTAGTCCCTTAAAAGTAAACACACTGATGATTAAAGAGAAATGAAAAATAAAAAATTGTGCTTTAGTATAAGAACATGTATACATTTGGGGTAGTGAACCTCCAAAGAATTTAAACCGTTAAGTATAGAACATTTTATGCTTTTGGTAGTAAATCCCCTAAGAGATTAAATCAGTAAGCATAGAACGTTGTATACTTTTGGTAATGAACCTCTTAAGCATAAAACGTTTTATGCCTTTGATAGTGAATCTCCAAAGAGATTAAACCATTAAGCATAGAGCGTTTTATACCTTTGGTAATGAACCTCCTAAGCATAAAATGTTTTATGCCTTTGATAGTGAATCTCGAAAGAGATTAAACTATTAAGTATAGAGCGTTTTATACTTTTGGTAGAACCTCTGAAGAGATTAAACCATTAAGTATGGAAGAGTTCATTTCTTATACTTGAACCACAATCTTAATTTTTCACAACTTTTTAATCGAAATAAGCAAAGAATGGATGGAGATTGCAGAGATGATTATGCGAAATTGATTAATTGGTTAGTACAAACAAACTTGATATTTAAAACATAAATCGTTGAAATAAATTAAACACCCCCCTAAATAGCATATAATAGTGCTGAAATTAAGCTATAGAAAGCGAGCAAAATTAAATAGCCGGAGGTACTATTCACCGCCGGAGGTACTATTCATCGTCGGGGTTACTATTCACCGCCGGAAGTTACTATTCATCTGGCGGGGTAAATTATTTAAAGTAATAAATTACAACAGTTTATATACAATATTTAAATTACAGCAAATATATGGGTGGTGCAGCCATCCCATGAAAGCGATAAAAAAAACAGTAATGAAAAGAAGTAAATGAAGTATTTAAACAAATTATATCACATTTTTAAATTAAATGAAAATTTGCGAAAACTCACCTTTTGGGAAAATGATGAATTTTTTGAGTCACAAACTTTCTTTTGATTACTCTCAAGTTTGTGGAATGTGTTCTCAATTTTCAGTCCAAAATTTAGAATTACAACTTTAGTGGTTGTTTTTTGAATAATATATTGATGAAATAGAAATAAAAATATCAAAGAAAATATTTTATTTTTCCTCCTCTCTTTTTTTTTCTCTCTACAGATTCTTATTCTCCCCCTCTTTTTTTTCTCTCCTTCTCCCACACTTTCCTTTCTTTTTTTTCTTTCCCCCAGACTTCCCTTTCTCTCCATCCTCCTAAACTTCCTGATTCATTGCCTTTATATAGGCATATAATAATAATAATAATAATAATAATATAATATAATATATATATATGTATATATACGCTCAGTTGATGTCAACATGTCGACATCAATTTTTTTTTTTTTTTTTTATTTTATAATATATATAATATAATTATAATAATATATAAAATATATAATTTATACCAAAATACTAAACAAATAATATACTAATATAATTTTATATAAAATACTAAATATATAATATAATAATATTAAACACATAATATAATATATAATTTATTATTATTATTATTTTCTTTTATAAAATATATAATTTATATAAAAACACTAAAAATATGAACAAACACATAAAATTATGCAACATTACAAAAATACTAAACTAATGAAATATTTAGTATTTTAAAACAATTTGGCCATATTGGTGAAGGTTGGGATTAAAGTTCAAATTCCATTTCTTTTACTTAGGATTCTGTGAGAAACACATTATAATTGTCATTATCGGATAATCAAAAGAAAACGCCCAAGTCTTAGGGCCGGTCAAAATGGAGTGTCTACAGGTTCGTATTCGTGCTGAAAATCAAAATCAAACGAGCTTTTACCCTTCTGCCCCACAAGAGATTTCTGTTCTCATTGAGCTCATCTTATGACACCGTTATCTTTTAACAGATGTGCCGCCCCAGCCAAACTCCCCACAAAAGACAAGGGCTTTTAACACCTGTGTTATCTTTTAATACCTGCGTTATCTTTTCGCAAGGGCTTTTGTGGCTATTTTAGCCACAAAAGATAAAATAGGTTATTTTAGCCACAACAAATAAAACATCACATTCAACTCATAATCATTACACTCTTCTCTCACAAAAAAAAACAAAAAAATCAAAAAATCTTTCCCAAACCAAACTTTTTAGTCCGGGCTAAAATAGTCAAAAAAGTCAAAAAACTAAAAAGCTAACCCACTTCTCAAACGGAGGCAAATTATAATTAATATCACGATAAATCATAATCAAATTATACCTAACACATAGTAAATCATAAACAAATATCACAAATGTCATAATTGAAATATATAGTACACATCTAAAATGAAATATCTATTAAAAATTTCCCAAAACATTTTACATAATATATGCCCAAAATGGAGGGTCTAGTATAAAGTGTATCCTAACATTTTACATGATGTGATATTGGTGTGAAATTTCATCAATTCAAATATGACAGAACCGTTCAAAAACTAGCTCTCTTGACAGACGTTATTGTAACTGAAGAACCAACCTCCGTCTCAAACGAATCATAACGTAGAAACAACTCCACCAGCAACAACCTCGACACCATCACCACGAAGTCCTTCCCCGCGCATTGCTTGTTTCCCACCGTCGTGCTCTCGGTCTCCGGTCCATTCGACCACAGAACGTGCCTCAACATCTTCTCTCCCTCCTCTCCTACGAACCGGTCCGCCACAAACTCCTCCGGCCTCTCGAATATCTTCGGATCTTTAGTCGCAAATGGTTGGTACCCATATAACATTTCCCCTTCTTTCACCTCAAACGCTGCGTCATGAGACTCTATGACCAGGTCGCGTTTCGCTCTACCGTATTGTGATGGCACAGGCGGGTCGATCCTCAGCGATTCGTACACTACGGACTTCATCAAAGGCATCTGTTCCATCCCGGCCATCGTCACTTTCCCGCCGTTGGATCTGACGGCTGATCGGATCTCCTCGGCGAGTTGGGTGTGGAGTTTGACTCCAGCATGGCCGATCCATTTGATCATGCTGGGGAAGAAGATTTTCATTCCGCCGAAGGAATTGAAGCACGTGGCGAATAAGAGATTGTGGCAAGCCTCTTCGCGGGAGATGCCGATTTTCTCGGCTTCGTCGAGGATGGATGTCGACGAGTTGTAGAAAAAATCGTACAATCTTTGGTAGTCTTTTTTGATGAGTAGTGGAGGGAGAGGAAAAGTGTGGATGAGTAGCTCTTCCACCAACTTTGGGAGGCCAAGGGCTATCAAAGGAGCCAGTTGGAAAAATATCCATATGGCAATCAAATTGGGTCCGTCGAGTCCGAGTTTGGTATCGGCTGGGTTGGTCCCGAAGAGTGACCGAGCTAAGAAATTGAAAGAAGCCTGGTCATTGGCATCGCTAAATGCTGCTTTGCCTTTGCTTGCCAGTTCGGTTTCAAGGGTCACGAAGAGGTCTGTGAAGCTCGAGTGGAACTCTGGTATCACTTTGTCACGCCCTGATTTGAGTAGAAAGAACATGAGTTGCTTGAGCTTGGCGTGCTTAGGCTCCGAGGGGTCCAGATAGGAGAGGACTCGGTAACCACCAGTGAGTTCGGTGGAGGGCATGAAAGTCCCAGTGAAGAGGTCTTTCTTTTCGACTTTTGTGACGTCGAAGAGGACTGGGAAGCTCTTGCCGTCCAGAAGAACGACCACGTTGGGGTTGGAGGAAATGAAGGGACCAGGTGGCATGTTGGCTCTGAAAACTGTAGATTGGTATTTTTCGCTTCGAGACTTGAAGAAGTCGACTGTGCCTTGGTTATAGAAGTAGTCGAGTCTGTCTTTGATGGGACCAATTAAGGGAGGGCCATAGTTTCCTGGGATTTTCTGAATGGGAAGATTGGTGGGTTTAGAAGGAGGTTTCATTTTCGGCGTCGCCGGAGGAGGTGGCGCAGATGGTCTTTCGGATACGGAAGCATAGATTGGGTGGTGAATTGTGTATGGCTTTGATGATACTTTTGGTGACCGTTGTGTCAAGAATTGTAGTTGCAGTGAAGGCAAAGCTAGAGAAGTAAAAGCCATTGCAGATTGGTAAGTGGATAGAGAAAATGTAGAAATGAAAATGAGGTATGGGATTTGAACAGTGAAGAACAATGGGAATAATATGTACGTATATATAGTGGTGGGTCAAGTGATTCGTGTATATCTAAAATTCTAATTCTTCACGGAAGGAAGTGTCAAACTGATAAAATTGGTAGTTGAACCTGTTTCATAAGTCAAAAGTTATAATTTTTTTATAAAAATTATTAAAATTAAATTAGGGCAAATTTCACTTTACCTCCTTATAGTTTGGATAATGTGGGATTTACTTTCTAAAGTTTGGAGATGACCCCATAATCTCATGCGGTTTGTGGACTAAAGTGGACCGTTAAACATTTCGTTGAACTTAACAACAAGTGTGAAACACGTAGTAGATATAAGGGGTTTATATGCTTATTTTCAAATTTTAATGAGAAAAATCACACATGCAATAAACTACAATGGGTTAAAGTGCACTTTGTCTGCCAAACAAATGGCGAAAATATCATTAGTTCACATATTTAAGTTACGTATATATAAGGGTATTTTAGTCTTTTTTGTTAAATTGTTACCAGGTCTAACAGTATATTTTAATCTATAAATTATGTGGGGGTTATGTGGTCATTTTTAAATGTTTAGAAAGTAAACTGCATATAACCCAAATCATATGAAATAAAGTAAAGTTTGCCCATTAAATTAATTAAAATTGGAATTAAAAATAAAAAGCTCTCTTGGCATAAAGAAATAAAAGTTCCAAAGATGCCAAATTAAAATCTTCACCTTACATCATAGCAAAGATTGGATATTTTATGATGAATGCCAAGTTTGATGAAGTCGTGAAAGGTGTGCAGATATTGACACTAATTGTAAATCTCACTCTCGCATTATTTTCCTTCATGATTATCAGCAATGTTACAAAGTTTTAAGAATATATATTCATAAAAATGAATGTATGAATCACATTCATCTTAAGATAACTGACATAATAAAAAATTAAATCTACAATCACTTATTTCACTTTCGGGATCAATTTCTCTATATATTTTCATGGTACCTATCTTTTTCCCATGGATATACCATTTTACATTTTTTTTGTAGTGAATGATTAAATCTTAATTTTGAATAATATTTTATGGAATATCCTTCCGTCCATTAATTGATATTGGAGAGTCTAGTTTATTTGGGTCTAGGTTTTGGGAATTTAAATTAGGGTCTGCATTGCCTCAGTGTAGATTTGGACAATTGGATTGGGGAGTATTGTCCATACTTGTAAAGTCTATTATGAATTCGGTTTCAAAAATCAAAATAATTTATATTATAAGACCTCTCGTGTGTATCACTATAAAATATATATATATTAAGTCAGTTCGATAATTGGAATATGTTCAATTTATCGCATTAATCATAAGAAAAAATTAGATAGTCTATTTTTTAAAATATATTTGCTATCCATTTCTTTGAAAATAAATACAATAAATTGAATATGTTACGATTATTGGATTGACCAAAGTTGTCACGACCCCAAACCGCCCCTAGTAGTTTGGTGCCATGATGGCTAGTAATCCGAGATTACCGAAGGCCAACTTACAAAGATCACACACAATCAGAGTATACATATGGGGCTAACAAGAGCGGAAGCAATGACTTAAAATACAAATGGTCCATAAGAGCCGTGCATAAGTTAATGAAATGACATACATCTTAATTAAAACTTTACAACTTCAATACAACATAATTGCAGTACATAATACATCTTTACAAAAGGCCTCTCCAGCCGACATAAACAGAATACCAAGGAAACATCATCTTCAAAACTGCCGACGTAAACACAAGGTTGCCGACCTAAACACAAAATGCCGACATAAGAATTGCCGACGTAAACATGCATGTAAAACATCGGGCACAAACACATATCTCGGCGAAGCCGACTTCTTGCTTGAAACCTACATATATATAGAGAGGGTGAGTATTGGATACTCAGTGAATGGTACGATTAATAAAGGGGTTAATGAATGATTCCCGAGGTCCTTGTCAAAAAGGTACATATATCATAGCTTCTTCAAAACATGTACATATAACATAACTTGTTCAAAACATGTACTTCGGCAAAACTTATACAAAACATATACTTGGCATAACTTGTGTCAAAACATACACTTGGCAAAACTTGTATCAAAACATGTACTTGACAAAACTTGTATCAAAACATGTACTTGGGGTCATCACATTCCAAACAGAACATATCCATCCGTTCATAGACCGTCGATGGCAAATCATACTTATCCACTCGTTTCATAGACCGTCAGTGGGAGTTAGACTTTTCCACCCGTTCATAGACCGTCAGTGGTGGCTTAGACTTATCCACTCGTTCATAGACCGTCAGTGGTGGCTATCCGTTCATAGACCGTCGATAGCAAATCTACCCGTTCAAAGACCGTCAGTAGTAAATACATTCAAACATGGGTGCTACATGGGTTTAACGTCCCCTAACACGAAAGGACGATGCTACTTAGGCTTAGAGTCCCCTAGCATGGGAGGATTTCCAAAACAAAGCTAACTACTTGATACACGAACTTATACTTGATACACAAAATAGGGGTAATCATTCATGCTTGACAGATACTTTTCAAAACAAAGCAAAGCAAGGCTTATCAAAACATTTACAACATAGCTTTATTAAAAATACCACTCACATAGCTCTTGGGACGTCGGGATCAAGGCAAAGGTCCAAGTCCTACAAACACATGGCAAAGTCTACTGAACATACTTCTTAAAACAAGTCTTACATGCATGCAAATGATCTCGGGAAAACATGTTGGAAATCAAAACACTGTTTTACATGTCAGGAAGACATGCTGGGTACCAACCAGGTCTGTGCCGAGGTCCCACACCACCTGGCCGAGGTGTGGCTACCAAGGCTTCGGCGTGCAGCTGCATGCCGAGGTTCATACAAGACAAACCAAAGGTGCAAGTGATCATGCAAGGCAGGCCAAGGTGAGATACGATGCTTGGCCCAAGTGTGAGGTCTAGGTAAGAATGATCTTCGGCGACTACACTTCGGAAAGTGAAGTCTGGAAAATCTGGGTTGAAGAACATGAAGAATATGAACATGAACATGAAGAACATGAATGCTACAAATCATAACTTGTTCATTACAAAATCTGGGATTTCATGCCATGAGTTCGAAAACATGGACCTGGGTACCCATACTTGAAGATCATACAAAAACAAACATGAAAACATGAATCTTGGCATGAGCTTTCGGATCAAAACATGACTTTTCTTGAAGAACACATGAACACTATTTTCTCTTTTTAAAACCGAACTTCAAAACGATGCATGGCTTACAAAACATATTCAATCGTGCAATGCAATAACATAAACATATAGAACAACATGCACAGATCAAGATTCTAACCTTAGAACACGGATCTAACGGTTCGATCTCTTGGAATCAAGCTTGGAAATCTCCTCTCTCTCTAAGAACTCCTTCTCCCCTCCTAGAGCTTCTCTCTCTTCCTTAGAACAAAATATAACAAATGGTAGGTTTCTCTCTCTGCCAGCTGATTTAACACTCAGCTCGGCCACGTGGCACTACCGGGTTGGTCCTCCTCAAAAAGGTGACTGATTGACAAGACAAGGTTCTGACAAAGCGTATCTAATAAGCTTCACAGCAAACACCCCGGCAAGTGATGACATCGGCAAAAGACAAGACATCGGCAAAACAAAGGACAATAACCTCAGCTAAGAACAACACTTCGGCAGTAAGATAACAATGACATCGGCTAGGAAGGACAGAGCCTCGGCAACTAAGATGACAATGATCCCGGCTAGGAAGGACAACACTTGACTGAACTGTGCCACACCTCGGCCTAGATGTGCCACACCTCGGTCTAGGTCATACCACTTCCAGGACAAGATCACTTGGGTTCAAGATAACATCTCGGCCCAAATAATACACACCTCGGCCTCGGCGATACACACCTCGGCCCAGATGATAATCATCTCGGCCAATATGCCAGAACAAGGGTAGAGATCAAACAAAGGGATTCCAAAACAGTTAAAGGCTTAAGATGACCTCGGCTTGAAAATGATCTAGGCTTAGCATAACAAGGGAGGAACAAAGCATACATATACACTTAGGCAAATCAAATACATACAAAACAAGGCACAATTCATGATAGCAAATCTTAACATGGCAAATCATATAACTGCATGCAAGCATGACTAAGGCATGAAATGTGGGTCCTTACAAAAGTATTTTTATGAATAATATATACAAATGGTCTTACAAAATGAACATTTTAAATTATCAAAATGAGACCCATAGTGTGCCTCACTAGTCCAGACAACACCCTCCCTAGCCCTTTAAATTATTCATATTTTAAGATTTGTTAAAAACCTCAATCATGCAAATATTCACATTGATTGGATAGTAGTGGTAAAATGTTTGAATCATATGATTTTGAGAATAAATGGGCCAATTTTTTTAAACTCAAATGTTATTTAATTGTATGATTAATGACATCTAACCAATTTAATTTTTTATCTGAATAATTTACACAATAAAATTAATAATATGAATAATTGGTATAATCCAAGTGGACGCAATTAAGGGAGGCCTTATCCATATTTAAATTTGATCATGTTACATTATTAGTATACCAAAATAAGCTAGTTGTGTCAAGTTAGACAGAAATTGTGAAATGAAAGGCACATTTATTTGTCTCTTTAAAATCAGAAATTGTGGGTACATTATAATTTCCGCAAGTTCCTAATATTGGCTAAAAAGTAAATGATTTGTGTGTATGTCAATTTCCGACCACACTGTCAATCAAACACTCGGCCGGAGAATACTAGCAGAATAGATTAAGTCCGAACGACCTGTCACAAAAAGAAGAGATTCCGGCGGTAGTTCGTCCACCCGAGGGCACTTCGACGATCAAGTCAGTTATCTTTCAAAGATAGCAAAAGTGCTTAACTCACTATTCAGAACATAAAAAGCATACCTTAGACCCATGAGGGTACCTCTCTTTTATAGCCAACACTTACCTAATCCCAATAGAAGCCTAGCTTCAATGGATTTAGGATTACTGCTAATCTTGGACTCTTAGTAGGATTGGGATAAACTCTCTAAGAGTGTTATCTTTACCCAAACTGAAGTCCTCTCTTATTCTAGGACTCTTGTCCCCTATCCGCTTATCCCAGATTCCGGTATTCTCGTAGATAATCTCGGCCTAGCCGAGATCATCTCAGCATCATGACCAGGGCACATAGCACCCCGGCTGGCACTTCGGTGACACCTCGGCCACGTGTCGTCATTCAAAAATTATGTCCTCACAACTGCCCCCTAGGTTCTATTACCTCGGCATGCTGAGGTGATGGAACCTATATCATTCCTTCAACTTAGCACGTCGGCTGAGCTCGCCTTATTTTACTCTTATATGATTCTATACTTAGAATAATTTGCATGTCTTCAAAATACACTTTAACTGTGCAATCTTCTCGGGGTGAAATATCTCAGTTATACCCACCAACGATTCATCTCGGCCTTGATTTAACACTTGAAAATATTATAAAAAAATATTTTCACAATTGTTATTCATAACTTGCCACTTTACTTTTAGCAAGACTTCTGTCTTCAAATTTCTTCCAAGTCTCGGCAATATGGTAATCTCGGCAAGTACATAAGTACTTCTTTCAATACAACCTTGGCTTGACTTGTAAATTTTTCTCAAAATTTCAACAAGTGTTAAAACCAATCTTTCTTTAATCATAACCTCAAATTCACTTCAACTTGTAAATTTTTCATAAAATTTCAATAAGTGTTAAACATGACCTCGGTTTAACTTCAACTTGTAAATTTAAATTTCAACAAGTGTTAAATATGACCTCGGTTTAACTTCAACTTATAAATTTTTTTTAAAATTTTAACAAGCGTTAAATATGACATCGGTTTAACTTCAACTTGTAAATTTTTCTTAAAATTTCAACAAGCGTTAAACATGACATCGGTTTAATTTCAACTTGTAAATTTTTCTTAAAATTTCAACAAGCATTAAACATGACCATGGTCTCTTGTTTGTTGGATCCATTGTTACCTTGGCCTCACTTCGACGAGCTGTTTCCCTTTTCTTGCTTTGTCGCCTTTGTCCCCGGCGTATCTTCCTCGGCTCTAGCATATTTCTCAATTCTGGCCATGAGTTCCTCCATACTTTTTGGCAATGTTTTTGCCAATGACTTTCGAAGCGGACAATCATCTTTCAGGTCGTTCTTGAAAGACACAACCGCCACCTCTTGGTTGCACTCTGGTATTCTATTGAACACCTCATAATACCTTTTGGCATAGGCCCTAAGGCTTTCATTCTCACTGATTCTCAGAGCCATCAGGGAGTCCACTCTCGATGGCTGTAGTTTGTTTGTCACAAACCTGGCCACGAACATCTCGGCCAATCCCTCCCAGGTCTTCACAGTTCCTTTCGGCAACTTGTGAAACCAATCCGATGCAATTTCCCCGAAGGACGAGGAGAACACCTTGTAGAGTAACGGCTCATTCCCAGAGTATAGTGCCATCGAGTTCAGGTACAAGCCGACGTGGAAATTCGGGTCTGACTTACCGTCGTATATTTGGAACCTCGACATATGAAACCTCTTCGGGGCTTCGAATTTGTCCAATTCTACTAAAAACGGCATTTTCGGCTTGACCGGAGAAGTCACCTCGGCATCTTGTTGCTTTCTCTAGAGGTAATCCCTCAGATCCTCCTTGGTCCGTCTAAGAGCTCAGCTATCTCCCGGATTTAGCCTTTTCGGTGCACTACTTCCAGTGTTATTGTGAGTCCTTTTGGACTTCCCTCCATTGATCGTGTCGAAGCAAAGTTCCTTCCCTTGAACATCCCGATGTTCCTTGGTGTAGGTTTCTTTGGTTCGACATGTTTTCTGGGAGTCTCCCTTCTTTGATCCTCCATGTCCAGCCTCCCGTGAAGGCCGGTGAGAATGTCCCTTGGTCCCGTCGTGCTGAGGGACTGCAAAAACCGTTTTCTGCTGCCCTTTTTAGGCACCCTTCTTGGTCGCTGGAATCGGCGTCTCTTGCAACGGGTACGGTAGTTGCATGACGTCGTTCTGCATCATGAAGTTGACGACCGTTTGTAGGTCCGCCAACTTGTTCGCCATTCCCTTCATCTCGTCGTCCTTCCGTAAGCATCTATCTTTCTATACCTGGAGGTCGTCCTCATTATAATATCTGCTTCGGTCTGATTTCTTTGGCACGTCGCCCTCCTGGCCGGTGTCGTTTTCTCTGTGATTCTTCTCATGGGTCTCTTCGTTGCAGGTGTCTTATTCGACGTCAAGGTCAATACGTTTCCCACTTTCAGTAGGGGTGTCGTCCTCAACCTTCTTTTTCTGTCCATCGTTGGCCATCTATTCTCCTTTCTTTCCCACAGACGGCGCCAAATTGTGTGTCAATTTCCGACCACACTGCCAATCAAGTACTCAGTTGGAGAACACTGGCAGAATAAATTAAGCCCGAACGACCTGTCACAAAAAGAAGAAATTCCGGAGGTGGTTCGTCCACCCGGGGGCACTCCGACGATCAAGTCAGTTATCTCTCAAAGATAGCAAAAGTGCTTAACTCACTATTCAGAACATAAAAAGCATACCTTAGACCCACGAGGGTACCTCTCTTTTATAGCCAACACTTACCTAATCCCAATAGAAGCCTAGCTTTAATGGATTTAGGATTACTGCTAATCTTGGACTCCCAGTAGGATTGGGATAAACTCTCTAAGAGTCTTATCTTTACCCAAACTGAAGTCCTCTCTCATTCTAGGATTCTTGTCCCCTATCCGCTTATTCCGGATTTCGGTATTCTCGCAGATAACCTCAGCCTAGCCGAGATCATCTTGGCATCATGACCAGGGCACGTAGCACCCCAGCTGGCACTTCGGTGACACCTCGGCCACGTGTCGTCATTCAAAAATTATGTCCCCACAATTTGAATCATTGAAATGGATTGTACAATAGACTCAATAGGCTGTGGAATAGTGTGTCCTCACAGATGTCCGCAACGAAAGTGGATCTCCTCTGGTCCTTAATCCGGGACTAGAGGACATTGTTCGGGTCCATGGGGCTCACCACGAGTCCAATTTCTATGATCTGATCCATTTATTTTATCAGATACTGTGTATTTCATGTACACAAAAAATTAGGTCGATCCAATAATTATAATTTTTTTAATTTATTGCATTTGTTACTAAAAAAATAAAAGGTATATTTTTAAAAATAAAAATATCATTTTTTTTTATGATAAATACGATAAATTAAATAGATTACGATTGTTAAATATTAATTTTTATATAAATAAAATATATAAAATACTCAATAAAATAAATAATTTAAATTATCAAAAAGATCTGCAATAAATCTTTCGGACCCCGAACAACGTATGGATTGGGGGGCTCCAGGCACATCGGCGAAAGATATGGAGTATGAGTTGATTTTTGTCGACGGACAGTCAACTAACTCAACAAATCAACGTTTTACCGGTTGCGTGCTTTTAAAAGTCGAAGCAAAGAAAAAGTCAAAATACGGAGTTTGGCACATGGCCGAAACAGTAGGGGTTTCGCCTTAGGTTCCGAGTAGCCGGCAAAGTAGAGTTTTAATTTGGGATGGGCTTCGCCCTTTTGAATTTCATGTGCGTACGCTATTCTTCTACTACTAGTCTACTAGTCTACGGGTGATTAGTCCAGTCCCTTCCTTGGCACGAGAATAAACGTTCACACCACTTCGGGACACTCCAAGACCTATTCCAATAATATTATAATAAGAAAAATACTAAAATTTTTAAATATTTTATCAAATATTTTATATAAATGTAGAGTTTACACTATAAAAATCTTTTGTAAATTTTATATTTATGTAAAATTTTTAATAAAATATTTAAAATTCTTAATATTATTCTTATAATAATATTTGAATGTTGCTTTTCATTCAATGCATTGCCATCGATCTTCAAATACGATCATCTTTTGGAACACTATTTCTTCTCAATCTTATCTATATTCCTCTGTTTTCATTCATACAAACAAGCCAACTTGCTCACCATTTATTCTTCATGGTTGTCATTTTTCTAATACCTACCTAGAGTGGTTGCCCCATGAGTCACAATCGTTACAAGAAGCAAAATATGTACTTTAATACATATGTAGAAAATATTTTGAAATATATTAAAATTGTGTAAAAATATATGGATAAATTATACAATTGGTCTTGGTAATTTACACGATGTGTCAATTTAGTCTTTACTGTTTCAATTTATTCGATTTTGCTCCTTAATTTAATAGATTATGTCATATTAACCCAATAAAAAACGGTTGTTAAGTTGGGTGGACGAAAAGTCAAATAATGTGTCAATTTAGTCCCTGTACGTTACACGATATGTCAATTTGGTCTCTATCGTTTTAATTTACTTGATTTTGACAATGACCAAATTGACGTATTGCGTAAACTATAGAAACCAAATTGACACATCGTTTGACTTTCCGTGAACCAAATTGACATATTGCATAAACTACAGAAACTAAATTGACACATCGTTTGACTTTCTATCTACCATACTTAACAATAATTATTTATTGAACTGATATAACACAATCCGTTAAATTAACGGCAAAATCAAGCAAATTAAAATAATAGGGACCAAATTGACACATCGTATAAATTACAGGAATTATTTACATAATTTACCCAAAATATAATATATGATAATAAATTAAATATGTATTAAGTTATCAATGTTTTAACATTATTTATTTAATTATTAAAAATACTGAATAACCTTTTATTTCCTACTCCTTCAACCTTCATTCATATCCTGCTAAGCTGGAGATGGAAACTCTTTTGTTAGAGTTTCTCCAGCAATTCTCACCAAATTAACTATCTAAAATTTCACTTTATTAATTTAGCTAACCATTTTTTCAACACACATTCCAACAATACTCTTTACTTTAACTATCCCTTTTAAAATATTATTTCTTTCAACTTTACTCATATATATATATATATATTAATATATAAATTTGTAAATAGTTTGATCATCATTGACACACAGAAAAAAAGTAATAAAAAAATATATAGCACAAGAACAGTTCCTCGCTTCAGGTAGCTAGCAACTGTTGCTTGTATCAAATTGTTGAAGTATCTGATGAGGCTGTTGGAGGTCTCTTTTTATGCTTTGACTTGCTACTTTAGTTGAAAATAGGATATAACAAGGCTCTTGAAGATGCTCTTATATGACCTAAACAACCCAATTTATTTGGCAGATTCTAACATGAATTGTACAATGAGCAGAAATGCAATAGCTAAAGGTAGTAGCACTGCCGGCCCTGGGCATTGGCCAACAAAGGCCATGGCCTAGGGCCCTTCAAAATAGACCTAAAAAAAGGGTTTCTTTTATTATGGTATAGTGTAATATATTATGTATGTTTTAAGTTAAAAAAAAAAATTAAAGAGAAAATACAAATTAACTTAAAATAAATTGACCCATTAAAAAATTTAAAGGCCCATTCAAAAAAATTAACATTGTAATCCACTAAAAATAGACCCAAAAAAGGGTCCTCATATTATAGTTTATTGTAATATATTAGGTATATTTTAAATCTAAAAAAAAATTAAGGAAGACCCAAACTAACTTAAAATAAATAGACCTATTAAAAAATTGAAAGGTCCATTTAAAATAATTAGCATTGTTATTCATTGAAAATGATTTTGCAAAAAAATAGATTATGCAAATATGATTAATTTATTTGCTTCTAAAAATGCAAGAAGAGCGAGGATCAAACGATACTTATTAATTGTTGTAATGTAATACTAAGTATTTTTTGTAATGTTGATACAAATTTTTTCTTTTATCTTCATTTTTTTTTTTTTCATTCAATGAAAAAAAAAATGTGAAGGGCTCTAAAAATTTATTAATTGATTATTGACTATGAACCCTGAAAATATCAGGGCCGGGCAGTAGAGAAGAAAGATAGGGCATTAGCAGCTTCAACTCAAGAAGCCGCATCCCCCAAATCCACCAAAGAGGGGCTCTAGGGTTCAAACTTCATTTCGCTCAACAAGCTGACCCAGCTTGAAGGAAGGGGTTTTAATCCTATAACCTACTTTCCTGTTTGAGTTTTGTCTTTCGAAACAATTTGGTTACCAATCTATCTTATCAATAATTTACACACACGCGCACGCACAAATTCAATGTACTATTGAAATTGTGATACAACCTAATGTTTGATTTTGTTGGCACACTCTTTGAGTGTGTAAACAATACATACATTTTAATCACTGGAGAAGAGTGAGACCTATCATTTTGGGCAATGTTTTAAAAACCGGACCGGTGGTCGAACCGGAAAAGGGATCGGGTGGACGGGTCACCGGTTCAACCGTCGGGTTGAACCGGAATCAAACCGTGACGTAATAAATATATTTAAATTATATTTAAATAAAAATATAAGTAATAAAATTATAAATTAAAATATTAAAAATATTAAATTATCTTAAATATTTGTCCTAATATTTTTTTTACTAAAAAATATACTAATATATTTTAAAATATTATTAATTTCAATTTTGGAAGATGAAATCAAATATTTAATATTCCCTCCATATGATTTTAATTCAAATAATTTGATTGAAAGGAGAGCAAAATTTTTGGAGGGATATCAAAATTTCAATATTCCCTCCAATACATTTAATTGAATCCCACATGGACTTCTTGAGTTTTTTTGAAAGAGTTTTTTTCTTATAAATAGATGAAGACTTTCACAATAGTTTCATCAAACTCTTAATGGGATTCCTCACAAGAGGAGACCCTTGAAAAAGAGTTTTAAATTAAAATTTTCTTATATTCTTATATTTTATATATATATATATATAATAAGAAAGAAAGAAAGAAAAGAAAGAAAAAAAAAAAAAACTAAAAAAAAAAAAAAAAAGCCGGTTCAACCGCGGTGAACCGGCTCCGGGTCGACCGGTTCGCCGGTTCAACCGCGGTTTTTCCCGGTTTTCATTAAAGAGGCCGGTTTTCATCTTTGGCTGGTTTAGAGGGTATATCCGGACCGGACCCCCGACCGGTCGACGGTTCAACCGGTCGAACCGGCCGGTCCGGTCCGGTTTTCAAAACCATGATTTTGGGTGGAGAGATTACACTTTTAAGGTAGGAGGAGGATTCTCTCTAGTCCATATGTAATCAAGACTAGAGGATATTGTTTGGGCCCGTAGATCTACCACGGGTCTTATTTCGATGACTTAAACAATTCATTTTGTTGGGTACTCCGTAGATTTCATCAACATAAAAATTTAGATTAATCCAATAATTGTAACCTATTTAATTTATTATATTTGTCACCAAAAAAAGAGATGACAATTGTCTTTTTCAAAAATAAATTATCTATTTTTTTTGTAACAAATGCGATAAATTAAATAGGTTACGACTATCGAATTAACTCATTTTTTGTGTGAATGAAATACACAAAATACCTTATAATTTGAACGGTTTGAATAATTGAAACAGGACCAATGATGGGTCTCATGGGCCGATACAATATAGACTAGAGAGAAGCAATCTCTTTTAAAATAGGATAAAATCTCTTTTACCTCCTTGTAGTATAGGTTCGAATAGCGGAGCAGTCTATCACCTGTCTTTTAGAAATAGCCACATAACCTTCACGTGGTTTTGGATTAAGTTGTAACACGAACGCCATTAAATTTAATGATAAAGGGCAATTATATATTTTATCATATTTCTCTACACTTCATTGCTTTTGTAAAAAAAAACAAAATAAAAAATTGTTTTACATCAAATAGCAATCAAGAAGCTATTTTTCCTAATTTCTAAATTATAACTTAATAACTAATTTAATCACATAATAAACTATACATATATTCATATACCTATTTATATACACATATATACTATATATATCTATACTATATATATATATGAACCTGGTAGCAAATTCACATGTCTATTCATTTATATACTGTCTTTTTTTATAATTCTTTTTGACGAAATCAGTATACAAATTTGCATTCTATAACTACATCATTGAACATAGATTAACACAGGATTACAAAATAAACTGGCAAAACTTAAAAAAATTGTATATGTGAAAAAAAACAGAGACACACAGAAAGACGCCCCATGGAAGACCGAGAGGGGGAAGCTTTCCTCCGTTCTTGTGGATAGTAGGCAAGTACAAGCCTTATTGCAGATAGCAACTCTGCAGATCTCAAAGAAGTTGACTTTTCCCAAAGCCAATTCATTGCTACATCCACTCAAAAGATCCGTAGGCTTCGTTTGGGAAGAAAGATTGGGTTGAGTTTGGAGTTATTTTAAACACAAAAAGATAAATAAATTTTTTAGCTTAATAAGATAAAGTATCACATCTAACTCATAATTATTATATTTTTTCTTTTACAAAAATTAAAAAAATCAAAAAAAATTTCTCAAACAAGACTTTTTAATCCCAAGTTAAATTATCAAAAAGTTAACACACTTTCCAAAATTATCTTTCAATGGCTGGAAAAAAAATGATATAAATTTTAAATTTTCTACTAAATAACTGACCAAATATTTCGATCGAGTGAAATGATTGTTTTTATAGGCAAATGTGAAATACAAATAAACTCAAAATTTTAATAATTTAATATTCAATAAATAAATAATTTTTCAGAGCTAATAAAAAAGCAATGGAAAATATAACAAACTTAAGTTACTATTCAACAAATGATCGACTATGACTCTGCAAACTAATTGATGAATTGGGGATTTCCTCCATTCTTGTGTTTGGGTTTTTCTTTGAAGTTTTCTGTTACAATGGGATGTTTTGAGAAGTTGGTAAACAGTTGACTTTTTAGCTTTTTTTAGTTTATTTGTCTTTTTGTGAGTAAGTTATGTGAGAGGTGATGTGACCTAAAATTAGTAAAAAATTGAAAACTAACTTTTTATTAGCTTCTCAAAAGAGCACAATATATAAGAGAGAGAGAAAAAAAATATTATATGCAATGGCAGAGCTAGTGTAGGGCTAGGGGCATGTGTCTTTGAAGTTTTAATAATTATATTAGTACTCATATGTATATATACTAGCGTATGCCCGTGCCTAAAGGTTCGGTATAAATAATATTAAGATTAAAATGCAGTTACAAAAATATATTTAACAGACTGTACTCTACAATTCCAAACAAATCAAATATAAAAAAAAATTAAATATCAAATAATGCACACCAGCCAGTACTCTGCAATTTAAAAGAAATTAAATCTAAAATGCACACCAGTTAGTGCTACTCCTGCCAATCAAATTATAACTATATAAGAAAAACAAACATTATGTTGTCAAGACCCACGCCTAACAACACAAAAAAGAAAAACAAATACATATCAGTTTAAGGTTTAGAAACACCAATCCAAATAAATTGAAAACTACGTAAATAAAAAATGAAAAAGAAACATAACAAAGAGAAGATTGTGAAGATCATCAAACCTGCAAGAGTTTCGAAATGAAAAGGACAAAAAAAGAAAAAGAACAAAGGGAAGATTGCGAAAATCATCAAACTTGCAAGAGCTTCGAAGCAAAATTCAAACAATCCAATTCTTCTTATCAGGTTGCTTGAACATTATATTTAGGTACGTAAACATATATTTTAGTAACAAATAAATCATATTATTAGTAATTTAAAAATTAAAGAAGTCAATTCTATTATTAGGTAGCTAAATAAGCCAGAAATATTATAAAAATTATATTACAGTGGTACCTAAATAAGCCAGAAACATTATATTTAGGTACCTAAACATATAATGTTAGATACCTAAATATATATTATTTGTCATAATATATATTTATTATAAATCTTCAACCTGTGAAGCCAGAATTGAGCTTCACCAATCATCAAACCTGAAGATCATCATACGCTAGATGAATCTTCAACATATTTGGTGATATGTTGCAACCTGTTACATTGAAATTGAGATCTCCATTTCTTGCCACAAATGGAGAGGAGCCAAACCAGAGCAGCTAAATAAGCTTATCTGTCAATAGGTTTGAGTTAAGAATTGCAAAACTCACAATACTTTTCTCATATATGATAATATGAGCAGAAATGGGCTTTTCTCCGAAAAACTATGCAAGCTTACACATGTATTTCAGCACCTAAGTCAATAACTCAACTTGACTAAAAAGATTAGCAATCAAATGGAACAAACAGATTTATTATAACCATTATAGACCTCAATTCCACCAACAAACAACACACCCAAATGTATATAATTCCTCTTACCAAGCCTGAATTCACCTCCAAATTCAGACCCAGCTTACCAAATTACCTCCAATGACAACGACCCACCAACAAAACTACTTCTATTAAGTCTTAAAAGTTTTAGCCCAATAAAAATTCTATTTTTTCTGGCAATAACAAACACAAATGAGTACTCTGTTACTCTGGATATATGATCAGAGGTTAATGAAAGAAAAACAATAAGGTTTTTTAGTTCTTAATAGTAATCCTATAAAGAATAAAAATATTATAATAACAGGTATAGTGAGCTAAAACTTTATGTAAGTAGAATTTTCCTTTCATTTTATTAGGCAGTTCAAAAAATGTTTTAACTTTTTGTGTTCATAGAATTACACTGCCTTCGTGCTTGTTGTTGACTTGAATTAGCAAGGAGTCAGTTACAGTAAATTGGCAAGGAGTTGGTTATATTGTACTGTAAATCTTCTTCCATCTATGACATTATTTATATTTGTGGTATATGATTGTAGTTGGGAGGCTTTAAATGCATCCTAAAATTTTAAGTGCATTTAGAGCTTGCCCTATAATAATTGTATGCATACCTAGGATAAATGACAAATATACCAAGTAATTCATGGTTTCATATATTGATTTTTGGGAAATTTAAAAAAGAAAAAAAACTTCAAAATTTTGACCTCGGTAACAAATCAATCCTAACTTGAAATTATTTTAATTCTAACCATTCATTTCTATGGGCCATTTAAACAGTCTAACAATTTTTTTTCCTTTATATTGGTGTTGATAGTCATTTGCTACCCTTACCATGATCCATCACTACCCCCATCTCTTCTCCCCATCTACCACTACTCCTCATTTTCCTCACCTCACTACTACTCATTTCATTCCTTTCTCAATTCATAAAAATTCCAATAAAAAAATATGAAGTGCTTTCTGAACGAACCTTTAAACATGAAGCAGAGATGGTTTATTTTGTATCTGCACCAACACAATTTTGTATCTACACCAACACAATTGAAGCAAATAAAATTAAGATATAGGTAAGTAAGTCCCAGCTTTTTCTCACAGTATAGAAACATTCAACTTCTTTTAAGAAAATTCAGCAAAAATTCAGAGCATTCATTTCTAACTTGAAATTATTTTAATTCTAACCATTCATTTCTATGGGCCATTTAAACAGTCTAACAAATTTTTTCCCTTTATTTTGGTGTTGACAGTCATTTGCTACCCTTACCATGATCCATCACTACCCCCATCTCTTCTGCCCATTTACCACTACTCCTCATTTTCTCACCTCACTACTACTCATCTCATTCCTTTCTCAATTCATAAAAATTCTAGTAAAAAAATATGAAGTGCTTTCTGAACGAACCTTTAAACATGAAGCAGAGATGGTTGGTTTATTTTGTATCTGCACCAACACAAAATAAAATACATTACCTCTATCTCATTTGTAAATTGTGTTTTTTTATTTTATTTTTAATTACATGATTGTGAATGTATATAATTGGATTGGAGTATATAATAGATATTGGGTGAATCATAATTATGAATGAGCCATAGCCAAAATTAACATTTGAGCCAATTTTGATAGTTGTATTGTTTAGAAGGTAAAAAATACACATTGAAATAAGATTGTGTTAACACATTTCAATTCAATAAATTGGCCTAACTTTGTTAACATTATGCTCTACTTCTTTTTAACATTCTTATGTATGGAACCGAAACCAATTTTTAAGAGAACTTATGGAACTATCTTGTTTGCTTTCAATAAATGTAATCTGTTTGTGAAGCTTCATGCTTTATGCTGAAAACCTTTAGTCTAATAGTTTTTATGCTGTCCTTTCTATCAACTCATATCTTATCTGATTCTTTTCATGAACTATATTCAGACAGATGTTTTAATTGTCTAATTTAAATACAATGGGCTATTTCTTTCTCACTATAATTCTAATTTTTAACAATCAAATAAAAACAAAAGATCACAGAACATTACTTTGCATGTTAAAAAAGGAAACTCAATTCACACATTTATCAAAATAACCCAAATCATTTATCAAAACACTAATCATATTTGAAACACTTCAATCTCATTGATACTTTATTTGGTTCACTGGAATGAGATAAATGATGATTCCCATTGCAATGAATTTTTCATTATTCTTTTAATCAACCAACTATGAGAAGTGTAAGGAATCTTTGCACTTTATTATAGAAGATTAACACATAGTGAAAAAAAAATGTAATGATAGGAAAAATCCAAAAATCAGCAAATTTGACTATCCAAGCCTATAAACAACAATTCCTATTTAGCAAAGTTGAGAGCTCTATCCGCTAAACAACAATTTCCAACAACACATAAAACATATGTTAAAAAACTTAAATCCCATCCCAAAAATGTCTGATTTCCTGAGATGTGAAAACAACAAAGAAAAACAACCCATTTCCATTATTCATTCATAATCAACAATGATTCAAGATATAATTATAGCCTGCTCAATCCATTTTAAAAGCATAACAACAAACTAAGCATCACTGTAACAATGTAATAAATATATTTAAAAAAAAAAAAAAAAGGTCGAATGTAACAACCAATCTTCAAAACAAACTAAAATAGATATGAATGAATAATGAAATGAAATGAAATGATGGGTGTTGAAGGTGGGGGTAGGGAGAGGGCTTCGAGCGAGGAAGTTACATATTAGAGCCGTTGGGGTGGGAAGTGGTTTTTTGGCTAAATGTCATATAAGACTGTGTATTTTCCTACCTCTTCATTTGGTTTTCCCCTTTGGCTTGACACACTTTTAACTTGGAGCACGAAACTGATCAATTTTGCAATATGCATTCATCGGACTGGACCAAACAGTTGAATATAGTTCTCTAGTTGTGTGTAAACTTGGTGTTTTATCCAGTTCTTGAAAAACCACTTTGACTTAAGGTTATATTAGTTGCTAAAATCAGAGGGCATAAGTTTTGCTATTTTTTGAATACATACTTGGGTTTTATATAGCCAAATAGAAAGCCAACTACAATTAAAAAATAATATAAGCAAAAAGCCACAACTATATAAGAAGCCAAAAAGCAAGACAATCCATTTCAATTATCACAATCTAATTTACCGGATTAATAAATGATACTGATTACTTGAAAGTAGAAAAATGAAAGAAAAAAATAGGAAAAACACAACCCATCATTGGATTATTAATAGGAAAAACAACCCCAAAATGTCTGATTTCCTGATTAATCCCTAAAATCAATCAATTTCAATTATAACTTGCTTAATACAATTATAAACTGCTTAATACATTCATAATCAAAAGCATGAACAACAAAATGATTCAAAAATTATAACCTGCTAAATACAGATTTATGGATAAATAATTCAAAAGCATGAACAAAAACAATGTAACAATCAACAACAATAACAATATAACATGCTTAACACAATCCACAACAGGTGGGTATGGAATTAACTTGGAATTATATTTAAATGAAAAAGAAGAAAAAAGTAAAATTATATTTCATTCATATAATTTTAGGGTGTATCATGTACAGACACTAAAAATTCTTGGTTCAAAAGATTGGTATTATCAAAATTGGTTTTCTTCTATAAATTGAAATTCAACAAAACTAAGATGAGTAATATAGAGTAGGGATGAGGTTGCCAATTAAAATTTTATTCAAGTCTAAGCATATGGAAAAAAAAAAAAAACAAACAAACAAACAAACAAACAAAACAAAACAAAACAAAACAAAACAAAAACAAAAAAAGAATCTCAGTCAGGAGTTTAATTTTTTAATTTAGAAATTGTTGATCAGTCAAGCACTCAGATACATAACTGATGTCAGAAGTTTAATTTTTTAAGGCAAGAAAGTGATGCCCTCAACTTTGATTATGTTCACAAATTAAACTTGCAACTCAGTTATTGTTCAATCACTCTTCTTGGACAGTAATGGATAAACAAAAATGATGACAGGTTATCTAACAAAGATATACATAACAAAGAAAAACGCAAGAATGATGATTACATAGGTTATATAATCTATATTCTAACTAATCATCCCTTCAAGAAGATGGCAAACAGCCGTATTATGATTGTCTATTTGCTTTAGTTTTCATTGCTCTTCTGGCCAAAGCAGCGGAGAATGAACCTACTTTGACTTGTTCACCAACTAATAGATTGTAGTTTAAATCATGAAAAGAGACATGAAACCATATAAATCATAAAACCATATAAGTTCACCAACAGTTTTCTTTACTTCTTTTACACATCGGGACATGATTTTTAGGGGAAAAGAGACCCAAAAAAAAAAAAAAAAAAAAAAGAGAGAGAGAGAGAGACAGAGAGGGAAAAAGATGAGGCAATTCAAACCATATAAAACGTCTTAACCATGAACACTAAAAAATAAAGCCAATCTCCAAAGATATCTTAATAGCACTTCCAAACACAATCAGACTCCAATCAAAATTAAGTGAATTCCTGTAACAAAGCTAATTAATCCAAGAACTTGACACATTTCAATGAAGCATCTTCTAAAACATATCTTCTAAAGCACATCTTATTATTACTATTTTTTTTGTAATTATTCATGAAACAAACAATAGAAACCAATATGGTGGATACAAACCAAAATGTATATAAAAAAGAATGTAGTGAAATCAAGCTACAACCAAACTGCAAAATTAAGACAAAAACACAAATCCAAATCCTCCAAACAACACATTTCACCAAATCAAGCTCACTACCAGAATTGTGCAACTAAATAAGAAAATACGGGATAGGATTGTGCAACAATACATACCAAAACAAATAAAAGACAGGATACCCTTTATTGGTTTTGTTTCATATGGTAAAATAGCCCATTTTGTTTTCATTAAATCAAATATTTCCTGCGTTGCCTGCGTTTCAAACCCTTAGAAACACAAATACAAACACAAACACAGCCCTTTAGATGAGAGAAAACAATTGTCTTGATTAATCCATTTCATGAGATGAGAGAAAACGACTCAGAAAATTTCCATAAATGATTAAAAAACATGAAGAGAGTGAGAGTGAGAGTGAGAGTGGGGGGACTGAGACCTTGAGGGGAAGAATACGACGACGACCACCGAATCAACAAAGAGCCAATGAAGCAACAAAGAACCACCGAAGCAATGATGATGAATGAGTTTGAATACAACCACTGTGGCAAAGAAAGAGAGAGAAACAGTGTTGATGAAATGGGTTTTAGGCGGTGAAGGGGGAGTGAAATGGGTTTGAAATGTTTTCAACTTTCAAACTATATCCAACGGTGAAATGAACAATCTCAACCTTTAAATCCATAGGATAGATGTTCCATTGGGATTCAAACCCACTTCAATTAAACTAATGTAAAACAATGAAACTCTCAACAACCAATTCCAAAGACTTTTGCTTGAACAGTATGATACTGTGAAGGGCCTATTCGTGAATTCTATAATTTTGTTAAGGGCCTATTCGTTGAAATAAAAAAATGAAATACGGTTTAGATTTAAATGAGACAAAATATAAAAAAAAAAAAAAAATAGTTGATAATTGTAAGAAAAAATTAATAAACCATACTTATAAATTTGATTTTAATATACCCAATTTGATTTTAATAAACCCAAATTTTTATAAACCAGACTAAAAAATTTGATTCTTGCTCCCCCCACCGCACCCAAATAATGATAATTGTAAGAAAAAATTAAAAAACCAGGCTTATAAATTTCCTACACAACTAACCAAAACAATGATCAATCACAAACTGTAAATATCAAACAAAATGTTTCAATCACAAATTGGACAATCTAATGGTTCAAATTTTGACACAGGTATAAAAGTCACATCCGGATTCAAAAAGCCTCTTGCCTTATTATATAGATAACTACAAAACTATAAGAACATAAAAGAAACAATATTGCACTATAGTTCCTATTTATCAATTTTAATCACTTTTGTAGGCATAACTCAAAAGAGTAGTCCCAATAACTGACAGTGTTTCCTACATTGTCTTAAAAGGTACATTTTCACAACCATCAATAAATGCATCTTTAGATGGGAGCCTTCAGCCAATGAAAACTGAAACCTAACATGCACAGCAATATGTTTCTAGAGATTGTTAGTTCCACTAAAAGAATTGACAAATTTTAGTTCCCAATATAGATTAGACTTTATGTTTCTCTTGATACCATGAGCAGCACCAAACCATGGCATACACCAGAGGAAAAGTGTGCCCCCTACTATGATGAGATAGAGAGAGCAATTATTTGAACCCAGGTCTCTTCAAAACAAATAAGCATAATTAAACCAACAGGAAATAAATAAATAAATAAAAGGTTTAGTTTATAGCAGGAAAGAGTTTAGAGGTTGTTTTGCATAATTCATTGCCATTGCCTGGTGCTTTTATGATTATTTTGCTATACGTGTTCTCTTTAATAAGCGCAAATTATTTGCATGGTTCAAGGCTAGTCCAACAATTATGCTTAATTTATTCATTAAAAATCGATAATAAATCACAATGAATTATTAATACAAAGGGTCTAGTACAACTTAGGTGGAGGGCAAAGAAGGCCACCTTCCACAGGGGGCTGAGCAGAAAAGAAAGTACTATTTACACCAACAATAACAATGACGAAATAAATAAATAAACAAACAACTAAATAAAACCCATGAACCTTTCATACATGTCTGAACCACTTTCACATGAACCTCAAGCTGCATTGTAACAAACCAATAAAACTAAGATATACACACCTATAAGGCTTGATTTTCAGTTCAATTTGGTGTAACAATGTCTGTATCAAGAAATGAACCAACTGAACAGGTTCTGATATGACCATACCCTAAGCTTGCACCAGAGCAAGTGCCTTGAACTAAACCAAACTAAACTAATCCTACCAACTAAAGCCTTTATAAGTCTCAGATTGCAACAGATGAAATTGAACCCCTGGATGGCAAATTTGATCTCAGAGGAAATTGAACCCCAGTAGTCACAATACTCCTACTCAATCCAACTCAACTTGTAACACCATTTAGATATTTTATTTTTTACATTAGTTCTAGCATGTGGATAGTTTGTCTTATAGCACAATCAACAGTGAATATAAGAGAAAAAAGGATTGACAATGCTTTTGTGCTCGCACTGGCTGATTTTTGACATTGGTTTTCTTTGAGGGTTTCCCTCTCTTGACACAGAAATCAGTCAACTATAAATTGATTTTTAAAGATCTGGAAGTTATCTTCAACCTTTGTTAGATTATCTTGTTGCCTTTCTTCTGTTGTTTCTCATGGCAGGAGAGGATATCCTCCTGTCTTCTCCTTATCATTACACCAATAAATTTAATCTCAAATCAAACATCAACAAATAAATAAATAAAACTATTAAAAAGTATAAACTAAATTTCCTTAAGTATCTCATAAACAAATCGCACAAATATACCTGATTCCAAACCTGTGTGATTCTACCACTAAGAAAATTACATGTGACGGTAATAAAATTAGATTGTATTCATCCAAATGAATTAATAATGCTGCAATGTTCTAAACTATTAAAAAACCAGGCTTATAAATTTACTACACAACCAACCAAAACAATGATCAATCACAAACTGTAAACATCAGACACAATGTTTCAATCACAAATTGGACAATGTTTCAATGTTTCACCAAATCAATGTTTAAATGTTTCAATCACAAAAATTAATGTTGAAATTAATTAATTAATTATAAAATTAGATTAGAGTTTAGTAAAGACTAAAGATTAGAGATTAGAGATTATAAAATTAGATTAGAGTTTAGATTAGATTAAAGATTAGAGTAGATTAGATTAAAGATTAATTAGAGTAAATTAGATTAGATTAAAGATTAATTAATTATAAAACCAGGCTTAATTAATGTTTCAATCAAAAGATTAGAGTAGAGATCATTATCAGTAAAGACTAAAGATTAGAGTAAAGATTATCCAAAAATTAAAGATTAGAGTAAAGATTATCCAAAGATTACCCAAAGATAGAAATATAAACACTAAAGAAAAAGCCCAGGTTTGCTCACCTGAACCGTATGTATACCGGATTATTTCTTTGTTGAACGCCATTGTTCCCTTTTGCAGTCCCCTTGTTCCTCTTTTGCAACGGCTCTGTAATTGTTGATGAAGATTGGGAGAGAGAGGGAGGAAGAGAGAAGACAAAGAGAGTAATACGGGGTTTGGGGTTCAATCGCCAGCAAGGGTTGGGCGGAATGGGCTCCGATGGAGGTAAAGAGAGAGAGGGGGTGCCGTCGTCAATATTCAAGGGTGTGAGGGAGAAAGAGAGAAGATGATGAGAGGGAATGGGCTCTGACAGGGAAGGTTGGGCTCTGATGAAGAGGGAGGGGGAGAGAGAGAGAGAGAGGGGGGGGCTGTGTGTTTTCAAAATTTGAAATCAAAAAAGAGAAATGGGAGAGACAAATGGGAGTGAGAGAGAGAGAGGGTCTGTTGAAAATGAGAGAGACAAATGGGGTGAGATATTTTGAGCCCTTAGATTAAATCAATCTAATGGTCCAAATTTTGACACAGGTAAAAAAGTCACATCCGGATTCAAAAAGCCTCTTGCCTTATTATATAGATATGTATATTATATTATATATATCTTTTATAAAATTATAATAAATTTTCTTTCTGATTACAAGGAACTTATTAAAATAGGTTGTTCTATTATACATCTCTAAAAGGGTATATTATATATAAGTTATGATTTTAGGGTATTGATATTATAAATTTTTATAACCAAACTATTCATTCATAGCTAAAATGACTATTATATAAATTATAATCAAGCAATACATCTTCAATTATAAAAATTAAAAATTAAAAGAAAAATCACAATAGGTCATAACTAATATCAAAATAAGTCATAACTAACCATTACTTGACATATAACCAAAATAACAACTATAAGAAGTTATAATTAAGTTATGTCCAATATTATAATGTGTCATAATTAAAGACCATGAAAATCATAACTGCAGCATATGATAGACATTTTTTTGCAATGTGTTTTACTAAAATATATCATTTGTATCTCAGCTCATCTTTTTCTTTTTCATTTTTCTTTTTTTCATTTTTTATTTTTCAATCCACCTAAAATAGTTACTCCCCAATATTTGCATAAAATTTAACCTTAAATCATTTAGTTTAAAATTCACATTTATCCAAATGGACTCTTAATATTTAAGTTTAGTAATATCCCATTATTATTTATTATGAGAAAAAAAAAAATCAATGTTGTCATTAATTTGTGCCTCCTCTTCATTGAATTCCTAACTCCACCACTAGTTATATGATGTGTATATTTAATATTATATTGAATAATAATGTAACAATGTATACAAGACATCTTTATATAGGAGGAGAGAAATCTAAATATGGTAATCCTAAGTGTGATAATGAATATAGTATGGTATATATGATAGATAGAATATATAGTTACTATATTTAACACCCCTTCAAACTCAAGTAGGGATACCAACTTGAGTTTGGAGAGAGAAACTAAAACTAAAAATAAAATAAAACATGGATAAATCCAAGGCAAATAGATTACAAAGTCCAAATGGGAGTACATGGATGCTTGAGATAGATTAGAGGCTGGAGCCGAAAGACAGTTTATGGTTGTATCAGACCGTTATAGAAGAAGAACGGGTCTTGAACTAGCAAATGTGGTACACATGTAACTTATGAAGTGGTACTAAACAGTGATAGCAACAGATGAAGAAGTGCACCAGAGGGCAACTTGGAAATGAACCATGTGTGCCAAGAGGACAGCTTAGAAAGGAACCATGTGTGCCAGAGGGAAGTTTGGAAAAGAACCATATGCTCCAAGAGGTGGCTTGGAAAGGAACAAAATGCGACATGGGGGCGGCGTAAGTAGTGCGCCAAGTGGGTGGTTTAAGGTAGTGTGCTAAGGGGGCAACTTAGGGAGTGCGGCAAGGAGGCAACTTAGGTAATGCGCCAATGTGGTGGCTTGGGTGGTTTGCATGGTGTATAACATGCTCACCATGATATAAGTATAATATACCCCTCAAACTCAAATAGGTTTGAAGATAGAAACATATTTGAGGTTGAAATAGAGAGAAAGACAAAATGGAGCAAAAGTATAAAAAAAAATAGATTGCGAGTAAAAAAATATATATATGATAGAGATATTTGGGATAAAAATAAAATAATGGAAAGAGGAAAAGATTACTACGAAGTGATACTGAAAGGAAAATATGGCAGGGGAATGGGTTGATATCGCGTTAAAATCTTCAAGAGAGAGAGAGAGAGAGAGAGAGAGAGACTATTATATGATATGTATATTCAATATTATGTTGAATAATAATGTAACAATGTATACAAGACTCCTTTATATAGAAGAGAGAAACCCAAGTATGGTAATGAATATAGTATGGTATGTATAATAAACAGAATATATAGTTATTATATTTAACATTCCCAATGGAGAAATTGTAGAGACAAGAATGCAAAGAAATTGCAAAAAGGTTGGGAAGGGGCAGGAAAGTGGGAGAGAAGGAAAGTTGGTTATAATGTGATAACTATTTGCCATAAATGAGTAGAACAAGAGTACAAAGAATTACTTGTGGATTGGTTTTGCAAATAAACAAAGTAATGAAATTATTTAGACTATAAAGAATGAGTCGTAGAGAAGTTGGTTATAATGTGATTATTATTTGCCATAAATGAGTAGAATAAGAGTACAAAGAATTACTATGGATTGGTTTTGGAAATAAACAAAGTAACAAAATTATTTAGACTATAAAGGATGAGTCGTAGAGAAGTTGAAGTAGTTAATGTGTGTACGGTTTTCAAGATGTGATTTAGTTTTAGGGTTTTTTTTCTTTTTTTAATTGAAGAATGGTAAACTACAAAGATAAGAAAAAATGAGTTTTCTTGAAATGATAAAGAAGGATTCTTTTGAGGAAACATATACTTATGTGTGTATATTATAGATATAAAAAGTCACATTACATATATTTTATAATGTTGAAGATTCATGATCATAGCTATCCATGTATTATTATTGTTTAGAATTATTGGGATTTCTACTGGACATTCGTGTTTATCCCACGTTGTTAATCATTTTTCAAGTATGATGTTGAAGAGTTGTTCAAAACCAAAGTGTCTGTTAAATTGTTAACCAAGAGACTTGATATTTGTCGGTGGAATGCCATGTTATGTAAAGAGGGTTAACCCCTTGTATTTCATTTGTTTATTTTCAATGTAAGTCTAACGGCACGTATTGGCAATTTAAGCATTTCATTTATCAAATAAACGAGAGAGAATTATTCTTGCTTCCGCTTTCATTGATGTAGAAATGGACTTTAATTAAGGATTTGATAATGATTCCAGTTAATAAAAATTGCGGTGTTACATTATTTTTTTTTTTGTTGTTGCTCTATTTGAACTATAAAAGATAAAGTACTCTAGTCTCAAATCATGAAGGAGTAAAATGAATTTTACCCTTCATATATTTTTCAGTGACTAAGACAATTAATGAATCTTATATTTTTGCTTTTCCTAATAAAAATTTATTTAGTTTCAGCAATCAAAAAAATTTCATTATAGAAAATTGAATAAATTAACATTGTTTATGAAAAAATTAGTTGAAATTTTAATGAAAATGGTTAAATTAAAACAAAATTTATTATTATGGAGAATTAAACTTTTTTGAAAATAGTTTATAAAATGTAAGAATTACTTGTCTATATTAAAACTTGATATGATTTAGTAGTAATTTTCAAAGTAAAACTATAACACCCACCTCCTTGATTACCTGTTAAATCTGAAGGTTACCTTAATTATGTGCTTCTATGTGATTTATATGCTTATATGTGTGTTAATTATGTGCCATGAATTATTTGAAGTATGTTTTGATTGACAAATATGTTAATGTGTGAAAAAGACCTGTCTGATTCGTTAAATTATAAGGTTAAAAATTAGATGTTGGACTAGGTGGTTAGAGCCTAATTCACCTTAATCAGATTAAGATTGGGTTAAGTTAAATTAGATTCTGGTGAGGATTGACTTGATTTAAGTGATTGTGATTTAAGTTGAGTTAAGCTTAAAATTTGATTAAAGAAAATGTAAGCTAGATATTTGTTATGTGGGAACTCAATAATAAGTAAAGGTAAGTAAAGGGAGAGAGAGTTAGAGTTTGTAGAGGCAATTCTAGAAAAAAAGAGAGATAGAGCTCAAGAAAGAAGAGAAGAGAATCAAGGGGCTTAGAGCAAACCTTAATCAATTCCACAATCAAGGTAAGAATTTTTGTCTAAACCCATGAGATTAAGTAAATGTATCCTTGAGATTTTAGGGTTTGAGTTGAATTGAGGAGTTGGGAGGTGTAGGTTCATGTTATAAACCCTAAAGGGACTTGTAGAAATAATTCCAAATCTTCTCATACATGTCATCTTTCATGATCAATTACTTGTTTCTTGCATGATCCTTGAAGATGGAGGATGAAACTCCATAGATTTTGAGTTGGGAAGTTAACATTTACATAGTTGTTGATTTTTGGCCATAAATTCTAGAGTTTGATCTTGTTGTATAGCAAATGAGCTTTGTTTTGAAACCATGGTTTAGGTTAAAGTTAGAACTTTCTTATTCAACTTGTTTTTGTGAGTTTTGGGTTTTGATTTGCATGAATTTGGAGTTGAGTTTGCAAAAATTGAGCTTCAAACTTAGAGCAGATTTTCGGACTGTGTTTCAACCCAGACCGCTCGTGCGGCCTGGCCACCGCACGAGTGGCCAGCCTCTCTTTTAGCCAAAGGGTTAATTACACTAATAGTCCCTATAGTTTGGGACTTGTGTCACTTTGGTCCCTGACTTTTCAATTGTGACACATTTAACCCTGAATGTTGAATCTTGTTCCAAATAAGGACAATTGAAAATATTATTAGATTTTTCAAGAGTAAAATCGTCAATTTGATAAAATATAAACTAATTTGACAAAAATAAATGTCAAAAAAATATTTTTAATTTTTTTAAAATTATTTTTATCCACCAATGATAAAATTATGTGAAATTAATAAAAATTACATGATTAATTTTTTAAAATTAATTTTACATGATCATCATCGAAACACATAATAAAAATTAATTTGGTAAAAATAAATAAATAAATGTCTAAAAGAGTTATCAATTTTACATAATTTTATTTTTAGTAGGTAGAAATAATTTTTAAAAATTCAAAAATATTTGTTTGACATTTATTTTTGTCAAATTAGTTTATATTTTATCAAGTTGACAATTTTACCCTTGAAAAATCTAATTATATATTCAATTGTCCTTATTTAGAACAAGATTCAAAATTCAGGATCAATTGTGTCACAATTGAAAAGTTAGGGACCAAAGTGACACAAACTCCAAACTACAGGCACTATTTGTGTAATTTGCCCTTAGCCAAAATTGCACACTGCTTCACCACCGCTCGTGCAGCCAAAGCCACCGCACGAGCAGCCCAGGCCACCGCACGTGCGGCCAACAGGGCAGATTTAGCCTGTTTTTCTATCTATGTCTCAAATTGTTGGGCCTCCGTTTACATGTTTTTCACATGGTTTTCATGTGGATTCGCATCTTATAAACATGAAGGAAATTAAGGAACAAAACGGAGAGATTTAATGACTAAGTAACGAGTGACTAAACCAGTGAGACAGTATATTAAACCATTGTGCTTGTTTATTTTTATATAGGTCAGACATCGTATCTGTCACGACCCAAGCCCGGCCCTATGGGTTTAGCACCGTAACCGGCCAGTAATCTGAGATTACCAAAGGCCTGCTTAACAGTAATACAGTAAAACAGAGTACAGGGCCATGGCGGAAGCCAATACAGTAAATAAGCAATGTCCAATGAGCTGTGTCAGTCTGTATGCAAAAAGATTTTTCATACATTCAAACAGTTCAGAACGGTACAGTCTATACAATCATTTACAAACATTCAGTACGGGGACTTAATCCCTATCAAACAGTACAGTAACGGTCTATCAGTCGATACAGTAAGCAAAACAGAACAGTGCAATAAAGGGGAAAGCTAGAACACCCCTAAGCCTTTGCATAACAGGCTCGGAACCTCGCAGTGAGGCACAGTGGTTGGCTGACAAACGAAAGCTTGCCTGACGCTCCTAGCGGCGGTCTGGTGCCTGAACACCTACATATATATATGAGCAGTGAGCTAAAGCCCAGTGAATAACATAATGCGTAAAGAGGTTATGAATGAATGTCCTTACAGTAATGAAACAGTTCATTAAACAGTATGTCAGTCTTTCAGTATTTCAGTCAATCAGTCATTCAGTTTGTGGCTCATATTTCAGGCCATAACAGTTATTCAGTCAAAACAGTGATATGTGGTACATCCATTAGCCTATAAACAGTAGGTCCAAAAGGACCGGGTCTTAACAGACCCAACAGTAATGATGGCCATCAGTCAGTAAACAGTATGGTTCCACAAGGGAACCGACAGAGCTCTGTAACAGTAACAGTAAACAGTAGGTGCTAAGGATGCCACAGTACAGTTCGGAAATAAAGGACATACATTCATTCAGTAATTAATTCCAGTTCAGTAAACAGTTCGGTAAACAGTTCAGTAAACAGTTCGGTAAACAGTATTCGAAAGATAACCATTTGAACATATCTTTACACAATTGTTACTCACAGAGTTCTGGGCTACAGTAAGCTAGAGCGTCTCCTCGAAAGCCAACCCTACACAGTATACAGGATGAACACACACTAAGCTATACAGTTGGGAAAGATCAATAACTTAATCCCTAATTTGCCTCGGTGTGTTCTACATCTATATCCTCATTAAGATGCCTTAAACTAGGCCTAAGAATGCCTAGGATGGGATGAGGATGCAAAAATACACTTGGAAGGCATTTTTCAAAAGTTGCTGAAAATAGGAGCCTCGCTCGAGCGAGCCTTCCTTCGCTCGAGCGAGCTTCCAAAATCAAAGGCTTCGCTCGAGCGAGAAATCCTTCGCTCGAGCGATCTGATGAAACAGTAAAAGTACTGGATGCTCGATTTTTACGCTCGAGCCACCAATCCTTCGCTCGAGCGTAGCTCAGAGGAAACCTTGGTCGCTCGAGCGAGGAATCCTTCGCTCGAGCGAAGAAGCCAAATCTGGAATTTCCAGATTTGCCTTCCAAGCTCAAACCAAGCATTCCCAACTCAATACTCGACCTCTTGGGCTCAAATTCTGGGAAATCCATTCCAAAACAATGTATAACAAGTTTCAAAAGCCAATTTGAGAATTCGAGTCCCAAAGGTGAGTCAATTAAAACCATTTTCAAACCCATTTTCAAGAATAAACTTCAAACATGCCATGCTTGAGTTTCAAACCAAATTAAACCTTCAATTCTTGCTCTAATGAGCTCAATACTTTGAAAACAAGATGAGAGCATGGACTTATACATAAATGTGAACATGCATGCAACATTTAGCCATGAAATCAACTCAAACTTCAACAATTCAAGCATGCATGTAAGATATGTGCTATAATCCAACATAATTGAACTAAAACAAGACTTAGTTCTTCAATTAAACATGAACCATGCATGAATCCACTTAATGACACAATCAAGAGGGTGAGATTCATACCTAAGTTCCTTAATTACTAGTCTTGAGGTTCAATTTGCCAATACACACTTCAATTCTTCATGTTCCCCAAAGTGTAGCCAAAATCTCCCTCAATTTCTAAACATACAAGATGAATTCACTCAAGTCCCTCACTCTCTCTCTCTAGAATCGGTTGAGTGCAAGGAATGGGAGAAGAAATGTTTGATTTAGTGCATAAAGGCTCAATATAAGTGATTAAACAAGAGATCCACTCAGCATGGCAATTTGGTAATTAAGGCCAAGTTTGCAATTAACTCGTTTTAATCTAATTTAATCATTCCTAATCAATTTTCCGATAATTACACCATTAAATCACATAAATTTCGGTGATCGTAAAACACTAAATCATTTCCGATTCGGCCGCCGATAAGGCCTTCAATTTGCAGTTTAAACGTAAATACGAACAGATAAATAATCAATCAATTCGGTTTAACTTAGTTCCAGTTTTCAATCAGTCTGTTCAATTACCAATCATTATCAGTCTCAATTAACAGTAGTCAGTAATCAATCAGTCATTGATCGGTAAACGGTACGGGGTTGTTACAGTCTCCCCTCCTTATAAAGAGTTTAGTCCTCTAAACTCGAGTTAACATATAACAACAGAAATGATGCCTATCATAAAGGAAATCTTCACTCTATAACAGGAGCATAAACATAATGCACAGTAACAGAATCAGGATTCACGTATAGGGATTTGGGTTCGTATTAAAACAGAATCTTATGCACTTTCGGTTTTCAGTCAAAGACAGATTCGGATACATGTTCATTTTCATATTCTTGTTCAGATGCACAATTCTTGCATTAAGCATATGCAGTGCATTCATTAGTACTACTAGAGCAGATACAAAACATATACAATGCAGAACAGATACAATTATGGAACAGATACAGTTACGTGATGGTTATGAATAACCAGTTCCATGAAGGAATCCCGAATCCGGGTAACAGAACAGAACAGTGCAGAAGCTAAGCCTCCATGACGAGGCCTCCGGTACGAATAACAGAGTGCCAACAGATATAGGTTCCATAGAGGAATCTCCGATACCGGGCAGCTAACATATATTACACAATACCAAGAGTCACGAACATATAACAGAGATCAAACAATCGTTCAGTATACAGCATATAGCATTTCAGAAACAAAATTTATTTCGTGACACGGAACATGAATACAGTCGCACAGTAGTACATAGCAGATACAGTAGTAGTAGCAGTATCAGTACAGTGACAATACAATACAGTAGCAATACCAGTACGGTAACAGTAACAATACAGTAGTGACACAGTAACGGTGTCAGTAACAGTGCAGTAACAATACAGTAACGGTAACGGTGGCAATACAGTAACAGTACAGTAACAGTATAGTAGTATTCACCCTACTTATATCAAACACTTATCGGGGTTATAGATTTGCACTGGTTTCAGTTTCATAAGTAATTCCCCCGTTAAGTTACAGAGATTCGTTTCATTCAATTTCGAGCCTTTCGTTCAGTCTTTGTTCAATTCGGTTCTCAGTTTAGTAACCCATCACAGTCAGTCCAGTTCATTCGGGAGTTATCGGGAACATAAGGCGATTTTGTACATTACTCCCATAGCAGTAGGCAGAGTTCTGTAGTAATCATTCATTTACCATTTATCAGTTCCAGTCCCCACAGATTCAGTCATAACACATGTCAATTCGAAAGCAGTCATACAGATTACATATACATCCAGACAGCCAGAGTTCATGATCAAAACCCGTCTATTGTCAACAGATCTATCAGTTCTGAAGTACAGTAATCAGTAAAACAATCATTTCCTAGTCAAACCAGTCTATAGTCAAAACGGTATTACCGGGTAAGTAATCACATGGCATGTACCCAGTTTTCTCCATATTGTAAGCAAATAAGGTAATAGCTCCCAATAAGAGATTTCTCAAGTCAAATCGATAAAAGTTCGACTAGGTCATTTCAGATGTAAGTTCTGTCCAATCATAGCAAGTAAAAGTTCGAAGCATAAGCATCAAACATAAGTTCCATCAGTTACATAAAACGGTTTCATCAACCCATGGTTCTATCAGATAACAGTTCAGATCAAAGTTCCATTCTTATTATATCCAGATCAGTTAACATTAGTTCATACTCCATTCGTTTAGGTACACAGTCAGTAGTTTCACAATTTGTCTGAGTTCATCAATTATCAAACTTACATCAGAGTTCGGTACCATTACAATTCATATTAAGCAGTACCGGTCATATACTATGTGTTCCTCCCAATAAGTTTACAGATAAATGTACAGGCATGCAGTTATTCATATCGAGAGGTAAGCATCCCAGTCAATATAGCAGTTTCCAAATAAATCTTTCATAAGGCATATGGTATACGGTACTACATCACCCCAGGGTTCTTGGTGACACATAACAGTGAGTTGCCCTACGAGGGTTCCAATTCAGTCATACAGTCATTAAGGCGTAGGCTCGCAGGTTCAACCAAGCAGTCATGTCAATTGTCCATAACCACAATTCACAGTCAAGAGTTCATCGTTCAGGTCCTTATTCAGTCACACAATCCCGGAGCCATAGTCCCAACGGTTAACTCATCGAACAAATTTATCAATCATTCCGAGCAAGGGTACAGTCATATATGTGTATATTCAGAATCTACTAACAGTCCCAATACAGATTTCACAAGTTCAGTGTACAATACAAAATAGTTCCTCCAGATACAATAGTTAAGGTAACAAATCCGAAGTCTACTAAGTCTAATAACATCCTTAAGCAAAGGTATGCAGGTATGTACATAAGTCTAAACAGTCTTCATAACATAGGTAATTGTTAACATGAGGTTCACAGTGTTGTACATATAGTTCGCATCAACAGTAGATTTCGAAAGGTTCATTAACCACAGTCCATTCCTCTCAGTCTTAACAGTATTACAAGCATGGGAACATATATACCGGTGTGAGTTCAAAATCAGTTTCCATGTAGACATTCGTTCACAAATTCACAAGCAGAAGTTCATCTTCACATATCAGTATGGGTTCTTAATATCAGTAGTCTCACACACAAACAGATAAGGACACTGATGGGGTATCCTATTCATTCCCGTGGAATTTACCAAGAATTTCTGATTCGAAGCAACGTTGGCCGAACGTGATTCCAATCAGACTTTCAAGGTCATTCTACAAAGGCATGAGACTCTATAGTTTAACATTTCACAAAATAAGTTCCCACATATTCCCATAGTTCAACAGTTCCGGTACAGTTCAAGAGGTCACCTTCAATTGTTACAATACGGTACCAGGACCTAATTCAGCAAGTTCTTGCTGTTCACAAGTCCTAACAATTCTCAGTATATGGTTCATAATTCCAGTAATCCAATCGGTTCAGTCAATATGTTCACAGTCCATACCGAATTACGGGATACACGATTCCCACACAAACGTTCACACAAGCAATTTCACCTATTTAAGGTAATTCCCGCGTCAGTCATTTCAGTGTTCCGAGCATTCTCTGGAACTAGGGTCTAGATTTAGACTCATTATTATTCGGTTCACTTCGTGGGCAAGATTTAGGTAAGTGCCTTTCCTGTCCACGTCCTAAAGGAGTTTCGGCTGGGCGGCGACAACGCCCCAGTGGTATTTTCCACATACAGTACAGATAGGTATGTCATTATTCACATTGCTTCTTCGACCTTCATTGGTCCAAGTTATTGCCGGAGATTTTCCACTCACGGAGGTCGTTCAATTACCAGTCATTTTCACTTTCTGTTCCTTCTGTTTCATTCTTTCGGATTCAGTTAACGATGTTGATTTGGATATTTTAATGCTGCTACACTGGCTCAGGCATTATACTCTATCCAGGACATCCACACTTTGTCGGTTTAAAAAAAAAACGTCGATTCAGTCAACCACATTTAGGTCACGCCCACCTTCAGTTCTTTTCTAATCTTTTACAGCCAGTACCTATCATGTGGGGTGCCTATCAACTAGTTAGGTACATTTTACCTCATATTCGATCACAGTCTTATCACCTCACTCAAGGTGTTCAAACTCAGGTACTTTCCTATCTCAGATGCATTCGGGAAAGTATTTTTCGAAGAAAACTTCACATATTTTCTCAGTTTCTAAACCCAAGTCTTAGTTTTCAGCAGTTCGGTACCTTCCAGAAATTTCGGTGGTTTCAGTTTGTTGGGTTTCTGTATCAGTGTCATCAGATCATATTCAATTGGTGCAGGCACGTATGTCTGCCTTTATTCTCTCACAATCATTCATTCTTTTTAGCCTATTGATCCTCAGGTCGGAAGATCCAGTTTCGTCTACATTCCTCCCCCTTTCCCTTATTTACACACAAACAGGGTGATTAACAGTACAGGAGAGGTTCTTACAGATTTCACATTTCATTCCATATCAGACGTGTGTATACTTTTATTTCAATTCAGGTACGGTCACGTGACCCTTTACTTTCACACGTTCATTTTCTTATAGATTTCCACAGTCGGTGGCAACATTAGCATTACATGTTATTCCATTTAACTTCTTTAAGTATGCATATAGGTTTCACTTCATTTCACATAAACAGTACAGTAATCATAAACATAAACAGTTGCATACTTAAACAGTTTATCACATTAGCACATAATTTTTCATATCATAACCACACACACTTTTCATGTTCATGCAATGCCCTAATTTCTTTTCTAGGACATCCTATAGCTCATTTGGACACGTGTGTGCGGTATAACTCGTGGTAAGTATCGCTCTGATACCACTCTGTCACGACCTAAACCCGGCCCTATGGGTTTAGCACCGTAACCGGCCAGTAATCCGAGATTACCAAAGGCCTGCTTAACAGTAATACAGTAAAACAGAGTACAGGGCCATGGCGGAAGCCAATACAGTAAATAAGCAATGTCCAATGAGCTGTGTCAGTCTGTATGCAAAAAGATTTTTCATACATTCAAACAATTCAGAACGGTACAGTCTATACAATCATTTACAAACATTCAGTACGGGGACTTAATCCCTATCAAACAGTACAGTAACGGTCTATCAGTCGATACAGTAAGCAAAACAGAACAGTGCAATAAAGGGGAAAGCTAGAACACCCCTAAGCCTTTGCATAACAGGCTCGGAACCTCGCAGTGAGGCACAGTGGTTGGCTGACAAACGAAAGCTTGCCTGACGCTCCTAGCGGCGGTCTGGTGCCTGAACACCTACATATATATATGAGCAGTGAGCTAAAGCCCAGTGAATAACATAATGCGTAAAGAGGTTACGAATGAATGTCCTTACAGTAATGAAACAGTTCATTAAACAGTATGTCAGTCTTTCAGTATTTCAGTCAATCAGTCATTCAGTTTGTGGCTCATATTTCAGGCCATAACAGTTATTCAGTCAAAACAGTGATATGTGGTACATCCATTAGCCTATAAACAGTAGGTCCAAAAGGACCGGGTCTTAACAGACCCAACAGTAATGATGGCCATCAGTCAGTAAACAGTATGGTTCCACAAGGGAACCGACAGAGCTCTGTAACAGTAACAGTAAACAGTAGGTGCTAAGGATGCCACAGTACAGTTCGGAAATAAAGGACATACATTCATTCAGTAATTAATTCCAGTTCAGTAAACAGTTCGGTAAACAGTTCAGTAAACAGTTCGGTAAACAGTATTCGAAAGATAACCATTTGAACATATCTTTACACAATTGTTACTCATAGAGTTCTGGGCTACAGTAAGCTAGAGCGTCTCCTCGAAAGCCAACCCTACACAGTATATAGGATGAACACACACTAAGCTATACAGTTGGGAAAGATCAATAACTTAATCCCTAATTTGCCTCGGTGTGTTCTACATCTATATCTTCATTAAGATGCCTTAAACTAGGCCTAAGAATGCCTAGGATGGGATGAGGATGCAAAAATACACTTGGAAGGCATTTTTCAAAAGTTGCTGAAAATAGGAGCCTCGCTCGAGCGAGCCTTCCTTCGCTCGAGCGAGCTTCCAAAATCAAAGGCTTCGCTCGAGCGAGAAATCCTTCGCTCGAGCGATCTGATGAAACAGTAAAAGTACTGGATGCTCGATTTTTACGCTCGAGCCACCAATCCTTCGCTCGAGCGTAGCTCAGAGGAAACCTTGGTCGCTCGAGCGAGGAATCCTTCGCTCGAGCGAAGAAGCCAAATCTGGAATTTCCAGATTTGCCTTCCAAGCTCAAACCAAGCATTCCCAACTCAATACTCGACCTCTTGGGCTCAAATTCTGGGAAATCCATTCCAAAACAATGTATAACAAGTTTCAAAAGCCAATTTGAGAATTCGAGTCCCAAAGGTGAGTCAATTAAAACCATTTTCAAACCCATTTTCAAGAATAAACTTCAAACATGCCATGCTTGAGTTTCAAACCAAATTAAACCTTCAATTCTTGCTCTAATGAGCTCAATACTTTGAAAACAAGATGAGAGCATGGACTTATACATAAATGTGAACATGCATGCAACATTTAGCCATGAAATCAACTCAAACTTCAACAATTCAAGCATGCATGTAAGATATGTGCTATAATCCAACATAATTGAACTAAAACAAGACTTAGTTCTTCAATTAAACATGAACCATGCATGAATCCACTTAATGACACAATCAAGAGGGTGAGATTCATACCTAAGTTCCTTAATTACTAGTCTTGAGGTTCAATTTGCCAATACACACTTCAATTCTTCATGTTCCCCAAAGTGTAGCCAAAATCTCCCTCAATTTCTAAACATACAAGATGAATTCACTCAAGTCCCTCACTCTCTCTCTCTAGAATCGGTTGAGTGCAAGGAATGGGAGAAGAAATGTTTGATTTAGTGCATAAAGGCTCAATATAAGTGATTAAACAAGAGATCCACTCAGCATGGCAATTTGGTAATTAAGGCCAAGTTTGCAATTAACTCGTTTTAATCTAATTTAATCATTCCTAATCAATTTTCCGATAATTACACCATTAAATCACATAAATTTCGGTGATCGTAAAACACTAAATCATTTCCGATTCGGCCGCCGATAAGGCCTTCAATTTGCAGTTTAAACGTAAATACGAACAGATAAATAATCAATCAATTCGGTTTAACTTAGTTCCAGTTTTCAATCAGTCTGTTCAATTACCAATCATTATCAGTCTCAATTAACAGTAGTCAGTAATCAATCAGTCATTGATCGGTAAACGGTACGGGGTTGTTACAGTATCCTCGCCACGTGCTCCACAAAATGAACTGTGAGTAACGATGTTATAGAGATATGTTTAAGTTATATTTCTTTTTGATTGTTATTGTTAAAGACTATTGCTAAAGCGATGTGACTTACTGAATGAATAAGTATTTTACCTCATGCAATATGCTCATGTGACTCTCACCCGGGGGTAGCAATATTGTGGTTTATGTTTACGTGGCCTTACCTGGGGGTAACAGTACCGTGGTTTATGTTCATGTGGCCCTACTCGGGAGTGACAATACCATGGTTATGTTCACGTGGCCCTTACCCAGGGGTAATAATACCGTGGTCTATATTTCATGTGGCCCTCGCCTGGGGGTAATAATACCATAGCCAAATGTCTACAAGATATTGAGTTATATGATCATCCATACCAAGTATGATCTTACCGATTTTGATTTTATAGACCGCTACATGTGCATGTGGATCTTCTTGATTGCTATGCTTTTATTTAACGACATTATATTGCTATGTGAAAGGATTTGTTACTCTAACGGCTTGACCTTAATGTTTCAACAAGCATAATTCCTAACCTCTTTACACATTTGTTATTCACTAAATTTTATCTCACAGTTTATATTTGTTGTGTAGGTGATCAAACTCAAGAAAGGACTTAAAGGCGTCAACCTGCCTTCTATTTTGTCAAGCCAAACGTTATACCTCCCTTCGAGGTTTATTTTGGGTCTAAGTCCAAGGCTTTTGGGGTGACTATGAGTTCACCTTTTTGTGAAGTGATCAAGTGACTTATCGCAAAGATCCTTTGTTTTACGACTGTTAATTAAGGGCATAATTCCTTGGGTATTCTATATGCTTATGGTACATGTGTATGGTATAGTATTAGATAATTGTACAGTGATGCATATAAAGATTTGTTTATTTATTTTAGTTTCACAATTCATTGGACGATGTAATGTGATAGCATTGCCTTCCTGTAACCCCTTTATATTATTTACTATTAAGCAGGTCTTTGATAATTTCAGATTACTAGCTGGCTACGTCTCTAATCCCATGGGGCGGAGGTTAGGTCGTGACAAAAACATAACTAATTGACAATTCTCCCTAGATATTAAGTCTAATGGCAATATCATATTACATGACACATCCATAATATATGGAAATCCCTTACCATATCACTATATGCACTTGTTACGTATTTTTTTAGCATGTTACATTGTTTTGTAATAAATATTATGTAATACTTTCGATAGAGTTACGACAATTTATAGTTCAAAAATGAATATACGTATTTTGTGATAATGTTTGCATTTTTTTTATCAAAATATTTGTAAATTACAAAATGAGTAACATTATCACAAAAATATATAATTTTTAATCATAAATTGTTATAATTCTAATAACAAACACGTAATATTTATTACAAAAATATGCAACATGTATTGCAATATTTCATAATATATTATAAATAAATTAAGCGTTGTCACCAATAATTAACTAAAATACTTAAGTTATTGTTTGGTAAAAACTTTTTTCGTTGGCTTTTTTGAGTGGGACTTTTTTAGTTTAGGATTAAAAAGTTCGTTTGAGTTTATTTTTTTTTTGACTTTTGTGATAGAAAAAGTTAAATAATTATGGTTTAGAAATGACATTTTGTTTTATTGACTTATTTAACTATTTTATCTTTTGTGTTTTTTAGTCCAAAAAGCCTTAGCCAAACGAAGCCTAAAAAATTACCAAAAACTCAATTTTCAAACCAACCAATATTTAGGGGATATTTAGGATGATCTAAATATATATTTTTTGACTTTTTACAAAAAATGTATAAAAAAATAAAGAATTAATGTGATCTAAATAAATACACTTATTTAAATAAGTGCTTTTATATAGATTATGCCAAACACCTTGCGCACTCCACTTTTAGAAAAGTAATTAGCCAATGAGAAGCATACATGCAGATTTGGAGATCCCATAGGATACTGTGGTGCGGGATGAGAGCTTTTTCAAATTTTTTTTTTAATAATCCGAACTATTCATGTTGTATAATCCGTCGAGTATATTTATGCAAACAATCAAATTAATCGAAAATCTATAATTATGATTATTTTAAAAAAATTATCAAAATCATATAAATCGTTTATTTTAAAAAAAAAATACCATTGTTATGGAAATATAAATATCCAATTAAACGGTTAAACAGTATGCAACGTGCTAAATAGTTATTGGACCTTATTTTTTATACTACCAATCGATTCTATTCATTGTGTTTGATTTCAATTTTTTTGATTTAATTTTTTGAAAATTAAGGCTCTATTTGAAACGATTTCCAAACGTTGATTCTACTCCCACATTTCAATATGATGTTTGGATAGGTATGTGGAACTAATTTTTCACAACTCTGCAGAAAACTCTGTCTGAGAGCGCAATTTTCAAATTTTTTTTTTTTTTGAAATTTGGCCTAACTGGTCGTCCGGCTGGTTGACTGGAACAGTGCAAATTTATTTATTTATTTATTGCAATTGATATGTTAATTTTTATATATTCAAAAAAAATATTTTCCGAATTTTAAATTTTTTTTATGTGCTTTAATAGAATTTTGAGTTGTATATTTGGTTATGAGTTGTAAATTTTTATATCAAATATCATATATCACATCAAAAATTTTCCACTCAATTCAAAACTCTTTTTAAAACTCATTTCAAAACTTTTTTACCAAACAAATTTTTCATACTCAAATCATAATTCCAAAACTCACAAACTCAAAATATAACTCCTACTCTCAAATCATATTTAGAAAGCTCTACTAAACGCAACCTAAGTTTTTTATTTTTCATATTTTTTTAATTTTTAATGAATATTTTTAAAATTTTAAGCAATATTTTTTATTTTTTTAGATGCACCTTACTTACATATATCTAAAAAGTAAAATATTTGTAAAAAAAATATTTAAAAAAATCAATAAATACACAAGAATATAAAAAATATACTGAATTTTCGTAATTTTTCTTATATTTTTTATATTTAGTAATTTTTTAAAAGATTTTTCACAAATATTGTATTTTGTAAGTATATTGATGTTAAGTGTATCTAAAAATTAAAAAAAATTATTTAAAATATTAAAAAAATAAATAAAAAAAAAAAATATAAAAAAAAAAAATAAATAAAATAAAATAAAAACTGATTTAGGGGTTTAAGCGGTCGAAAAGGCTAGAGAAGAGTAGAAGACCGGATTCCGCTAAAACCCTCGACAGAAATAAAAGCACGAAGCCAGAAGAAGAAGAAGCAGAAGAAGAGGATGGAGTTGCAGTCAGCTTGTTGTAGGCTTCACGCCCCAAACATCAGATTATCTTCTAATCAACGTTCGCTCTCTCCTCAAACTGTGAGTAATTTCTCCAAATTAACAGTTTCAATCAATCACTCTCTCACTCACTCTCTCATCGTTAATTTCTCACTTTCAATTTTGATTTTCATTTCTTCTAGGTTTCTCCTTCGTTCTCTGTCTGTTCCGAGACATCTAGAAGCCATGTCGGGTTCAAGGACCGAAGACTTTGGCTCCAAAATGCATCCAAATGTATATGCTTTCTTTCTTTCTTTCCTTTCCTTCACTTAATTACCCTTTTACTCTATGTTTGGTTCCTGAGAAAATATTCTTAGAAGAACAGAATTAGAAATCTTTTCACATTAGGTTTCAAAATCAAAGCAACAACAAACTTAAACCATTTGAAACTTTTGTTTTCTTTTACTTTCTTTCTCTGCACCCAAACGAGGGTTTAAACTATAGACTGGCTTTTCTCTTACTGGGAATTTTGTTCAGTTAATTTGCTTGGTGGTTTGAAGAGGACAAGAAGGGACTCTTCTGGTTGGAGCTTCAACAAAGGAGGAATTGTTGTATGTGTTTCCAATTCTAATCAGGAGGGGAAGTTGAATTTCTCAGGAAAGGACGTGACGAAGTTGCGGGTAAATGGGGTTGATGAACCGGAACCTTTTCGTGGTAAATCAGGTTCTGTGTCATTTCATGGTTTGACTCACCAGTTGGTTGAAGAAGGTAAATTGGTATCGGCCCCTTTCAAGGAAAGTACTGGCTCCTTTCTCTGGATTTTGGCTCCTGCTGCGTTGATTTCGTCGTTGGTGCTTCCACAGTTTTTCCTCATCGCAGCAATAGATGCCTTTGCCAAGGATGAGATTCTCTCAGGTACATAATATTAGTTCTGATGTTTTTAGCTATTCATAATCAGGCACTTGTGCACAATTTTGTGATTATTCCTTCTGATATGCATATCAAGTTTAAAGGAACTGACCCTCTTATTATAACCTTTTTTAGGCAATGTGTTCTGATATGCATTATTTCTTTGACAGCCTAAACCAAACCAAACCAAACCAAACCAAACCAAGTCTTGTGTCTCATTTAGGTAGGTTGGCTACATGAATCCTAGGACCAGAATGCTAAAATTAATACTTTCAGTAACTTAAATATTTAAATCTTAAGTGCTAGTGATAGTCATTGCTTGGTTTAATTGGTAAAATTGTTTTTGACAGAGACTGGCCGGCATAGTGGAATGGAAACTTTGATCCCTGACACAAAATTAAGGGTAAACTACCAATAGGTCCTACTTTTGAGACTTATTACCCATTAAGTCCTATTGATAAATTTATTAAGTGATAAAGATAAATTTATCAGTCTTTTATTTTTATGAATACATTTATAGTGATAAATTTATCAGTCTCTTTGTTTTTATGAATAAATTTATAGTGATAAATTTATCAATCTCTTATTTTTATAGTGTTAAATTTATTAGTTAGGACCTGTAGGTAAATAAGTCTAGTTAATAGGACCTACACGTAAGTACCCCAAATTAATGTGTCATGGCAGTGTTGTTCCAATATAGTTATTCAAATGTTTAGTAGTTCGAATCCAATGGCATGCGAAACCTTGTTTTTTTCCCTTTAATTTTATTGTTTTTGTCCTTGTTTTCTTAGAGGTAGTAGAGAGAGAGGAGGAAGGGGCGCCCTTAATAACATGGTTTGAGGTGCTTCAGTTGTATGGCTAGATAAAATGCTATATGATTTGATATAACGCAAGACCTAAAGAAAAATCCATGGCTAAGTGGCCTTCTCCAAAATCCCGGATTATGATTTCTTTTGATGACTGTCATTCTTAGAGCAATAGGCAGTTCACTGAGATTTATGCCTTGTTGGGTCTCACTTAGATGATACTTCAGATTTCAGAATGTATGTGTGTGGATGCATGCTGCTCTGTTTTATTTGGATTTTAATCATGATCTAGAAATAGTGTTTAAGAAACCAACCAGATCAACACAGTCTAGCTGTTTACTGCCATGGATATACTAGTTCATGCCTTAGTTGGCTTAGGAGATTAACTACCTACTTCTAGAGCTATGATACTATGATAAACTTTTGTTGTGAACCATCTGTATCATTGAATTATTAGATTTTAGATAGAAAAGAAATCCGAACTCTGATCAGCTTTGCCTTATGGATTAGAAAGACCACAGAACAAATTAAGACTATTTGGAGACAAGAATGCCCATTGCCTTGATATGTACCTGTATTTAGCAGAATATATGTGATGAAGATCACGGAAAGAAGAAGAAGAGCAAATATGGAATTTCACATTTAGCACATTTAGGTCATTAAGAATTAAAGATTTGAAATTATTTTGAGTTTTCATGTCATTATAGTAGGTTTTAGTAATTCAGGGTACAATGGTAATTCCAATAATTGTAGGACATGAGTTGTAGGGGTCACCCTTGGGTTTTATTTTTGGATCAATTTAGTAAATGGATTATTATATATGAGTTTTATTATGTTTAAAATAATTTTAGTGGTCAAAAGTCTAAGTTTCTTATTTTTATATTGAAGTAGAATTAGAAGTCATTAAAGTTTCCTATTATGATTGAAGTAGAATTGGTAGTTATAGTTGGTTTAGAAAATTAATAGTTGCTAAATATTTTTAGTTTCTAAATTTGAGTTATAGTCCTTATAGAATTAGGAGTCTTTAGCCTATAAATAGATGTGTGATCTCAATGATTCGAGAAGAGTTAATAGATGTGTAATCTCAAAGAAGTATCATACGAAGTACCATATGCCGATAAGTACTTGTTACGGGTACGCCATGTTTGTTGAAATAATCATGCTTCACAGGTTTTCAGGCTTTTGTGGTATTTTTGTATGAACCAATTTGGTCTTTTTATGGTTCAAATTAGTGGAAGCTATAAACTATTGTGGTTAAAATTTGTGCATACCTAATGTAGCGGAATACACGGAGACTAGATAACGTTCTAGTAGATGAAAGGGCTTCTCGAATCTACAAGAAAAATAGAACCTTGAATCCGCAAGAAAAATAAAATATCTGAATATTATTGAATAAAGGTTGTCTTTGCCATGAAATTTACATAGCTATTTATAACAATCTAAACCTTGGAGACCAAGTATTCTTGTACACCAAGAAATCTAAAATAAAAAACAATAAACTAATCTAATTCTTGGAGAACAAGAAACATCATTGATTAAGGAAAGGAAATCAAAACAAATCAAGAAACCTAATTTTAAAATATTTATACTAAATTACAAGAATCCTAATCAAATAATATATCAAAAATATTAAAACTAAAAATATAAAAATCCTTAAAATCTTGTCCTATATTAGACTCCTCTTCTTTGAAAGAACTCGTCCTTGAGTTCCAACTAGAGATCTGCCATCTTCCATGTCAAATAAAGAAATATTTTGAATACCTTATTTTCTTCAGTTGTAACTCCCAAGAAATCTCCATGAATTGATTGTGCATAATTTTCTTCAAGCTAATCTTCAATTGATTGACAAGATCAATCAAATGTATGTTAAAAATCACATTAAAACTTTCAACACCTATAAAATCAATTCTTTCTTCCTTAGCGTCCATCGGTGAATGAACTGAATTGTGTAATTTTATTTCCTTGTTTGAAGTAAGTTCCAATTTGAAGGCATAAGTTTCAATCCTTTCAACAATCTCTGATTTGTCTTGACTTTCGTTATGGCATACGGTTGAAATCTCTTGTTTAATTTTCTCATGATCTCCTAATAGAACTTCCTCTTGAATATTTAAATCTTCTTCATTAGTTTTATAAGTACCCTCAACACAAACAATATTAGGATGTGAAATATTCTCTTTTGCAACTACAATTTCATTGCAGACATTTATCAACTCCATTGATGTATCTTGATTCGTATATGACAATATATTTTCATGATTATGAAAATAAAATTTTCTTGTTAAAAACTTTTTCATTATTAACCATGAATGAATTTTATTTTTACTTTTGCAAACTCAATAATCTTATAATCCATTCCACCACTTCAATACAATTTTATTAAGTTTGTAGGAGGCAAATATAACCTTCTTTTTATGAAGAATCTTCATGTATTTAAAGAAATTTTCAAGGTCAAGCAACCAATCAAGAAAATCTTCTTTTTGAAACTTAAAATAATGTAAGCTAACAGGTTGGTCTCGGGTGAATCCTTCGGCGCAAATGCTGTCAATTGTTGGTTGCCTCTGGTTGACGAATAGTCCCAATTCGGCAAGTAAATTACAAATTTCATTGCGAAGTTCGTGCATCTCTAGCCAATGTTCCTCAATCACATTCCATATTCCACTCTATGATCATTGTCAATAGGGTTTGTGCTTCCTACTCTAATGAATGATATCGAGCCAGGCAAATCCTTGCTCTAAGACCATCTCCAACGGTTCATCAAACTCAGTATCAAATTCAAAATTTGATGAAAAAGCTACTGTTCACTGCTTCAACGGTTGCACCAAATCAATATCAAAATGAGATTTCACCAAACATTTCATCAAACTGAGAACAGGCAAAGCATTTCACCAAATCACTGTTACTGACCGTTGGGGTCAACCAGTAAAAGATTCAAACAGTTCAAGAAAAAAGTTCAAACCGTTAAAAAAAAAAAAAAAAAAAAAAAAAAAAAATTTCCCTAACCGGTCAACCGGCCGGTCGACCACCCGGTCGTCCCGAAAAAAGTTCAGAAAGTTCAAAAAAAAGTTCAGACAATTCAAAATAATAATAATAATAATAATAATTTTTTGCCTAACCGGTCAACCGGCCGGTCGACCACCCGGTTGTCCCGGGAAAGATTTGGTGAAAGATGAACCGTTGGAGCATGTGATACCAGATTTGGTGAAATGAGTCATTTTTTACTTAAATTTGATGAAAAATCTGATTCACCGTCGGAGGTGCTCTAATATCACTTGACGTAGCGGAATATACAGGGACCTATGTTACACAGACTCGGGTGCGGGTGCATATCTGGGGATCGTACACTTCAAAATTAAAAATGAGGATACGTGGATATGGATTCAAATTTGGATATGGATATGGATATGGAGATACGTTAAATAGTTACTTTTAAAATATATTTATTATATGAAGATGAGTTGAAAAAAGTTGGCCCAATAATTTTTTTATAAATATGATCAAACATATGGATAAGTCATATAACAGCCCATGTTATTAATAGAGATGTTGGCCAGATACAGAACACTAAAAAGCTTAAGTTTTTACTGTTGAACTAAGTTTATAAATAGGCCTAAACTTGTTATTTATGTATTTGGGTCCAGCCCATTGGGGTTTATGATACAAACCAGCCAATATGCCTAAGCTTTTACTTATTTATTTGGGTCTAGGTCCAGCACATTAGGGTTTATGATACAAACCAGGCAATAGGCCCAAACCTTTTATTTATTTGGGTCCAGCCCATTAGGGTTTACGATACAAACCAGTAGCTAGTCAAACTCCTCTGCTCTCTTCTCTCTTTTACACACACACAGTAGCATGACGATGAAGCCTCTTTGTCTTTATCTCTGTCTCTGTCTCTTCTCTTATCTCTCGCATGCACAAACACGATCGAGAGAGAGATCAAGACAGAGAGAGAAAAGGAGATTGAGATAGTGAGATAGAGAAAAAGATCGAAAGACAAAAAGATCGAGATCAATATCCATGATTCCTGCTACTAAGGATTCAACAAATCCAGATCTCAAACCCAATACATCGATGTAAGTATCTCAAACCTTCTTCCTTTTTTATTAGCTGTGTTCAAGAGAGAGGAGGCGAATCCAACACAGATCCCATACCCGCACCCGTGTTGTGACATGTCAACACGGGTACTTCACCCCAGACTGTCGAGTCCACATAACACGGACGGGGATTAGATAACGTTCTTGTAGACAAAAGAGTTCTTGAATTCACAAGAAAAATAGAACCTCGAATTCACAAGAAAGAGAAAATATTTGAATATTATTGGATAAAAGTTGTCTTTGTGTGAGGCTTACATAGCTATTTATAATCATCTAAACCTTGGAGATCAAGTATTCTTGGACAACCAGAAATCTAAAATTAAAAAACAATAAGCTAATCTAATTCTTGGAAAACAAGAAACCTAAGAAATTAGGAAAAGGAAATTAAAAAAAATTAAGAAACCTAATTCTAAAATATTACTGAATTACAAGAATCCTAATCAAATAATGTATCAAAAATATTAAAACTAAAAATAGAAAAATTCTTAAAATCGTGTCCTACATCAATACCATATGCAACTTTTGGGGGTGTATATAGTAGCAATCCCCATATATGAATAGTTTATTCAAAGGGGGAAAAAAATTAAAATAAAAAAAAAATCATATATTTCATAACTTTAACATTAAGATATCATTCGCGTAACAATTGTTGTCTAAAGAATGCAAAACAATCATAGAATATTGTAATATACATGATATATTCATCTTATAAATGTTTCAAAACATATTTAGGGCATGTTTGGTAACGTGTAGGGCCTGTCTGGTAACATTTATATTTACTGTTTTATGTTTATATTTACAGAATTTTTGAAAACTCTAAACAAAAACAAGTTTGATTTCTACATTTCTTTCATTTGTTTAAATATATATATATTCTTCCTCTTCCACTGCCCGTTGCTTATCACTACTATCTACAATCGCTAATGATCTCCTTAGCCAACCACTTCCGGCCACCGCCTCCCTTAGTCGTCAACCACCTCCCACTGGCAGTAACTGCCTCCGACCACCAACTCGTTGAAAATCACCTTAGGCGGCTGATCGGCCATCATCTTTGACCATCGGCAATCACTTTCGGCAATCACTTTCGGCCATCACTTAATGTGGCCAACGACCAACTTCAGCCACCGCTAACCACCTCCCAGCAGTGGCAACTACCTTCGGCCACCATCTCCAATCATTGACAACCATCTCTTTTTACTTGTTTTCAAAACAAATGTTTTTAAAATACTTGTATACAAGACATGTTTTTTTGTTTTTTTTACGCAAAATAAACAATAAACTGTAAATGTTGCCAAACGGCACCTTATATTCATAGAATTTTTGAAAATTGTAAACAAAAACTTGTTTGGCATCTATTTTTCTTTTCAAAAAGTTGTAAATTTTGTAAACATGAAAATTTTGGTTTCACTTTTTTGTTTTATTTAATTTTTTTCATTTCTTCTTTCTCCCACTCTTTCCGACCACCCCCCATTGCTCATCACTATTGGCTACCTTTGCAAATGACCTCCTCTTCCAACCATCTCTGGCTACTCTCAATCGCCAACCACCAACCATCTCCCACTGACGGTAACCACCGTCAGCCACCACCTTTTCTTTGAGAACTACCTTCAACTACCACCTTAGGCAGTCAACTGGCAACCATCTCCAACCATCGACAATCACTTTCGGCCACCACTGCTCATGGCTAACAACCACCTTTGGCCCTTAGTAGCAAGAATAGTGGAAAATGCTCACGAATCTGAGGAAGAAGTGTGATTTTGCACTTTTGAGGAAGAATCGGAGAAGAATCGCAAGTTTGAGGAGAGTGAAACACGAATCTAATGTGAGAAGGAAGTGATCGAGACTTGATCTCTCATTCTTACTCTTGATCTTGATCTCTCTGTCTTCTTCTATTGATCCCCCTCTCTTTCTCTCTCTCTCTCTCTCTCGATCTTTTTTTCTCTCATTTTATCTACTTTTGTGACTGATAATGGATCAATTATTATATTTTATTTAAAGGTAATGACTTTTTGTGTTCCACTACTTTTATTGGTCTGTGTTTTATAGATTCAAGAATATCACTCCATTATTTTTATTGGTCTCTGTGTTTTGAAGATTCAATAATATCACTTCATTAATTTTTTGGTCTCTGTGATTTAAAGTTTCAATGATAATGACGTATTATTTATTTTTTATGGACATCTATTTTGGTGATAGTATTAATGAGAATGAATTAAAATATTCTTATAATGTTCGAATTTATTAATTCATTTTTTTTTTTATATTTAGAATGAATTTTTATTTTCTATTCATTTTTAAAAAATATTTTTATGTTGTATTTAATTAATTAAATATTATATAAAAATAAAAAATTTAAAAATCATTTATAACACACACACACATATATATGTGTGTGTGTGCACGCGCGCGTCAATTAAAAATTTTAAAAAGAAGAAGAAGTTTATATAGATAAATTAAAAATATTTTCAATAATAACCCCAAGGGGTTGGCCTTAGGTCTTGGGGGTGTGCTCCCCTTAAGGTTTAGGGATTCAAACCTCTTAGGTACTAACAATTCCTTGAGGTTATTGGACTGGGGAAAAACCCTTGAATTAACCGTGGTGCACTTGCAGGAAACTCTTTGCCGAGGGTCTGTACACCCTTGGGGATTAGTCAGGCTTTAATTCGGACACTCCGGTGCCAATCAAAAAATATATATATGTATATATTTTCAATAAAAATAATATATAAGCGCTCCCAAACTATGACTCTTCTAAGTGGCCACACTCCTACGCTCCCACTCCCGTTTCGTGCAACTAAGCTTCGGCCACTGCCAACCGGCTCGGCCACTGCCAACCGGCTCTCACTGGTGGCAAGCACCTTCGACCATTACCTCCCACGGCCAACAACCATCTTTGGCCACTATCTGCAACTGTTGACAACCACCTCCCACCCTCCCTCATTTTCATTGCTTTCAAAAACAAAATCTTAAAATACTTGTGTACCAAACATGTTTTTCATTTTATTTTATTTTATTTATTTTTTTAAGTATCTGATATTATGAAGAAGTGTCTGGCAGACTGGCATGCTTTTAGGAGTGTCCGCATATTGTCTTGTCCGACACGACACTCTGTCCATATAAGTGTTTTGTGCTTCTTAGGAATCAAGGTTTCGTCATAAACCTAATTGGTTACTTCCAATTACGTAAATCAATAGTTCAAACTGAAACATACTTGCTGCACGTGTTTGGTTTAAATCTTTGATAAAAAAGTATCATTTGTAGTATACATGACTTCTCATATATGTATCCCTTTTAAACTTTTGGCAATGTGTTGTTTTCGTGTCGTTATGTTCTTTTCTCTTTATGAATAAACAATCCAATTTTGACTTCCATGATTATGGTAATGCAGAAATTCTGGCTTCATTCGCTTCTGAGGTCATGTTTTATATTGGTCTTGCAACTTTTCTACTTGTAACCGACCTTGTTCAGAAGCCATATCTGCAATTCAGCCCAAAGAGGTGGGGCCTCATCACAGGCCTCAGAGGATACTTGACATCTGCCTTCTTCACCATGGGCTTTAAGGTTATTGCTCCTCTCTTTGCTGTCTATGTTACTTGGCCAGTACTTGGGTTGCCAGCCTTGGTTGCAATAGCTCCTTTTCTTGCTGGGTGTCTAGCTCAGTTTGTGTTTGAAATGTGCCTTGACAAACGCGGATCATCTTGTTGGTTTCTAGTGCCTATAATCTTTGAGGTATATGACTTTCAAAACTTATTTAACTTCCTTTCCTTTCTTCTAGGATGAAAAAATCGAGTTATGAAAACTTTGAATTGTTTTGGCAGGTCTACAGACTCTATCAATTGAGCAAAGCCGCTAATTTCATTGAGAGGTTGATGTTTGCAATGAAGGGGGTTCCTGTAACCCCAGATGTGCTGGAAAGAAGTGGTGCCATGGTTGCTATGCTAGTGGCTTTCCAAGTCATTGGTGTCACTTGCCTTTGGTCATTGATGACATTTCTTCTGAGGCTATTTCCTTCCAGACCTGTTGCAGAGAAGTACTGATGTTTGTAACAAAGATGCTGTATATTCTGTTTCAAAATGTTTTTACATTCTTTCAAAGCCTGCCCTTTGTCACACTTGGTTTTGTTTTATAAAGTATTGGGTACTCTACATGGTAACCTTCTGGTTTTTATTTCAAAAATGCTTTTATGCTCATTCGAAACCTGCTATTTCACACACTTTTGTTTTATCAACAATCTGGTACTAGAACTATGGTTTATCGAGACTTACGCGAGAATGGTGCTTAATGAATGAGTCCGCACTGGAGCTAAGCATCAATGATGGATGGGGAAGAACAAAGGTGGATTTTAAATAAATAAAGGGTAAATTACACTTTGCACCTCTGCACTTTACATCAAATTCCACTTTGGCCTCTATACATCAAATTGTGACACTTAACCCCCTACACTTTTGGTCAAGTGTCACTTTGGCCTTTCTGTTAGCCTCATTGTTAACAGAGGTTAGTCACATGAAAAATATGTGAAGATAAATTACACTCTGCACCCATGCATTTTATACAAAATTCCACTTTAGTCCCTACACATCAAAATTGTGAAACTTAGCTCTCCAAAGGATAACTTCTGTTAGCCTTACTATTAACAGAAAGGCTAATGTGACACTTGACCAAAAGTGCAAGGGTTAAGTGCCACAATTTAATATGTAGGGACTAAAATGAAATTTTGTGTAAAGTGCAGGGGTGTTGTAATTTACCCATAAATAAACCATCCGTAGCTTATGAATATATTTTTTTGTTTTTTGTTTTTTTGTTTTTTGTAAAGCAAACTTTCAAAAAATATAAGCAGCTGAAGTTTAAAACTGTTTGACATAAACTATTGGATGTAAAAGGTAATTAATTTTATTCACCTATCTCTTTTGAGTGAAATTAGTTGTCCTCTTTAATTGGTTCATCCACCTAAAGTACGTATAGTATAGGTCAGTCAATAAAAGCCTCATTGGTTCTTCTGAAGCTGTAGATCCTAGTATAAGAACCAATTAGAAAGGAAGATTATCTTCACTTAAAATGGAAGATTGATTGTCTAATTTTTTCACCGGGAAACACTAACTGGATTGTTGTTTGTGAAACAATTGGAGTGTGCTTTTGAAGAAGCAATTGTGTTACATGCAGGATATAACTTAAATTGAGATTGTCTTAACAATCATGGTTTTTTGTGGATCCGGAGTTATTGTCCCACTCTTTTATGTTTTGTAAATCACTTTTTGATCACATGATTAAATCAAAGAAATAAACCATATGATAAAAACAGAGATTTGAACAAGGAACACAAGAAAAATTAAAGAGATTATTTATTAATTTCCTATTGATTGCATATTATTGATGAAAGGAAAATCTTGAGAAGTTTGGATGTGAATACGATTACCCATACGAAACTTTTACAGGTCAACATCAATGTTATTTTCTCGGGTTTATTACATTTTCTATTCTTTAACTTATTATCAAATTATTTACTTAAGTCTTGAACTATAAATTGAATCTATTCAGTTCTTAAATTATATATAAATCAAAATCTATTTAGTTCTTAAACTATCAATTAAATCTAATAAGTCCATAAATATTTAATTCAAATCTATTTAGTCATTAAAAAAATTACAAAAATAAAATATATATGTTCATAAGTATTATAAACTAATAAAAGACCCTATCTAATTAAGATCTTCTTACAAAAAAAATCTTAAAATTTTATTTTGTCTTTAAAAAGTGTTTTATTTTGTTGTGTTTAAATTATTATTAGAGTCTGATTTCTCAGTTTTTCTAAAAAAATTATATGAGTATTAAATATACTGAAAAATAGAATTAGATAAAATGATAACACTTCACTACAAATAATAATAGAACAAAATAAAAATAAAAATAATTAAATTATAAAAATAACTTAACTAAAATTTTTAAAGCAATCAATTATAAATTATAAACGCAATCTAGTATATAATATTAGATAAAGATAAACACATAGCCATTGTAAAGATAAGTAACAAAATATTATAGATAATTATTCTTATCCTTATAAAGAAAATTCACCATAAGAATTGATACTCACTTTTCAAAAATATTTTTATGGATCTGCACTCTGCCATAGCTTGAACTTGCACCCTGCTCAAATATTTTTAAAGCTGAAATATATTATGTGAATTCTTCTTTTGTGACTAAGTTTTATATTTTTATATCTATTTATCAAGTTGAAATATACTATGCGATTAATTTTTTTAAACTAATTTTTGTAACTATTTTTCAAGTTGAAATATAAAATGCCTGGTTGAATTTTCAATTTTTTTTTTTCTAAAAAATTAAAAATAGTTTGGTGAAAAAAACATCATTTTCATTTTCACTTTCATATGATTCTATCTTCTTTTAACGAAAATAAATTTTTTAATATTTATATATTTGAATATAATTTTTTTATTTTACTTGTATAACTTGAGTTCATATTTTTATTACTCTCTATGTTTTCTCTTAACAAATAAAAATATATTTTTTTATTAACTCAAATCATACAAATTATTTTCATTATGTAAATTTCTTTAAATTATGAATTATGAATTTATTTTTTATTAAATATGTTAAATATTATCTCATTCTAAAGATTTTATTAATATCTTTTGAAAATGTATTAATTTTATAAAAACCAAATTTATATTAAAAATTATATATTTTGTATCTATACAATAAAGTAAAATAACTTCTTTTTATATTAAAAATAAGATAAGGTGTGGATGTAACTTGTGATGTACTCTCTCCATTTCCATTATTCCATTTTGGGATGTCTCAAAATAATAGCCCTACTTGAAAAGTCAAAGTAAGAAATATTTGATTTTCCAAAATTATTTCTCTTGAGTAATTATAAATATATTAAAATTTTGAAAAGATAGAAGTAGTGAAAAAATATTTTAAAATTTCAATTTAAGTGTAATGATTGTATGTCTCCTTAAAAAGTTGGAATTTCCGAAACGAACTAACAAATTGGGACAGAGAGAGTGTATGTATGTATATGAGTGTTTATCTTCATTTTGATAAACTATCTTTGTAGACTTGGTACGATTATGTGTTATGTGGTAGGCGATATGTGATTTGAGTGGAGTCTTAATGTGGTTGTTCGAATAATCATTATGTGATTGTGTTAGTATTTTGGGAAATGGTACTAGTGTTGTGTATCCTAGGTTGTGAGTATTCTCTCTTTTATAGAGACATGTGGAAAGAAATAGTGAACTCAAAGTGGGTACCTCGGTGTGTGCTACATCGATTATGTATTAGCGTTGGTTGCCTTGGTGGTGGTTGGTACGTCTTTGAAAGACGGTAGTGTTTTCGAGTCCTTTGTGAGGACGTGTGAGGGTTGAGTTCTGATGCTCACTTGGGTGGTATCGTTTATGTTTGGTGTTGGTTGTTAGTCTGTGGATAAGTATGTATTAGAGTTAGTTATGACCTTGGGTGGTCAGAGGTGTGAGGTGTAGCGTGGGGTGTGTTCCCCAATTGAGTGTGTTGTTTTAAGTTGTGTAACCCATGGAAGGGGTGTTGGTGGCGTTAGAGTTTCTAAAACACGAAGAGTTAGGTTTGAACTTGTATGTGTTGGTAGTGGTGGTGTATGGTTTCAACTTCGGTGTTAGTAACCTAGAAATCCGTGTTGTGGGGTGTCGTTGGTTGAGATGTGGTGTTGTGGTTTGACTTCCCTGGAGGTTAGCGAAGTTAGTTGGGCCATTTAGGCCATGCGTTGTTCATTGTAGATGATGTATGATTAACTGGAATAGACGTGATTGTTTCCTATAGTTGAGTGAGGCAATTGGTTGAACACCAGGTAGAGTTATTATTGTTGTGGGCAATTCAGTAAGGCACGAAGTGTGTTAGGAGATCGTGGATGGTGTGATTGGCTTTGAGTTAGTGTTTGGGCGACGAGTTGTTGCGGTGTGCTAGTCTAGGATTGGCCTAGTAAACTGGTACGATATGAGGTAGAGATGTATGCAAAGGTGGAGTATTCCTTTATTCTAGGTATAGAGAGACTTAGAGTTACTAGCGTTTCGAGAATAGCGTATGGTTTCGTTGGGTATAGACTTTTACCTTAATGGTAGGCAATGTCAGTATTATTTGGTTGGTTGTTTCTTGTGCAGGGATGTTAGTCCCTTATCGTAGTATTGGTTGTTAGTGTTTGGTGGGTGGTGCGTTCTGAACACCTTGTGTTGTACTCCGGGTAGTGGTACTGCGAATGTTTCCCTGTATGTTTGTTTAGACGGACTGAATAAGGAGGGATTGTAATCTATCGGATTGTTAATCCTGAGATACATTGTCCCCGGACTATATGGTCGGACTAGATTTGTATCCTATGTTTGTTTAGTCATGTGATTAGATGTCTGGATTGGACTATTTTTAGTGAATCCAATGTTTGGTTGGACGAACTGGATAAGGATAAATGTTCAAAAGACTATTTTACCCTTGTAATTTATAATTTTTATCTAATATATAATTTTAAATTTGTAATCTATAATTTATAATTTAACAACACTAAATTTTTTTAATTTATAAGGCCATAATTTTTAATTTACTATTTTCAATTAAATTAAATTTATAATTTATATTTTTATTTAATATATAATTTTAAATTAACAGCACTAAAAAAATAATTTTATTTAATATATAAATTTAATCTTTTAACAACACTAAAAAAATTTAATTTATAAGGCCATAATTTTTAATTTATTATTTTTAATTTAATTTAATTTATAACTTATAATTTATGATTTATATTTTTTATTTAATGTATAATTTTAAATTAACAATACTAAAAAAATAATTTATAAATATTCAAAAGACTATTTTACCCTTTTCCAATTGTTTATTAAGTAATAGCATGAAGGTAAAATGGACATTTCACACATTAGTCTCGTGGGATACCAATCTCATGGAAATAATCACACCCCTCTCCCTAGGATACAATAATCCCTCATATGAGGGACTAATAGTCCTGAGGGACTATTAATCTGGAGCAAAAAAATTGACCCAAACAATGGACTATTAGTCCAAATGGACTAATAGTCCAATCCAATGAAATAATCCCTCAAAACAAACACACTCTTAAGTTCTAGAATTTATTTATTATATTTGGGTGCAAGAGATGTGTACCTCAATTTTGGTTAAGTTAAGAGATGTTTTCGGAAGGGTTGGTCAGGTATGTAACCCATGGTTGGTACGTGACCTATGTGTAGGGTCATAGTGGTTTAGTGTTTATTAGTCGAGGTTTGGATGATGGTGATAAAGTGATTGTTTTTGGAGGTGGGCTCTGTTTTGGCTTGAGTAGTATTCTAGGTTGATTGAGAGAGTAGTAGAGAATGTAAAGTTGTGACTCGGGTAGAGGAGGTTGAGAACTTCTTTTGTTTTTCTGTGGAGTTACGATAGTATGATTTTGAAGGCCTTGTAAGTATTGTGTATATGTGTCGGGGTTTGGTTCAGGGTAATTGTTCAGTAAGTATTAGTAACTGGTAGATTGATTAGGGGACATAGTCTTTTGGTTGTACTAGTATAATAAGTGATAGGATAGGATGTGCATTAAAGAGTTGACTTTATTGGTCATTGATGGATGGAGGTGTTATATTTACTTGTTGTTCGGTTTGGGTTGTTATGTAGTGCCGGTGGCTTTGTAGCGTGGTAGGCTCTTGCAAGTTGGCCAGGTGCGAGAGAATAAATATGTGAAACTCGTTGTTGTGAACTTGGTCGGGATTGTGAGTACAATGGCAGAATGAGGGATTTAGTGCTGAAGTAACCCATTTGGGGTTAAGGGTGAGATGTTGTGCAGTAAGTAATGGGGTTTTACCTTGTGTGGCGTGTAACAGTACATGGTTGTGTGATAGTTGTTAGATAATGTGTAGAAGGGGATTGGAGATGAGATGGTCCCAAGAGGGTGCCTCGGTGGGGCAATAGTGTGGTTCATATATGGATTGAGTAGTTTTATGTTCAATAGTGTTGGGTTACCTTGGTGTGGTGTTTGTTGTTTGGTTTGGATAGTGGAACTCCGACTGAGGCAGTAAGATTGTGTAGAGTGATTGGTGCACTCCGTCAGAGTTGTTTTGACCTTATCGGTCCTTGTGTGCGTGGTGTGAAAAGTTGGTGTATGCGTTGACTTGAGGGAGTGTGTTGTATTTTAACTTGAGAAGTCCATTTCGGACTCAAATGTGGAGTAAGCAAGTGCATGCCACATAGGCATGTGTATGATGAATGAATTGAGAACCAAAGTACTATAATCCGGAAGGATTCAACGAACATGTGAGGTTGTGTATAGAACTCCATTTTGGAGTTAGTGAGGTTGGGCAAGGTGTTGGTGTTGATGTTGGGTTATGTAAAGTTAAGTGGTATGTCGGTGTTTGGAGACTGGTGCAAGATAATGGTGTTGGATAGTTGATTGGTTAGTATTTGGGTTGGTTGACATATAGTCACGTCAGAAATAGGTTGGAATTGAGGGTTGTGTAATTAAACGGTGTCATTGTGAGGCATGTAAGTCTTGTATGGACAGTTGGGAAGTTGTTTGAGTTTATGGTAACCGGTTTGGGGTCACGGTTGGAAACTTGGGTCTTATGTTGTGCTTTTGCATCATTATGTGATCAGTGGGTGTGAACTTTCTTTCTCTTGTGTTATTGCGTTGCTGACATTTCGAATATTTCTACGGATTCTTATCATGGAAAATTTGTTTTGGTATTGTGGCATCATTGTGGTTGTGATGAGTGTTGTTGGGTGATTGTGTTGTGGATCACCGGAAAAACGATATGGAATGATTTTGAGAAAAAAAAAAAAAAATCTTTTTGGCGTTGTGGCCTTGAGTAGTTTTCTTGAACTAAAACAATTTGGGTTTGAAATGCAAGTTTGTTTTTGGTTTAATAAAAAGCTAATTTCAACAAAAAATAAAAAGTAAAAGATAAAAAAAAATAAAAATAAAATTAATAATAAAATAATATTTTGAAAATGAAATTGATTTTGGTGTTATGAGTAACATTTGTGGTTTCGGAAAAACAGATTGAAAATCCCTGAGTTTTGCTGTGAACGGTTGAAAATGTATTTGGGTTGTGACGATGTGAGTTTGAACACCTTTTGGGAATGTAGAGTGTTTTGAAACAAATGAGAAACTAAGGAATTTTCTTTAACCTGAATGGGGTATCATATATCTTGTATTGGGAAGTCGTGTTTTGATCTAATCTGAGTTGCTAGTTACATGTTGTATGTTTATTTATTTATTTTTATTATAAAAACTTAAAATTGTCGGGCATGGATATACCATAACGTTGTTAGGATTAATTGTGTTTTGTTTTATGTTCTCGTGCTACGAGAGAGTTGATTGGGAGCTTTGTGTGCGAGTAGCTTTCTTATTCTCCATGTCCGAGCATTGAGCACGCGGTAGCAATTTGGGTATTGTCAGTGGTTGAGGCATAGATCACGTCCTTGAGTCTGAGGAGTTCTTGTTGATTGTTGTTGTTACGGTGGCTGTTGTTTCTTGTCTCGTAGACCACAACGAGTTATGTGGATTGAAGAGTCATTCGTGATGTTTTCTTACCATCCTTGGTGTTTAGGTGTCTTTGGGACCCCGAGGTGTTGGACCGAGATCCGAGAACGTATCCCAGATGGATCTAAGCTTGGTGTTGTGTTTTCTTTTATTGATTGAGTGACCTTTTTGGTTTTGGCGTTTCTTAATTTCAGGGACAAAATTTCTAAGGTGGGGAGGTTGTTGCATTTGTGTCTTCTAAACTATTGGAGAGTGTATTTAATTCATTTACTTCATTTTGGGAGTCTTTGAGTTGTCAAATTTTAGTTTTGGAGGAGTACAATTCGATTTAGACTTGTTGGGATTATTTGTTCGCACCTTGTTTTCGTTGAAAAGTTCTTTGGGAACTTGGAAAATTTGCTCTAGTGTCGACACTAGTCTTCCCTGCGGGTCGACACACACCTTGCTACCTTGCTCTTGGTGTCTCTGCTAGTTTTGGGGTCGACACCTAAGTTCCTACGGTTCACCCTTCCATTTGGTTGTCTACTGAAAAATAGGGTTGACACCCTGAGTTCCTAAGGTCAACCCTTGTCTGCTAGCACACATTAGTATCTCAGCTTTTCCTCTTGAGGGTCGACACCACTGTCTTAAAGGTCCGACCCCTGTGAGTTAATTTCTAGATTTTGGTTCGGTTTTGGGCTCTACTCTTTGGGGGTTTGACTTATTCTCTTTTCTTTGACTTTAGGGACTATTATTCTACCACTATAAATAGACTTGAATACACTTTTCTCATTCACTTTTTCTTTTCTCTCTCTCTCTTCTCTGTTTGAACCGTGAATCTCTCATTCTCTCTTAGAAACTCAACTTTTCTTACATAGATCTCTAGATCTACTTGGTCAGAGACATCTTTTCACCTTGGTCCTTTGAGAAAGGTTGTAGATCTCATTAAGGGCTTTCTTTTGATCCGAGAGTTTCGTGGTTTCATCGATTTTGAGTTTTTCAGAGTTCTCATCTTCGCTTCAAGAGGTAGGGTCTATTTCCTTAACTCAATATGAGTTCGGTAGCGTATTTGTGGCGTATTTTGTTAGTTATATTTGGTAGTCATTTGGTATGACTTTTATCCTAGTTATTTGTTATTTCAAAAGATCTCAGATTTGGGTGTTTTGGTTTAAACTTCGGGTTTGGATTTGAAATGTAAAAGAGAGATTTTCAAATGACTTTTTGAACAAGATTATGATTTTGTATTGATGGTTGAGATACGTTGATATGGTGGCTTTCCTTTACTCAAAAGTGATTTTGAAAGAAAATGAGCTTTTGTTCTAAAAGCATGGGTTTTGGCTTGTGTTAACAATGAAAATGATGTTGGTTTTGTGAAAGATGGGAAGAAAATGGTTGTGGGATTTTGAAAATGGCTGTTGTTACTCTTTTGAAAAATATATCCATATTGTTATATTTTAATTATTGCATTAGAGATAACTGTTTGGCTATCAATGGAGGATAGCGTTGCCGTGTGTTAGAAATTGCATGTGGATTAAACGATTTGAAATCATTCATATCATGGAGTATGCATTGGGTTTTGGAAATTCTCACATTATGTTTTGAAACACTTGCATTGTTTTGGAAAAATAATATTTTGAGTTACATGTATTGTACTGTTGGAAATGGGTAAATAAAATGGTGAATCTGGGAAATAAGTATTGCCTCGTTCAAATAAGTTGGCATGTGTGTCCAGGGTGAAAGTCCCAAAAACCACGCGTATACATGGATACCGATCCTGCGAATGAAATATTTGTAAAATGGCAATGGTAGTGCTTGTATAGACTATGTTTACATGGATGTTGCTTTACGGTTTCCCGTGAATGAAATTTCTGTAAAAGATTGTATTTGTTTTGGAGATTTACACATTTTATTTACTATTATGTTAGTTTGGAACAGGATGTTTGGAAAATGGTTTTAATAATGCATTTGTTGTTGTGTAGCAATGTATTTGCATTTGATTTAACAATATATTTGCTGGTTGGTATTAAAATACTTGGATTTGTTTTTTATGGAAAGGAATTTTATATCAAATGGATAGTTTGAACTCGGAAAACATTTTGATTAAACGTAAAGTTTTGGTAATTGGAAAGAAATGATTTTGTTGAGAAATTAAAGGGATTTGAAAATGTATTTGAGCATATTATATATATGTACTGCATTATGATCATTTATGTTGGTGGAGTATGTTTAGTTTTTTTGAAATATTCTCTACTGGACTTTATACTCACCTTACGTGGTTGAAATGTTTTTCAGGTATAAGTGGATGTGGCTGTAACGTGAAGCTATGTTCGGAACCAAGTAGGGTGGTTCTGTTATTTGTAGGCCAAGGGCCATTTATGTTATTTATTGGCCGTGTGCCATTTTTGTAAGGGTTACACCCTTGTGTATGATGTAAGCCTTAGGGCGTTTAATTTGATTTATAATATCTGTGCATATTTTATTTATAGAACATCCATTTGGCTTAGATGTTGTATCTAATAATGTATAAAATCGGATAAACGCATATATTGTGCGACAATATTATATTTATTTGCATGAGAGTTGTTATCTACTATTCATTGTTGGGTGGTTTATTCACGTGAATCAGAACGTGTAAATCCGGGACGTGACAACTCAAGTGAACACTCTTACGCTCGAGTGAACACTCATGCGCTCGAGCGAATTCCATCAACTCTAAGAATCTCTAGACTGTAGACAAAAGTGCCCCAAAGACCGCTTGAGCGAGCAAACCTTCACTCAAGCGATGAAGAAAATTTTCATAATACTGTACTGACTGCGAGTAGTCTTGAGGGGTCCAACTCGAACTCAAAAGATTTGTGGTAGTGTGTGATGAATCCTATATCAAGGTGAACAATATTGAATAAATATCAGTGTGTAGTTCAAAATATGAAGAGGCTGTGAGTTAGTTGGTTAGTATTGGGAAGGAGGTCGACGCGGAGTCACTTTTGGGAATTGTTTTGAACTTCTTGTTTGATTTTCAAAATTTTAAATTTTTTTTTCAACAAATTAAAAATTAATTTAGTTATAAACTAAAAAAATAAGAAAATTCAAACAATTTAAGGAAGTAAAATGATATGAGGTAGGGGTGGTCGCGGTTCGATTTTGGATGGTTTGCGGATCGATTTTGACCCGCTCGCATGTATGCCGTTTGAAAAAAATTCAACCCGTAACTGCCCACAGTGCGGGTTGCGGTTTATGCGGATAGGGTTTACGGATGTGCGGATGGTTGCATGCGGTTTGCGGATTGGACTTTTTTCTTTAAAAATTTATTTTGGAGTCTTTTTTTTTTTTTTTTTTTTTTTCCATTTTGTAAATATTTATTTTGGGCCTCTTTCCTCTCATTTTCTAAAATGCTCCAACATTAATAATTAATGAATTAAAACTTATGAAATTAAAAACACAACAAAATCAATTCGTAACACAAATAAATCATTCAAATTACTAAACTTTTAAATCAAATCATAAACTAACATAAACACATCTTTCAAAATCTTAAACTAAATCATCAATCTCATTCACTATACTACCCAACAATACAATTAAAATAAAATCATTCAAAATCCTAAACTTATCCTAAAAGTAATTATTCATTAATTTTTATATTCATCCAAAATGCAATAATAAAATAACAACGGTCCTGGTTTATAAAAAAAAAAAAAAAAAAGAAGTCTAAGTGCAGGCGGATTTTTGCGAGTGCAAGTTAAACCAGCAACCTGGCCGCAATCATGCCATATTTCAAATCGCATCCGTCCGCATTTTGTTTGCGAAACTGTCCATTTGTATGCGGATCGGTTCGAATTGGGCGGGTTGTGCAATTCAAATAACCCTATGTCCAGTCCTAATATGAGGTGATAGTTCAAGGACATAGAGTGTAATTTATCAAATTGGTGAAATGATATTTTAATCATAAAGATCCAAATTAAAAAATAATAATAATAAATAAAGAGAGTTAAGGGGTATTTGGAATAATTTAAATAAGTATATTTTTTAATTTTTTACAAAAAATTATACAAAAAAAAAAATAATAATAATATGATCTAAATAAGTGTACTAATTTAAATAAATACACTTATATAGATCATATCAAATACCCTTTTAATTATTATAATTTTTAATTGAAAATGATGGAGTGATACGGAGATGAAGTATAATTTACCCATATTTATACAAATTATGAGGCCGGGTCAGGTTTTTTTTGGGCCCGGTAGATGACCGCCTTACGACTCAATGAACCCTACGTTGGAAAACCCTAAATTGGAAAACCCTTTCCGCCTATAAAACAATTGCTTTGCCAGGGAAGGGCTTGGCAATGCTGCAAACGTTAAACATTCTCTCTCTCTCTCTCTCTCTCTCTCTCTCTCTCTCTCTCTCTCTTGTTTTGAGGGAGGTTGAGCATTCAGATCTTCGTAGAATGAAGATATCTAACCTCTGCTTTCCCTTTGATTATCTTGATTTCTTTTGTATTTTTGGTATAATGATCTCTGTTTGATTTATTTCTTCAATGGATGTTATATTTGATTAGAGAGTGGGGGGTTCTCTGTGATGATTAAAACGATGACGAGTCCGATATCCATTCCATTCACCCTGACGACGAATCGAGGCATTTGTCTGAGAGAACCCCCCTTGTTCAATTCAACATACAGTTTTTGGCACAACACAATTAATTCTTCTGCTTAAATATTTGGCTGCTTCTCTGCTTCATCTCTCATGTTTATACATGTCCCAAACCAACAACTTGTATTTTTTGGCACTACATATAGGATGTGTAGATCATCATAGTTTTTTTTTACTATTTATGTCTTTTGTGATTGTGATTTATGATTTAAATCTAACACAAATTCAATCATATAAGTTTTATTATGTGATTAAAAGCTCTTTGGGAATTGATTGTTTCATTAATTTTTTTTAATTTTTTTATATATATAAATATGTAACTATTAAAAAAATAAAGAATTATTAAATAAATTTTTTTGAATTTGTTGATTAAAATTTTTAATTGTCAAATGAGACCTAAAACACGGTCTTCAAACATTTTATTTTTTCTAGTGATATTTATAGGGAGAATTACCCCGGATATGGTGGTAGTGAAAAATATTTATAAAAAGTAAAAATAATTAAAAATATTTATAATTGTAATTATAATATTTTTATTTTCTTTGTAAATAATTTTTTGCTACTCCATGCTATTTTATTGCCCCATATTTATATCTCTGTTTCTTAGCTATATTGAGGCTTTATGTTTCGGATTTTATGCTTGATGTATGTAATCAGTAATATTATTAAGAAAAATGTTTAAGGGTCACAAAATCAGTGGTTCAGATGGCTCGAAACTGTCAAAACGATGTCGTTTTGTGTTGTTTTGTGTTTAAAATGACGTCGTTTTGACAGTTTCAAGCCATTCGAATCACTGAATTTCGGACCACCAACCATTGTTGTATTATTAAAATGATATCAATGTTGAAACTTGTTAAGTATCTGATTTTATTAAAATGTGATATATTTTATTTTTTTATTTATTAGATATTAGTTAGTGGGTGTGAGGGACCAAGGGTAGTGGTCTAGTGGGTTTATATAAATCAAAACTATTAATGAAAGAAAAGAAAATAAATATTATAAAGACATATTTTAAGTCAAAATTATAAGTGATTCTCTACCTACATTTGAATTATAAAGGTTAAGGAAAAATTAGAATTAATTTTGTTTTTCAATTCTTTTGGGGGAAGTTTAAAAAAAATATAATAAAATCTAAGAACTCTTATTACAGTTTAAATCTTGAATTTTTATTTTTTAAAATTTAAATCATTATTTTTAAAACTAGATTCAATTTTAACCATACATCAATTAACATAAAGGAGTATCTTTGTCAATTTACTAATCTTTTTCTTGGAGAATTTACATCTTAGTGGACATTTCAAAAAATATTTACAAAATAATTAACTTTTACAATATCCATCGAGCAATAATATTCCTCCTTTTCTTTCACTGAACTTGCTTTGGAATTGATTATTTTAATTAATTTTATAACTTTTTATAAAAAAAAATGTATTAAAAAATAAAGAGAGTAATGAATAGATAGTGTAATGTAACACCTTATAATAACTTTTTAATTTTTAAACTAAAATTCACTTTTTCAAACAATACATAATCCATAACTATCACCTCTTTCACCATCACTAACAGCTCCTCTACTGCATCACAACTAACCCCCCTCCCTATTGTACCTTTCCTTTTGCTCCTTCTCCTTTCTCTTTTCTCGACGAAATCTAAAGCCTCAAAATGCCCCAAATTAGTTAATCATTTTTTTGATCAAAATGACCAAAAAAAGTGTTAGAAATCCCTAGTGTTAAAAGAAACTATTAAACCTTGTTGTTCACTATCCATTGTCCACTTTCACGTTATCTTCTTTGCTAGCATCAACTAAAAACCGTTGTACTTTGATCGGAAATTAGTCAAGAACGATGCATTCATTTGGTGGAAGTTCGAAGTGAGGGTGTGTAACGTCCTGAAATATGTACAATAAAACGATACACAGTACTAATGAATAACAATACCATTCTGAATACAATAACCTTATCAATTCATAAGATTCCATGGTACAAAAGTAGTACTCCCTCCGTCATAAAATATTAGTCTCTTATTTCATTTTTTATTGTTCTAAAATATTAGTCCCTCTTCAAAAATCAAGTACAAAAATAATATAAATTTTTTATTTTGCCCTTCTTTTAAATTAATAAACAATATAAGAAGTACAATTATGACATTGATATTCCCAAAAAATGTACTATCAAAAGAATAATTTTGGAAAATCAACTTTTTTCAAATGCAATAATTGTACTACCAAAAAAAGTTATATTTTCCAAAAGGGACCATTATTTTGGGACGGAGGGAGTACATGCAATTATACATTCACAAGTCTTAACCCTAAATGTATAGCATGCATTACAAGTTAAAGATTTGAAATATAGGTTAAACATGTAATAAATGCCCTAAAGATTTACAACTTTCCAAGACTATGCTTGGTTATAACAAAATAGATTTAAATCCAAAACAGTTAAACTCCTTGGCTTGTGCAAAATAAATACAATAATACACAAAAGGAAACCTTCAACTCCGAGTCCTCCTAAGCTATTGCCTTAGTGAAGGTATATTGTAACGCCCTCAAAATATAACATCATAGACATGATCCACAACAGCATAAATAATAGTTACATAAATCAGAGTGTAAATAATCCTTTAATTTCATGAAGTAATAATACAAAAGGGTTTAACATAAGCGAATGCCCTACGGGCTTATATCTTTCCAAGACATATTTGGGTACAACAAAAGAGAGTGTCATAAACTCTATACATATAAAGCCCTCAGCTTGAATAAACATTTAAACATGAAAATAACAATATAGCTTCCAGCTCTTAAGTCCTTCCATGCTACGTTCTTGGAGCCAGTAGAAATAGCCTAACACAATATATGAAACTTAACTAAGACATAAGTGCCAAGTAAATGTTCCACATTCGCAACCAACTCACATTCTGTCCATATTCATTTTATACTAATACTCATAACTCAATTTCATTTCCCTCTATTCAATTCGTATTAATCCAGTAAATTTCGAGCCAATTCATGAGACAAGCATATTGTTATCTAAACAATCTAAAATGAGGCTACAACTCAGTGATTTACGATTCTATACAACTATTATTCAAACACTTCAATTTTGCCATTTAACAAAATTTTCATCCGAGGGAACCGACACCCAAATATGCACATGATTTCAAGATTTGCCATTTTACGGAATTTTCATCCGAGGGAACCGGCACCCATATATGCAAGGTTTCGGGACTTTCACCCTAGACACTCCGGCTAACTTAATTATAAATGGAGTCCATCCCCTATTTCCTCTCAAACAATGATACATATACAATATATTTAAAAGCGTGCCATATGCAATGACTACCAAAATTCACAGATTCAACAATTTAATCAAATCGTCATATTCAATGAGGTAAGTTTAAACGACAGGTTTCAATTCACCTAATCCACATGCAGTTTCTACAACAATCATGGCTATCTTCCACCGATAGCCCAAACAGATATTTCTAAACAGATATACAATCTTTTAAACAGATAATTTATTAAATCTCCATAGGTGAGTGATTTAACAAATCTAACTACACCATTCATTCACACAACTTCCCAATTCCATATTTCTCACACCAACTCCATTATTTATACCAAATAATTATTTAGCTCATATTAGGGCAAGTTTCCCCCTTATTCCAAATAGTAACCCAAAGATCAAATTCATCAATTTTAACACAAAACCACCTCATATTCCAACCCCATGGTCAAATATACAACAACAAATAAAAACCCCTCTTTCATAAATTTGAACCAAACCCTAGGTTTTCTCCAAAAATCCCAAATCTCACCATATTCTCACGACAACAAATAATTAGGTTAAAATTCATAACAAAGTGTAGAATATCCCTACCTCAAATGGAGAAACTCGAAGAAGATGAAGAGAGAAACCCAAGATGCTTCGAATCCAAACTTTTTTCGGATCAAAAGATAGCCCACGCAATGCTCTAGCTTTTTAACAAAGAGAGTAGGGTAGAAGGGCCCTAGAACAAGGTGTATTTGTAGAGAGAGAGTTTGGAGAGAGGAGCTGCCGATCTAGGGTTTTGAAGAAGGAAAAGATCAAAAAGTGATATAAAATCACGCTGTTGTGACTTGATATATGTGAGGCTCGCTCGAGCGAATGACTTGTCGCTTGAGCGACTAGATACAACAATGACCTCGCTCGAGCGCAAGAAGCGTCGCTTGAGTGAACAATGCGAAGCTTCAGGTCTACCACTCACACAGACGCACGCTCGAGCGCAAGAGTTCTCGCTCGAGCGAAGGAAGAGCTCGCTCGAGCGCAAGAAGTCTCACACGAGCGAAGAATACCAACCTCCAGGTCTTCACAGAGATGCAGACGCACGCTCGAGTGCAAGAGTTCTCGCTCGAGCGAAGAGAAAAACACCCAAGGCTCGCTCGAGCGCAAAAAGCCTCGCTCGAGCGAAGAAGCCAAAACCTGGGCAGCAACCCTATGTACCAACTCACAACCAACCTATACCAAACTCACCCAACATGACCCAAAACTCAAATACAAAGAGTAAAAGGAAGGAAACAAGACATAGACCACACAGTATACAACTACGGAACTCGAGTCCAGAACACAATATAGGTCGGGGTAAAACATGGATCGCTATATATATTATCAACACCTGAAAATGATTTTTTTACATAGGTGCACAATAAATACAACCATACACAAAAGGAAGCCTTCAGCTCTGAGTCCTCTTAAGCTATTTCCTTGGTGAAGGCATATCATCAACACCTGAAAATGGTTTTCCCACATATGGTAAGCCAAAACCCAGTAGAGATACTACATCATAGTTTATGAATCTTAACAAAGATATAAGGTGAATGTATATGCAATGTTCGTGTTAAAATATTTTCATTTCTCTTTCCAAAACCATGCAATGCCAAATTTATATCTCAATTCATGGTATCATTTCCTTTATAATAGAAAATAGGTTAATGAATACAACATTGTGACTCTCTAGGACGTGTCTGCAAGTAGGCTACAAGCACTACCAAATTGTCATTTTTACCAGTATTAACAGGAAGGCTCAACACCTAACCACATAGGTTTTTGGACTTTCACCAAGGACACACAGGCCAACTTAATAACACAACTACACTCTTACCGAGATTCACCAAGGTATTCGCCCTTTTTTTTTTTCTTCTCAAAACTGCATTTTCAATGTGTTAAATATGCAACAATGCTCAATGAAATAGATAAGAAAATAGTTTTAATTCTCTTAATTCTCATGCAATTTCTACAACAGTCATAGCTATCATCTACCGATAGCCAAAAACATATATCTCTAAATAAATAAATAATTTCCATACAGATAAATTTTCCAAATTCCAAGATGTGAGTGGTAATACATACCCAACTCCACCATCCTCAGCAATATCAACCCAATTTCACATTTCTAACATCAATTTCAATTATTTGTATAAAATCCACATTTGAGATATTTAGGGCAAAACCCCATTTTCGTTCAAAATCAATTCCAAGTATAAAGACTAACTATTTTATCACAACTCAACCTTATTTCCAATCCCATAACCATTATCAAGAATCTATTTGAAAATCCCTCTTTTGATTTTTAAACAAAAATCCTAGATTTGTTCAAAAATCTCCAAATCACAATATTATTTTAGAAATAGCAAATACCTAAGTTAAAAATAATTAGAAAGTGCAGAGAAGCCCTACCTCAAGGAAGAAGACCCAAAGGAGAAATGGGTAGAACTCAATGGAGCCAAAAACACGAATTTCACCGGTTAAAACGAAGCCCTTGGCGTGCTCTCTTTTTTAAACAAAGGGACTAGGGTGTAGAAATGGGTGGATCAAGGTGTATTTGTAGAGAGAATGTGAGTTCTAAAGAGAGAGGGTCTCAACTTAGGGTTTTGAAATATTTACAGAGAGAGAGAAATGAAAAAGTGATCCAAAAAGTGACTTTCTCGGATTGATATATGCATAGATAGCTCGAGCGCAGAAATGGTTGCTTGAGCGACCAGACACAACGGAGACACCGCTCGGGCGCAAAAATGGTCGCTAGAGCGCACAATGCACCCCTCTCAGTAGTTCAAACCTGCAAAAGTTTGCTCGAGCGCAAGAAGTGTCACTCAAGTGTAGATATCAAACTCTCAGTAGTTTGCAGACTGTAAAAGACCGCTCGAGCGCAAGAAGCATTGCTCGAGCGAGCAAGCAGAATTTTAGGCAATCAATTCTTCGAAATACTAACCTCTAAACCTATTTCAAACTCAACCAAAACTTCCAACAACCAAACTCAACAATGAATAAGATAGAAGAAGACATGAACAACTATTAAGACGAGAAAACCCAGATTCAAGACAATAGACGGGTCGGATTAAACCAGAGTCGCTATAACCTTCCCCCCTTAAGGAATTTTGTCCTCGAAATTTTAAATCAAACAACAAAACCATGTTTAAACCAATTACAACAATGATAGTAAATCAAATTCATCACCATGACTCATCCACCGGTCATTCATTCTTATCACCATGATAAACACGTGCTCATTACTGAATATACAATTTATATTTCTGAAACATATACAATGTTTATATTACTTTATCATAACCAAAATTTCAATACATGTTCAAATATTAACAAATAGGTTCGGATACTTCTCACAAACTTCCAACTCATGTTTCCAAGTCGCTTTCTCAACCCTGTGATATCTCCACAACACCTTTACTAAAGGAATTGTCTTGCTACGCAAGACTTGGTCTCGAGTATCTAGGACTCTAATCGGTCGCTCCTCATATGAGGCATCCTCATCTTGCATCAAGACACGACCCAAACCTTCCTGAGACGCATCATAATACACTGAACAACCCAAACCCCTCTCCGGAATAATCAACACTGGAGCAGTGGTAAGCCTGACTTTGAGTTCTTGGAACGATATTTCACAAGTCTCACTCCACACAAACTTAATTCCCTTCCTCATCAGTTTAGTCAAAGGTGAGGCTAACTTAGAGAAATCCTCTACAAAACGACGATAATACTTGGCTAACCCTAAGAAACTACGAATCTCAAAGGCATTCTTAGGTTGTTTCCAATCTCGCGCTGCCTCAATTTTAGAGGAATCTACAGTCACCCCTTCCCCAGATACCACATGGCCTAAGAATTTCACCTCCTTTAACTAGAATTCACACTTTCTAAACTTAGCATACAATTTGTGGGTTCTAAGTAGCTCAAGCACAATTGACAAGTATTCCTCGTGTTCCTCCTCAGAGGGTGAGTAAATCAAAATGTCAACAACGAAGACAACCACAAAACGATCAAGGAACTTACGAAAGATTCGAATCATTAAATCCATAAACAAAGATGGTGTGTTGGTTAACCCAAAAGGTATCACTAGGAACTCATAATGGCCATACTGCGTACGGAATGTCATTTTCTGGATATCCTCCTCCTTCACTCTCAATAACCCAATCTCAGCTCTACCTTAGAAAAACAACAAGACCTCTTCAACTGATCAAACAAATTATCTATATGAGGCATTGGGTATTTGTTCTTGATAGTCACCCAATTCAACTTCCGGTAATCAATACAAAGTCGCAAAGTGTCATCATTCTTTTTAGCAAAAAGAGCTGGTGCTTCCCAAGGCAAAGTACTAGGGCGAATAAAACCCTTATCTAACAATTCCTAGAGTTGAACCTTCAACTCAGTCCACTCGGCAGGTGCAAATCTATACGGTGCCATGGGAATTAGTGTCGTGTTGGGCACTAAGTTGATAGAAAACTCAATCTCACTGTGAGGTGGCAAACTAGTGAGATCCTCGGGAAAGACATCCGTGTATTCACAAACTACCCTCGACAACTCAACTCGGACCAGATCACTCTCAACACCCAAGAATGTAGCAAGAAGAAGACTAAGCTCACCCCGACCACGTGGATCACGCACTAGCAACAAAGCTCTATCAACTCAGTCCCCAAGAAATAAAAATAGTCACCACTCGAGATACATACAGTAACCCTCTGACGGTAACTGTCTATAATAGCCCGATACGATGACAACCAATCCATACCCAGTATAACATCAAAACTCAACATATTAATCAACACAAATGCAAAAGAAAAGGTATGTCGGCAACCACCAACCTCTATCTCATAACCCCGACACCCCTGGTCCAACACAACTTCACCACCAACTGGTGACTCTACCTTGAGTGGAGATACTAACTGAGCCACTTATAACCCCAATGCCGATGCAAATGCAGACAAGATAAAAGAATGGGATGCACACGTATCAATCAACACATTGGCAATAGAGTTACACAATAAGAAGTTACTTTTCACTACCGAAGGCGTTGGTACTAAATCTGGCACAGTAATAGTATACACACGCCCTATAGGTCTTTATTCTACCTGCTCATCCCTCGGAGCATAAGTTTGATGCATGGACTGAGTCGAAAAGGTCTCTTGATTGGCCCTCGAGGCCTGTGATGACTATGTAGGCTGATGGCTCTATGTTTGTCTCTGACCAGATGCACCAGATGTGCCACCTGACTGCCGGCAAAACCTCCTCACATGCCCTGACTGCCCACACTAATAACAAGTAGGTGGCTGCCCTCTCTCCTGACTCTAGGTCTGAGAATGAGCTATAAACGGTGCAGACTATTGCCCTCCTCCCTTTTGCTGGAAAACTACCAACTTGTGACCCAATTGGCCATGCTTGAAGCAAGTGATCCCTCCCTGACCACCTCTCCCTGACCTAGAACTCGGTACAGAAAAAATGGACCTAGACTGTGCTCCATGGGACTGTTGTAGGTTAGAACCCCTCTGCTTTTATTGTCTTGAGTCTCTCCCTAAACCTCTTGACTCCTCTGCCTCGAGCCTCTCATCCTCTCATCCTCAGTCTGAATCACAGTTTCTAAGTGAGCCATCGCCTCAATAAGATAGCCGTAATCCTTAATCATGGATGCGACCACCTTGAAAATGAGTCCGATCCTCAGCCTCTTCTCAAACTCCAAGCAACGGCATTCCTCCGTCACTACTAACTCCGGTGAAAACCTTGACAAGCTAGTAAAGGTAGCCTCAAACTCAGCCACCGGTGTGTTAAGCTGCATGAGCTTCAAGAACTACTCTCTCAGCTTCTCCCTAACAGTGGGAGGCAAGAACTTGTCCTGGAAGGCATTGGCAAAAACTTCCCGAGCAACCCCGATGTGCCCCCGCACAAGCTTCCACCATTGACCCACATCTTCCTTTAGCTGGAAGGATGCCAAGGTCACTCTCAACTCATTGTCCTCGATGCCAAGTATCTTGAACGTCTTCACCATCTACTCTAACCACTCATCCGCCTTTAGTAGCTCCTTTAGATCTCCCAAAAACTCATCCAGATTCGACTGGAAGAACACCCTCTTCAGAAAAGATGGCCCTATCTCCGTTACTTGGGCCTGGACTTTATTCTCAGCTCTGAGAATGTCCGTAGATTTTCGAAAGGCTTCGGCCATTTCTCGGGCCAAAATGCCCATGGCCTGTTGACCGTCTAGGCCTGCCACGCCTACTACCATCACGTCCATGTCCTGACATCCTAATGAAGGTAACATAAGAGATTAGCACATTTACAAATGTGCCGAAACTAACTCACTCGTGTCCTAATACGATAGAAAATAATTAATTCACTCCACGTTAGCCCACAGTCACATAAACACATATGAATTTCCTTTCTAGATAATGATCATCCCGCGACGTTGCTAGAGTTCCTGTTAGAAATAGCAGTGATCAAGTGCTCTTCTAGCAGGACTTCTAGAAACTCGTAGACCCAATTAACATCTTAGAAATTAAATTTCATACCCATTTAGCCATATAAACATGTTATCACATAGCACAGCATACCATATATACAAAGATCTCTATCAAATGAGATAAACCCATTGCGGTAAAAATCACTCCCTACATACCCAAAGTATTCAAACCCGGTACGCTTTGATACCAAGTTGTAACATCCCGAAATAATTACAATAAAACCATCCACAATACTAATGAATAACAGTACCATTCTAAATACAATAACCTTATCAATTCATAAGATTCCCTGGTACAAAACTAGCACATGCAATTATACATTTACAAGTCTTAACCCTGAATTTATAGCATGTGTTACAAGTTAAAGATTTGAAATAGAGGTTAAACATGTAGTAAATGCCCTAAAGGCTGACAACTTTCCAAGACTATGCTTGGTTACAACAAAATGGATTTAAATTCAAAACAGTTAAAGCCCTTGGCTTGTAGAAAATAAATACAGTAATACACAAAATGAAGCCTTCAGCTCCGAGTCCTCCCAAGCTATTGCCTTGGTGGAGGCATATCATCAACATCTAAAAATGGTTTTCCCACATAAGTCCAGTAGAAATACTACAACACAATTTATGAATCTTAATAAAGATATAAGGTGAATGCATATGCAATGCTCATGCCAAAACATTTTCATTTCTCTTTCCAAAACCACGCAATCTCAAGTCATGATATCATTTCCTTTATAATAGAAAACAGGGCAATGAATACAACACTATGAATTTCTAGGACATGTCTACAAGTAGGTTACAAGCACTACCAAATTGTCATTTTTACCGGTATTAACCGGAAGGCTCGACAACTAACCGCGCGGGTTTCTAGAATTTCACCAAGGACACACAGGCCAACTTAATACCATAACTGCACTCCTACCCAGATTCACCCATTTTTATCAAAACAATAACATTTTCAATGTGTTAAATATGCAACAATGCTCAATGAAATAGATGAGAAAATAGTTTTAATTTTTCTAATTCTCATGCAATTTTTACAACAATCATAGCTATCCTCCAGCGATAGCCCAAAACAGAAATCTCTAAACAAATAAATAATTTCCATACAATAAACTTTCCAAATTCCGAGATGTAAGTAGTAATACATACCCAACTCCGTCATCCTCATCAATATCAATCCAATTTCACATTTCCAACATCAATTCCAATTATTTAAACAAAATCCACATTTTAGATATTTAGGGCAAAACCCCATTTTCTTCCAAAACCAATTCGAAGTATAAAGACCAACCATTTTATCACAACTCAACCTCATTTCCAATCTCACAACCATTTTCAAGAATCCATTTGAAAACCTCTCTTTTGATTTTTAAACCAAAACCCTTGGTTTGTTCAAAAATTCCCAAATCACAATATTGTTTTAGAAATAGCAAATACCTAAGTTAAAAATCATAAGAAAGTGTGGAGAACCCTTACCTCATGAAAGAAGACCCAAAGGAGAGATGGATAGAACTCAACGGAGCCGAAAACACGAACTTCACCGGTTAAAACGAAGCCCTCGACGTGCTCTCTTTTTTAAATAAAGGGACTTGGGTGTAGAAATGGATGGATCAAGGTGTATTTGTAGAGAGACGATGAGTTCTAGAGAGATAGAGGGTCTTAATTTAGGGTTTTGAAATATTTAGAAAGAGAGAGAGATAAAAAAGTGGCTTCGTCTGACTGATATATGCATAGATCGCTGTAGACACCCCATTTTTTATCGCCCTCAAGACTTGGACGCCTCATGGTGAACACTTTATGATGAATTAGTACACTGTACAAACCATTCAAATTCTTCAGCAAAAAGCTTCAGTTTTGAGTTTCAGAGCCTAAAGCCTTGCATCTCATTTGGACCAAAACCTAAATTTTTTCTAGCCTAACCACTTAGAGGCCTGCTGGCCAACAGGTGGCTAGTAGGCCAAATTTTAGTGGCCGGCCGACCATGTTTCTTGGTTTGCAGATCTTTTGCTGCTAACTGTTCCCCCAGGTGCATGCATTGTACCAGCTGGCTCAATACAAATATTTTCGACTAAGGAACTTGCTTTTCTATAAATACTTGACCATACCTCATGGTTTTAGGTTAGAAAAAGTCTCCAAGTGCCCAAATCTTGCTAAACACTCTCCCTCTCTATCTTGCAATATACATACACTATACATGCACTTCCTAAACCAATATTTTGGGGCTTCTTGCTGAGATTATTGAGTTAAAATTTTAGCCTTTGAGAGTAAGCACCTTGTGGTTTGTGAACAAAAAAGTGTCTTCTCTTCAAAGGTATAATTCTTGCCATCTTTTGCCTACTCTTCACTCCTCTTTTTCTTGGTATTTATACTCTGTTTTGAACTATTTTTGTGGGATAAAACTTGTGATTTAAAAGCTACTCAAGGTGCAAGAGTTAACTACCCGTCCTTGAACCTTATTCCACGCTTGAATCGTTGTGTTTCCCATTTGTTTCTCAACTTTTAGCTACTGATTTTCAAAGTTTTCAGAGGCTAAAACATGTGATTTTAATGTCCAAAAAGTGGAGGGGTTAGCCACCCTTTTTATGCTTGTTTACTAGCTTTGTTCCTTTTTTATTTTTGCTTACTTTTCCTAGCTTTTCAAGATAATTTTCAGCATTGTTTTTACTAATTTTTGGGCTGTTTTAGTGTGTTTACTTAGTTTATGCTTTGCATATTATGCTTGTGTTATTGTAAGTCCTCATAGGTTTGGTGGTTTAGGTCTTAGACACCAATCTATTTGAATTGATAGCTTTTATTTCATAGTTTTCATACATATACTCATATTTGTAATAACCATCTCTGCAACTCCCCTCCTTTTTTAGTTTTTTTTTTTTTTTTTTTTTTTTAAAGAGTTGTTTCAAACAATTGATTTTTGTTCAAGGCATGAGAAAGAGACCTTCCATGCTTAACGATTTAATCTCTTTGGAGGTTCTTACCAGGGCATTGCATCTCTCTCATGCTAAGTGCAACTTCTTGTTTGACACTTCTCTTCATTAGTGGACGTAATTATCACTTTTGGAAAAGATGAATAAGGAATGGCAAGGTAATATAAAAGAGGTTAAAATTGTACTAAAAGTGGTAACAAGAGTAACAAACTTGGTTTAGGTTCAATCGGACATTATATTGAACCTATTGCGTCTCGAGTCATTACATACTCTTTAGTGATGTTAATGATTCGAGAAGTAATGTCTACCACTTCCCTTGAGGTAACTCCATGATAGGGAGGAGGATTGTTGGTCTTTTATTTCCATTTATTGAGCCTTTGTCCCATCGATTCATAGATCATCACGCAACAAGTTTACATTAATTAATGGTTTACGAATCGAGTCTACCCCTCCTCGATTAGTTTCATGATTGGGAGAGGCAGAGAGGATAAACATCCCCTAGAAACACTCTGTTTTTGCTCTGTTTTAATTATGTGGCATCAGGACAGTACCTCAAAATAGTGGTCGGCCGACCACCCTTCTATCCGATAGACCACTTTTCAAGGCCGGCCGGCCACTCTATTTTGGACAAATAGTGTCATTTTCATGATAGAACAAAGTAGAAGTTGAGGAAAAAACAAAATTATTTTTTGACCGCAAACAACACAGAATCTGGCAGCAAAACAGAGGAGTTTTCGGGAGGATGTTCTTGGTTGCACGTGTGGTTCTTCAACTCCAATTCAAATTCATTAGCTTGTAGCTCTTAGATTAATTATCGTGCTGTAACTAGTTAATTAAATTCCTTTGAATTTGTAATAATTAGTTAAATTTAGCATTAATTCATTGCTTTCGTATTGGAATAATTAGTCTAAGTCGGACATTCAGACCCTCTTGTATGAGGGCAAACTTGTAATATTGTGTATGTCTTCCAACGCTTAATTCTTTTTCATTTTTATTTACTTGCTTATGATGTTTACATGTTGCATTCATGTTTTGATTTCACATCATTACCATGTATAAAGTATCCATTTTGCATGCATTGGGTTCGGTTCATCATTCTAACTATATTGTCATTTCTTGCTTAATTGAATATGTGCACTGATTGCATGCTTTGAGTTGAGCCATGTGTCATGTTAATAGACCAAATCTCGTAGTTGCATTTTGTATGTGTTACATTAGTCACTTGCATTATAGAGCATGCATTTTTCTAATGGTTTCATTTCTTTTGGCTTGCCTCGGTTGAGTACTAGGTGAGCATTTCTTGCTTTAGTATATTGCATGAGTGTTGGTGTTGCCATATGAAGCATGTTTACCATGAGGCTAAGTGTTTAGTTGATATACCTGTTTAAATGCCTGTGGATGAAGGCTTTTTCACTTAAGTTGGGATGATTTGCTTAAATGTACATGTGACCTTACTTTTTCAATTAGCACATATTCACCATTCTTTTCAAAACAAACATGAAATCAAAACATTCCAAAATGGGCAAATTAGTCTATACTTGTGCACATCACATAGTAAAAATAGCATAATAATTGGAACAAGAGTATATACTGCACATAAGAATCACATCATGATTAGTAGAGGTCGATCTTTGATCGGGTGAGTGGGGTGCTCAATTAATGACCTTCCCCTCTCATACCTAAGTTCCTGAGCCGAGATACTTTGGTGATGACGGATAAGTGGCCTTTGGCAGGAGTCACGGGTTTCCTAAATTTCTCAAAAATATTTAGGTGGCAACTCTAAAATCTGGCAAAGTGGTCCATTTTTGGCATTTTTGATTGAAAATTGATTTTTCAAAGATTTGCCAGATTTGGACTCTTTTGTGTTTTCACTATTTCACATTGCACTTGTGAAATCAGATTCAGAACCACGGGAGTTCGAACTGTAGGGCTATCGTATCTGAGAAGACTAAACCCCTCTGAGGAGCAACAAGAAACTAGTTAGAATTTCTGGCGACTCTAGTAGGGACATTTGAGAACTTGACTCGGACTTCATGATGTGAAATTTTATTTATAGATATATGTTATTTGCATTTGCATCTGCATCATTACTCTATGTCATTGTGTTTTCCATCTACTATTCTTGGACAGCTTGCCTAAAAAACTTGCCAAAAGGCTGGCCGGTCGTGGGCTCTGGCATATTGGAAACACAACCGTCGGATCTGGATTACCATCGTACCGCTTGATCCTCCTTTCACTTCTCGTTGTTAGGTGTGAAAGGTATATTAAGTAGTCTTGCCGAGGTACCCCTTTTGACCAATCGTCCTAGCTGCATATAGTAAAGCCATAGTGACTGTTCCAACTTAGGACAGAATGCTCTCTCGTATGAAAGATTTTTTGAAACTACTTTCTTGTAGTAGTAAAAACCCTAGATCATGTCAAAATCTAGGATAGGGTAACCCTACCCCCTCATAGGGGTTCTTTGGCTCTTTTTAACTGGTATGTGCTTTACACTGAAACTGTACAAGAATGTTCATATTAGTGGCACAATTGGTATTTGTTTTGGAGCAGAATTCAGTGGGGAGTACAGTCCTACAGCTTTGATCCTATCTATTTTGTTGAAATCTTAGTTAAGGTGTTGTCTGATTTCTAATTGTTGTTCTCTTTCTTTATTTCTTTTGCTTGGTAGTTTAAAAACATAGCTTTAGAAAGTTCTAATATCCCCCAAGTACTCTGGACCCGTATCAGAAGACTGTGTAAGGTTGAAGATCTTGTTTGGGTACAGCCTATGTTTGCCTCACTGTTACCAGTTACAAGGCGAAGGAGGATCAGGCAGAGTTCACTAGTTCAGTTCTTACATCAACCACTCCTCAGCTCACCTATATTCAGTCCACCTCAAGAACAGTCATTTACTCCAGGAATGGCATAATACCCCTTATCAGATTTGGAAGACTTGTTAATCTATCTGCAGTAGTCAGTTGACTTACTCCAACATGACATGGCTCACCAAGCCGAGGTCACAACTAGGTTACAGCAACAACAACAACAACAGCCAGCTGCGGCTTCTGCTTCGCACGCACCTAATGTGACTATCCCCACACTCGGTACTACTGCCAATGCTACCACAGCTCAGGATCCACAAGCCGAGGGTGTTCTGGCTTTTCCTGTCCAAGCAAATCCTATTCTAGCACAGACATCTAGAGCCCCAGTTTATCAGACTGAGGCACCTTTTGAATTCGAGGTTGACCTGACCATGCTCAAAGTCAATAAGCTGGAGAAACTATTTAAGAAAGCATATGGGGTTAACTCCATTCTAGATATAGAGGATGGGTACACCGAATCTGCAGTTACTCTGCTAGAGTGGTTCAAAATGCCACAAATTGACCGCTTTGATGGCGCTGGAGACCCAATGGTAAATCTATGGCTATTTTCAGATATCTTATGACTAATGGGTTTGACTAGACTGCAGAAGTTATCCCTCTTTGGCCGAACTATGTTGGGTATAGTTGCCATCTGGTACTCTAAGTTGGAAGATTCTCTGAGAAGAATTGGCCGAATACTTCATTGCTCAATACTCATACAATATGCAGATCGAGGTCACAACTCGTGATCTTGAAACGATGCGTTAGGAGCCAAAGGAAGGTTTCTCTGAGTTTGTAACTAGATGGAGGGCCAAAGCGTCAATGATGACTACTCGACCTTCAGAGAAAGACCAAATCAAAATGGTAGTTCGAAACCGGCAAGGCAAGCTACTACAGAAAATGATTGTTCTCCTCTTATTTACATTCAAAGAACTTCATGAAATGGGGGTCCAAATTGAAGATGCCATAAAGCAGGGAATCATCACCAATGACAAAGAGCTGGCCAAGAGGCGATTTGTTCGCAGTTCCAATGCTGCTGGGGGTAACACAACTGCGAGGCCATTAGAAGTGAGTGTTGTCACCACAACCAAAACTGCCAACCCTAACATGGGCCCACAAACTTCCATCCCTACCCGACCTTCGGGTAGAACTTTCAACCAGCTCTACATGACTCTATCTCGAGCCATGCAAACGCTAATAAAAAGGGGGCATCTGAAACCCCTAGAACCCCGACCACTTCCAGACCCTCTTCCACCCAAGCACGATCCCACCAAATACTGCACTTTCCATCAACAACACGGCCATGAAACTGATCGATGCTTTCGCTTACGTCATGAGATTCAAGATCTCATCGACAACAAGGTTATAGCTTCACCCCAAAAGCCAAATGTGACCACCAACCCACTCCCTGCCCACAACCAAGTCCCCCCACCCAGAAACATCTACCTTATCCATACCCTACCCACCTCCTATGACCCCAACATCTATATCACCCCTTCTCACCTACCAAAGCCGATGTTGTTCATTCCTGAAGGCACAAACTTGTGCATGATGAGCACATCCCATCCACACTTGAGCTTCACAAATTAGTGGTGACAACGCTTGCTGTAGAGGAGGTGTTGACCTCAGAGAGAGGTACTTTTCTGTTGTTGGAATCCCGAGGACTTATTTGAGGGGGAGGGGGAATATGACCCGAGCTACTACATTGTTCATGCTGCTCAACCCAGGTCTAAGGTAGTACTGCCGACCTCAGCTAACATTAATGTGGTTAGGGAAGATGGCTCGAACCAAGGGTTGGATGACCTTGTAGATCTTGAAGAAGATTTGGACAACCTATAATTCTTTGACGAACAAGATCAAGGCAATATGTAGATCGGTTGGTTTGATCTGAATAGGTTGACTCATAATGCCGGATGGCTGAATGATGAATCTGACAAGGAAGAAGAAACTGGAGTTAAACCGGAGGGAAAGCAAGTCGGGATAGCTATGGTAGCCAAGAAGACTGAGGAGAAAGGGAAACTGCCAGATGATACTTGTGTAGGAAAACCAAACCAAGAATTGGGTGTTATGGAAACTACAGACGCTGAACGAGAAGCCGTACTGGGGCAATTTTAAAGGGAGAGGATTGAGGATAACCAGAAGGCCACGACATCTTGTCGCTCGAATGAGGCTACTTGTCCTGTAAGAGTGATCTGAGTTGAGCCAGACAACTGCTTGTCGGTAGCTGATAGTGAGTGATGGGAAGATTACGATCTGTATCTTGCCCATATCAACAAACATTGGGGAGATCATATCACAGACAGTACATGGTATTCTGAAGAAATAGACCATCTCACCAGAAATGGACGGTATTTTAAACCTCCACACTTGGATCAAGCAGAACCAGCAGGAAAGGACTGAGAGGTTGAGACGGAGAAAGAAAAGAAGCTGGAAGGGGAGCTGGTTCTGAAACAACTCAAAAAGATCCAAGCTGATATCTCCATCTGGGGCCTCCTTATGGCTTCGCGAGTACACCGACAGGCAGTATTGCCGGCAATGGATATGGCTAAATTGTCCATTGATACTACGCCAGAAAAGCTTGTTGACCTGATCTTCCCAAGTAGCACCAAGCCACTGTTCACTTTCTCTGATAAAGAAATGCTGCTGGAAGAATCAGCTCATAACAAGCCATTATACATATCTGTTGAGTATAGAGAGAAGTGGGTGCCAGTGGTTTTAGTGGACACTGGCTCTACTATCAATGTTTGTCTTTCTTGCACTGCCTATGCGATAGGCCTCAAACCAGCAGATTTTGTCCCTACAACCCAGGTGAGACGGGCATATGACAACACAAGCAGAGAAGTTATGAGAACAGTGAAAGTGCAAGTCCAAGTGGGCCCTTCCGAGCATGAGATCGAGTTCCATAGACTTGATGTGTTGGCTACCTTTAACCTACTTCTAGGGAGACCCTGGTTACATCACATGAAGGTTGTGTTCACCACATTCCATCAAATGCTGAAATACCCTTATAAGGGAGGGGTGGCAAATGTTTTTGCGAACTCATCCATTCATCTACCGCTAGAGATAACTACACCATTGTTGGAAATCAATCACAGCGATGAGGATGTATTTCTCTCAAGATTCATTCTGGCAGAAGCCCGAGTGATGCATACAATTATAGCCGTGGACGAAGGCATGTACGTTAGTGCTCAGTCCATCTATTTCATGAACAAGTTGTGGCATACTCCAGGAATAGGGCTCGGAAGGAGCGGGTGAAAAGGTGTTGCGGAACTAGCTAAGGTGCCACATCATCCGCATGCCTTTGGGTTGTGTTATGTACCCACCAAAGAAGACTAGAGAAGAAAAATGGAAGAAATGAGAGACAGAGCCAAGGTCAAAAAGAGCCAGAAAGCACTAGGAGCTAGTCCACATGCCAATCTGGGGAACATTGAATGGGCATTTTGTTAGAGAAAGAGAGGATTTTCCCTTCTGTGGCTTTCTCGAGCCTTGGGTGGATTCCTTAACGAATAAGCGTTTCCTTGGATTTGAGATCTTCTTTGACCATCAGCTGCAAGACAGTGATGAAGAGAGGGTTGAACTAAGCGTCAATGTTGCCTAGAGCAAAGAGGATGATTCAGACAATAAAGAGGCTGGAGTAGGGGTAGCACTGGCCGATCTCCTGACAGATCCCGCGACCAACACGGAGAACTTGGGGGATATCTTTACTATTTCTTTGATCAGAGAGGAACCGGTTATGGATTCCACCAGTGGTATTCTGGATGCATCAAGGGTGCCATGTCTCACATGGCAGTTGGAGAAAGGCCTTATTTCTAGTTCTAAATCGAATGATGATGATGAGTTGGAATTTGATTCTACCAAGTTTGTTGAGTCGAAATCAAATTCGAGTCAGTTCGAGGAGTCTGAGTCTGGCACTTCCGAGGGTGGTAACCCGAATGCCAAGGTCCTATCTAGGTCCTCTTTTGCTTTCTCTTTTGAGTCAGTTGTAACTGAAAAGCCATAACTTATGAATGAGAATGCTGCAGATTCCATTTATTTTTTTGTGCCATTGATTTATTGCATTGACCAAGATTTTCAAAATTTTAATAAAAACGAAAAGGAAAAAATTCCTCAGGCTTTGAAAAACTTGATTGATCGAGAGGAGGAGAGGCATGCTAAGCCTTGCATAAATGAAATCATTGCAATTAATGTGGGTACTGAAAAGGATCCCTGCTTAGTCTAGATCAGGTCCATGTTGTCTTCGGAGGAACACGAGCGTTTAATCGCTTTATTAAAAGATTTCAAAGATGTTTTCGCGTGGTCCTACGAAGACATGCCTAGAATTGATCCTGAGATTGTACAGCACCGGATCCTTCTTGACCTCGAGGCCCGACCAATCAAGTAAAAATTGTGCAGAATTTGTCCAAATTAGGCGTTGAAGATTAAAGACTAAGTCACCAAACATATTGATGCGGGTTTCTTGATGGTGTCTGAGTACCCGACCTGGTTGGCCAATATTGTTCCGGTTCCAAAGAAGGACAGCAGAATTAGGGTTTGCGTCGACTTCTAGGATCTAAACAAAGCTAGTCTGAAAAATGATTTTCCATTGCCGCAGATCGATGAGTTGGTAGAATTCACCGCAAGCCATGCGTTGCTATCATTTTTGGATGGGTTTTTTGGGTATAATCAGATTTTGATAGCACATGAAGACAAAGAGAAGACTTCATTCACCACGCCATGGGGTACCTACTGCTACAAAGTTATGCCATTTGGGTTAAAGAATGCCGGGGTTACATACCAGAGGGCTACAACCACAATCTTGCACGACATGATCCATAAAGAAGTTGAGGTCTATGTGAACGACATGATTGTAAAGTCCAAAGAGCGAGAAGCCCACTACACTGCGCTGGAAAAATTCTTTGAACGGATCAGGGAGTACGGACTGATGTTGAACCTATAGAAATGCACCTTTGGGGTGACTACAGGGAAGATGCTAGGATTTTTGATTACCCAGAGGGGAATTGAAGTAGATTCGTCCAAGATCAAGGCCATCTTAGAAATGCCACCACCAAGGACTGAAAATGAGGTATGCGGCTTTCTAGGGAAAGTGCAATTCATAAGACGATTTATCTCAAAATTAACCTTGACTTGTGAACCACTATTTGGTCTTTTGAAAAAAGAGAAGAAGTTTCGATGGGATGATCGATGTCAGTTCACTTTCGAACAGGTCAAGCAGTACCTTCAGAATCCACCTGTATTATTGCCACTAGAGCCCAAGAATCCACTGATCATGTATTTGTCGGTAATAGATTCAACCATGGGACGCATGCTAGCTCAAGAATCAGAAGCTAAAGTGGAGAAGGCCATCTATTATCTAAGCAAGAAGATATAAGATTAAGAGACCCACTACACTCTTCTGGAGAAAACTTGCTTAGCTTTAGTTTGGGCAACTAGGAAGTTGAGACACTACTTGTTAGCTCACTCTATAGTTCTGGTTTTGAGATTAGATCCCAACAAATATCTCTTCGAGAAACTGGTGCTTATGGGTAGGCTAGCTCGTTGGTTACTTCTTCTCTTCGAGTTCGACCTCAAGTATGTCACGCACAAGTCTGTTAAAGGGAGAGCAGTAGCAGATTTTTTGGCAGACCATCCAGTAGAAAAAGATGAGGCGGTAGAATATCTATTCCCAGATGAGGAGATTCTGCAGGTAGAAGAGGAAACATGGACAATATACTTTGATGGAGCTGCTAATCAATACAGTTATTGGATATGCGTGTTACTGATAGCACCCGATGATTTCCATATACCCCTAGCTTTCAAACTCTGGTTTAAAGTGTCCAATAATGAAGCAGAATACGAGGTGTGTATTGTTGGTTTGGAAGCTGCCTTAAAACTAGGGGCAATAAGATTGGACGTCATCAGGGACTCGAACTTGGTTATTTCTCAAGCCAATGGAGACAGGAAGGTCAAGGAAGAGAAAATGAAGGTTTATCATCAGACTCTGGACATTCTGATTTCGAGGTTTGAAAAGCTAACATTCACACATTTGTTAAGAGAGAACAACCGGTTTGCTGATGCACTGACAACTCTATCCTCCATAGTAATCATACCACTTGGGGTTAAGATGCGTCTGATTATCATTAAATAGAAGTATGTGCCTGCTTATGAGATGATAGCCGCAATAGATGAGGCTTAAGAAAAAAACCCCTGGTATTATGACATTTGGAACTTTCTGGAGAAGGATGTGTATCCACCAGGGGCAAATGCCAAAGATAAACGGAAAATACGGTGTCTGGCCATCCAGTTTATCATCTACAGAAATAAGTTGTACAAGAGTGGCCATCTGGGATTGCACAAGCTTTGCGTTGAAGAAGAGGAGTCGAAGCGTCTCATGGAGGGCATTCATAGGGGAGAGAGTGGAGCACACAAGAATAGTGTGATGCTGGCTAAGAAGATCCTCATGCAAGGTTATTATTGGTCAACTATGGAGGAGGATTGTATTAGTTTTGTTCGGCAATGCCACAAATGTCAAATCCATGCCAATCGCATGAACATCTTGCCATCAAAACTTTACAACATGACTTCACCATGGCCTTTCCCAGTCTGGGAAATTGACATCATTGGGGTAGTCTCGTCAAACAGCTCAAATGGACATGAGTTCATTCTACTTGCGATCGACTATTTTACCAAGTGGGTGGAAGCACAGTCTTACTTAGTGTTGAAAACGTCACATGTGGCCAAGTTCATCAGAAACAACATCATCTGCAGGTATGGGGTACCAAATGAGATTATCTCAGACAATATCTCGCATTTCAAGAAAGAGGTGGTGGATTTGCTTGAGAAATACAACGTGGCTTTTCACAAGTCATCAACGTACAAACCACAGACTAACGGCATTGTTGAGGTTGCAAACAAGAATGTTAAGAACATCTTGCGAAAGATGGTGGAAACTTACAAAGACTGGATAGATAAATTGCCTTTTGCATTCTGGGGTTATCGAACATCAATTCGAACATCTACAGGGGCAACCCCCTATTCTCTAGTATATGGGATGGAAGTTGTTTTGCTGATTAAGATCAAAGTACTATCGTTGAGAATCATAGCCAAATGTCAGATAGCGGAGGCGGATTGGCAGTAGAGCAGGTTTGAAGAATTGATGTTGTATGACGAAAGAAGGTTAAAGGCATTATATCACATCCAAGGATATTAGCGCAGAATCGCCAGGGCCTTCAACAAGACAGTCAAATCCAGAAACCATAAGGAAGGAGATATGGTGCTGAAAAACAACCGAGCTCCCATCCATGACCCTAGGGGCAAGTTCAGACCCAATTAGACTGGTCCTTACATCACCAAATCTATCTGGTCAGGAGGAACGATTATCCTTATAGATTTAGATGGCCTGGAGTTCTCACTGCCGATCAATATGGACAAGTTGAAGAAATACTATCCCTGAGAGGCTCGCTAGGCTGGAAACTCGAAAGGGTGACCTATGAAAAAATTGGAGCATGAAAAATTAGAAATAAAGAAAAACTGAGCTCGCAAGGTCAAAAACCCGAAATGGCAGCTTTGGCAAAAATTAGAGCGCAAAAGGAGAGTGTTAATACTCAAGTGAACCCTAACCGAACTATGTAAGGCTTGATTCCCATCTTTGGGATACATAGGCAGCTTCATCCTGAAGTTCAGCCATAACCATATTCAACTCCACTGAGTCCATTTGTTTGATCGGTTCATCTTTTTCCATCATCTGACCTCAATTTGGTAGAATGGCCAGTTGGCAAGATAAGGCAATGATGGTGAATGCAGTTGTGAACAGTTATGATCTTCTAATTTGGGGTTGTACATCTTAAGGACCGATTCCATGTGTGTCAGGTAGTGACCATTTCTGAAAATTGTTTTGAAAAGTTTTAATGAAGTTGATTTTTCTCAAATTTTTTCCTTTTACAACAGACTATTTTAGACCAAAAAGGAAAATTTTTAGTACTCACGACTTTAATTCCATGATTTCAACACAAGTACATTCTCCAGCTCTTTGATTAAATCAAAGTTGCTTTTACATCATAAAACTTGAAAAGAAAATGCAAAGCAATAAATTAGGGGTATAGATAAGTCAAGTGTTCCTATGTCTTCTGCTCGCGCTCGTGGAAGTCTCTGCTGCCAAAGTTGGCCCAACCTGTGTCTCATCCTCGAGCCAAGCCAAGCATTCGCTAGGAAGGATGTAACTGAAGCTAGCGGTAGGAATTAGAAGCTCTCTCGTCCTCTAAGCAACGAGGTATCGGGCCAAGTGCGAAGCACGAATGGGAAATGGAGCCGAGTATTCCACCCCTTTCTCCGGACAAGTCTGATCATGTCCAAATTGACGTCTGAACCTGAATGGAAAATAGAACACACAGTGTGTGAGGCCGATCAACTACATACCTGGATGACGGGACATGCTGTAACCCATCTCAGCCAAATTAAGCCAGAGACAACGCCAAGTGATGTCAGCCACAGATCTACTGCACATCCAGTCGCACCACAATCCCTCTGAAAGAAAGCCCACTAGCCGCTGGCAAAAGAAGTAGGCTCTAGCCAAATACTCGGGACAAGGGTCCCCCACTTTTAGCTTATCCATCAACCACACCTAGGAAGGGATGAAAAATAAGAGAGATTAAAGAATAGAGAGATGTGCGTTGAGAGAAAAGTAAGGAAAGGGCTTTGAGAGGAAAAATAGAGAGTGAGTGCCGAGTGATGTGAGAAATCATAAATAAGAAAGGGCGGGAAATAATATCTAGAGAAACAGAGGACTCCCTACAAACCGAGTAGTCTCTCGCCGATGAAAAATGTCTAAATCCATCAAAGTCTCGGCTAGTGCCAAACCAATGCAACTCTTACCCTCTTTCAGACATTGGGCCACTTTGATTAACCTAATGCTGGCTCCACCGCAACTAGGGGCAAAAAGGAAGTGTGCAAACAAACATAAACAAAGGGCATGTTGATGATAACCTTGCCAAAGAAGGTCAACTCTGTCCCCAATGCCAGAAAACTGATGAATCAAGCCGGGTATATCCAACTCCTTGTCATGGGCCAAGGACCGAGCCTCGTGTAAAGTGAGCGCACACATCCGTTCAAGAGCCTGTACATGGCCAAAACGGGGTTAAGGCATAATCTTCTCATCATGCCAGGAGTCCATTAAAGCTTGAAACTCTTCAAGGGTTGGACAAATCTCTTGTGCTCCGAAGCGAAATACATATGTAACCGGGTTCTAGCATCGAACGACAACATGAAGGAACAGAAAACAAAATGAAGTACGGCTCAACAGAAAAAGCGTGTTTATACTGAAACCGTGGAAATTTACCTTGTCCGTGTCATCCAAAGTAGCATCGAAATTTACCTTGAGCTTCTTGGCAAGAAATATCTCCATTTTCAAAGAAAACAAGAGGAAAGATAATAAGACACGGCAAGAGAAGACCTTTATAGAGGATAAGGTTGTGTGAGTGGCTGATAGTTGTTATTAGATATCCAAACACATGTCTTGGCTGGCTGGTCACCTTTCTTGGCTGGTCGTCCATTCAAGTGGTCGGCCGACCATATGTGTTGGCTAGGCAGTTGGCAGCAGTGTTATGTTCGGCCCTTCTTTGTTTTGAGGTCTTGTTTTGAGTTTTTTGTTTTTAGCAAGTGTAAATAGCTGTGTTTCTGTTGTTTTTACTTTGTTTTTCATTTATTGAGTTGTATTTTGCATTTTAGTCAGTTGAAGGCTCAACATTTGGTTACAAACTTCGTTCAAATACAAGCATTTTCAATCTCAAATTCCAAGTACAATAAATGTTATGTATGCAAGTGTCGTGCCATTCTCGAGATGCAAAATAAAACTCCTTTTATAAAACTGCACGGTTTTACCCCAATCATAGTTTTTACAAAAGAAAAAATACAAGTGTTTTAAAACAACAGTAAAGGCCTATATGAAGCTATACAAAGTTGTAACCTACCAAGGAAAAAAAAAAAGAAAAAGAAAGTACAAAAGTCAGTATTGATCACATTAAGCTCGAGAGGCCCTCTTCGTCCTCTTTTGTGGAGGAGACTCAGGGGCACTATCACCGTCAGCGCCGCTATCATCAGAACAATGAGACCCCGAGTCATCGTCATCTTCTTTACTCCCGAACGCAGAGCTAGTCTCAGCCTCCTCTCCACTCCCTGATTCTGAGCTAGCATCATCATCCTCGCTCTCAGACTCAGAGTGCCTGCTCGCTGTCTCCTTGGTGTTGTTAGTCTCATCATCATTCCCACTCAAAACCGACTCTGAGGAGGAGGAAGTCTCCTCTGCCTGAGACTCTCTGCTCTGATTATGGGCACCTCTACCTCTGTCCTGTCCTCGACTCTCATCCTTGCCACGTGCTGGGGCCTGCCTGTCTCTCCTCCCTACCACCGGAGGTGGTGCCATTGGTGGAGGTGGAGGTGGAGGCTGAAAACAAGAAACATGAAATCAGTATAGAACAGTACAAAATCAATACAAAGCAGTATAGAGTATCAGAATAATCTAATGTAGAATCCGTATGGGTATGAATCAGTGCAAGTCAAAACTTGAGAAAAGGTAAAATACCTGGTAACCATAGAGAGTAAGCAGTATCTCCCTCTTCTGGACCATCTGGACTAAAGAGGTGACCAGTCGAAGGAGGCCATCCACGTACTCCAAAGGCACCTGCAAATGAGTTTGAACATCAGTATACAAAAAAAGGGAATGTGAAATACAAACTGCGAGGCAAAGTGCATACCTACTGCACATCAGGGTCCCTGATGTACCCATGCTCCCCCTTTGGCGGATCGATCTGAATCTGATAGGCCGTCTTGCTCGGCCGCCAGTATGGGATCGCGGTTGAAATCACTGGCAAATTGGCTATGTGAATAATAGGAAGGGCCCCACCAATATCAGTCTTGGCCGCATGAGCAACACCTCCAGCCACGGAGGCACCTGTAACTCCTCCTGCGTGAACTCTACTCAAGGGTAGCATGAGATGGGTCCTGATGAACTTAGCATAGTCTCCAACCCCACGGAACTGGTTGGCGCCCTGCCCCGCCAAAAACTGCATGATGGCCTCAACTGGGAGACCATCGGCTATCCTTATAGATGCAGGAGGCGAAGCAGGAACAACAGGGGCAGGTAGGTCTAGAGTTTGGTGCACAAACCTTTCCCCAAGATACCAGGTCTGGCAGAAAGGGCCCTCTAGCAAGATCCGAAATCAAGAGGTGGCCTAAGACTCGACATCTGCATCCCTCGTACCGGCCGACATCGCCGCCCATGGCTGCCACGTGATCTGCAAATAGAGAATTCATAGTTGTTAGTTGTCATCAGTTCTCAAAGAGTGGATCAAAGCAGTATAACAGAATGGAATAGGTATGAGTTTTGGGTTACCTCACACGCCGTCACTTTGTCAAATAATTGGCGGTAATAAGCAAAGGTGGTATCATCGCGACGCCTAGGGTGACACCTACCTCATCCTTCGGAGCTGGGGCAAGGGCAGAGAAATGTGCGTATACCCATAGCTGTAAGAACATATTAAGTTATGTGAGTCAACAAGCAGAAACAGAGATAAAGACAGAAAGTAAAAAGCAGTAAGCACAAAGTATGAACAAAGATACAGACAGAAAGTGCAAAGTATGAACAGAGATAAAGATAGAAAGTGCAAAGTAGAAAGCACAAAGCAGAAACAAAGATAAAACTAGAAAGTCCAAAGTAGAAAGGATAAGGAACAAACAGAAAGTGCCATGTGTACCTCCTAGGCTCTCTAGTAGCCTTCGACCATGTTCCCCTTCTTGCGAGAACCAGAGCTCATATACTTGTATAGGGTGGCAAGGCTTGCACCACCCTAATCATAGAATCAAACTCGGGCCAATACCACCAGGGTGCTCAGCACGTACAAGCCTACGAGATTCCACTTGTTCGCAAACAAGGTGGTATTGAGGAGACATATCAAGAATCCTCTAGTGTGCTGCTCAATCTCTGCCTGGGTTTTTGGATGGCTCCCATGGAAGTGATTGTAAAACCAGTTGTATCTGACCATAGCCGACTTGTCCAGAAGAGGGCGTACGCTGAGCAAGTGAATCCAGGCAACCACCCATTGGCCCATGTCGTGGTCGAAAAGAATCGGATCACCCCCTACTCTCAAGCCAGTGGTCATCGAGAAGTCATAGAGAGTCATCATTATCTCCCCGGTGGAGGAGAATTGGAAGGAGTTGGTGGTGTCCCACCATCTCTCCACTAAGGCACCGAGTAACGCCCGACTAGCCAATAATAGCGCAAGCCCAGAACAGAATAGGCTGAAGCCCGCCTCATCGACTAGCTCGTGGACTCGAGCAAGGAGCTCATAGTACCAGTCTCTGGCCGTCACCGCCCTATAACCTCTCTAGGAGAGAGCGTCACCCTGTGTTGAAAAAAGAGAATATATGCATAATAGAAGGAAATACTGTAATGAAATGGCAAAACAAGCAGAGTGCATGAAAGAAAAGGTTCTTACCTCAGCGGCCTCATGAGAAAGGTGAGACACACTCCCTCAAGAAAGTCCTCAGGTGCACCCGGGGCAAAGTCCTCAAACCGCAATATGCCACCGGGGGCTATTGCGTATGTTCGAGGATTGTATGTGGCAAGGTCAAATGGCCTCAACCTCAGTGGTGGTAACTCGAGGCTTAGGCCCTAGGGGGTAAATCTCATTCGCGTCAATGTTGGCAGCAATGTCCTCTGCTACCTTGTCAACCTTGTCAACTATAGGTGGAAGTATCGGTACCTCAAGAGGGGGCACTGTCATGAGGAATGTCATCCGCCATGTGGAATGTAGTGAGTGGTGAGGGAAAATGAGGGGAAAAAAAGGAAAAACCTGAGAAGTCAAACCCTAAGAGAGAGAGAGAGAGAGAGAGAGAGAGAGTCAAAACCCGAAAAAAGTGCGAAACCCAAGGAAAAACACGAGAGCAATGAGCCCAAAACAATGAGAACCCACAAAACTCAACCAAATCAAATTTCAATTGGTTCAAAGTGAAGAGGGCCAAGTTAGTTTTATGAAAAACGTTTGCGTGGGGCGTTGGGTAATGCGAATAAAGCATAAAACTAGAGACAGAGAATACCTAGAGAGAGAGGTAGGGTGTTTTCAGAATGTTTGGTGTATGAAAATGAGGCTTAGGTGTTGTTTTAAATAGGCCATGAGGTAAAACCCCGTTTTGGCCCCGAATCTGGGTTGGGTGTTCTGTGGCCGGCTGTCCAGGTCTTGTGGTTGGTTGGCTCCGTAGCTAGTCCAAAGCTAGTATTTGCTGAGGCCTTGCCTATTCTGTGCATGGAGAGTCCTGTATACAGCTGAAAGTGGAAAATTGAAGAAATTAGGTTTGTTTCTATTACAGAAAATTCTAAAATATGATTCTGGATGCACTGGTTCAAAACTCGTCATTCCTTCAAAGTTGGAACGTGCCCCGATCTCAAGTTTGAGCAAGTGGTATCCTTTTTGAGCATTTGAGATTCTCCGAGCAGTAAGTCAGGGATCTTTATGAGGTGTTTTCAAATACTGCTTTCTATTTATCTGTTCACAATTCTATTGTCTATCATGTTGCATAGAATGTGCATCGTAACATATGTCATTTCAATTACAGCAATGGTGTTGCATCCACACGCATCGTGCTTTTCATTTATCCGCCCTTGTCACACGAGTGTGATTTGGCTTGTACCCCTTCCCCTCTCTACGCGAAGCGTAATTTGGCTTGTAACTTTTGTCTCACCTCTTCTCTGTGTGAAACATAGTTTGACACCATTCTTGTTTACTTTGGTTAAAACCTTCCTTCTCTCTGTATGAAATATAGAGAGACACACCTGTTGGTTACACCATTCTTGTTCACTTCGGTTAAAACCTTCCCTCTCTCTGTATGAAATATAGAAAGATACGCCTATTGGTTACACTATTCTTGTTCACTTTGATTAAAAGCTTCCCTCTCTCTATATGAAATACAGAGAGATACATCTGTTGGTTACACCACCCTTCTGTCCTTTCGCGTGAAACACGTTAGGATGTTGCTACATTCCCTCTCTCTGTATGAAATACAGAGAGATACGCCTGTTGGTTGTACCATTTTTCCTCCTTTCACGTGAAACGTGTTTGGAATTGTTATTTGCTTACTCCTTTCCGTGTGAAGCACAGTTAGATTTGTTTTGACTTAAGCTGAGCCTTGTTTCATTCATATACTAGCATTCATTTATTGCTTATTGCATTGTCTTGCATGCTCATGGATTTTCAAAATCACCGGCTTCGCGAAGGTTGTAAGTCTAGCTTTTCAACTGTACTCTTTGTGCATATCATTTGCATCTTGCCCATGAACTATGTTGGTTTGATTCCTTGCAAAGGGATATATAGGCAACTTTCGAGTTCAACCAATTGCATTTACATTTTGATTTTTTGCCCAAGTCTTACGGCCTTGTCAAATGGGTCATCTTTGGACTTTGACATTTACTCACGTCATTTCATGAGTTCGAGCTCTGTCAAAGAGGGGCAACTGTAGACACCCTATTTTTTTTATCGCCCTCAAGACTTGGGCGCCTCATGGTGAACACTTAATGATGAATTAGTACGTTGTACGAACCGTTCAAATTCTTCAGCAAAGAGCTTCAGTTTTAAGTTTCATAACCTAAAACTTTGCATCTCCTTTGGACAAAAACCTAAATTTTTTCCAGCATGACCACTTAGAGGCCTGCTGGCCAACAGGTGGCCAGCAGGCTAATTTTTAGTGGCCGGCCAACCATGTTTCTTGGCTGGCAGATCTTTTGCTGCTAGCTGTCCCCCCAGGTGCATGCATTGCACTAGCTGGCTCAATACAGATATTTCCGACTAAGGAACTTATTTTTCTATAAATACTTGACCATACTTCATGGTTTTAGGTTAGAAAAAGTCTCCAAGTGCCTAAATCTTGCTAAACACTCTCCCTCTCTATCTTGCAATATACATACACCATACATGCACTTCCTAAACCAATATTTTGAGGCTTCTTGCTAAGATTATTGAGATAAAATTTCAGCCTTTGAGAGTAAGCACCTTATGGTTTGTGAACAAAAAAGTGTCTTCTCTTTAAAGGTATAACTCTTGCCATATTTTGCCTACTCTTCACTCCCCTTTCTCTTGGTATTTATACTCTATTTTGAATTGTTTTTGTGGGCTGAAACCTGTGATTTAAAAGCTACCCAAGGTGCAAGAGTTAACCACCCGTCCTTGAACCTTATTCCACGCTTGAATCCTTGTGTTTCCCATTTGTTTCTCAACTTTTAGCTATTGATTTTCAAAGTTTTCAGAGGCTAAAACATGTGATTTTAAGGTCCAAAAAGTGGAGGGGTTAGCCACCATTTCTTAGGCTTGCTTACTAGCTTTGTTCCCTTCTTATTTTTGCTTACTTTTTCTAGCTTTTCAAGATAATTTTCAGCACCGTTTTTTCTAATTTTGGGACTGTTTTAGTGTGTTTACTTAGTTTATGCTTTGCATATTATGCTTGTGTTGTTGTAAGTTCTCATAGGTTTGTTAGTTTAGGCCTTAGACACCAATCTATTTGAGTTGATAGCTTTTATTTCATAATTTCCATACATATACTTATGCTTGTAATAACTATCTCTGCAACTCTCCTCCTTTCTTACTTTTCTTTCTTTCTTTTTTTTAAGAGTTGTTTCAAACAATTGATTGTTGTTCAAGGCATGAGAAAGAGACCTTTCATGCTTAATGGTTTAATCTCTTCAGAGGTTCATTACTAGGGCATTACATCTCTCCCATGCTAAGTGCAACTTCTTGTTTGACACTTCTCATCATTAGTGGACATAATTATCACTTTTGGACAAAATAAATAAGGAATGGCAAGGTAATATAAAAGAGGTTAAAATTGGACTAAAAGTTGTAACAAGAGTAACAAATTTAGTTTAGGTTCAATTGGACGTTATATTGAACCTATTGCGTCTCGAGTCATTACATACTCTTTAGTGATGTTAATCGTTCGAGAAGCAATGTCTACCACTTTTCTTGAGGTAACTCCATGATAGGGAGGATGTTTTGTTGGTCTTTTATTTCCATTTATTGAGCCTTTGTCCCATTGATTCATAGATCATCAGGCAACAAGTTTGCGTTAATTGATGGTTTGTGAATCAAGTCTACCCATCCCTTGATCAGTTTCATGATAGAGAGAGGCAGAGAAGATAAACATCCCCTGGAAACACTCTGTTTTTGCTCTGTTTTAATTCTGTGGCAGCAGGGCAGTACTTAAAAATAGTGGCCGACTGGCCACCCTTCCATTCGGCTGACCACTTTTCAAGGCCGGCTGGCCACCCTACTTTGGACAAACAGTGTCATTTTCATGACAGAACAGAGCAGAAGCAGAGGAAAAAATAGAATTATTTTCTGACTGCTAATGGAACAGAATCTGGCAGCAAAATAGAGGAGTTTCTGGGAGAATGTTCACAGTTGCACGTGTGGTTCTTCGACTCCCATTCAAATTCATTAGCTTGTAGCTCTTAGAATAATTAGCGTGTTATAACTAGTTAATTAAATTCCTTTGAATTTGTAATAATTAGTTAAATTTAGCATTAATTCATTGCTTTCGTATTGTAATAATTAGTCTAAGTCGGACATTTGAATCCTCTTGCATGAGGGAAAATTTGTAATATTGTGTATGTCTTCCAATCGCCCATTCTTTCTCCCTTTTATTTACTTGCTTATGATGATTGCATGTTGCATTCATGTTTTGATTTCACATCATTACCATGTATAAAGTATCCATTTTTGCATGCATTGAGTTCGGTTCATCATTCTAACCATATTGTCATTTCTTTCTTAATTGAATACATGCACTGATCGCATGCTTTGAGTTAAGCCATGTGTCATGTTAATAGACTGAACCTCGTAGTCGTATTTTGTATATGTTGCATTAGTCACTTGCATAGTAGAGCATGCATTTTTCTAACAGTTTCATTTCTTTTGGCTTGCCTCGGTTGAGTACTAGGTGAGCATTTCTTACTTCAGCATATAGCATGAGTGTTGGTGTTGCCATATATAGCATGTTTACCATGAGGCTAAGTGCTTAGTTGATATACCGGTTTGAATGCCTGTGGATAAAGGCTTTTTCACTTAAGTTGGGATGATTTGATTAAATGTACATGTGAGCTTACTTTTTCAAGTAGCACAAATTCACCATTCTTTTCAAAACAAACATGAAATCAAAACGTTCCAAAATGGGCGAATTAGTCTATACTTGTGCGCATCACAAAGTAAAGATAGCACAATAATCGGAACAAAGCAGGTACTGTACATAAGAATCACATCATGATTAGTAGAGGCCAATCTTTGATCGAGTGAGTGGGGTGCTCAATTAATGACCTTCCCTTCTTATACCTAAGTTCCCGAGCCAAGACACTTTGGTGATGACAGACAGGTGGCCTTTGGCATGAGTCACGGGTTTCCTAAATTTCTCAAAAATATTTAGGTGGTGACTCTGAAATCTGGCAAAGCGGACCATTTTTGGCATTTTTGATTGAAAATCAATTTTCCAAAGATTTATCGGATTTGGACTCTTTTGTGTTTTCACATTGCACTTGTGAAATCAAATTCAGAACCACGAGAGTTCGAACTATAGGGCTATCATATCCGAGGAGACTAAACCCCTCTGTGGGCAACGAGAAGCCAACTACAATCGCTCAAGTGGAGAAATGGTGACTCAAGCGACTAGACACAATGAAGACACCACTTGAGTGCAAGAATGGTCACTCGAGCGCACAATGCACCCGTCCCAGTAGTTCAAACCTGCAAAAGTTCGCTTGAGCCCAAGAAGTATCGCTTGAGTGTAGATATCAAACTCTTAGTAGTTTGCAGACTGTAAAAGACCGCTCGAGGGTAAGAAGTGTCGCTCGAGCGAACAAACATAATTCTAGGCAATCAATTCTTCGAAATACTAACCTCCAAACTTGTTTCAAACTCAACCAAAACTTCCAACAACCAAACTCAGCAAGAAATAAGATACAAGAAGACATGAACAGCTATTAAGACAAGAAAACCTGGATTCAAGACAATAGACAGTTCGGGTTAAACCAAAGTCGCTATAGGGTGGTTGGATCTTTGATTAGAGGAATGGGGATCGAATGGAGTTATAGTAATAGTGGAATAGGGATCTCAATAGAAACTATTATGATTTGCTCATATCCTCAGGTGGTGAATCTTGGTGAATCCAGTCAATCTCAATTAGCGAGTTGGTTGAACCTCGATGAATTTAGCAACTAATCTTATTTCTAATGCCTTGATATTTTTAATCCGTTTTATAATCACCAATTTTTTTTATTATTATCCAATGTACTTGCCACTGTGTATGAAACTGAAGACATAAAAATAAAGTATAATAGTTTCATGAAACAAAATATTTCTCTTTCTCGTTGAACTTCCAAGATATTACAATTCAAGTGTTACATCATAGTTCTTAAAAGTAAAAATACAAGAGTAGTTCAATAAGCTAAAGAAATACAACCAAATGCCCTAAAGGCTTGCAATTTTCAAGACTGGTCTTGATTACACAAGATGGTGGAACACGATCCCGCTGTGGCAAATAACATCAATGAGCCTTTGTGCTCCATCAAAAATCTCCACCAAATCATCAACGGGGTGAAGGCACATCATCTTAACCTTTTAAATATTTATTCATAATAGGAATCAACAACGATGCCCAGTAGGAATATATTATGATCATACAATGTCATGCCATGAGAAGTTGTTAAGTGAGGAACATGAAGGTAGGTCAAAAAGGAAGCAAGTAGGCAGTAATAAAGAAAATCAAGGCTATAAGTTCTATCATAGGATTAGGGATTTTGAAGTATAGTTTGCACTTAAGAAGATGAAATTGAATAAGACTTTAGGACCCGATGATATACCTATTGAAGCATGGAAATGTTTGGGTAAGAAGGGAGTTGTTTGGTTGACTCGGTTATTTAGCAAGATTTTGTTGACTAGGAAAATGCCAGAGAAGTAAAGGAAGAATATTTTAGGGCCAATATATAAGAATAAAAGAGATGTTTAGAATTGTAACAACTATAGAGGTATCAAGTTAATGTGTCACACAATGAAAGTGTAGGAAAGAGTGATAGAACGTCGATTGCGATATATAACAGTGGTGTCAGAAAATCAATTTGGGTTTATGCCTAGTAGGTCAACAATGGAAGTGATCTATCTTTTGAGAGTAATAGAAAAGTATAGAGAAAAAAAAAGAGACATTTATATGGTTTTTATCGATCTTAAGAAAGCATATGATAGAGTGCCTCAGGATATAATTTGGTGGGTGTTAGAGAAGAAATGGGTGACAAAAGGTTACATTGATATGATTAGGGATATATATGAAGGTGTGGTGACCACTATTAGATCGTCTGCTAGAGAGACGAGTGAATATCCAATTTTTGTAGGGTTACACAAAGTATCAACTTTAAGTCCTTATATTTTTGCTTTAGTTATGGATGAGTTGACGTACGATATTCAGGATGATATGCCATGGTGTATGCTTTTTGCAGATGATATCGTGTTAGTGGATGAGACTAGGGAAGGAGTTAACACTAAGTTGGAGATTTAAAGAAAAGTACTAGAATCCAAAGTATTTAGGATAAGCAAAACTAAGACAGAGTATATAGAGTGTAATTTTAGTAACAATCACAATGGAAGCAGAGGAGAAGTGAAGATTGAGAACTAAGAACTACCTAAGAGTGAACATTTTTGTTATTTAGGATCAATTATCACAATGACTAGAGAGATTGGAGCGGATGTGGTCCATAAAATTAATGCGGGGTGGCTTAAGTGGAGGAGTGCATCTGGAGTACTATGCAATAAACAAGTACCCATTAGACTAAAAGGAAAGTTCTATAGAATGACTATTAGACCAACGATGTTGTATGAGACAGAATGTTGGGCAACTAAGAAACAACATGTGGAGAAGATGAGTGTTGCTAAGATGAGGATGCTAAGGTGGATGTATGATAAGACTAGAAAAGATAGAGTTAGGAATGAGTATATTCAAAAATGGGTAGGAGTAGTACCGATAGAAGATAAGTTGAGAGAGAATAGATTGAGATGATTTGGTCATATACAATAAAGACCAACAGAGGCAGTAGTGAAGAGATGCGATACAGTGATCGTAGATGGTAGTATTAGGGGAAGGGGTAGACCTAGATTGATGTGAACTAGTGTAGTAAATAGAGATATGAATTTCCTTAATTTGACTAACGAAATGGCCTTGGATAGAGTTGAGTGGAGAAGAATGATTCATGCAGCCGACCCTATTTGATGAGACTTAAGGCTTGGTTTGGTTTGGCAATGCCATGCCAAAATCCATATTTTCTCTTTAAAAGAATGATGCTCAATGCACTTCTATAAAACAAAATCCAACATAAAATACCGGGCAATAAATATCCGTTAGAATCTCAAGGTAAGAGCCAAATACATATATATATAGAGATTTTTATATCTCAAAATAGGCCAACATTTATTTGTCTCAGCATAAAGGGGCAGTTGGGTACCTAAAACGATCATTTTTTCACACTTATCGGCATCGAATACGAAAGGGCCTAGAAAATATTTTCCTACATTTATCCGACAATAAGCATGCGATAGGACAATTGGGCACATCAACTCCCCGCACGAGTAATAATACAATACTCAACTCATTTTCCAAAATCGACTCTACTACCCAGATCATTATGCTATACTTTCTAAATAGTAAACCGTTCGATATTCAAAACCATGCAATGAAAATGTGATGCATGAGTTTGCAAATATTTCAATTTGCCTAAGGTTCAATCCATTTATGCAAGAATTAATAGTATAAAACATAATTGGAAATGATTCAACTTCATAAGTCTCAACACACTTCATTTTCAACAATAATTCTAACAAAATTTCAAAATTTATACCAATCAACCATTTCTTGAGCATCAACACCATATCAATCTTAATTTCATTATAAAACAAAGTTGTTCCAAAAACCCTATTTTAAATCTAATTCACAAACTAGGGTTTTCAGAAAAATTAGAGATTTTTCTCATTTTCCTCGTCAAACATTCATCAATCATTAACCATTTTCATACTAGAACATTAAAAAATCTTTCAAAACTTGAGTGAAAATCCCACCTTATGCAATAATATCTTTTAATAAAAAATCTTTATCTCATACGTCATTATAACTAAGAAATTATCACTATGGGGAAGTGGTTTGGAAATACTCTTCAGATCCTGGGGGACGCTCGTGATCCTCAAATAGACACCTGAAAAGAAATGAACACTCTGGTCGGGGGTGCCGGAATTAGCACTCCGATGGACAAGTCAGTCTCTATTCTCTTTGGATTACTTGTATTTTAAGTTAAGCACACTAGGTCTCACATACCTTTCTTCGATTGTTGTTCCTCTATTTATACTCGTTTCCTAGGCCTCGGGGCCTGGCCCACTTTTCGCCCATTATCCTCTTATTTATTCGGCTCCATAGTTCAATAGCTATTCGGCCTACTTATTGTATTCGGCCTCCTGATCGTGTAGGATGGGGCCGAATAATGTCTGTCTCCTAGGCCTCCAAGTGTACTTTGCTTATCTGATTCCGCTATTTATTCGGCTCCCACAATCACATAATCATATCAAAACATAGAAATACAAAGTTAAAAATATTTCCACCTCAAAGATGAGAGTGAATGGGTGAACACCCAAACTTTGACGACGATGAAAACGCAATGAACTTAGCTCAAAATGTTGTCATCTATGTGCTCTAACTTTTGTACTCAACAACTAGGGGTAGATTTTGCTTCAAAATAGATGAAATCCAAGCTTGAAAAGCTCAAAGACTCAACAATGCTAGAATGAGATAAGAGAGAGAGAGAGAGAGAGAGAGAGAGAGAGAGAGAGAGGGTGTGAAAAAGTGAGGAAATAGAGAGAAAAATATCATTTTTACATGCAGATTTTGGACAAATAGCTTGAGCGCTCATTCTTCCGTTAGAGATTGAGCGTTTGAATGATGAAGACAAATTGAACTGATCGCTCGAGTGCTCATTCTTGGGCTTGATTAGTAAATCTGAGTTCCCAATATCTCAGGCCTAGAAGTTTCAGAACTAGATGATTTAATAGACTGCTTGAGCGGTCATTCTTGCGCTCGAGCGAATTATGCATTTCCGCTTAAGTGCTAATTTTTTAAATGGACATAACTCTCATCCAAATTTTTTTTTTGGGCAAATCAAGAGTCTAAAATGAAATTCCAACAACAAGCTATCCAATGGTTCTATTCTCACATCAAAATTCAAAATGTGGAGAGAGAGAAAGAGTCAAAAGAATGAAGATTCAACAAGAATGAACATCTGAATTGAGGTCTAGATTCAAGTTTCATTTAACTGATATGATGATATACCAATCAAAGTGTAATATTCTATTTTGGGAGACTGCTCGAGCTATCAAATGGTCGCTCGAGCGATGATTTGAAGCTCCTAGTTTCTTGCGTGTTTGCAGGTGAGTTCGCTCGAGCGGGTCAAGTGGTCGCTCGAGTAGATATGTGAGGTTTCCAATAATTTCACTGTAGATTTGCAAAACTTCTGGGACATTATGTTTACCACTTGAGCAGTATGTTTGAAATCTCTTCATCGCTCGAGGGATGGAATGTTCGCTCGAGAGGTCTGTTTGAGGTCAGATATTTTAAAATGCCCTTTTTGACTAATTTCTCTCACTTTTTCCATCTTTTCTTCTTCTCACTCCTCCATTACGAAAATCCTAGCATCAAAACCCTAGATTTCATCTACACATACCAACAATCCATTCTAGTTCCTTCATTAAAAGTGTAGAGCAAGTTGTGAACAATACTTTGAACCGATTGTATCATGAATTCTTCATCGTTTCCTCATTGGGTCCTCATCATTTCATATTCATTTTTGAGGTAGGAATACTTTTAACCTTATATATCTATATCTTGATTTGATTATGTGTCAATTTTCAATGTATGAGATAGATAAAGAGATTGAATGGGTATAAATTGGAAAAAAAAGTAGGTTTTGCCTAAATAAATTATGATGTATATATATTTCCTTAATAGAACAAGCATTTACCTCATGATTCATGGATTTATAATGAATGTGGAGAAAAGCCCTAAACTTTTACAAGAAACCTAGCTTTTGATTGTGGTCTAGGGAAGATCATTGGAAATAATGGATATTATGTGGATGTGTTGGAATATCTTGTAATGAAATGGATTTAGGGATTTGTTGAAATGATAAGTTGTGTGATGTGTGTTGGTACCTGTGCGGGGAAATTAGGTACCCATGTGCCCGATCATGAACGGATGATAAATGTGGGAAATGTTTGAGGTGTCCACATACCCAATCGTGTGAGGACAATAAATGTGGAAAATGTGAAGTTCCCACCAGCCCATCCGTGTGAGAAAGAAAAATATGGGAACGTTTGGAACGATTTATATGCTTATATATATATGTTCATATACACGTAGCCATGTGGAATTTTGAGAATAAGAGTCGAGGACCAATGAATTTTGGGTTATGCATAATTAAATCAAATGTTTATATACCTTGTTAAATGTATTTCCTTCTAGGCAAGTTTGCTCATTCCTACAATATTAACATTTCAGGTCAAGATGAATGAGCACTACCTCATTCATTAGAGTACATAACTAAATCTTTTGAGGGCCACGGATGCTCACTTGTTATGCCTATTGTGATTAACTAAGGAGCTAATGTGTCCAAGTTATTCATTTTATTTCTTATTTTGTTTTGGGAACTGGATTAGCAGTCTTGGAGACATTATAAACCATTAAGGCATTTATGGCATAGATCGTTTTCTATCTTTTTGAACTACATGTAAACATTGTACTTAATGGAGGCATGTCGAGTATATTGTGAATATGTAATCGAATAGAAATTCAATGAGAAAGAGAGGTGTTTTGGGGCATTAAATATATATATGTTTTCTTTTCCATTATTTACTTATTGTACCAAATTATGATCTCTATTTGGAAATGAAATGTATAATTAGACCATTGTTGAGGATAAATTTTGGAGTGTTACAAATTGGTATCAGAGCTAATTAGGTTTGAATACCTTGAGTTCGTGGCGCGTGGCTTTCGCCACAATGGGTTTATCATAGTAGGAAGGAATGTTAGTTTACTTTGTATGCCTTATGTGTTTGTGTGACTTTGTATGCCTTATTATTTACAATCCTTGCATAGCCTACACTAGTCACACGAGTTGTAGAGGTACAACAACATGATTCGCAAGTGGAAACATTCAGAGAGAAAATCTCCAAGAGGAAGGAGGAAAAGAGTTTGAGGGTGCATTTTGATCTAAGTGTTCGGTACGTAGACCGCCTTTTTGTGCTAGAATCCTGTAGAGATGAAGTGCTTCAGGAATACCACCATTTTTGCCTTGCGATGCATCTAGGAGGCACAAAAATGTACCATGACCTTAGTCATCAATTTTGGTGGAAGGGTATGAAGCGACATGTTGCCTTGTTTGTATCTAAATGTTTAACCTGTCAATATGTCAAAGCAGAACACCAAAAGCCAGCTAAGTTGTTGCAACCCTTACCAATAACTGAGTGGAAGTGGGAGCACATCACTATGGACTTTGTTTCAGGTCTTCCTAGAACACAGAAGGGTAATGACACGGTTTGGGTTATCATGGATCGACTAACTAATTCAGCTCATTTTCTTGCTATGTGTATGGGGGATTCAGTTGATTATTTAGCAGAGCTTTATATTAGAGAGATTGTTCGTCTTCACGAGGTTTTGGTGAGTACTGTCTCAGATAGAGACCTTTGTTTTACCGCTCGGCTATGGCAGAGCTTATGGAGTGTTATGGGTACTCAATTAAATTTTAGTACTGCTTATTACCCTCAAACTGACAGACAGTTAGAGCACACTATCCAAATTCTAGAAGACATGTTGAAAGCTTGTGTATTAGACTTCAAGGTTCTTGGGAGAGGCATTTGCCTCTAGTGAAGTTTGCTTACAATAATAGTTATCTAGCTAGTGTCAGGATGACACCTTTTGAAGCCCTATATGGGCATCCATGTAGATCACTAGTGTGTGGAGCCGAGGTGGGGGACTCACCCATGCTTAGACCCGAGTTAGTTCGTGAGACCACTGAGAAAGTGGCTCTCATATGAAAAAGGTTGATTACGGCTCAAAATCGACAGAAGAGTTATGCTGACCGGGGGAGAAGACCTCTATCTTTTGAAGTTGAGGACCATCTATTTTTGAAAATATCACCGAGGAAGGGTTTGATAAGATTTGGTAGAAGCTGGAAATTATCACCTAGATTCATTGGTCCTTTTGGTATTCTAGAACGGGTGGGAGAAATGGCCTGTCGCCTTGCACTACCACCACAACTATTTGGAGTACATGATGTATTCTATGTTTCTATGTTGCGTAAGTATGAACCCGATATTTCAAATGTCTTAGATTGGACGAGTTTGGAGGTGGACGAGAACACCTCATATGAGGAAAGACTTGTGAAAATCTTAGACTCCCGATAACAAGTTTTGAGGGGCAAAACCATTCCATTAGTTAAAGAATTATGGCATCATCATGGGGTAGAAGATGCTACTTGGGAACGAGCAGTCGAGGTCTATGAGAAATACCCAGATTTGTTTAATGATGTGTAATCTATTATTTTTCTTTTCTCTTTAAGACTATGTATTTTGGCATATGGAAATAAGTAATTAGAAAGTAATATATTCTTCATCTTTTAGACTTTTATGTCTTCATTCAAATTGTGGGTTGATTTGTTCCCAATTGATGGGGTCCTAATTGTTGTGGTTATTGTCAGTATGGTGTTTGCCTTCTTTGGGTTGTCAGGATTTGTTGTTGGCAGGAATCACGAAATTTTGGGGCGAAATTCCTTAAAAGGGGAAGATTGTAATATTCTGTTATGGGAGACCACTCGAGCTGTCAAATGGCCACTCAAGCAGTGATTCGAGGCTCCTAGTATCTTGCCTATTTGCAGGCGAGACCGCTCGAACAGTTAAGTGGTCATTCAAGCAGATATGCGAGGCTTCCAGTAATTTCACTGTAGATCTGCAAAGCTTCTAGGACATTGTATTTACCGTTCGAGCGGTAAAATGTTCACTCAAGCAATATGTTCGAAATCTCTTCATCGCTCGAGCGATGGAATGTTCGCTCGAACAGTCTATTCAGGGTAAGATATTTTAGAACGCACTTTTTGACTCATTTCTCTCACTTTTTTCATCTTTTGTTCTTTTCATGCCTCCATTCCGAAAACCATAGCCTCAAAACCCTAGATTTCATTTACACATACTAAGAATCCATTCTATTTCCTTCATTAAAAGTGTAGAGCAAGTTATGAACAATACTTTGAATTGATTGGATCGTGAATTCTTCGTGGTTTCCTCGTTGGATCTTCATCATTTCATATTTATCTTTGAGGTAGGAATACTTTTAACCCTGTATATCTATATCTTGACTTGATTATGTGTTGATTTTCAATATATGAGACAGATGAAGTGATTGAATGGGTATAAATTGGAAAAAAGTGGGTTTTGCCTAAATAAATTATGATGTATAAATATTTCCTTAATAGAACAAGCATTTACCTCATGATTCATGGATTTATAATGAATGTGGAGAAAAGCCCTAAACTTTTGTAAGAAACCTAGCTTTTGATTGTGGTTTAGGGAAGATCATTGGAAATAATGGATGTTATTTGGATGTGTTGGAATATCTTGTAATGAAATAGATTTAGGGATTTGATGAAATGATAAGTTGTGTAATGTGTGTTGGTACCCACGCAGGACAATTAGGTGCCCACGTGCTCGATTGTGAAAGGACGATAGATGTGGGAAATGTTTGAGGTATCCATATGCCCTGATCGTGTAAGGATGATAAATGTAGAAAGTGTGAGGTGCCTATCGGCCCATTCGTGTGAGGACAGAACATGTGGGAACATTTGGAATGATTTATATGCTTTTATATATATGTTCATATACACATAGCCATGTGGATTTTTGAGAATAAGAGTCGGGGACTAATGAATTTTGGGTTATGTATAATTAAAGAAAAATGTTAGAGACCCCAAATGTTCTAACAATTATCTCACATAGGTGTGGGACTCACACCATGTGAGTCTCATTTAGGTCTCACACCCATGTGAGACATTTGGTAGAACATTTAGGGTCTTTAGCATTACTCATAATTAAATCAAATGTTTATATACCTTGTTAAATGTATTTCCTATTGAGCAATTTTGCTCATTCCTATAATATTAACCTTTCAGGTCAAGATGAAAGAGCACTACCTTGTTGATTAGAGTACATAACCAAACCTTTTGTGAGGGCATAGATGCTCACTTGTTGTGCCTATTGTGATTAACCAAGGAGCTAATGTGTCCAAGTTATTTATTTTGTTTTGGGAACTGGATTAGTGGTCTTGGAGACATTGTAAACAATTAAGGCATTTAAGGCATAGATCCTTTCTATCTTTTTGAACTAAAAAATGTACTTAATGGAGGCATGTCAAGTATACTGTGAATATGTAATCGAATGGAAGTTCAATGAGAAAGAGAGGTGTTTTGGGGCATTAAATATATATATATGTTTTCTTTTCCATTTTTTACTTATTGTACCAAATTATGATCTTTATTTGGAAATGAAATGTATAATTAGACCACTATTGAGGATAAATTTGGGGGTGTTACACAAAGGATTTTCAAAGACAAAATAATAAAAGTAAATGCATTCCCAATGACTTATAAAGCACAAGTGTTACATTATTGAAGAACAGGGGCAGTGGAAGGAGGAAGAAGAGGGGAGTAGAGGTAATGGAAGGAGAAAGATAAAGGAGAATATGAGGAAGAAGAGGGAGTATGAGTGGTGGAAGGCGGGAGCTAGAATATTAGGGGGAGTGCAGAAAAGGGGAGAGGAAGATGAGGGAGATCAGTAGGGGTAAGAGAATTGTAGGAATGAAATGGAGATAAATGAATGAGATTTGGAAGGGGTGTGATCCTATGTAGTAAATCTCATTGTATTATTAAAATGAATTGTTCTTATTGGGTAAATGGTTAATATATAGTGTTGGCGATTTGGTGTTGTCAATTTTAAAGTTATGATTAATGTTAAACAAATAAAAAAAATGCCATGTGGTTAGTTGTAGTCAATAAAGATGGAAGAATAGTTAATACTGAAACCAAGTTAAAACGCTAGGGTTTCACTTGAAGAAATTGAATATAATGGTCAAATTTTAGAATTTTTTAAATTATTATTACAATTTTCTCTCCATTTAAAATTATCAAAATATAACTAGATCCAAAAAAAATTAAAACATTTAAATTTGATTACAGCCATTGCTACCATTGTTGTTTTTGTGCCACCACCACCACTACAATTGCAAACGCCAACCCCCAATTCCTTTCTGTCCCACATGGCTACCCCAACCCTAGAGTAGGGAAAAGGTTGTAGAGGTGATCGTAAAAGGCGGAGAAGAGTTGTGGGGTAGTGGTCCTAAAGGTGAGGGAGGGTTGCAAGAGGTAGTCGTAGTGGTGGGGAAGGGTTAGAGGTGGTGATCAGAGGTGAAATAAGTGTAACTGTAGTGGTCAGAGATGTATTTAGAGTTTAAAAAATTTGAGGGTGTAATGGGAGGTCAAGAGGCTAAGGATAAAGGTGTGAGTGGATTGTGGAGTGTGTAAAGTAAAAAAATATAAATTTTAAATTTTAAAAAGAGTAAAGATAAAAGTATGGAATAAATAGAAACTCTTTTGATAATCCTTATTTTCTTGGAAGTTTTGGTCATAACCCCCTTGTAGGCCCCGTATATAGTAAAAAGGACAATTTATAGTTTTATAGTTTGTAAACCCCTTCAAAAATAGGTGTTTACTTTGTGAAAGATAAGGAATTTTGCTAGAACATTTTTTCATCCATATATATGGTATTACTTTGAATCAAATCTTCTAGTGATTTTGACATTGATCTTTCCTTAGCAATAGTCTCTTTCCGTCATTCGATCATTGTCTTTATAGATCTGGAAGTTCGTGGTTGAAAATAATTGATTTATATTTTTTGATCAAGTTTGCACTCAATGAGTAATCTAGGTATAAGTTGAACTTCATTCGATCATTGTTCGTGGTAGACTGAGCTTTGATCATTGTTTGAGCTTTTGATCATAATTATTCGTTGATATTATTTTATTTTTACCCCTATAGTTTGTCACGATTTTCATGCCGCCCCTAAACTACTCTTATTTTCACGCGTACCCCTATACTATTTAAATTACTATCAATTTTGCTCATGCTGTCAGATTTGAAATGAAAAAAGTTTTAAAAAAATTACATTTTGGCCCCAAATTTCAAAAGAAAGATGCAGACCCACCCATTCCTACCAACAAACAACTACTAGCAACCACTATTTCAAGCCCTTCTATCTCCTTCGTCATAACTCCGTTTCGTTTTATTTTTACGTTGTTGGATTCAACTCACAGTCTAGTTTTCGTATCTCATCTCACACATCTCGTTCTTTCTCTTTTTGCATGCTATCGAAGTTCCGAAAGTTGATAAAAAAAAAAAATAAGACTTTTCTTCTTGTTTTCAACTTTCTTCGAGCCATCTTTTGGGCTTCATATATTTCTCAATTCTTAACGGTTCTACTTTATTTTTTTGCCATTCTCTTCACCTCGTTTCCTACTTCGCCCTACACTACCTCGTTTTCTCACTTCTTCGTATAATGGGCGGTTTTAGTATGCAGAAAGTTGTCTAAAAACTAATTTTGAAAATTTCAAAACATTCATCTTTTGTTTCTTTCTTCTCCATCTTCCTCATTCTTTTTCTTCTTCTTCTTCTTCTTCTTCTTCACTTATAACATGATGTGGAATATGGTTCTAGATGGTAACGAAATTGGTGATGGTGGTGGTGGCAGTAATAGAGTTCGGTGGCGGTGAAGTTGGTGGTTCGGGTAGTGATCTTCTTCTTCTTCTTCAATTATATACATAAATATCATCTTTCCTACTGGAATTTTCTCAGTCCATTTGAATAGAACACCGTGCCCATTCAAACTTGGATCGTAAATGAGATGCAAACATCAACTGTTTTGCCAAGAACAAAATAAATTTGTATTGTTAAGAAAAATCTCATAGCAAATAGCTGATTTTGTATTAAAAGAAAGGTTTTGTTGTTATAGCCATTGATGTTGAATTACAAATTAATGAGCACCTATTAATTTCTCTATTTGCTATGGCTGCTCTATCATGATATGAATCTAAACATGTCAAATAAGAGTTTTTCTCTCAGTTGAATATCCTCTAGGCTCTCTCTCCGAAATTACACCTATTTTCAATGCAGCACCATACACATTACAAGCACTCAACCGCCTGCCTTGTCGATTGAACTCACTAATCAAAATGTTGAAAGAAATCTTTGTGGGGACTAAATTCCTCAACGCATGAGGACTAATACAGACAATGCCTCCTCCACTTTTCCCACGACACAAAGTGCTCGAATGACATTGTTGAAAGTGATATTCTTCGGGGCATATGCAATCTCAACCATCAACTTCACCAACATCACCACCCGAACCACCAACTTCACCGCCACCGAACTCCATTACCGCCACCATGAGCATTACCATTACCACCACCTTACAACACCAAACCCACATTTTTCACAACGAAGTTTCATTACCACCACCATAAGCATTACCATCACCACCACCTTACAACACCAAACCCATTGCCATCGCCACCATTACCAATTCCGTTACCACTTAGAACCATGTTCTACATCATGTTATAAGTGAAGAAGAAGAAGAAGAAGAAAAAGAATGAGGAAGATGAAGAAGAAAGAAACAAAAGATGACTGTTTTGAAATTTTTGAAATTAGTTTCGAACAACTTTCGGCTTACCAAACCACCCATTATACGAAGAAGTGAGAAAGCGAGGTAGTGTAGGGCGAAGTAGGAAGTGAGGTGAAGAGAATGGTGAAAAAATGAAGTAGAATCGTCAAGAATTGAGAAAGATATGAAGTCCAAAAGATGGTTCGAAGAAAGTCAAAAACGAGAAGAAAAGTCCTATTTTTTTTTATCAACTTTCGGAATTTCGATAGCATGCAAAAAGAATAAGAACGAGACGTGTGAGATGTGATACAAAAACTAGACCGTGAGTTGAATCCAACGACGTAAGAATGAGGCGAAACGGAGTTATGACGAAGGAGATAGAAGGGCTTGAAGTGGTGGTTGCTGGTAGTGGTTTGCTGATCGGAATGGGTGGGTCTGCATCTTTCTTTTGAAATTTGGGGCCAAAATGTAATTTTTTTTTTACTTTTTCCGTTTCAAATCTTATGGCAGGGGCAAAATTGATAGTAACTTAAATAATATAGGGGTACGCGTGAAAATAAGAGTAGTCTGGAGAGGTCATTGAAAATCGTGACAAAGTATAGGGTAAAAATGAAATAATCTCTTATTCGTTGGTTCTTTTAAAGGTTTCGACGAAGGTTGAATAATTGTTGAAAAGATTTACAAATGGTATAGAATTTTGATTAATTGTTAGTTTGTTTTTATTGTATGTGATTTGTAATGGTGTTTGTTTACTAGTTTGTAAATATAAAAGTAAAATTTTATCTCTGGTTGTTATGGTTATTCTTTTAATATGTACTTTTTTTCTTTCTTTTTCTTTTTTTTTTGAATGTTTTGTTCAAGAATGACAGTAAGGTTTTATTTTAATAGTGTGTTCTTGAGTTTTTTTTTTTTTTGTTATACAAATTTTACTGTAAATTAGAATAAAATTTTATTATTGACGTTAATTTCGACGGTAAAAATTTTCTTATTTTTTTAAAAAAATTTCAGAGTCAACTTAAATCTTGTATGATAGATCTTGATGAGAGAATTTTAAAAATACTAATTTTATTAAAAAAGATATCTAGATCAAAAAATATATATCATTTTAAAGTTTAAAATATTAAATTAGTCATTAAGGATATTTTGATAATAGTGATGTGTACTGAACATTTCAAGAAATTTTTTTCTATTTTTTCTTAATATATTAAAATTTTATTATAAGAGAGTTTTGACTAAATTCTTTTATTTTGTATTTGTAAACCAAGGAGAAAGTAACGACGTTTAGAGTAGTCTAGGTTGTGGCCCGACCATTACTGAAATTTTTTTAGTTTGGGTAAAATTACAAATATGCAACTTTTTTAGTAGCTTATCAAATACATTAAGCCTTGTTTCCGTCTGGGACATATTTATTTTTATTTTTTTGGTTTGGGTGTGATAATTATGAAAGAAAAAACATTATATGATTATTGTTTGCATATGAAATTTTGCCTTATTAATTAAATTAGTCTATTTTATCTTTTTGTATTTATTTAGTCACTTTAATTCTTGTCAAACGAGACCTAGCATTTTTAATTTTAAAGTCAAAATTTTTTAAAGTTACTAAAAAGTTAATTCCAAATCGATTCTAAATATTAAAATTATTAAAATATCCTTGTTTATAAAAATACAAAAATATTTTTATTTTTATTATTTCTTCTGTATCGCTTTTTTTAACTCTCTATCTCTCTTTGGCTCTTCTCGTCTAAACCCACGGCCCCTAAATTTGCACCGTCAATCCACCCAAGTCATCTTCACCGAACCATCCCTGTCCTGTCCCATACGACTAATTGGAGGACAAACCAATTGATGTTTTGATGTGTATATGCGCTTTTGGAGTTTGTAAGAGTGGATACTTTTTGAAGTTGTTATCAGAGAGGTGGGTGTGGGTCTGTTGTGGTTACGGAATTTTTAATTTGTCATTCGTCTGTCAGATTGGTGGATTAGATTGGCAGATTGGAGAAAATCAATTCACATCCGTTCGCCAATCCGACGGATGTGGATTGAGCGGATTGGCGAATGGATGCGAATCAGTTTAGCAGTTTAAAATTTTATAAATTTTTAACATAATTCAACTTGTGCACTTCCTCAAAAAATATATATATATATATTACAATTAATAACTTAAAAAAGTATTACAATCACTGCATGCCTCATCTAAAAAAAGAAAGTTTAAAACTTTAGAATATTATAATCATTGCATGCCTCATTCACATATTACAATCATAGCATGCCTCATCCACATAAAATATTACACTCTGTAGTTCTTAAAATATAAAAACAATTCAAACCATCAAAACCATAAACAGAGTAGTAGTAGAGATTGTATGTCTCTGTATTGTTACATCTATATCTGTTTTTGAAAACAAAAACCAACCAGCATATATCATCTTTTTTATTTATTATTTTTAGAGTTAGATTTAAAAACCAAAAAATATAGATAAATAATACATTTATTTTTTTCAATTCAAAAAAATATTCAAGTTGGAAACTCTTTTTCAACAGAATATTTAAACTATTTTTTAATTGAAAATATAAACAGAATATCTAAATAAATTGAAAACACAAAGTCTTACAAATTACTAGGGGTGTTTGCTGTTTGGAGATTTGGTTGCGGCCAAAGAAATCTCAAATCTGTCATCTGTCCAAAACTAAGCGGGTTAGAAAAAATCAATCCACAACCGTCCGCTTGTCATCACACATCCGTTCAAAATGCGGTGGATCGGTTCGGTTCGGTCGATTTAAACGGATCGGTATATCCGTTGCTCACTCCTAATTATCAAGGTTTATTAATGGTGTATTTGAAAAATGTTAGACTTCCAATTCAAATTTCATAATTTATCTATAATGATGCGGCAAGAATGTTAAATTTTACATGGTTGAACCTATGACAAATAAAAAATTGACATAATTTGCCACGGCATTATGAACAAAATGGCGAGATTTAAATAGTAAAGAGTAAATCATTTTCTAATTAATTAATGGTTTCATTAACCTTGGTTTGGCTGTCACGTTGGCTGGGCTTGCATAACTCTTCAGGATGGCCTTCATATTTGATAATATTGGTTAATTTATATTTTCGTCATTGGAAAAATATATGTGAAATGTAACTTATAACAAGTGTTTGTGCACATTATTGGCTTTTATCTTATAATTTTTTTTGATTATATTTATAAAAAGTTTAAAGATAGAAAACAAACACTATTTGGTGTCTATTTCTATTTTTATTTTTAGAAAGGAAGGAGGATATTTTCCGTCTAGATTTTGGACTGGAGGGCGTTGTTTGGCCCGTAGGGCTCATCAAGAGTTTTATTTCGATAATTCGAATCATTCATTTTATAGGGTTCTTTGTATATTTTATCTACACAAAAAATTAGATTTACCCGATAACTTTAACTTATTCAATTTATCGCGTTTTAAACCAAAAATGTTTGTGTGTTTAAAAGTAAATTATACATTTTTTGGTTAAAAATGCGATAAATTGAGTAAATTACAATTATCGAATCGACCTAATTTTTTGTGGGGATGAAATACACAAAGTGTCCAACAAAATGAATAGTTTGAATTATCAAAACGGGACCCGTAATAGATCTCATGGGCCCAAACGACGCCCTCCAATTCAAAATTTGAACTAAGGAGGATCCTTCTCCTTTTAAAAATATATATGTATATATATCTATAAACAAGTTTCAAAAAATTTACTAAATTTCGTAGATATAAAAATAATTGCCTCATTTTTGTTAAAACAAGTTTTCATTATTTTTTTCCTTTCCCACTTGCTCCTACCAACATCCATTGTCCATCACCACCACTCGCCACTACCACAGGCTACCCCGATCTTTGAATTGTCGCTAATGACCTCCTCCAACCACCACCCTCATTGTCAACCACCACCTCAAGCAAATTATTCTCCACCTCTGAATGGGCATTTCCTCAGATTTACCATCTCTGGCTAGTAAACTATAAACTTTACCCCCTCCCCTCGCCCCCAACACACACATACCATATATGAAATCGGTAAAGGATTGTTTAGAAATTGGGCACTCAAACCAAAAGTGAAAATCTCAATTTTATTTGGCCAAAGATCCAATCATTAGAATATATTGTCCAAAAGGACAAACTTAGATAAAATGACCAAAATACCCCTATACATATATATGTCATAAACATGGTTTTTAAGAACAAAAAAAAAATACTCTCTCTCTCTCTCTCTCTCTCTCTCTCTCTCTCTCTCTCTCTCTGTCCTTTACAGCTCCTTCGCTGCTACCATTGCTCCTCCTCCTCCTCCATCACTGCTGCTTATCCGTTGCTGCTCCGCCGCCCTCTACCGTGAGATCTAGATCCGTACCTTCTCTCTCTCTCTCTCTCTCTCTCTCTCTGTAACAATCCCGATCCATAATTAGCCCATAATCCATGATTAAAAATGCTAATTAAGTTTTAAGAATAAGATTATATGTGAGTTGTGCGTTTTGTATGTGTTTTGCATTCCTATCAATTAGTTGTATGAAATTCTGTTTTGATATGACAATTGAAGGCCTTATCGGCATCTGAACATGAAATTGATTAGGTCAATGTGTTATTTAGAATTTTTAAAATTTTATGATAAGTTTAATTAGAATTCGATTCAGAATCAAATATTTAGAATAAATGAATTATTAAGTTAGATTAAATTAACTCTAATCACATTTAATTAGCTTAAGTTAATCCAACCTATAAATATGTGATATAAACTTAGCAAATCATTTTCCCTATCATCTTTGTGAGCTCAAATATAGAGTGACAGATAGAACTTGAGTTAGAGAGGGAGAATGGCAAGAGAACTAGGAATTTAAGCTAGAGATTTGAAGTTTGAGGAGAAAAACTCTAGATTCTTACTAACTCAAGTTAATTGAAGAACCTAGGTAAGCTTTTGAATGCTAATTTGTGAATTCTAGTTAACATATTTGTGAATTCAAGAAGGTAGGAAAGATTAAGTCAAGAATTAAGCTACGATTGAAGAATTAAAGCTCAATACATGCATGCATGCATATTTCATTGTATTTTGAGGTTGTTTTCTAAAGAATTCTTATATACATGTAATAATCCTAGCTTTGTTTTGAGAATTCATCATATGTCATACCATTTTACCTCAATTGCACAAGTTTTGGAAGTTTTGAATTCATATCATTACATGCATATGATTATATATAAAGTTTCACTTTGATTATGAAGAATTGATTTGTGTTTGGGCCTTGATTGTACGAATTAACCTCCATTTCATGTTTTACTACAAGTTTCCAATTATTTTCTGAAGTTTTTGGCCCAAATGAACAAGATTGAAGCTTTGGAATCAAATTTTGAACCTTGAAGAGCAATTTGGAAATTCCAAAATTTAGTCGTATTGCTTGAGTGACCAAACAGAAGTTTTGTAGAGTTTGATGGTTGACTCGAGCTACCGAAAGAGTGCTCGAGCAACCATCTTTTATTTTCAATCTTGGCTCGAGCGACCAAAAAGTTGGCTCGAGCGTAAAATGAGAGCTCCTAGTACTGCAGACTTTGCAGACCGCTCGAGTGACCAAAGCTTCGCTTGAGCAAACTACCTTGTTTTCTAAAATTTTGCTAAGTGTTTCAAAGTGCATAAGTGCATCCTCATTCCATCTTAGGCATTCTTATAACATGATTTAAGCTATAATAATGAGGATAAGGGTTAGAAACACACCTAGAAAGAAATGAAATAAGACAAGTGTTTACAGAGCATGTGTTTGAATGTGTATTTGTCATGTGCTTGTGTAGGTCACGTGCCAATATCTATCTGATCTGTCTGATTTGTCTGTTTTTCCTCTGGAGCTATCTGTGAGTAACAACCTTGCAAAGATATGTTCAAGTAAGGCTGCAAACGAACCGAGCTGTTGAACAGCTCGGGCTCGGCTCGTTAACAGCTTGTTCGAGCTCGGTTCGATTAGCTAATAAACGAGCTCGAGCTAAATTTCTAGGCTCGTTTGTTAAAAAAGCCGAGCTCGAGCTGACTAAGGCTCGGCTCAATGAGGCTCGCGAGCCATAGTATATAAGTAAAAAAAAAACTAGGGTTCCTTTGTGTATCAAATTCATACGCTGCTCCTGCTTGCTACTCTTTGTAACCTACACATTCTTTACTGCTGCAAAACACTCAACAATTCAGATCTAGCCAACACTTGAATCAATCGCACAAACTCATCAACTCTCAGATACTCAAACATCGACGACAACAGTATCGTTTCGTTGCTCTGGTGAAGATATGAGACTGAGAGATTATTCTTCTCTCTTGAATCAATTGTGGTAAGTTAATCTTCTTCTTCTTCTTCTTCTTCTTCATCTTCTCCTCTCTCTCTCTCGCTCTCTCGCTCTCTCAATCTCAACCATGGGTCTCACATGCTCATATGCACACAATACACTTATTTCACCATTGATTGACCCTTTCTCTCTCATCTTCCTTCAGTCTCAAATTTGCAGAATTAGGTATTTCTCACTACCCCTTCTAATACACACACTGGTATATACATTTTGTTTGTCTTCTTTGCTAGACTAAAACTTTAATCATGTATATATTTGTCCCCTTTTTTCTTTTTCTTTTTTTTTTGATTGGTTTTTGTTCCCTATTTTGAACATATAAATTAGGGAAAAATTACAATCTCTCCCATGATTCACTCAATTTTTAATTCAACAAAAATTCAAAATATATTAGTTAAAACTTGTATTAAATCATATGAATGAAATTGTGAAGGCACAATTTTAAAAACCTTGATGATACAGAATGCTTGAAATTACACATAAAACAAGAATGATAAACCCATACAAGGCTTTTGAAAATCTTCAACATACACGGGCCATTTTAATTTATGAGGACAATGATAGCATTTCTTTCAAAGGAAATAATTTGGAACACCTTTCAAATTCAGTTCATTAATCTCAACACATAACAAAGAAAGGCATTTGCGAGTTGAACTGTCCCAACTAATATTTATATATGATTAACTCTTATCAGTGAAGGTGGGGGCCTCTATTTGCTTTCTCTTTCGCTCATTTGTTTTGTTGCTTGCTTAAGTTAAGTACCCATAGCACCATGATTCCTCTGCAATCAACACCTTTTTTTTTTTTTAGGAAATCATTTATTGCAGTTATGATGTGAAGACTCTGTTTGGTATTGTTTATGACTTATCTTAATTAATTTATTTATTTTATGAGTGTAAGTTATATTGTTTGGTTCCGTTTTTATTTACCGTTTGTAAGGCAAAGATCTTTCTTTGGAAACCTCTTATAAGTAATGAGCATGATGCACTGCCAAAACCGGAATCTGCTTTGCAATTTTGAAGATGAATTTTCATTTCAGTTTTGTATGTGATTTTAGTACTTCAATAATATTGTAGTTTATGGTGCTATTATTTTGTGCTTATATATATGTATATATATATCCATACTCAAATATGGGTCTTGGTTACATTTGTCAATAAAGATGATTTATTAATTTTGTGCTTTAACAATTTAATTTTTGATGCTTTGTTTGGGTAATTTTATCTCTTGGTTTCACTTATTTAATACAATGGTTGGTTCAATTTTCAGTTTCTTAATGTATTATTATTATAGTTCAATTTTATATTGATTGTTAATTTATTAGTGTATTAATTTATTTCTTGCATTATTATTATTTTTATTAGATATGTCAGATAGACAAATTAATCTCACTTCTCCAGAGCAAGATTCTTGTACACCGTTTTCATCATTTGAGGAGTCATCCACTAGTCCACTAATGGATACAGTTAATGAAGATGCAAACGATGTTGATAATTTAATTGAACTAGAGGAAAATGCAAGAGAAAATGGAGCTCCCAAAGACAACAATCCATTCCAAAAAAAGAATAGGAAACGAATATCAAAAGTTTGGAATGAAATTAAAAAAGTGGTTCTTCCAGATGGTACCAAGAAGGCTAAATGCATGCATTGCAAAACAAGATTTGCCATTCCTCCAATGAGTGTTACAACTCAACTTCTTAGGCACTTGAACAATTGCACTAGACGACAACTTGCTGATAAAAAGCAAAGGGTTCTATCACTTGAGACAATCGGGTCTGATTGTGTGACCAATGTGGCAGCCTTCAAGTATGACCAAGCAAAGGTGAGGGAAGCTTCTTCTCATATGATACTTTATCATGAATATCCTTTTATGCAAATGGAGCATGTTTTATTTAACAAGTTCATGAAAACTACTACTCCACATTGGCAAAAGATAACTCGTACCACCGCAAAAAATGATTGTGTGTCGACTTATGATATAGAAAATAAGAAGTTTAAAACATTATTGAAGAGTGTTAATAGGATTAGCATTACAACCGACCTATGGAAGTCAGGGCATAAAATTCAATACATGGTTGTTCTTAACTTTTGCAATGTATACAGGAAAAACAGCCCCTGGTGGTGCATATCGTGGTCCCAGAAGCGGTACGACCACCTCATCCCTCTAGGGAAGCCTATAGCTTAAGGCAGAACTTACAAGCTTCTCACTGACCTCAATTGTAAGCTTAATTCGAAAGACAAAACTCAACAGGAGAGTAGGCTATAGGATTAAAACCCCTTCCTTCAGGCTGGGTCAGCTTGTTGAGCGGAATGAACTATGAACTCCAGAGCCCCTCTTCAGCGGATTCGGGGGATGCAGCTTCTCGAGTTTGAAGCTGCTAATGCCCTATCTTTCTTCTCTACTGCCTTTAGCTATCGCTTTTCGGCTGAAGAATTTTAAGATCTTGCATTCTCCACCGGGAAAGCTAAGTGCCCCTATTTAGTAAGGCGCCCTCTCTTTACGCGAATTGGGTATTATCACGAATAAGTCCTCACAACAAAGGTTAGGTGCTTGAGATCAGAACTGGTTACAGCAGCGCTCCTGGCGCGAGACTCTTTCGCATAGAATGAATTCGGTAAGGAAGGGTAGAGCCTCATGGTCAATTGAATAGCACTTCCCTCAGAATTAAGGAATATTTAGCTCCAAAGGTAGTCTTCCTTAAGCGAGCTATCCCGGATCGGCGGAGAGCCTATCCTTTCTTACGATCCTATCTCAACTTTATACCTTACCCTCCCACCTTTCCTTTTCGCTTCGTATACTCCACTCGTTCCCTTTCTTTCAAAGGAATATTCCTTTTCGGCGGATTCTCCTGTGGTATCTGCTGCTTCAGATTCATCGAATTCCCTCCCCGAACCGGAAAAAGATCTCAGTTTGCATAAGGAACCTATTTATATTTAGGAAAAACTATTGTTTCCAGGTCGAGTGACCATTGTAGAATTCAGACCTAGCCCTTTTTTGGAGGAAAAGAATTGAACCTAGAAGAATTAGTCTGGGCTGAAAGCCCTTCCCACCTCCTTGGAATAGGCTGTTTTTTCCTCTGTTGTTGAATCGGTTCTATTTGAATCCCTCCCTGAGACTGGAGGAGACTTCTTCGAGATGCATTTGACCGACCGCGAGGACTATGTTGAATGGTATGCATCAATGTCCACAGGACCGATCCTTCCTCCACACATGAGGATAGGGTCGAACTACGCGATCAGAGGAGGTCAGGCTGCTTCACGGATTGCTGAGCTGAGGAGAGACCTGGATAATATTATCCGGGAGCGCGACACTTCTTTAAGTATTCTCTTCTTGTATGGATGGCTTATAGATACTTGTAGGCCTCCTTGTTTTTAGAGTACCCATGGGCTTGTAGATTGCTGAGTCATCACGGCGAGGTTTCTTAAATCCTTACTTCAGGATCGTATCAGAGAGCTCGAGACCCAGTCGAGGAGTCGAGCCGATACAAAGCAGGAGAGAGATCTATCTTCTAGAGTCACAGAATCAGACCCTCTCATCCGCGAAGCTGGGGTGGGATATATGCGCAAATCCCCGGCGTCATGGGTCACCTTCCTTCTTTCCTCCCCCTTAATTAAGAGGTCTGGGAATTTTCGCAAACAAGTAAGAGGCTTGTGCCGGTAACTATACCTCTCGTTAAAGAGTTCATGAAGGATGTGAAACCTACTTCATTGCCAGTGTAAAGGCAGGCGGCTAAAATGAAGCTTATTAGAGCATTGAATTAACGAAGGGACTGGTAGGAATTCTTTATTATGGAAAGGAATAGGGTAAGGAAGAAAGAAAGCATCCGGAAAACTAGCCAGTTCTTGGTCAAGGGCTTTCAGTCCTGTCCTTGAGCGAAAGAGTCTCATCAGACTTTTTTCTATTCGATTTCTATCTTATCTTGTCGATAATTATCGATCTTCCTTGAATGTGGTGGTGAACCATACCGAGCCAAAAACGAAGCATACATACCGAGCCTTCTCTTTCGGAGCCTTGAACTCACTCGCTCCGCACACTGGGGTTATCATTGCGGATGCTCTTCACAAGTGTCTAGTTGAATAGGGCATTGAAAATAAGGTGTGTACTACAACAGTGGTTAATGCTTCATACAATGATGTTTGCTTGAGAATTTTGAAAGAAACCTTTGTAATGAAAAAGAAGTTGCTTTTGGGTGGAAAAAATTTTCATGTACGTTGTTGTGCCCACATAGTGAATATCATGGTGCATGATGGGCTTGGCCAAATAGGAGATATTATTGATGGTGTTCGAGATGGTGTCAAGTACTTGAGTGCATCAGAAGCATGTCTTAATCAATTTGGTGAGATTGCTAAGCAATTGCAGTTGCCTTCAAAAAAATTGATTTTAGATTGTCCAATCTGGTGGAATACAGCTTATATGATGTTGTCTGCTGCTTTGGAGTTTAAAGATGCCTTCCCTAGATATCAAGAAAGGGATCCAAGTTTTGTTTACGTGCCTAGCCTTGAAGATTGGGTGAAAGTTGAGATTGTATGTCAATTTTTGGCAATTTTCAATGAAGTCACAAATATCATCTCCGGGAGTGAATATCCTACTTCTAATTTGTTTCTTGCAGTGGTTTGGAGGATAAAAGAAATATTGAATGAGAAGTCGGTGGATGACAATGACTACATTAAGGCAATGGCTTTGATGTTAAAAAAAAAATTTGACAAGTATTGGGGTGAATGTAATTTGTTAATGGCTATAGCTGCAGTGTTGGATCCAAGATTCAAATTGATGCTTGTTCAGTTTTGTTTTCTAGAGATCTACCCAAAGGCAGAAGCTACTAGAAACATTTTCGTGGTACGTGAGGCCCTATATGAGCTTTACAATGAATATGTTGTTATTCATACTTCAAGTAACAATGAGCAAAGTTTGCAGCAAAGCACTCAAGAAGCTAATGATTCTAGTAATGCTACTTATGGTCTTGGAAAAGCTCTCGAGACGAGAAGATCTAAATTTGAATCTTTTGTTAGAAAAGCTGACACAATTCAACCTGCAAAATCTGACTTGGACATTTATTTAGAAAAAAGTGCTTACATATGCAATGAAGGTTCAAATTCCCATTTTGATGCATTGGAGTGGTGGAAAGTGAACAACCTCAAGTATCGGATATTGTCCAAGATGGCAGCTGATATATTGTCAATTCCAATCAGTACAGTGGCATCGGAGTCGACATTTAGTGCTGGTGGTAGAGTTATTGATCCCTATCGAGCATCATTATCAACAGAAATAGTCCAAATCTTACTATGTGGATCTGTTTGGGTACGTGCACTACATGGACTCAAAAAGGGATCAGATGTAAGTATTTTTTTTTAATTATTAATTTTAATCCATACAAATACAATGACAAATTCCTTTATTATCAATTTATATGAAACATAATACTGAAATAATATTGTTTCTTTTGATAGACTATGGAGTCATCTTTCAAAGAGATTTTGTTTCCTTAGTTTGACATCTTTGGGTATGTTTCATCTTTAATAAACTAAATTTCTTAAGTACTATCATAAGATTAATTCATATATAATAATTCTACTGTTACAGGTTGAAGGCTCCTACGAAGTTCCAAAGAAATGAAGACTTTTTAGTGTGTTTTCAAGTGAATCAAGTCAAGAAATTAGTGGTTTAGTTTTTGGTTGTTATGTTTTGTTTAAGGATGCATTGTGTTACGTGTTTTATTTAAGGATGCACTATGTTTTTGGCTTATGTTTTGTTCAAGGATGCACTATTTAATGCATTGTGTAATGCACAGATTTTTTTATAACTAGTTGTACATATATATATATATTTAGGTTTGATTTTTTGTGAAAAAAAAAGTGTGATTGAAAAGTTTATTGAATTAGTGACAGAACAGTGTACATCACTCTCCATATATTACATCACTATAATTTCTAAAGCTCGACTCGAGCTCCTCGAGCTTCCTCCATTTTGATCGAGCTAAGCCTAAACATCTGAAAGCTCGGCTCGGCTCGTTTGCAGCCCTATGTTCAAGTATAAGTATTTTCTGATGGATATGATAAGCTCTGTTTTTTGAAATGATATTTTCTGTATATGAATGATTGTCCAATTTCTGAAACATATCGTGGCATCCTTAGCATCATGTAAGTCTGCTATCTGTTATTTGTTAGCTGGTACCAGGGGTATCTGTGGGTTCCATTCATGGAACTATCTGTGAAACCTATATGGTTATCTATTCCGATTGTGCACAATTATCTGTCTGGTATGTATAAGGGTCTTAATGACCATCTGCTCTGTATATGGGTTATGACCAATCTGATCTGTTAGCGCTAATGAATGTACCACGTATGATTGCTTACAAAGTTGAATATGTATATGAATATGTTTCTGATTTCTTAATCTGTTATGGACATCACTTATAAAACCTTTATTTTGTTGTTATTATACGGGCCCTAGCTTATTGTTTATATTATGTATGTAGGTGATCAAGTGCGTGACCAGGTTTGAGACTTCCAGTCTGGGTTCTATTTTGTTAGCCAACCTATGCGCCTCCCGAGGAGGTTTTGAAAGTCTTTTTGTGGTCAAGTTCTATGGAAGTGTTTGTGATCAGTTTAAGTTTTATTTTATTTTCTTTTGTTGGACAAGTTCATGTTTATTCTGTATGTAGGACTAAGTTCCCTATTGATGATCTGTACTGGTGATGATGCAAGTATGACGTCATAATATATATAAATATGAAGTTTGAAATTTTCTGTCCCATATAAGTCTGCACAGCTCTATGGACATTGTATTTTGATATTTGCTTTCGCTAGTCCCTTAATTTGCTAATCTATTTTAGAAGCCTTCGGTAATCTTGGGATTACTGAACGGTTACGATACTAAACTTGTAGGGGCGGGTTTGAGTCATGACACACACTCTCTCTCCTCCACCACTGCTACTCTTCCGCCACTGCTGTTTCTATGCCTCTGCTCCTCTTTCATCGCTGCTCCTTCTTTGCCGCGAGATCTAGATCCGTAGCTCGCACTATTCTTTAGCCTCTCACCAGCCAAAGCTCGTCATATTTTAACAGATTTGAACCACACTGATCCCCAATCTGATCTGAGCCATTCTCTTCTCTAGTAATGGAATTGGTCTCGAGATCACTGAGTCTGTCAAAGATATCCCTCTCTCTCTCTCTCTCTCTCTCTCTCTCTCTCTGGATCTCCCTACTACATACACATATGTTATACATCTATATGTGTGTGTGTGTGTGTGTGTGTGTGTGCGCTGTATTTGGCTTTTAGAATATTGATTCAGGTTTATTGGTTAAAATGAATAGTTAGGAGAGTTTGCTTCTGCAAACCGGAGAGAATTGTCCCGAGTATGTTGGAATTATTGATTTCAAAGATCACATTGTTGATATTCTTTCCACTCTCCTCTTCTTTGCACTTTTCAAAAAAACCTAACTTTGTTTATTTATTTATTATTTTTCCAGAACAATTGCTTAATGTTACAAGCACTTACAAATTATGCTGTCTACACCACACTCTCAATTTTATTTTTGCAATTGCAAGAGACATGCTCTGGTGTGGTTCGACAAGAGTTAGAGCACTCCAAAACTAATATTTTGCATGTATCTTCTTTTACTTGTTTATTTTTCTTGTATTTTTAACTCAAATTGTATAATATATTTTTGTTAAACATACTAGATTGCTTAAAGAAGATTGCCCCAAAATTTATAATCACTACGAAGAATGCATAAGTTTGCTAGTTATGATGTTAAAAGTTCATAAATTCAACTATTATGATGTTGAGAATTTACAAATTAAAAGTTACAAAGTAACACTCAATGAAGAATTTCATTCGATATTCTTGAATCTAAGTTAACAAAGCTCTAGAAGATGCCAAGGAGATGAGAGAGAGAGAGAGAGAGAGAGAGAAGAGTAGCGTCGGTAATTCAATTCGAAAGTGTGGGTCTTCTCTCCGGCGTCAGTAGTTCAGAAGTCGATGGGTCTTGTGGGTCTTCTCTCCGGTGAATTTCATCGTCGGTCGTGGAGAATATCGTTGGAAAGAAGATGTGAGAAAGAGAGAAGAGGTTTTGATTTGAGAGAGAGAGAGAAAAAAAAAAGAGTAAGTTTGTGTTCATATATATATATATACTAGTGGATGGCACACACAATGCGTGTGCAATTCAGATAAGTAACCATAAAAATAAATAATAAAAAATTAATATCATAATATGTATGTTGTCTAAATAGTAAGAGTGTTCTTAATAAAACCCAAAGTCTTGGTTCAAATCTTGCTCATGCCTTTGAATAATATTTTTTTATTTTAGGATAGAAAAATTTTCCACGTGGCAAAAGGAGAAACCACCACACTATTAGACACCAAGTTATGTGCTCACATATATAATAGTATATATATATATGTATATATTATTTGGTTTGCAGGAAGTGGTTTGGATTTGAAATTTTGAAGAAGCTTAGATCTAGAGCCATAGGAGGACAGATGGAAAGAAGTGGTGGTTCCCGAGAAAATTATACAGATAAAAATTATACAGACATGAAAATTTGAACAGATAAATTTGGATAGAAAACTTGTATACATAAAAATATTGAAAAGATAAAAAAATTAGACAGGTAAAATTTGGATAAATAGAAAATTTACACAGAAAAAAAATTGAATAGATAGACAAAAAAAATTGAACAAAGAGGAAAAAAAATTGAACAAATAGAAAATAATTTGAATAAATAAATGAAAATTTTGAACAGATAGAAAATAATTTGAACAGATAGTCAAAACAAAGTCAACAGATAAATTAAGGGGTAAAATTGAAAATAAAATGTCTCTCAAAACCAGTAAAAGGACCTCTTACCAAACTATTTCACAAATGGTGGATTTCTCACTAATAAAAAAATACACTGGACCTAATACCTTAGACACTCTCTAAATTAGATTTGTCACCAATTTTCTTTTAGAATTTTGGATTAAATTTTGCATTTTTCTTTTGTGACTCTTCTTCGTGTTTTTTCCTGTTTGAATTTTGACCTAGCTATTGTAACTCATATGTATCAAAGCCAATGCTAGTTTTGATATTAAAAAATATTGGTAAATTACAAATACACCGTCTGAGATTTGCTTAAAATGCATATTGTCCCTTGTAGTTTGAAAAATTACAAATACTCACTTGTTAAAAAATTTTATTTAACAAAATTAACTAAAAAAAAAAATTCATAATTGTTCTCTTATATAATAATAAAATTACCTAAATTATTAATTGAAATATATTTATAACATCATTAAAAACCGTTAATTGACTTGATAATTTATTAATAAAATGGACGATTTGTTATGAAATTAGAAATCTCAGGTAGTGAAATATAATTTCCAGAACTACAGGAGATGATTTGAATTTTAATCAAATCTTAAGGGGGTGTATTTGTAATTTACCCTAATATATATTAAAAAAAATTTGACTAGTAATTTATTGAAAGAAAGAAAAGTATTGCCATAGGTGGCTACCAATATGGGTCGAGTCCATAAGAACTTAGAAACTTCGGTTTTAATTGTTTGAGATCGTGCCTGAAATACTTTGTGAATTCATATAACTTTGCTTAATAGTCTAGTTTCAACTCTAGTGTCATAGACCAGGAAAAATAACGACAAACTACAAGTGCGCGCGCACACACCAAACGTGCCTATGAAGGAAAATAAATAAATAAATAAATAAATAAATTCCACGTGAAAGGTATGTTATTGGTGTATTTGTTGATCCATATAGCTATGATATTAATTATTTTATTATTTTATTTTTACTTATTCAAATTGTATACGTATTGTGTCTGCCAATCACTAGATAGATAGATAGAATTAGATTTTGCAATGTATTCAATTAAATAAAACAGTGAAAATAATTGAAGAGAATATAATATTGAAAAAAAATCCCAAAGTTTGAGTTTTGTTACAAAATAAATATAAATTTTTAATTTTGTCAACTTAAACTCTAATTATTTTAATTATTTTTTATCTAAGCCATTCGTCTATTTACGATAAGTGAAACTGACGGAAAAAACATAATTTAGGCTTGGTTTGGGTTAACCTACATAATCCATCTTTTTATCTTTTTATCTTTTTTCCATCACATCACCTCTCTACTTTTCTGCACATTTTTTCGTAAAAAGACAAAAAGTGCACTTTTTTAAGACACCCCAAACCAACCCTTAAACTCAATAAACAAAGATATTTTAAACATTTTTTTCACACCTGTTCAGAATTTATTTTGTCACAAAACTTAAATCTTAGAAATTTTTTTTTTCGCTATAATATTTATGAAAAAAAAATGAGATCATGTTTACGTATCATATTTAATTTATCATATGATGTGTCATTAGTCTATTAATAAAGTAAGATGAGATTCTAAATCCAATATAATTTATAAATATTGATATGATAATTGTAAATTATAATATTACCCATGAAAAAACTTATGACCGCAGATTTTGCTTGTATATGTATCGAGATTGCAAGAGCTATGGTATGATATGTATGGCAAGAAGACAAAAGACTGTGAGAGTGAAAACAAATGGGTTTGATTACTACAACCGACAGGGTTGTGATATAAAGACAGCAAGAGAAATGAAGACGAACTTTGTAAGCCGTCCGCGCGCGCCGACGGTTGTCTATGTTCCAACCACGCCCCTCACTAATCAACCGCCTCAGTTCGGTTGTCACAAAATAATTAGTTACTTCTTTTTTCTTTTTCTTTTTTTTGATAACTCAAGCTATCCGGACTAGCTTGTGCGCACCTCGACTAATTTCTAAGAAATCAATCTCACCGTCGAGTTGATAGTACCTAAGAGATTTTGAACCTGAGACTTAGAGAGGAGCAAACTCCAAAGTCTCAAACTTTCACCACTAGGCCAACCCTTGGGGTAATAAGTTACTTTATGTAATAGATAAGAAAAAAAATAAGAAATAGTAGATATATAATTAATAGAATTGTAAAAATATATCACCTAAGATTTATGATGGACTTATGTGGTAATTTTTCCTTTACCGGGGGTTAGGTCTTTTAAGTAATTTTTTAATTTTTTTAATTAAAATATGAGATAAAAAAATAATATATTTGGGATAATTTTAAAAAAAATTTATGAAAAGATGTGTAGAAAATAAAGTGAATTGTTTTTTTTTTTTTTTTAATTTTCTAATATTTATGAACTTTTTGATTTTTTTGTAATATTTTAACTTTTAGGCTACAGTAGCGCGCTGTGATGTCCCGATAAGATATTTTTAGAGTCATTTTTGATAATCCAAATGTTCATATTATAAAATTCGTTAAATAGATCATTCATACAAAAAAAAAAAAAAAATCAGATTGACTGAATTTTTAACAAGAATACAATTGTTTTAAAAAAACAAACGGTTAACAAAATCTTAATAATTTTTTTTTTAATAGTTATAATCTAATCGTAAAGTTTTAGATTTTTGATTAATTAAATTTCTTACATAAATTATATACTTGACGAATCTTATAATATAAACGATTCATATTATAAAAAAACTCCAAAAAAATCCATCAAAGCACCATATCACCCTACTAGGACCTTAGTTACAACAGGAACCCGAGTCCACTTTATACACTTCCCAAACAACCCTCAGTCAGTGTACATAAGGAATCTAGTCCTAAGATTCTTAAGGAGACCAAGGAGACCAAAACCAACGTTCCAAATCAGCCCGCCAATAAAAGTCCCTGCAGTGCAATTGACTGACGGGGATTACATACATGTGAGATTAATATCTGAAGGGGGCAAGTGACAGTTATATCTTTATAATATTTTATTTGTACAGACATATTTACATTTATCATGTATCAGTAATTTTTTTTTTTTTTCCCTCCTCCTACTTATACTTAACTGAATCCACAGCACACAATATCTTTCACCCTAATTTTTACAGTAACAATTTTAAATTTTCAAAATAAAATAAAAATATAATCACACATGACAGTTACTTTTAAAAAAATTCAAAATTTAAAATATATAAACTAAATTTATTTTAAATTTGTCAATAGGACGATCATCTCATCAAGTTTTCATATATTTTAACTTAGATTTGAATCTCCTTCCATTTGTTCTCTGCAATAAATTTTTTTTTTTTTCAACAGATTCTTTGCGATAATTGTGTTGTGATTTTTAACATAATCCAATGAGTTAAGGTTAAAGTAAATAAAATAACATTTAAAATAATGTCTTTTACATTGATTACATGTTTGAATGTTCTTGTTTTATAAAATCTTTTGAAAACGGTGAGGTCCCAAAAATCCTCTTACATTGAATGTTCAAGAGTTCCAACGAAAAAAAAGTTTAACTCATAATCTGTAAAAATAAACATGATTGATGTCACCCAACCGGGATTACCGGCCGAGAACACTTCAATGATAAAGTTAGTTATCATTTATGAAAGAGAAACAAAATAACCTGAAATGTGTAGTGTGTAGTGTAAGATGGGAATGAAGCATACCTATTTTTTATGGTAATGCTTTCCTTTAATAAAGATGGGTGTAGCCTGCCCTAGGCATTTGCTTGATGAGCCTCCTTGCTTGGACTATGCCCATTGTTAGGACTAGTTTGGGTTATCCCCAATAAGTTGGAATTTTTGGGGTTAGTGTAATTGTCCCAAAACTCACTTTCTTTGATAGAAAGAATGAGAGTTTTTATTGCTTGCCGAGCTATTTTGTTCGGGTAATGCTAGGGATACCAAATTTTCTATCAAATAAATGACCAAATGTTTCACAAGGGTGTGGGGTCTGCAATTTTGTGGACCTCACATTTATGTGAGACATTTGGTCATTTATTTGGTAGAAAATTTGGGATTTATAGTATTTTCCATGTTGTTTAGATGTTAGGTCTCTGATAAAGAACATATTTGATAAATAAATAAATAAAATAAAATGAATGTATGAATGAATATATGTATGAATGTATGTATGTCTAGGAAATTAAGGCTTTGTTATTTGAATGCCTAGGCGTTCTAGGGCTTTGTCGCTCGAATGTCTAGTATGACTAGGGCTTACATCTAATTGCCTAGGCATCCTAGGGCTTGGTTGCTCGAATGCATAGTCTGACTAAGGCTTACATCTAATTGCCTAGGCATGCTAGGGCTTTTGGAGAACTATGTCGAGCACAATCAAGTGGAGAACTATGCCGAGCACAGGCAAATGGATAATTACGGAGGCACGGTTTTATCGACAATGAAGCGTGAACGGGCTACTAACCTGCTTTGCATGGTTGGGTGCCAAATAATGTGACCGTTAAGAGCAAATATTTCAATTAGGTTAATTAGAATCGATTTAATAACTTCAACCAATTATGGGAATCAATAATAGTGCCTTATCAACAAAGATGAGTGAGCTACCTGTACATGTGCTTCTCATTTTATAAAGGCAATAACGCAATTTCAAGTGTATACTTAAATGAGGTAAAAAATGGCAGGCAACCTGTGAGTGCATCATTCTTCTGATTAAGCAAAAATGATTAATTCTTAGCATGAGACGATACTTAATTAAATATAGGAATTTAGAAACCTTGAGATTGCATAAAATAAATTACTAGGGAAAGAGTGTACTAGAGTTGGTGGTCGATTGTGCCATGGTGTTGCCGAACAACTTTGTAAAGAGACGATGCATTGCTATTGTGAGTTTTTGTCACGACCCAAACCGACTCTTATAGGTTTCGCGTCGTAACTGGCTAGTAATCCTGAGATTACCCAAGGCCTCTGAACAAATTAGCAAAACTAGAGGGGCTAACGGAAGCAATTACAAACACATAATATCCATAGAGCTGTGTAAACATACATGGGACAGAAAATTTAAAACTTATATTTATATACAATACGTGACGTCATAATTACATTAGTCTTACATCACCACATTACAGATAAACCAAAAGTCAAGTTCAAACTTAAACAAAAAGGAAAACAAAAGTATAACAAGGTTCACAAAACTAGACCACAAAACATTTCGGAACCTCCTCGGGAGGCATAATGGTTGGCTGACTCAAACAGATCTCTAGGCAACCTCACTGAGCCTAGTCCTGCACCTAATCACCTACATACATAAATAATAGATTGAGCTAGAGCCAAGTAAATAACAACAAAGTAAAAGGTTATGAATGATGTCCAAAACAGATTTAGAAATCAGAGGTCATATCAGAAATAGATTCAGATTTATATACTTATACAAATTTCATGAAGCAGTTATATATGGTACATCTATTAGCTAATAGATTAGATTGGTCATAAGACTCACATACATAGTCAGTACCGACGACCATAAAGGTCAACATCTTTGTGCACAAATAGCCATGGTATTATTATCTCCAGGTAAGGGCCACGTGAACATAGGCCTCGGTATTGTTATCCCCGGCCAAGGGCCACATGAGCATAAGCCACGGTATTGTTACCCCCAGGCGAGGGACACGTAAACTAAGGATGCCACAATTACATTTCAGAAATATAGACATTCATTCATGATTCATAAAATAGCATTTCATAAAACATATCATATCTTATCATTCTGAAAACACTTATAATCAACATATTTTCACAAAGTTATTATTCACAGATAACTCCAATAGCAGAAGAGTTAGAACAATTGGATCAATGATCTATAGTGCGTGACCTATACAAACACATAACGGATACATATTCAAACACATCCTCGAAAAACACTTAACTCATTTCTTATCTATCTTGGTATGTTTCTAATCCTTATCCTCATTATTTTGTCTTAATTAAGGCTTAGGAATGCCTAAGATGCAATGAAGATGCCAAAATATGAGTTAAAACACTTAGTCAAAGTTTCAAAAATAGGGCAGTCCGCTCGAGCGCAACTTCGGTCGCTCGAGCGATCTGCAAAGTCTGCAAAAGTACTGGTTGCTTGATCTCGAGCTAAAGACTGAGTAAACAAGGTCTCTGCTCTCAACTTCGATCACTCGAGCGGTCTATAAAATTCTGCAAAACATCTGGAAGCATGAATTTTACACTCGAGCCAACTTTTGTTCACTCGAGCTAAGGTACAAAACAAAGGGCGGTCACTTGAGCAGTGATGTAGAATTCTAGAATTTCCAGATTGCAGGTCTAAGTTCAAAATCCAATTCTATTGCACCAAAACATGTTCTTTTGGGCCAATACTTGAGGAAACACTTGTAAACTTATAAAACATCATGAATTAACGATCATTTCGCATAATCAAGGCCCCAAAAGCAAGTCAATTGTTCAAAATTCAACTTGAAACTTCCAAAACATAATATGCATGAATTGTTATGAACTCAAACCTTCCAAAACTTGATTAATTGAGATGTTTAGCTCAAAAACATGTTGAATTCTAATAAAAAAAACCAAGGTAAGAACATGCATGTGAGAATTCTTCAAAATCTACTTCAAAATGTCATGAATTATGCATGCATGTATGTAATCAACCTTAATTCTCTCTCCTAAGCTCAATCCTCATACTATATTGCTTGATTCTCATGAATTCATGTATTTCTTTCCTTGAATCCAAAGTATAAAAGTATAATTCTTAAGGTTTTGAGTTTGCAAGAGTAGAAACTTAATTTTCCCAAAGTTGAACAATTCCTTGACTATCTTCTTAAGTTCTTTCAATTCTCTAGCAATTTTCCTTAGTTGAGCTCAATTCTCTTCTTCTCACTCTCTCTCTCTCACGTTTTTTATGGCAAGAAAATGAGAATAATAAGTCTAGAAGGCATGTATAAGCCTTATATAGGCTTGATTAGTGGAGCTTAATTAATCTTAGTTAAAGTTAATCAATTGGCATTATTTTATTCTAATTAATTCGTTCCGAATCAAATTTCAATTAAACCTACCATAATACTCTAAAAATTCCGAATTACCCATTGACCTAGTCAATTTCACATTCGGTGGCCGATAAGGCCTTTAATTTCCATACCGAAACAAAATTACCGACAGACATTCCTACAGTAGACAGATGCAAACACAACTAATGCGATACACATGCAATTAATTCAAAACTTCCTCTTAATTACTTGTTAGGCATTCTTAATCAAAGATTATAAGCTAATCACAGGTCAGGGTTATTACAGTCTTCCCTCTTAATGAGTTTGGTCCTCCAAACTCGAATTACCTTCGTTTCGGGAAAATGCCAGATCTAGAGAAAACAAATCAGGGTATCTCTTCATCATGTCCTCTTCGGTTTCCCATGTTGCATAAGTTCCTCCATGATTTTTCTAATCAACTTTCACTAATGGAATCTCCTTGTTCCTCAATCTTTTAATTCTTCAGTTGACAATTTGGATTAGCCGTTCTTCATACATGTAATCAACTTTTAAAAGTACATGTGTTAGTTCAATCACATGGAGTGGATCTCGTAGATATTCCCGACGCATCGAAACATGAAAAAAAATTATGCATATTCTCCATAACTGGTGGTAAGGCCACTTAATACGTCACCGAATTTATTTTCTCAATGATTTCATACGAGCCAATATATCGCAGTGCTAATTTGCCTTTAATCCCAAATCGTGTCTGGCCTTTCATAGGAGTTACTTTGATGAATACATGGTCACCTATTTCATATTCTCTGTCTCTCCTCCGGACATCCGCATAACTCTTTTCACGACTTTGGGCGGTTTTCAAACGTTGCTGAATCGGTTTTACTTTTTTGTCGTCTCTTGCACCAATTCTGGTCCCAATAATGGTCTATCACCTACTTCGGCCCAACAAATTGGAGATCAACATTTTTAACCATACAAAGCTTCATAAGGAGCCATTCCAATGCTTGAGTGGTAGCAGTGCTTATATACAAATTCGACCAGAGACAGATAAGTCTCCCTATTTTCTTGGAAATCTAGGGCACTCATTCTGAGCATATCCTCCAAAGTCTATATCGTTCTTTCTGATTGGCCGTCTATCTGTGGGTGATAAGCACTACTCAATCTCAATTCAATCCCCAAATCTTGTCGCAAACTTTGCCAGAATCTCGAAGTATACTTGGGGTCTCTGTCAAATACAATAGATACTGGTACACCGTGCAATCTCACAACCTCATTTATATATATATATTAGCCAATTTTTTCCGCATTCTAAAAAGTTTTCATAGACAGAAAATAAGCAGATTTAGTTAAACGATTAACAATAACCCAGATAGAATCCATACTTCTAAAAGAACGAGGTAGGCCAACAATGAAGTCCATCGTAATATGCTTCCATTTCTATTCCGGTATCGGAAGCAGTTGAAGCAATGCAACGGGTCGTTGATGTTCGGCTTTCACTTGTTGGCAATGAAAATATCTAGCTACAAACTCAGCAATACACTTTTTCATGCCAAGCCACCAAAAATTCTGTTTCAAATCCTTGTACATTTTCGTGTTTGTTGGATGCATAGCAAATTTGGAATTATGAGCTTCAGTCATAATGCACTTTCTCAATTCTGAACAATCTGGTACACAAAGTCTATCCCGAAATTTCAACACATTGTTTTCATACACAAATCCCGGCCTCGGCTTTGAATTAATTTCTTTCACTATCTTTTTCAGAAACTCATCTTGTAGTTGCTTTTCTCTAACTTCCTCAAGTATAGCTGGTTGTGCAAAAATGGCAGCAAAAACTCTATGTTGTTCACGCAAAACAACTTCAATTTCATTTCTTTCCAGATCACACAACAATTCTTTCTGGCTAGTGAGCAAACATGACAAATTTCCAATAGACTTTCGGCTCAAAGCATCTGCCACTGCATTTGCCTTTCCCAGGTGGTACAGAATCTACAAGTCATAATCTTTAATCAATTCAAGTCATCTTCTTAGTCTCATGTTTAATTCTTTCTGAGTAAAGAAATATTTCAGGCTTTTATAGTCAGTATGCACTTCACAAGTCACTCCATACAAATAATGGTGCCAGATTTTTAGGGCAAAAACCACAGCCGCGAGTTTAAGGTCATGGGTCGGATATTTCTTTTCATGTGGTCAGAGTTGTTGCGAAGCATATGTAATTACCTTTCTATTCTACATTAATACACACCTTAGGCCTCTGTATGAAGCATCACTGTAAATTTGATACCCATCTGTACCATTAGGTAGAGTTAGAATTGGTGCAGTCATTAATCTAGTTTTCAACTCTTAGAAGGCGGACTCTCTTTGATCATTCCAATCAAACGACACATTTTTTATGTTAATTATGTCAATGGCCTGGAAAGTTTGGAGAAGTCTTCCACAAATCTTCTGCAATAGCTAGCAAGCCCCAGAAAACTTCTAACTTCTAACACATTTGTTGGTTTTGGCCAGCTCATAACAGCTTCAATTTTCTGCAGGTCAACCGGTATGCCATCCTCGTTGATTACATGCCCCAGAAAGGTCACACTGTCAAGCCAAAATTCACATTTGGAAAGTTTTGCATACAATTTCTTTTCCTTCAGAATCTGTAACACAGTTCTTAAATGGTTTTCATGATCTTCCCTGCTTTTGGAGTAAATCAAAATATCATCAATAAATACAACAACAAACTCATCAAGAAATTGTTTGAATACCCTATTCATTAGGTCCATGAATGTTGCAAGTGCATTAATTACCCCAAACGGCATAACTGAAAACTCATAGTGCCCATATCTAGTCCGGAAAACGATTTTCTTTACGTCTTCTGCCTTAACTTTCAATTGGTGGTATCCGGATCTAAGATCTATTTTGGAAAACACTTGGGCTCCTTGGAGTTGGTCAAACAAATCATCTATTCGGGGCATTGTATATTCATTCTTGACAGTTACTTTGTTCAATTCTCGATAGTCAATGTATAGCCTCAAAGACCTATCTTTTTTCTTAACAAACAGAATTGGAGCACTCCAAGGTGACGTACTTGGGTTTTCAATTCTTTCAATTTAGAAGTTGACATTCTATAGGGGGTTTTAGAGATAGGTTGTGTTCCAGGTAATACCTCAATGGTAAATTCAATTTTTCTATCTATCAAATCACCTGGTAGTTCATTTGGGAACACATCAAGAAATTCATTAACTACTGGAATAGCTTCCACATTAAGGCTATCAGAAGTCACATTTAAAACATTGCACAAATAACCCCTACATCCCTTTCTAAGTAATTTTACAGTTTTCAAAGTAGAAATCATATACGGAGATAGAACTATCACATTCCCAGCAAACACAAATTCAGACAAGCCAGGTGGTCGGAAGACAACAGAATTATTCACACAATCAATAGTTGCACAGTACTTAATCAACCAATCCATACCCAATATACAATCAAAATGAACAATGTCCATGGGCAACAAATCAACATATAATAACATATCCCCAATCATGATGTCACATGCAGGATACATATAAGCACACATCATAGAACCCCCAGAAAGTGTAAACACAAATAACAAATAATTCATAGGTTCTAATGGTCTAGTCAATTTTCAAGTAAAAGCATGCGACACAAATGAATGTGTAGAACCAAAGTCGATCAGTACATATGCATTTTGAGCACAAATAGGAAGTATACCTGACACCACAAATTCAGTGTTTTGAACGTCTCCTGGCATAAGTGCAAACACTCTACCTTGCCTTAAGGTTTCCTTGCCAGCATTAGTTCTCACGTTTGTTCTTGGTGCAAAAATAGATCTGGCTGAACTTGCCGCAGAATGGTTAGAATTTTGGGATATGAGTGAACAATCTTTTATCATGTGGTCAATCTTGCCACACTGGAAACAAGCACCTATTGATCGGTAATAGGCACCCTTGTGTTTTCTTCTGCATTCTAAGCAAGTAGGGGTTGTACCACTACTTTGACTTGAACTACTAGAGGATCTTGTGTTTTTCTTCTTTGAAAATGACCGACCCTTTTTAAAATTGAATCCCGATCTCTTACCTCTTCATTCAGTTGTCAGAGCTTTAGTTTGTTTCATAGTAGCTAGGTTGGCTTCAGCTATTAGGGCTCTATCAAGCACATCCACATATTTGGGCAGTTTAAACACATCAACCCGATCAAATACATCTAGGGTCAAGCCTCTTTCAAATTTTCGAGATTGTTTGTAATCGATATCCATCATGTATAACAACCCTAACTTATGGTTTGCTTTAATCTTTGATTAAGAATGCCTAATAAGTAATTAAGAGGAAATTCTACGTTAATTGCATGAGTTATGTGTTAATTGCATTATATCTATCTGTTATAGAAATATCTGTTCAAAATTCTATTTGTTTCTGCGAATTGACGACCTTATCGGCTACCGAATGCGAAATTGATTGAGTTTCTGTGTAATTGAGTATTTTTGGGATTCTATAGTAAGTTTAATTGAAATTTGATTCATAATCAAATAAGTAGAATAAATTAGAGTCGGATTAATTAACTCTAATTAAGCTTTCTAATTAAGCCTATATAAGGCCTATTTGACGTAAGGCCCTAGAATTACACTCACCTCATCTTTTGAGCTCAAAACATGAGAAAAGAGGGAGAGGAAGAGCTTAAGGATTGAATTCAACAAACAAGTGAGGAAAAAGAGAAGAATTGTAGAGAATTGAAGGCTTTGAACTTACAGACTCAAGGATTAAGCCTTTAGAGCTCAATTTGGAAAGCCTAGGTAAGAATTCAACTCTTAAATTATATAATCATGAATTCTAGAGAATTATGTGGAATAATGCAAGAATTGAGCTAATGAATTAGAAAAGAAGATCATATCATGCATGCATGCACTTTCATCACATTTTAAGTTTGAATTTCAAACAAATCTCACATGCATGCGTCTATCTTGGCTTTGTTTTAAGGATTTATCAAGTTTCACATCATCTTACCTTATTTGATCATGTTTTAGAAGGTTGGAGTTCATGACATTACATGCGTGTTATGTTTTCAAAGTTTTAAGCTTGATTTTGAACAATTGACTTGCTTTTGGGCCTTAATTTTGCGAAATGATCTTTAATTCATGTTGTATTATAAGTTTACAAGTGTTTCCTCAAGTTTTGGCCCAAAAGAACATGTTTTGGTGCAAGAGAATTGGATTTTGAACTTAGAACTGCAATTTGGAAATTTCAGAATTTGCACTTTCCACTCGAGCGGTGGAGTCTGCGCTCGAGCGAAGAATTCGAGCTCCCAATACTTTTGCAGAGTTTGGGGGTTGGCTCAAGATGTAGAACCTACACTCGAGTGACCACCCTTATTTTTTACCCTTCGCTTGAGCAGCCGAAGTTACGCTCGAGCATAAAACGAGAGCTCCCAGAAGTTTTACAAACTTTTGCAAACCGCTCGAGCGTAGGAAGTTATGCTCAAGCGAAGACCCTGTTTACCCAGCCTTGTGCTCTAGCGAAGGTCAAGCATCCGTCGAGTGGAAAAATCATGTAGCCAATACTTTTGCAGACTTTGCGGACCGCTCGAGCAACCGATGTTGCGCTTAAGCAAACTACCCTATTTTTGACAATTTGACTAAGTGTTCCAAACACATTTTGGCATCCTCATTGCATCCTAGGCATTCATAAGCCCTAATTAAGACATACTAATGAGGATAAGAGCTAGGAACACACATCATGAAAGAGAAATAATAAATTTAATATCGGTGTCACGTGTGTTCAATGTGTATCCGCTATGTGTTTGTGTAGGTCACACGCCATAAGCTGTCTGATCTGTTTGCTTAACCTGTTCTGCTATTGGACCCATCTGAGTGAGTAATAGCTCTGTAAAGTTATGTTTAACCTTAATTATTTTCTGATGATATGAAATGATCAATTTTCTGAAATGCAATGCTTTGTATGAATGAATGATTGTCCAAGTTTCTGAAATGTATTCGTGACATTCTTAGTTTCAGATGACATTTGTTATCTGTTCTGTTTTGTCCCAATTATGGGCCAACTATACATCTCATAAGCCAACTGTTATGGATCCTTCTGTATACGTCCCATTTCTGGGCCATCTATACGTCTCATGAGCTAATTGTACCGTCTCCATACACGTGAGTCAACTGTATGCCTTCATGGCCATCCCTTTATGTGTCAACTGTTTCTGTTAGTGCTAATGGATGTACCATATACGATTAATTGTAAATTCTAATTATGAACATGATTCTAATTCCATTTATGATATTTACTGAATTCTGTTTTCTCTATCTGTTACGAACAACATTCATTAAACCTTTACTTTGTTATTATTCACTGGGCTTCAGCTCATTTTATTATTTATTTATGTATTAACTGAATTCTATTATTTATGTATTTATTCATGATCGCCTGGAATTATGTTTTGTCGGCCAACCTTTGTGCCTCTTGAGAAGGTTCCAAAGGGAGTCAAGTGGTCGAGTTCTGTGAACTAAGTTTAAGACTTTGTTTTCTTTTACTGAAATCTGAACAAGTTTCTGTGTATCTATATACTGGGCTAAGTCCCATTTTGGTTTTATCTGTACATGTGGGTGACGCAAGACTAATGTAATTATGACGTCACATGTGTGTATATAAAGTTTTAAATTTTTGTTCCATGTATGTCTACACAACTCTATGAACATTGTATTTTGCATAGTTGCTTCCGCTAGCCCCTTAATTATATGTTATTCTATATAGAGGATTTTGCTAATCCAAGGATTACGGGCCAGTTACGACACTAAATCTATAGAGGCAGTTTTGGGTCGTGACAAAGTGATATCAAAGGACGTGATAGCACACACGAGTCCATATAAGCTATAGGATGTCCTAGTAAGAATTAGGGACATTACATCTGCATGTGTGAATGTGTGGCATCATGTGAACATATCTGAACCAATATACATTGTCACTGAAATGGAATTAACTGGAATTGAATACTGCAAAGAATTACTTGCTTGTGTTTATTAGTACTCTATTTACCTATAGCAAATAAAGAATACAAGAAGTAATGATGCAATTGAATCATCTGAGACTCGCATGAACCGAATGGAACAAATGCTTGAAGCCTTAACTGAATCATTGAGATAGCAACAAAGACAACAACCTTTGCCTCCTCCGCCCCTTCCGGTTTAAGTAGAATCAGAGAACACTGACATTATCTCATTGACTTAGAAATTTACTAAAATGAAGTCGCCAACCTTTTTGGGTGGTATTGAGCCATTAAAAGCCAAGACATAGATGCTAGAAATAGAGAAACTATTTGAAGTGTTTCCGTGTTTAGAAATTCAAAAAGTTCTACTGGCAAGCGATGGGACACGGTTAATAGTGTAAACAGCCAAAGGCCACCTTCACTCCTAAAATGCTCAGAACAAGAAAAAGAGATAAGAAGAGATCTGACTGTATCAAGAATGTGCCTATGCTTACATTCAACACGACCATTTTGTTGGGAGGTGTGAGGACAAGAGCGATGGGGAAGTCTACCAAACTCATGAAGAAGTTTTAAAAAGCTAGTTTCTTTATATTCTTGAGCATTGTCAGATCAAAAAATTTTGATAAAATAACCAAATTGAGTTTAACCATTTTAGCAAAATCAAAATAAGTTTAAGGTAACTCAGAATGTTGTTTTAAAATATAAATCCAAGTGAATCGGGAATAATCATCCACGAAAATGACAAAGTATCTAGAGCCCTCCATAGTGGCATTAGGAGAAGGACCCCAAACATCAGAGTGAACTAAATCAAATGGAGATTTTGAAACAAAATCACTTGTATTAAAATACAAAGCTGGCTATTTAGTAAGTTGACAAGATTGACAATAATTACTACAATTAGAAGAAATATAGCCTAAATTGCCACTAGATACTAAAGTATATAGCCGACCGAAAGAAACATGCCCTAATCTAGAATGCCAAAGATCAAGAGAGGTGATGGATGTAACGTGCTGAGTAGTAGGTGCAGAAAATAGTAGATAGGGATTGATGAGCTCAAATAGACGTCCAGTTTTACGCCCTATCCCAATAGTTTGCCCTGTCCACAGATCATGTCACGACCCAAACCCGGTACCCAAAGGTTCGGCGTTGCAACAAGATAATAAAAATAAAATAATTCTAAAATTTTTGTAGTAGTAGTGCAAGCGGATAAATTAAATAAATTAAAATAACATAAATAGGTACCAAAAGTTTTTTAAAAGGAAAATAGTCATTTGGGATTTTTTTTATTACAAGAGTCCAATAAAAAATACAGATAGTAATTAAAATAAAATAACAAAACACAGTGATTTATTCCCCGCCTTGATCCCGCTAAATCTCGTCACCTAAAATGGGTAACAGCTATAACCACATAGCGGAGTGAGAAATATTATACTGTGAGTATAGGGGCACAAAAATAATCATGGATAGTTATTTAAGCTAAAACATTAATATAATTTAATTTGAATAAACAAATTATTTAAGTGGTAGAAACTGAAATACAGAAATTATGCAAATAACCACAACCACGATACAAAATAGAACAGAACAAAGGTCACTAGAGTGACAAACAAAACAGAGGTCAATAGATCCATGACAAATATAAGACTACAAAATGGCCAATGGTTTATTTAAGTCCCCTAAGGCGTGGGACTCCCGTGGTAGTACTTACAAAAAATAATTATTTATCAAATCATTGTCAAATAATTCCTAAAATTTAAACAAACATATCCCTGGGTTTCAATTCAAGAAAATAGAGTTCAGAAAATAATCAACGTAATTGAATAGTAATATAATTTATAAAACACAAATTGCGTAAAATAAATTATGGTAACTCAAAACATGCGTAAAATATATTATTGTAGCTCAAGATATAATATAACTCACCTTAAAATTACTCCTGAATTAGCCTCGACTCACTCCCCGTTTCTAAGGCTCCTCTACAACCTGAGTCCCTTATATTTGCGTTTCTTGCTCGAATGCTTCCTACTACAGCACCAACCCTCCCTATTTATACACAACTAAGTGTAAGGACCAAGCAATAGAAGCATACACGTAGGCAATTTCCCCTCTTGCCACCTGTCCTTGAACCTTAGTTTTTACCTCAAGAATTGTCCAAGAGTCACTTTAACCCTTGGCTCATAGAAAGCTTACCTGACCAGAAATCTTATTTGGCTTTTTATTTATTTATTTTTCAATTCTAAAGGTTATTACCATCTTCGGTAATTCACAATGATCCCCTAAAATGATTATAAGTTAGGTTCAAGTCTAAAAATCTCACCATCAAACTATAAAACATCACTGACCGCTTACTAAAATATTTAATATTCTCAAAGTGCAGTGTCCCACAATCTATCCCTTTGAACAATGTAATCATTTAATTTCCAACTTTTTAACCCACAAGCTTCCACTATGCACTTTTTGATATAATAAGGAATTCTATTTATTTATTAATCATTATTATTATATATATATATTTCCTACTCATAAGTAATTGATATAATCACAGTATTGAATTAAATTAAAAAAGTTTGGGTGTCACATTTCTCCTCTCCTTAAAAGAAGTTTGTCCCCAAACTTGACGTACCTTGGTTTTCGAAGAGGTGTAGGTATTTGGCTCGCATTTGGCTTTCAGTTTCCCATGTCGCTTCTTTGACACGATGGTTTCTCTATAAGACTTTTACAAGAGGTATAGTCTTGTTTCGAAGGACCTGATCACGACAATCGAGAATCTGTACTGGTTGTTCTTCATAAGAGAGGTCTTCTTGAACTTCCAGGTTCTCATAATCAACAACATGCTCTAGATCTCAAAGATATCGACGAAGCATCGAAACACAAAACATATTGTGGACATTGGACAGTTCGGGTGGAAGCGCAAGGCGATATGCCATATGACCAATCCGTTCTAGTATTTCGAATGGCCCGATGTAACGTGGGTTTAACTTTCCTCGTTTTCCAAATCAGATAACCCCTCTCATGGGTGAGATCTTTAGAAACACATGATCTCCTATTTGAAATTCTAAGTCCCTTCTTCGTGTATCTGCATAGTTTTTCTGGCGACTCTGGGCAGTGCAAATTCCCTATTGGATGAGTTGAATTTTATCGCTCATCATTTGCACGATCTCGGGGCCTAATAGTTTCCTGTCTCCAACTTCCGTCCAACACAGAGGTGATCGACATCTCCTTCCATACAATGCCTCGTATGGAGTCATTCTGATACTTGCATGGTAGTTGTTGTTATAGGCGAACTCCATCAAAGGTGAGTGATCATCCTAATTACCTTTGAGGCCTAGCACACATACACGTAACATATCTTCCAAAGTCTGGATTGTTCTTTTAGGTTGCCCATCAGTTTGTGGGTGATAAGCAGTACTAAACTTCAATGTAGTTCCCAAAGCCTCTTACAATTTGTTCTAGAAGTGAGACACGAAGCGGGGGTCTCGGTCAGACACGATTGAAACTGGGGTACCATGCAATCGAATGATTTCTTTGATGTACAGAGTAACGAACTTAGTAAGGGGATATGTGATTCAAATTGGCAGAAAATGTGCCAATTTCGTCAATCGATCTACTATAACTAATATTGCATCATTATTCAAAACGAATTACGGTAGCCCGATCACAAAGTCCATCGTAATGTGCTCCCATTTCCATTTAGGAATAGGAAGTGGTTGCAGCATTCCTGCAGGTTTTTAATGTTCTGCTTTAACACGTTGACAATGTGGGCATTTGGAGACATGGCTTGCTATGTCTCTTTTCATTTCTGTCCACCAGTAATGTTCTTTCAAATCATGGTACATTTTTGTATTGCCAAGGTGGACCGCAAACCTTGAGTTATAAGCTTCTACCAATATCTTCCTTTTGAGTTTTGGAATGTTGAGTATACAGACTTGATTTTGAAATTTTAGTATCTCATTGCTTAAAGTGACGTCAGGATCAGGCGTACTTCTTTGCTTCTCATGCTTTTTCTTCTAAGGTTTATCTTTACATTGGGGTGCTTTAATTTCTTCAATCAACGCAGGTTCCATGATTATGTTGGCAAACAGTCCATTGATCTTGCGGTGGACGAGGGTACATGCCAAACTTCTGGTAGTCTTTCAACTCAACGCGTCTGCTACCACGTTAGTTTTGCCTGGATGGTGATGGATCTCTATATCGTAGTCTTTCATAAATTCTAGCAACCATCGTTGCCTCATATTAAGCTCCTTCTATGTAAACAGATATTTAAGACTCTTGTGATCTGTGTAAATTTCGCAGGTTATTCCATAGAGATAATGACATCAGATTTTGAGGGCCAAGATTACTGCAGCTAATTCCAGATCGTGGGTTGGGTAGTTCTTCTCATGGGTCTTTAGTTGACATGAGGCATATGCAATGGGCTTCCCATTTTGCATAAGAACGCAACCCAAACCATTGTATGAAGCATCACTATAAATTGTGAACCTTTCCGTTCCTGTGGGGAGTGCTAGTATAGGAGCTATCACAAGTCCGTTTTTCAAATCTTGAAAGCAACGTTCCTGTTTGTTCGTCCATTCAAATAGTGTGTTCTTCTGAGTTAGCTGGGTCAAAGGTGATGCTATCTTCGAGAAATTTTGCATGGAGTGCAGGTAATAACCGGTTAGATCCAAAAAGCTTCAAATCTCGGACATGTTAGTAGGTCATGGCCAATCCACGATTGCTGCAACTTTTTGGGGGTCAACTGAGATGCCATCTTTGTTAATGATGTGACCAAGAAAATGTACATTGGTGATCCAAAATTCGCATTTCTTTAACTTGGTATAGAGTTTGTGATCACGTAGTGTTTGTAAAACTGTTCGCAAATGCTGCTCATGGTCTTTCAGTGATTTGGAGTATATGAGAATGTTGTCAATGAAGACAATGACGAACTCGTCAAGATAGGGTTTGAACACTTGGTTCATGAGGTCCATAAAGGCCGCTGGAGCATTTGTGACACCAAATGGCATGACGAGAAATTTGTAGTGCCTGTAACGGGTTTTGAAGGCAGTCTTTTTGACGTTTTTCGTTTTGACTTTTAGTTGATGGTAACCAGAACACAAGTCAATTTTCGAGAATACTTGGGCACCTTACAGTTGATCGAACAAGTCATCAATTCGTAGTAGAGGGTACCGATTTTTAATGGTGACTTTGTTTAGCTCTCGGTAATCGATGCATAACCTCATCATGCCATCTTTTTTTTTTTTTTTCACGAATAGCACTTGAGCTCCCCAGGTTGAGGTACTAGGTCAAATGAAACCTTTGTCTAGTAGTTCCTAGAGTTGAGTCTTCAGCTCTTTTAATTCTATCATGGACACGCGGTAAGGGGCTTTGAGATTGGTTGTGTACCACGTTAAGTTTCAATGGTGAATTCGATTTCTCGGTCAACCGGAGTACCAGGTAGGTCTTCAAGAAATACATCTGAGAAATCGCAAACCACAAGGATTGTATCAAGTATGGGGGCTTCTTGTTGAGTATTGATCACATAACAGATACAACTACAACAACCCTTTCTTAGAAGCCGTTGGGCTGTCTTGAAGAATATAACACATGGAGGGAGAGAGAGAGACTCCAGCTCCATCAAAGACAAGCTCGAGTTGGTTTGGTGACCGGAGGGAGACCTTTTTGGCTTTACAATCGATAGAGGCATGATTGGCTGCCAACCAATCCATTCTTAAGATCACATCAAAGGTACTAATACAGAGGGGAATCAAGTCTACGTGTAAGGTTTCACCTTTTAAGGATATAGTATAAGATTTGTACACATCAACACTAAGGGCAGAATTACCAGAAGGAAAAGACACAGACAATACATATCCTAAGGGTTCAAGTGTTGATATTAACTTGGAAACAAAGTGTGGTGCAACAAAAGAATGAGTGGAACTAGAGTCAAAGAGAACATGAGCTAAATGACCAAAGATAGAAAGTAGTCCCGTTGGTAGAGCTGTGGAAAAGTGATTATAGATTATAACTCAACATATTATAACTTACAACTGTGAACATAAACTGTTAACCTGTTTGGTGCAGCTGTGGGTAGGGGTGGGCTCAGGTCGGTTGCGGCCACGAAATCTCCAATCCGCCATTCGTCTGCCAGATTAGCGGATTGGAGAAAGTCAATCTGCATCCGTCCGCCAATCCGGCGGATGTGGATTGAGCGGTTTGGCGAATGAATGCGAATCGATTTGGCGGTTTAAAATTTTATAAATTTTCAACATATTTCCACTTGTGCACTTCCTCAAAAAAAAAACAAAACAAAACAAAACAGAACAAAAAAAAAACATTAAGTCAATGACTTAAAAAAGTATTACAATCACTGTATGCCTCATCCAGAAAAAAAAAAGTTTGAAATTTTAGAATATCACAATCACTGCATGCATCATCCACATATTACAATTACAGCATGATTCATCCACATATTACAATCACATATGATTCATCCACATAAAGTATTACAATATGTGGTTCTTAAAATATAATAACAATTCAAACAACCAAAACCATGAACAGAGAAGTTGTAGGGATTGTATGTCTCTATATTGTTACATCTATATATGTTTTTGAAAACAAAAACCAACCAGTATATATCATATTTTTTATTTTTTATTTTTAGAGTTAAATTTAAAAACCAAAAAATATAGATAGATAATACGTTTATTTTTTTCAATTCAAAAAATATATTCAAGTTGAAAACTTTTTTTCAACAGAATAGTTAAACTCTTTTTCAATTGAAAACACAAACAAAATATTTAAACAAATTGAAAACATGAAATCTTATAAATTATTAGGGGTGCTCGCGGTTTGGCGGTTCGGTTGCGGCCAAAGGAATCTCAAATCCGCCATCCGTCCGCCAAATTGGTGGATTGGAGAAAATCAATCTGCAATCGTCCGCTCGTCATCACGCATCCGTCCAAAATATGGCAGATTGGTTCGGTTCGATCAGTTTTGGCGGATCGGTATATCCGCTGCTCACCCCCAACAGTGGGATTATGAATTTAAGCAACAGAGTAATGTTTGGTTGATAAACTGTAAAATAACTTTTTACTGTATAATTGTCCTTTTTGCCCTTATATGATATAAAAATGATTATTTTGTCATTTTTTTCAGTTTTAATTTTTAAAAAATTATTTCTTTAATAAAAGTTAATATAATTAGTATTACAAAAATTATTCTTTTCATTAATAGTATCAATTAGTATAAAATTATTTCATTTTTTCATTATAAATTAATTAGTGTCAATTAATGACTTAATTAGCATCAATTAATACTAAGATTATTAATTAGTATCAATTAATATAAAATTTATTTCATTAATGGCTAAAATGCTTTATTATTATTATTATTATTAAAACACTGAAAACCTCCAGAAATAAATTTAAAAAATTTTTTAAAAAAAACAATGAAATATTAATTGATATTTTTGTAATTTATTAAAAATTGTTACAAAATATACCAATTTATTATTTCACAAAATATACCAATTTATTTTTTTTTTCTCTTCTTTCTTTGTTAATTTTATTTAATTTATTAATTCATTAAAATTAATACCAATTAATATATATTTCATTACATATTTTATATTATATTTCATTACATATTATTTGTTATTTAATATCAAAATTATTTTAGTGTGATTTAATATAAAAATTGTTATTTTATATATATATATATATTTTTTATATTAATGTTGGGTACAAGCCAGAGATGGCTCGTCATCACCGTTGATGACCTAGCCACCGTTGAAACAGCACTGGAGATGCGAGAGTGAGAGAGAGAGAGAGAGATCGTGAAAAGAGAAGAGGAGAAAGAGAGAGACAGAGAGAGAGAGAGAGAGAGAGAGAGCGCGCTTTGGTTTGACAAGATAGCGACCAGAACCCTAGCTTGGTTGTCCAACCAAATCGCGAAGAGAGAGAGAGAGAGAGATAAAGAGCTCTAGTTCGTCACCGTCAGGCTATCTCGCGAAGCCTGCAAGATCACGGAAGGTTAGGTTTTCAAATCGCGATCGCACCATCGATGGCTGTGGTGCCAGGAGGCTACGACGGAACAAATCGTGCCCTCGCCACCGTCTCTAGTTCTCAAGTGAACAATGTTTGAGAATATGAGGTTTATATAGTTGGGTTTTTGGTAATAGTTGACATTGACTAGGGGCATTTAAGTAATTTTGCCCCTCAATTTTTAGCTTCCTGCTTAAGCTCAATTCAAAAGCACCCTGAAGGCCACTCAGCCAAAAATCACTTTTTTGGCTTAATTTAAGTTACAAAAAGTGATTTTAAGCTTTACCATACACACCAAAACAGCTTAAAATAATCTAAAAGTTGAGTTAAACTAAAATTAAGCTCTACCAAACATGTACTTTGTCTACTGAGCTCAGCACATTCTTGTGACCGATCCCTTTGGAGCATAGCAGTTAATTTAATTTAGTTTAATTTGATAAAAAAAAAATGGAGTACTTTTTCATAAATCTCTTTTTACCTACTTATATTCCATTTAGTTCACATCACTACAACAAAAACATACATTAGTGGCACTACACTAGTGGCATATTTTTAGAAAATGCCACAAAAAATGATATTTAGTGGCATATTTTTTAAAAATGCCACAAAACGACAAACATAAAAAGCTCTAGTGACATTTCAATGAACAAGTGTCACAAAATTACAACAAAAACATACATTAGTGGCACTACACTAGTAGCATATTTTTAGAAAATGCCACAAAAATGATATTTAGTGGCACGTTTTTGAAAAATGCCACAAAATGACAAACATAAAAGGCTCTAGTGACATTTCAATGAACAAGTGTCACAAAACTACAACAAAAACATACTTTAGTGGCACTACACTAGTAGCATATTTTTAGAAAATGCCACAAAAATGATATTTAGTGGCACGTTTTTGAAAAATGCCACAAAACGACAAACATAAAAGGCTCTAGTGACATTTCAATGAACAAGTGTCACAAAACTACAACAAAAACACATTTTAGTGACACTATACTAGTGGCATGTTTTTAGAAATGTCACAAAAATAATATTTGGTGACACATTTAGATAAATGCCACAAAGCCACAAACATATAAGGCTCTAGTAGCATTTCAATAAAGAAATGTCACATCAATTTTATGGCATTTTATAAAATAATGACACAAAAAATTATGTTCGTGACATTTACCAACAGATGCCACTAAACTTTAGTAGAAATGGCATTTTTTAAAAAATGTCAGGACACTAGGTAGGTGCAAATTACTTTTTATGGCACTTAGGTGAAAAGTTTCATAAACAAATATTTTATAGCATTTTGATAAATGCCACTAAGTCAAATACTTTCCAAGCTTATAATGGCATTTTTGAAAAAATAAAAATTGCCAATATATTTTTAAAATTTTAGAATGCAGTAAATGATTAAAAATAAATAAATTAAACTCAATATACACTACAGGAAAAAGCATATTCGGCGACTAAATTTCCTGAGCAAAAAAAATTTGGTCGCTGAAAGTATAGCTTTCAGCAACCAAAACAGCATTAGTAGCCAAAAGTAAAGCTTTTTGGCGACTAAACAATTTTAGTAGCCAAAGGTCTACAATTGGCAACCAAAACTAAGTTTGGTCGCTGATTATATGGGTTTTAGTGACAAAAAAAATTTTAGTAGCCCAAAGTAAAGCTTTTTGGCGACTAAAAAAATTTAGTGGCCAAAAGTCTACAATTGACGACTAAAAATAAGTTTGGTCACTGATTATATGGGTTTTACCGACTAAAAAAATTTTAGTAGTCAAAAGTAAAGCTTTTTGGTGACTAAAAAAATTTTAGTAGCCAAAAGTCTACAATTTAGTCGCTAAAAGTGGTTATTTTTAGCGTGGGAGAACTAAAATCCTAAGGCGGGAATTAAATTTTTTGGCGACCAAAATTTTGGTAGCTGAAAGTGCATCTTTGGTGACCAAATCCGATTTTGATCGGCAAAAGTTAAGTTTTTTAGCAACTAAAAAATAATTAGTAGCCAAAAGTATAAAATTGGCGACTAAAAAATATTTTTAGTCGCCAAAAGTGGTTTTTTTTATTTTACTAGTAAATAGTTTATTTTACATAAATTATGTTCAATAAAATAATTATATTTATACATATACTTTTATATTAATATAGATGTATGTACTATATAAATAATATATGTTGCATATATAATCATATGATGCTATAGAGGTGTAGTTGGAAGAGTGTGGTGTATAAGGTTTATGGTGCGGGAGGTTGGCGGTTCGAGTCTCTGCAAGAGCGGATCAAATTGTTCTACAACGAATTATAATCACGAATGACACTTGATAGCGTCACGAATAGTGCCTACCATGACATTAAAGTGTCACTGAAAGGTTTTAGTCTTGATGGTGTAATGACACTTATAAGTGTCACTAACTCTTTTTTTAATGGCGCTTGATAGTGCCACAAATAATATCTACCATGACATTAAAATGTCATTGAAAGTTTTTAGCCATGATGGTGCAGTGGCACTTGCAAGTATCTACCGTGGCACCGATAGAAGTGGCACTTGTTCAAAATGCCACAAGACCAAAAAATGCCATTAGAAGAATAGTTTTGTCACACTTTCAAATGTCACTAAACTAAGAAAATGTTGTAGTGCATTATTTTTTTTATATTCCATTAAGTCCTATGGGTGACGTAATTACCAAAATACCCCTAATAATATTCACATTTACAATGTAAATGTTCCGTGATATGGATGTTCATATTGTCAATGTGAATGTTCACACCATCAATGTGAATGTTAACATGTCAATGTAAATGCTCACACTGTGAATATTCACATTGTAAAACCTGAATGTTCACATTATCAAATTACTAACCGTTCAAAAAATATTTGTAAAGGTAGAAATGTCCATAAAATACCTTAAATAAGAAAATTCGAATTTGGTAGATCAAATGTTCAAATAATATAACTTATTGAAATATAAGAATATCTTATGGACTAATTAAGATACAACCACTTGAAAAAAGATTTTCTAATAAATTTCTCAAAAAAAATTAGGTGGAATATTTTTTTTGGTAAAAAGTTTTGATAATTTGATTTATGTGTTGAGTATAGAGAATAAATTATTTACACAATTGCTATTCTAATCTAAAAATTAGATTAGTTTTTTTTACTTAGTGGTGTGATAATTAACTAAAATACCTAAGGAAACTTTCTTGTAATTATAATCTTCTCAATTCCAAAGTTGTGGATTGTGATCCTCTCTATTCCGAAGTTGTAATAGAGAATCTATATTATATTATCTAAAGGTTTGATTAAAATATTAATAAATTTTCATGATTATTTCACAATTCTTAGATAATTTAAGGATAAACTAATTCTCATCAAATCTTACCGAAAATAAGTCAAAATAAAATTATCGCTAAAATTATTTTTTTGTGACGATTTTTTTACATATATTACTAAAAATTAACAATTAATGATTTTTTATCACGATTTTTATAAATTATTGTTAAAACTTATAATTAGTGACGTTTTCCTGTGACGAATTTTTCAAACAGTCGCTTAAAGTTAAAAATTAATTATATTTTTGGTGACAATTTTTTTAATAAACTGTCGCTAAATTTATAATTAGTGACATTTTTTATAAGAATTTTTAGATTGTTACTGAAAATTAACAATTAGTGACTTTTTTAATAGTGTTTGATGAAAAATATCATTAATTTTCACAGGATCTATTAAACGATAAATCCACTTATTAAGAGCTATACGTAAATTCCCTACAATTCAATGATATCCTTCATTACTACCCTAGAATAGAGAGGACCTCAATCCACTTTCTCTCATATATTATCTAATTATCAATCAATAATCTATAAAGTCCGTTTGAAAAGTAAGTATGTTTTTTTAATTTTTTAATAGAGAATTCCAAATATTACAGTTGTTCGGCTCTTAACTGCGATGGACCCACAGGCTGGGCTCAGCACATACACGTAAACAGTACACAAGAGTCATGGATTTGGAACGTTCGACGATTGGCAACTCAACTCAAAACCTACCTCTCCAAGAAAAGTGTAAAAGGCCGCGAAGTCACTCCCTCCCCTGAAAAATTATTTGGTGCTCCGGAACACCACGTGTTCCTGTTTCTGTTCCTCATTAATTATTATATACATGTTATTTCTTAATTACTCGATATAAAATTTTAAGTCACACTCTCTAAGAATCAAAACATACCTGAACCAACACATGGCAGTACCTAAGGATCAGCTTGGGATGCAACTCCGGCGGATTCGGTTGAATTGAGAGATTGTCTAAGCCCAGCTCAAGTTGTGCTGAGACTTGCCCAGGCCTGAATTGTAATCTGAGGGTGCGACCCGAGTTAAACATAAATTGCTCGAGTTGCCCAAATTATCCGAATTATAAATGAATTTCAGTTTTTTATTTTTTATTTTTTTGCAGCTATATTATTAAATTATTAAAATTTGACTATATTTACATTTTTTTAATAAAAAATTATTAATACTATCAAAACAAATAATTTATATAATGTAAAAGAGATGCCGCTATAATAGTCTTTACAATTTATAAGTGAAAACAAAATAAATAAGATTTTATGTTATTTGTATATATAATATATATTCAATAGGATTTAATAATCTAAATTACTTTAATATCATGTAATAGCTAATAATTTATATGTATATTTAATATTTTTATATATCTATATATGTATAATTCAGGCTACGAGTTACTTAGGTTGTTTGACGTCTTTGCCTAAACTCATCCAAAACAAATTCAAGCTGAATTCTAAAAAAATTCGGTAAATTCTAAATCCTAAAAAAAATCGAGTTATTCGGGTTGATCCCATCCAAGTTGCACCCTAAGACCAGCAAATGACTTCTCTCTTCCCGCCCCCTACGTAAAGACAGCTCCAGTTATTATGCCTCGAATCTTCTCTCTCTCTCTCTCTCTCTCTCTCTCTCTCTTCCACAGCTATAAATATACAGCATCCCCCAAAGCCCACCAAGCTACTAATCCATCCTAACCTCATCAGACTTACCAACGCAGAGCAGCAACAATGGCTGCCACCAGATTAATATCACTACGTAGTAGTTCTAAGCCTTTGGGTCTTGGTCTTTCTTCTTTTTCCTCTTCTTCCTCTATTACTAGTCTAAAAAAACTCAATAATTTGGCATTGTCATCGACGAAGACTGTCATGATAAGGTGTGTATGCGAAGAAGAGAAGCAGTGGCTAAGGAAGAAGAAGAAACAGTCGGTGGTGGTGGTGAAGGCGTCTGTGGCCGCTTCAGAGAGTAGTAATGTCCTAAAAACTTCAAAGCCGCCGCACCAAACAAATGCAGGAGAAATAGATATGGCCTCTCTGCTTGCAAAGGTTGCTTTTACGGCGCTTCTGGTCTTGAGGGTTGTTACTAAACCAAGGCCATGGAAATTACATCCCCAAATGCTCATTGAAAGGGTACGTTTATTTATTTATTTTAATTTTTTAAAACCCCAATCGTACCTCATAATTTGAAATCTGTTAAAAGCCAAATATTTTGGATGTGCTTTGTATATAAAAATTCTATTTGTTAATGATTTTCTGATCTGATTAAATAAACTTGGACTAACCAGATATTAATTATATAAGAGAATATGTATTAATTGTTTGATTATTAATAAGGCATAACAAATTAGTTTGTATTGTCTGAATCAGTCTATTTGCTCTTTTTAAGTATATCTAACTTAGGTGAATCTAAATATAAAATAAAACTAAAATATGAAGAATTTTTTTTTAATAGAAACATAGAAACACAAATAACAAAACAACTCAATAACTATATTTGAGTTTTACAACAAAATAAGATAAATGGAACTAACTGTACACACTGAGAAACTCGGGCATGTTTGATATTGTTTCTGTTTTTGGCTTTAGTTTTTTTGTACTTTATAAATAAAATAATTAAAAATTCAATAACACACTCATTATTTTTATATTTTTTGTGTGAAGATTATTTTTAAAAAATTATAAATATCTTTTTAGTGTTCTTTAAAATGTAAGTTGTGTCCAAAAAAAATTCTAAAAAAGTTGGTCAAACATATTTTTTATTAGAAAATGATAGAGAAATCTACTTCCTAGAATTAGTGATGTGTAAAAGATATAATTAACCAATGATTAGAGAAAATAAATGCATGGGAAAAGGCCCAGCTTCTTACGTTATAGACAATGATAGGGAACGAGATTTGAGCACAAAAACATGGTGTCTACATGATTGGTTCATTTCCGTACAAGCACCAAGTACACTTCTTTTGTTGAAGTTTTTCTTTATAAATGATAAAAATACACAAACAAATGAATAATGTTGGGGACATTGACAGATATATCACTAAATACACAAACTATAAGGTACAAAACTTAGATGTAGTTTCGTTTTTTTAACGTTGTAAACATTATTTCCAGGATACAATTATGTTTAAACATACCAAATACACATAGAACTATGTTTGTATTCACAATTTGTATTAATAAATTTGGAATACATTTGAAAGAAAGATATCATTGTATAACATAATAATTTTCTTCTGTTTCTTTGTAAAATGGGAGTATTTATTTATCAGCTTGTAAAATGGGAGTACTACTACCCATGAGAATTGAATCAACTAACAGTGAATTATTACCTTGATGTCATCAGAATTGTTATGTATCATCTGTCCATTTTCACTCACGAATTGTTTTATATTGTGCAGGTTATTATCGACTGTCGATTCTTTACGTTGTTCGCTGTTGTGGGATCCTTAGTTGGTTCAATATTGTGTTTTGTGGAGGTGTATAATGAATATAACATGCATGAATTTAATTACTTATTTTCTCAAATTGAATTAGGAAGAAAATAATGTCTTTCTTTTGTCGTTTTCCTCTCTTTTCTGATGTGCTGTGACGTTAATTTCACAATGTAATTCCAGGGTTGTTTCATGGTTCTAGAATCCTATTTCCACTATTTTAATTCATTGTCCCCAAGTCCAGATCAAGGAGACGTGATGCACTTACTAATTGAAGCAATAGGTATCCTCTCTCTCCCTCTCTCACATTTTTTTTTTTTTTTTTTTTTGGACAAATTCATTAGTAATAGTAGTCCTTATATTTTGTTCCTTATATTATTTTGATCCCTATCATTTCAATTAGTTTGATTTTGACTTCTAATTTTAAATTTTTTGTCAATTTGATTCAATTAATAATACCAATTTGGATTTTTTAAAATAAAAAAAAAGTCATTAAATTGGTTAAAGTCAACTCACAAAGCTTGTTGATTCAGTAAAGGTGAGGGTTGCTATTTGGATTAAATTACATCTGATCAAGGAGGTACATACTCAGTGCATGACATTATGGAGAATCTTAGTCATATTAGGCTGTGTCAGTAAGGCGATAGTTAGTTGTATTGTATGTTGTAATGTTGGCTGATGGGTTTGGTCTGTTAATGTTTGGGTGTTTCAGGGTTTTCGGAGGCTTGGGGTTTTTTTTCGTGTTCTCTAACTGCCAATTTAGTGGTGTTTTGGGAAGTTAATAAAAAGTTAACTTTTTGAATTTTTGGCTTTTTTGATAGTTTTTTTGGCAAAAAACTAGATTGTTTTGGGTAAAAAAACTAATTTTTTTGAATAAAAAACTGAAAAGCCAAAACGCTGGCTTTTTTAGTGTGTTCTCAAAAGATTAGTTGGGGTTGGTGAGATCTGTTATGATAATTTGTGCTCCCCCTCCTTTTTGTTGTGTAATATCTTAATACTCGGTATAGTTATCTCATTAATAAATGTTCCTTTTTTTGTTGATTAAAAAAAACAAAAAAACCCATTAAAACATGTCATGCTACTTATGTGCACATTTTTTATAATTTAAAAAAAAAAAGTTGTATTCAATTAACTAAAATTGAGACAAAATTATAAATTCAAAATCAAAATTGAACTAATTGAAATTATAGAAATTAAAATGATACAAAGATCAAAGTATAAGGACTAACAATGTAATTTGTCCCTTCTTTCCTTTATTCATTCCTATGTATATATGGCTAGTAGTAGTAGTAGGATAGTAGTGTTGTTAGTGATAGAAAATGAGTGAATCATTTGATGCAGATATGTTCCTCATAGGAACAGCAATGCTGATATTTGGAATGGGGTTGCATGTCATGTTTGTGGGTTCAAAATATCTCAAAGGAAAAGGTTCACAGCTCCCCTCTTCAAACTTCTTTGGACTTTTCTATCTCAAGGTGCCTCCCTCCACTTGTTTCCAACATTTACATCCCTCCAAATTGTGTACACACAATTTCATGTTCTCATTTTTTTTGTTGTCCTGACTCTCTTTCCTATGCTCTTTTTTAATTTTATCATCTCGTCAAAATTTAAATTTAAAATTAAATTTAATTTTCTAAATCATTAAAAGATAAATTATATTAAATTCAAATTATAAAGATATATATATATATTTTTTTTTGATAACTCAGGGTGTCCGGGCCACCTTGCGCGCACTTCGACTAATCCCTGGGGGATCAATCCCACCGTTCACTAGCGGGGGCCCATTTAAAGCCAGCAAATTATAAAGATATTATAGCATTACAAGAGTGGAATAAATTGTAACCAACAATATGAAGATCCAAAGTCACTAAGAATAATGACCTACAAGTGTAAATATAACATTTTGCTCAATTAAATTAGGCTTCGGTCACAGTTTGTGCCGGACAATCCCGACCCTAAAATTTAAGGCTTAGGCTATGGACTTTGAGTAATCAATGTGCCAAACTTTCGCTGACCCATCTTACATTCTTAAAGCCGAAGTCCTACCTTTGATCTTAAAATTATGGGCTTGTAAGTTTCGCTGGGTTTGGCGCATATGAACCTAATTTGACATTAATTCGGATTTTAATTAGAGTTTTTTTTATATATATACACTATAACATATAAGAATTTTAGAAATTTAATTTTTTGGTGTCTAAAAGTAAAAATTTAATTACAAAAGACATTTAAAGACCAATTTTTATCTTCATGAGAATAGTCACTAAAAGATCGTTTCGAAAAGTAAAAAAATAAGGCTAACAAATTTTGAAAAATGTCACTAATAAATACACTTTTATGGACAAAATATAGATCTCAAAATGTTTATTTTTTGAGACAAAAAATTTAGTCTCAAAAACAACAAAAGAATTTAGTCCCTAAAAAATAATTTTGTCCTTAAATTTTGATCCCCAAAACCTTAATTTTTCGTAATGATATATTTAAAATTCATTACACAAAAATTTGTAATACAAAATTTTAAAGTGCATCACAACAATTAGAATATTAAACTTTATTTATTAAATAAAAAATTAAGTCCATTAAGTTATTAAAGTGTACTCTCATGAAAGCTTAAACTGTGGTAACTAACAGTTAATTAATAAGTACAAAAAATTTTGATTTTTGTTTTGTTTTTGTTTTTGTTTCAGACACTTCCAAGGTGGGTGGGGATTGAGTCGGTTACAGAAGCAAAGTCGAAAATCGGGCAAGCTGTGATGATGACAATGCAAGTAGGAGTGTTGGAGAAATTCAAGAGTATACCTTTGGTTACTGGATTCGATCTTGCTTGTTTCGCCGGTGCTGTATTTGTTTCCTCAGCTTGTTTATTCCTCCTCTCACAACTCTCTGTTGGAAGGAATGTATCATCAACTGCTATCACTGACCAAAACAAGAAGCATAGCATACACTTAGCTTGAGAAGAGAAAGCTAAGAAACACACTCCTATAGTTAGAGGAATGACAATATAAAACCAGTCCTTAGATTTTTTATTTTTTATTTTTTATTTTTTTTGGGTAATTAGCAGTCCTTAGATTACAACTATGATTTTTTAAACCATAGTTGTAATAAGTAGTCACACCACAAAGAAGTCATATGCAACTTCTTGGAAAAGCAAGAGATGTAAGGATCTCTATTTTCTTTGTAGCTTAATTAACATTATTTCTATATAATACATGCAAAATAAGATGTTTATAAGACATTTTTTTATTGTCAAAATTGTTGTCTTATATCTAACACGCTCCCAATTGAGTTATGTGGTTTGGAATCTCAAAACATACAAACTCGAGGCACAATCGACTGGAGATAAGTGCATTGAGTACATGGAAATAGGAATTTTGGGTACAAATGATCATATGTATTCATATCTATTACTTTAGATAATTAAGGTTCTATTTGTTTTAATATGATTTTTTTTTTTTTTTTTCCGTTTGCTATGAAAATATTTTTTTTAAATTATATTTTTTGTAACTAACAGTTAATTAATAAGTACAAAAAAATTTGATTTTTGTTTTGTTTTTGTTTTTGTTTCAGACACTTCCAAGGTGGGTGGGGATGAAGTCGGTTACAGAAGCAAAGTCGAAAATCGGGCAAGCTGTGATGATGACAATGCAAGTAGGAGTGTTGGAGAAATTCAAGAGTATACCTTTGGTTACTGGATTCGATCTTGCTTGTTTCGCCGGTGCTGTATTTGTTTCCTCAGCTTGTTTATTCCTCCTCTCACAACTCTCTGTTGGAAGGAATGTATCATCAACTACTATCACTGACCAAAACAAGAAGCATAGCATACACTTAGCTTGAGAAGAGAGAGCTAAGAAACACACTCCTATAGCATACACTTAGCTTGACAAGCATAGCACACACTTAGCTTGACAATATAAAACCAGTCCTTAGATTTTTTATTTTTTATTTTTTTTTGGGTAATTAGCAGTCCTTAGATTACAACTATGATTTTTTAAACCATAGTTGTGATAAGTAGTCACACCACAAAGAAGTCATATGCAACTTCTTGGAAAAGCAAGAGATGTAAGGATCTCTATTTTCTTTGTAGCTTAATTAACATTATTTCTATATAATACATGCAAAATAAGATGTTTATAAGACATTTTTTTATTGTCAAAATTGTTGTCTTATATCTAACACGCTCCCAATTGAGTTATGTGGTTTGGAATCTCAAAACATACAAACTCGAGGCACAATCGACTGGAGATAAGTGCATTGAGTACATGGAAATAGGAATTTTGGGTACAAATGATCATATGTATTCATATCTATTACTTTAGATAATTAAGGTTCTATTTGTTTTAATATGATTTTTTTTTTTTTTTTCCGTTTGCTATGAAAATATTTTTTTTAAATTATATTTTTTGTAAGAAATATTTTTTAGTTTGATTGCGGCCTTGAAATTTGAGGACGAAATTCATTTTATCTCCATTTGGTTTGAGACGAAGCACTTTACTCCCTTATGATTTAAGAATAGGGTGATTCTACTTACACCACTATTTTATCTCTTTACACCTTTTATATAAGTTTTTTTTTTTTCTTCCTAATTTTATCCATGTATGAAATTACCTTTAAAGACAAAACACTAAAATTAAATATATTTTGTTATCTCCTTACACTCCTTGGTCTTCAATTTTACTCCTCTTTTTTCTTTCTTATTTTCTTTTCTCTTACACATCTCTTTTCAAAAAGTGATAATCATAGTATTTTGATCATTAAAGAAAGCAATAGATGAAGAAACGGTGATGAAGAATCATCAAAAAAGTGAAATTGTGAGTTTTTTTTATTTATTTGGTAAGTTTTTTGTTTCGTTTTTTTTGGACTGGTGTTCGACTTTTGTTCGATGGTTCGAAATTGAACAAAATAAAATAGTCCGACATCACATTGCCGAACAAAAAATATAAGTCTGGTAACCAACTACCGAATAAAAGATACATTTCCGGTAACCCCAAACCAAATTTTTTTAATTTGTTTGGCTTCTCATTACCATGCATTTTCAGTTTCGTTTTTTTTATTTTTTTGCCTAGAAGGATTATACTTATACTCATTGCAACAGCGCAAGTACTGCAATATTAGTGGACTCTAGTCATGAATTCATTATAGACGAGGTTCGTTAAATTTTTTTTATGAATATGATTTTTTCTTATTTTTAATTTGTATTAAGTTTTATTAATAATTTGACGTAAATTTATTTGTTATCTTTAGATTTTTAGTAGTCATGAAGCATTAATTAAATGGGTTTCTGACGTTGGGAAGAAGATTAGATTTGTCATTGTTATAAAACATCATATGCGAGAGGCAATGACAAAAAACCAAGATTTACACTTGTTTGTAAAAGAAGTGGTTACTATAGAGACAACGGGAAGATCAAAGGGGAATGATTGAGGTTGGCAGGTTCTAAAAAGTGTGGATGTCTATTTCTATTAAAGGGGGAAAATTACTTACAAATTATCAAGACGAATTGTGATAACATGTTTGATTGATCGATGCAAATAATGACAGATTTTATGGATACTTTATGGATATTCGTACACTTGATTTTTTATGAATAATTTTATGGATACTTTTTATGTATGATTTTATGGATGCGTGTTTGATTTATGAATTTTTTTATAGATGCTTAAAGGAAAAAGTAAATCTTTCAATGTACAGTGATGGGGCTTAGACAACTCTATTGTAGTTTGGCAACATAACACTAGAGTAATCTCATTTGTATAACAATGTATCACTGAACATGCACTTCACAAGTGGCCCAAATTAATTTCTTGTTATCATCTAATTGGACAGCAACATAATGTTGGGAAAAAAAATATTGTCCGGTAATATGGCACTTAAGTAATTCAAATTAATTAGCATTGTATTATCGAACAGACCCACCACAAATTAAAAAATCATTGTTTGGAAGAAAGTGTCTCTGTAAATGTATAGCAAAAAAATGCTGGAAAGATCTTTATTTTCAGGCAACATAACACCAGAATAATGTAAATTGTTTAACACCGTGTTACCAAAATTAGTGGTGTAAAGAGATGAAATAATTAATTTAGGGTTAGTTTTGGTAATATATTAGGGGGTGTAATGAGAATTACTTTTTTTTTAGTGATGTAATGAGATGGAGGGTATAAAAATGTTAAACAGTGGTGTAAGTAAAATCACCCTTATTGTTCACATTCCACACACCAAATATTCCAATCATACCCTCATATCTTGTACACACACCACCTCAATTCACTTTCCACACACTCTCACATCAATTTATCTCCTCTCATGGAGTCGATGAACAATTTGTCCAAGGCCAAATCGATGGGGTAGATCTATAATGAAGAGTAAATTCTGATCAAGAGGAAATTGAAGTTCTAACAAAGAGCAACTTTGAACCCAAAAGAATTTCATCTCCATTATCTTCATTAACCTCTATCATCAAGCCCATCTTTCTATTTTCCAAACAAGCCCTAGTATTTCTATTTACAAGTTGATTAGTTGAATGTAATCTCACCTGAGTCTTTGCTATTAAGATGTTCAATTTGTATTTTTGCTTCATCATGGTAACAATTTGGTAATTTATATATAATGAAAATGTTAGATTTAGCCAATTAAAAATGTTGCAGCCTTTTCTTTTCCTCTAACAGAGTTATCTTGGAAATTACAACACAAATTTGCAATCGCCCTGTGAACTACCAAATCATTACCCTATGAACTGCCAAATAATTTCAAAACCACAGCCTTTTCTTCTCCATTAAGGTTTGGTTTTTAGGGTTTAGTTCATAAGAATTTATTGTAGAAGGTTAGACTTAGCCAATTACAAAACGATTTATTTTTTGAAAAAAAAAAAAAAAAGGGGGGTTTAATATGTAATGAAAATTCCTCCACACAATCAAGAATTTTTAATTATTTTATAATGCTTTTATTTTCGATTGGATGTATAAATATGTGATTTTAATATGTTTAGTTGACTAGAAAACTAATGCTAAGAAGAAAGAAAAAAAAAGATCATCAAAATCTCCTAATTTACTTTGTTTCCAGTTGGTTTTGTCTAAAATGAAGGAATTAGAGTTTAGTTTTTTCTTTTTTACTAAAAGATGTGCACTGAGATTTTTTTTCTTTTAACAGATGTGTGTAGAGAATATTTTCATATAATATTATGGGTGTGTTTTGATGTTTATTATGGTCATTTTATTTTAGGATATAATTATCATTAAAATAATAATTCATTAAATGTGTGCACTGAGATAAATAAGCATGTGGAAATAGAATTTTCCATGACTAAATAGGTCACAAGATTACATTTTGAAATTTATCGGTGCTTCACACTTTTTAAAAATTGCTTTTGAATTTTGAATTTATGTCTTTTATTTTTAGTGAGCTTTTTAATATTTGGGTTAAATTTGTTTATTTTGTAAATGCATCTAATTTAAATGTAATTAAAAAATAAAATATTTGTGAATAAATCTTTTAAAAATTAATAAATGCAAAAAACAAAGAGAAAAATACTTGAAAATCTCACTTTAGAAATTTATATTCCATGAAATTTATTTTATTTTATTTTTTTTTTAATGGACCGATAGGTCATGTTCATTTTGAAATTTTGTTTTATGATATATTATTTAACATATTATTGTGTTTAAGACATTTTTGCCTTTATTGATTGTTGGGCACTTTTTTTATTTTTAAATGTGGCATAATGATTGATTTTCGTAATGGGAATGCAACATTTTTGGTGGATTGAATGTGGAATGCGATTTAATTTTCAAAATGGTCATGCTGCATTTTGGGTCAATTAATTATGAAATGTGATTTGTCCAGACCAACAATGTAGCTATAAAAATCTTTTAGCATACTTTTTTAAATGTGATATCTGGAATGCAATTTGATTTTCAAAATGGACATGCTACATTTTTTGGCGGATTAAATGTGAAATGTGATCTATCTAAACCAGCAATGTGACTATAAAAAAAATCCTTTGAGAAAATTTCATTCTTACCCCTATACTTTGCCTCGATGATCAATTACACCCCCAGACTTCTAATAATTTCAATTTTATGCCTAAAGTTTTTGAAATTGTATCAATTTTGCCGCTGACTTCACACTTGAAACAGAAAAAGTTTTAAAAAAAAAAAAAAAAAAAAAATTGTATTTCTATCCCAAATTTCAAAAGAAATATACAAACCCACCATCTTCTATCCAAACTCACCCTCTGTCCTTTTCTTCAAATTCTTCCCTCTTTCCTCCACCCTTGTAAGCGCTACCACCACCACTGCAATCACTTAATTCTCGAACTCAACTTCTCTTAAACCCAAAAATGTAGATGGATTGAATGTGGAATGTGGTTTGATATCCAAAATAGGCATATTACATTTTGGGTTGATTATGTAGGTGGATTGAATGTAGAATGTGGTTTGATATCCAAAATAGGCATATTACATTTTGGGTCGATTAAATGTGAAATGTAGTTTGTAACGCGCTCAAAATAAACCCACAATATACACAATATTGACATACATTGATACAAGAAAACAAAACATTGTTCCATTCATCAGAGCATTCTTATTGAAAAACATCACATGTAACATCAAAAGTAAATGCCCTACGGGTTTACAGCTTTCCAAGCCAACACTTGGATACAAAATGTGAGTACTAACTCAATTACAAATTAAGCCCTTGGCTTGAGTTTACATGTAATATCAAATAACAACTAACTAAAACAAGTCTTCAAATCAAAATCCTTCCAAGCTAAGTCCTTGGAGGTAGCATATCACCTGGACCTGAAAATGATGTTCCCGTATAGGGTGAGCCACAGCCCAGCAGAAATATACTAAACCAAATATAAGAATTGACTAAAGCAATAGCATTCAATAGATGGTTAACACTATTAAATCTATTATATCACTATACAGTTTCATGACAATAGTGTCCCTGACATGTTTCACTTTACGTTATTATTCAACTATCCAATTATACAAACATGGCTTAGAACCTGGCCAAACTATAAAATGAGACTACATCTCACATCAACATTACTTCCAATATCAAGAATTCAAATGAGACTAAGGCTCATACTAAAGCACTTCCATAAGTCAATAAGTACACATATTTGCTGTACTAAAACACTTCCAAGAATCAATAAGTACACACATTTGCTGTACTAGTGGAGTCCATCCCCTTTCTCCTCCTAAACAGGTTTGAGAGTCCATCCCCTATCTTCTCTCAAACCATGAAGTACATCCCCTATCTCCTCCCAAACAATATTCAATCAATACACGTATTTGCTGTATTAATTCAATTGTCATATTCAATGACTCATTCAATGTGATTAGTTTTAGTTTTCCCTAATCAGCATGCAATGTCTACAACAACCACGACTATCCTCCACCGATAGCCCAAAACAGTTATTTCTAAACAGGAAATAAATGTATCAACAAATATAAACTCAACATTTTCATAGGTGAGTGATTAAACTATCCCACTACACCATTTAATCTCATAATTCCCCAATCTCAAGAATTAAACTTAATTCCACATTTTTTCCTAAATTAATTATACAAATTAATTTATTACAACAATTAGGGCTTTGCCCCCTTTCCTCAAAATTAACTCTAAGGTTCAATTTTCTCAATTTAATACTATCAATGTTGTTTTCATGACTTACAAACATATGATGTTTAATAGATGAAAAACCCCCTTTTTAAATTATAAATCAAACCCTAGCTTTTCCCAAAATTTCCAAACAACACCAACATATCAAAATGACTAAAACTTAGGACAAAGCCTATAAGATGGAGTAGGATATCCCTACCTCGAAGTGAAGAACTCGAATGGAGAAGATGACCCAAAATTCAAAGTGCTCCAAATCCACAAATGTTCAGATTAAAACAAAGCCCTCGCGACCTTCTATCTTTTTAACAAAGAACCTAGGGTAGAAACACCCTAAAATAGATGAAACCTAAGAGAGAAGGTGAGTAGAGGGAGAGAAAACACGGACCTAGGGTTTTTAAAACAAAAGAGGATGAAAAAGTGATGTTTAAAACTGTTGCTGCGTATTTATATAAAACAGTCTCGCTTGAGCGAAGGATTGGTCGCTCGAGCGACCAGACACAAGAAAGATTCGCTCGAGCGAAGAAAGTCTCACTCGATCCAAGAATGCACAACTTCAGGTCTGCAACCAGAAGCACGCTCGAGCGACAGAATGCTCGCTCGAGCGAAGAACTCGAAAACATACACCTCTCTCACTCGAGCGAAGGAAATCTTACTCGAGCCAAGAAATGCAACTCTCAGGTCTATACCCAGACACAGTCGCACGCTCGAGCGAAGAAACCCTGGCTCGAGCGAAGGACCAAAAACAAAGAGCTCGCTCGAGAGACAAACTGCTCGCTCGAGCGAAGGACTAAAATTCTGGACAGCAACCCTTTGCTCCCAAACACTCCCAACCTGTAACAAACCTGCCCAATGCATCCCAAATCTCAAAAATAAGGAATTAAAGGACGACAACAACAAATATAAAATAACAGGATCCACAAAACCTAAGTCCGGATACAATAACCAAATGGGGAAAGACTGGGGGTCGCTATATGGTTTGTTTAAACCAACAATGTAACTATAAAAATCTTTTAGTGTACGATTATGGCCCGTGGTTTGATTTTCAAAATGTGTACACTACATTTTTGGTGAATTGAAGGTGAAATGTGGGTTGTCTAAACCAGCAATATGACTATAAAAATTCTATATTGTACTTTTTTGAAATATGACATATGGAATGTAGTTTGATTTCTAAAATGAAGGAAATATCATTTTGCCCACAAACTTTCACGCATTTTTCAATTTGACCCCCAGACTTCGATTAATACCAAATTTACACCAAAACTTTCAAAATTTTGTTAATTTGACCCCTGCCATCACATTCTATCTACAATTAGACAGAATCTACTAACCTAGGGGCAAATTGATTTTTAAGGTATAGTTTTGAGGGCAAATTGATTTTTAAGGTATAGTTTGGGGGATAAAATGAAATTTCAAATCAAATTTGGTGCCACGTCAGCACATTTCGCCTAATTATAGACGGAATGTGACGGCAGGGGGCTAAATTGATCAAAATTTTAAAAATTCAGGTATAAAATTAATATTAATCAAAGTCTGAGGGTCAAATTGAAAAAACGCATGGAAGTTTGGTGGGAAAAATGATATTTCCTCTTCTAAAATGGGTGTGCTACATTTTATGTGAATTGAATATGGAATATGGTTTGTCCAAACCAGTAATGTAACTACAAAAACCCTTTTAGGGCATGTGTGATTGACAAAATTAGAGTATGGGATTGAGATTATTAATTTATTGTCCCAATAATCCTGTGTTTGTTTTGAAATTTTGTTTCAGGATTATTAATCCAATGGATAATTAATCCAACAAATTTGTAAGATTATTAGTAATGAGGTAGGGGTGAGATTATATATCATAAGGTGGAAAATAAAATAAAAAGACTCTTTTACCCTTGAGTAAAAATTAAAACACTTGTTATTTTTATATAATTTTATATTTTAGAAGGCTAAAAATAATTTTTATATATTTAAAAATATTTTTAATATTTATTTTATCAAATTAATTTATATTTTTTTAAAAAAAATTAAAAAACAAACCAAACATTGCCTTTGTATTTTGTATTTTTATTTTGCTTTTATTTATTTATTTATAAATTTTTTGAAAACCACGTTTATGAAGAAATTTTGATAACATAAAGATTGTGAAGAAACATTGATGGAATGTAAGATTGGAAAAAAATATAAATATAGTTGTAATATTACATTCATATATTTTCTTATCCAATGCGAATCAAATAATGGACAAGGGAATAATTTATCCCACAGTAATTTGATGGGATTATTAATACCTTCACTATTAGTCTCATGAATCAAACATGGCTTTAGTGTACTATTTTGAAATATGACATGGAATGTGATAAACAACTAAAATTAAGGAGGGAATTTTCAAATTGATGATATCATAAAATCAATTGTCAATTTATATAAATAAATACGGACTTGTATATTCATTAAAATAATTATGGAACTAGTTGGTCGGTAAGTTTTGATTTTATGATTTATGGGTTAATGCCTGCCCAGAAAAATTATAAAAACGAACTAAATTTTTGTTTTTTTCAAAAAAAATATTTTTTAGTAGTTAGAGACTTTTGAAATGGTAAATCACAAATTATATGCACATATTGTTTTCCAAACACTCAATATAAATGTAATGGACCTTACTGTCAAAACCAATCACAATAGTAGAAAGTACCTCATGACATATACTTTATCCACATACAAAAATTACTAGAAGAATAAGGAAAAACAAATGGGATTGCAGGAAAGCAATGGTGTGGAGGGGGTTCGTAAATGAAATGAGGAAAGAAGTAAAGGGTCGAGGTGGTGAAAGAGCTAGAAAGAATTGGTCACGATGGTGAGGGGACCGAAAAAGGGTTACGATGGTTAAAACGAGTTGGATACAGAGTCATGAGACTAGGGTGTCTACGACGGCACGAATGGCAAAGAGCTATTGGGAACTAGATCCAAAACTAGGGTTGGTGGTGATGATTACAAAGAACGCATTCCTTACAACGATCAATTCACTTCAAAAATATTTTTTTTCCCACGAATATGAGAGAGAATGAGTTTTGAGGAGTTTTTCTTTTTCTCTTTTGTTAGGGTTTTGAGAGATAATGGTTTTTAGAAGTGGGAGTGCATTTGAGTAGGTGAAATTCTCATAAAGATAATTTTAGTGTTATTTAGGAAGAAAAAAAATAATAATTAAGAGGTTTAAAATTTATAAGTGAGGAGGCAAAAAAATGAAAGTCCAAAATAATAAATGGAGTGCTAATTGGAACACTTAAAAAATTGGAGAAGGTGGGGATTCTGACACAAAAAAAAAGAGTAGATTGCAAGACTGTTTACTAATCCCCTATATTATTCCAAGAACATTGCAAACGTTGAATAGATTACATGATTGTAAGTGAATCGGGAATAATCATCCACAAAAATGACAAAGTATCTAGAGCCCTCCATAGTGGTATTAGGAAAAAGACCCCAAACATCAGAGTAAACTAAATCAAATGGAGATTTTAAAACAAAATCACTTGTATTAAAATATAAAGCTGGCTATTTAGTAAGTTGACAAGATTGACAATAATTACTACAATTAGAAGAAATATAGCCTAAATTGCCACTAGATACTAAAGTATATAGCCGACCGAAAGAAACATGCCCTAATCTAGAATGCCAAAGATCAAGAGAGGTGATGGATGTAACGTGCTGAGTAGTAGGTGCAGAAAACAGTAGATAGAGATTGATGAGCTCAAATAGACGTCCAGTTTTGCACCCTATCCCAATAGTTTGCCCTGTGCACAGATCATGTCACGACCCAAACCCGATACCCAAAGGTTCGGCATCGCAACAAGATAATAAAAATAAAATAATTCTAAAATTTTTGTAGTAGTAGTGCAAGCGGATAAATTAAATAAATTAAAATAACATAAATGGGTACCAAAAGTTTATTTAAAAGGAAAATAGTCATTTGGGCTTTTTTTTATTACAAGAGTCCAATAAAAAAATACAGATAGTAATTAAAATAAAATAAAAAAACACAGCGATTTATTCCCCGCCTTGATCCCGCTAAATCTCGTCACCTAAAATGGGTAACAGCTATAAGCACATAGCGGAGTGAGAAATATTATACTGTGAGTATAGGGGCACAAAAATAATCATGGATAGTTATTTAAGCTAAAACATTAACATAATTTAATTTGAATAAACAAATTATTTAAGCGGTAGAAACTGAAATACAGAAATTATGCAAATAACAACAACCACGGTACAACAGAACAAAGGTCACTAGAGTGACAAACAAAACAGAGGTCAATGGATCCATGACAAACAGAAGACCACAAAGTGGCCAACCAGAAGCCAATGGTTTATTTAAGTCCCCTAAGGCGTGGGACTCCCGTGGTGGTACTTACAAAAAATAATTATTTATCAAATCATTGTTGTAGCTCAAGGTATAATATAACTCACCTTAAAATTACTCCTGAATTAGCCTCGACTCACTCCCCGTTTCTAAGGCTCCTCTACAACCTAAGTCCCTTATATTTGCGTTTCTTGCTCGAATGCTTCCTACTATAGCACCAACCCTCCCTATTTATACACAACTAAGTGTGAGGACCAAGCAATAGAAGCATACACGTAGGCAATTTCCCCTCTTGCCACCTATCCTTAAACCTTAGTTTTTACCTCAAGAATTGTCCAAGAGTCACTTTAACCCTTGGCTCATAGAAAGCTTACCTGACCAGAAATCTTATTTGGCTTTTTATTTATTTATTTTTCAATTCTAAAGGTTATTACCATCTTCGGTAATTCACAATGATCCCCTAAAATGATTATAAGTTAGATTCAAGTCTAAAAATCTCACCACCAAACTATAAAACATCACTGACCGCTTACTAAAATATTTAATATTCTCAAAGTGCAATGTCCCACAATCTATCCCTTTGAACAATGTAATCTTTTAATTTCCAACTTTTTAACCCACAAGCTTCCACTATGCACTTTTTGATATAATAAGGAATTTTATTTATTTATTAATCATTATTATATATATATTTATTTCTTACTCATAAGTAATTGATATAATCATAGTATTGAATTAAATTAAAAAAAATTGGGTGTCACATTTCTTCTCTCCTTAAAAGAAGTTTGTCCCCAAACTTGACGTACCTTGGTTTTCAAAGAGGTGCGGGTATTTGGCTCGCATTTGGCTTTCAGTTTCCCATGTCGCTTCTTCGACACGATGGTTTCTCTATAAGACTTTTACAAGAGGTATAGTCTTGTTTCGAAGGACTTGATCACGACAATCGAGAATCTGTACTGGTTGTTCTTCATAAGAGAGGTCTTCTTGAACTTCCAGGTTCTCATAATCAACAACATGCTCTGGATCTCGAAGATATCGACGAAGCATCGAAACGCAAAACATATTGTGGACATTGGACAGTTCGGGTGGAAGCGCAAGGCGATATGCCATATGACCAATCCTTTCTAGTATTTCGAATGGCCCGATGTAACGTGGGTTTAACTTTCCTCATTTTCCAAATCAGATAACCCCTCTCGTGGGTGAGATCTTTAGAAACACATGATCTCCTATTTGAAATTCTAAGTACCTTCTTCGTGTATCTGCATAGTTTTTCTGGCGGCTCTGGGCAGTGCAAATTCCCTATTGGATGAGTTGAATTTTATCGCTCATCATTTGCACGATCTCGGGGCCTAATAGTTTCCTGTCTCCAACTTCCGTCCAATACAGAGGTGATTGGCATCTCCTTCCATACAGTGCCTCGTATGGAGTCATTCTGATACTTGCATGGTAGTTGTTGTTATAAGCGAACTTCATCAAAGGTAAGTGATCATCCCAATTACCTTTGAGGTCTAGCACACATACACGTAACATATCTTCCAAAGTCTGGATTGTTCTTTTAGGTTGCCCATCAGTTTGTGGGTGATAAGCAGTACTAAACTTCAATGTAGTTCCCAAAGCCTCTTACAATTTGTTCTAGAAGTGAGACACGAAGTGGGGGTCTCGGTCAGACACGATTGAAACTGGGGTACCATGCAATCGAATGATTTCTTTGATGTACAGAGTGGCGAACTTAGTAAGAGGATATGTGATTCGAATTGGCAGAAAATGTGCCAATTTCGTCAATTGATCTACTATAACTAATATTGCATCATTATTCAAGACAAATTACGGTAGCCCAATCACAAAGTCCATCGTAATGTGCTCCCATTTCCATTTAGGAATAGGAAGTGGTTGCAGCATTCCTGCAGGTTTTTGATGTTCTGCTTTAATACGTTGACAATGTGGGCATTTGGAGACATAGCTTGCTACATCTCTTTTCATTTCTGTCCACCAGTAATGTTCTTTCAAATCATGGTACATTTTTGTCTTGCCAGGGTGGACCGCAAACCTCAAGTTATAAGCTTCTACCAATATCTTCCTTTTGAGTTTTGGAATGTTGAGTATACAGATTTGATTTCGAAATTTTAGTATCCCATTGCTTAAAGTGACGTCAGGATCAGGCGTACTTCTTTGCTTCTCATGCTTTTTCTTCTAAGGTTTATCTTTACATTGGGGTGCTTTAATTTCTTCAATCAACGCAGGTTCCATAATTATGTTGGCAAACAGTCCATTGATCTTGCGATGGACGAGGGTACATGCCAAACTTCTGGTAGTCTTTCAACTCAACGCATCTGCTACCACGTTAGTTTTGCCTGGATGGTGATGGATCTCTATATCGTAGTCTTTCATAAATTCTAGTAACCGTCGTTGCCTCATATTAAGCTCCTTCTATGTAAACAGATATTTAAGACTCTTGTGATCTGTGTAAATTTCGCAGGTTATTCCGTAGAGATAATGACATCAGATTTTGAGGGCCAAGATTACTGCGGCTAATTCCAGATCGTGGGTTGGGTAATTCTTCTCGTGGGTCTTTAGTTGACATGAGGCATATGCAATGGCCTTCCCATTTTGCATAAGAACGCAACACAAACCATTGTATGAAGCATCACTATAAATTGCGAACCCTTCCGTTCCTGTGGGGAGTGCTAGTATAGGAGCTATCACAAGTCCGTTTTTCAAATCTTGGAAGCAACGTTCCTGTTTGTTCATCCATTCAAATAGTGTGTTCTTCTGAGTTAGCTGGGTCAAGGGTGATGCTATCTTCGAGAAATTTTGCACGGAGTGCGGGTAATAACCGGTTAGATCCAAAAAGCTTCGAATCTCGGACATGTTAGTAGGTCATGGCCAATCCACGATTGCTGTAACTTTTTGGGGGTCAACTGAGATGCCATCTTTGTTAATGATGTGACCAAGAAAATGTACATTGGTGATCCAAAATTCGTATTTCTTTAACTTGGCATAGAGTTTGTGATCACGTAGTGTTTGTAAAACTATTCGCGAATGCTGCTCATGGTCTTTCAGTGATTTGGAGTATATGAGAATGTTGTCAATGAAGACAATGACGAACTCGTCAAGATAGGGTTTGAACACTCGGTTCATGAGGTCCATGAAGGCCGCTGGAGCATTTGTGACACCAAATGGCATGACGAGAAATTTGTAGTGCCCTTAACGGGTTTTGAAGGCAGTCTTTTTGACGTTTTCCGTTTTGACTTTTAGTTGATGGTAACCAGAACACAAGTCAATTTTCGAGAATACTTGGACGCCTTGCAGTTGATCGAACAAGTCATCAATTCGTAGCAAAGGGTACCGATTTTTAATGGTGACTTTGTTTAGCTCTCGGTAATCGATGCATAACCTCATCGCGCCATCTTTCTTCTTTTTTTTCACGAATAGCACTTGAGCTCCCCAGGTTGAGGTACTAGGTCAAATGAAACCTTTGTCTAATAGTTCCTAGAGTTGAGTCTTCAGCTCTTTTAATTTTGTCATGGACATGCGGTAAGGGGCTTTGAGATTGGTTGTGTACCACGTTAGGTTTCAATGGTGAATTCGATTTTTCGGTCAACCGGGGTACCAGGTAGGTCTTCAAGAAATACATTTGAGAAATCGCAAACCACAAGGGTTGTATCAAGTATGGGGGCTTCTTGTTGAGTATCGATCACATAACAGATACAACTACAACAACCCTTTCTTAGAAGCCGTTGGGCTGTCTTGAAGGATATAACACATGGAGGGAGAGAGAGACTCCAGTTCCATCAAAGACAAGCTCGAGTTGGTTTGGTGATCGGAGGGAGACCTTTTTGGCTTCACAATCGATAGAGGCATGATTGGCTGCCAACCAATCCATTCTTAAGATCACATCAAAGGTACTAATACAGAGGGGAATCAAGTCTACGTGTAAGGTTTCACCTTTTAAGGATATAGTATAAGATTTGTACACATCAACACTAAGGGCAGAATTACCAGAAGGAAAAGACACAGACAATACATATCCTAAGGGTTCGAGTGTTGATATTAACTTGGAAACAAAGTGTGGTGCAACAAAAGGATGAGTGGAACCAGAGTCAAAGAAAACATGAGCTAAATGACCACAGATAGAAAGTAGCCCCGTTTGGTAGAGCTGTTGAAAAGTGATTATAGATTATAACTTAACATATTATAACTTACAACTGTGAACATAAACTGTTAACCTGTTTGGTGCAGCTGTGGGTAGGGGTGGGCTCGGGTCGGTTGCGACCACGGAATCTCCAATCCGCCATCCATCTGCCAGATTAGCGAATTGGAGAAAATCAATCTGCATCCGTCTGCCAATCCGGCAGATGTGGATTGAGTGGTTTGGCGGATGAATGCGAATCGATTTGGCGGTCTAAAATTTTATAAATTTTTAACATAATTCAACTTGTGCACTTCCTCAAAAAAAAAAAAAACATTAAGTCAATGACTTAAAAAAGTATTACAATCACTGTATGCCTCATCCAGAAAAAAAAAAGTTTGAAATTTTAGAATATCACAATTCCTGCATGCATCATCCACATATTACAATCACAGCATGATTCATCCACATATTACAATCACATATGATTCATCCACATAAAGTATTACAATATGTGGTTCTTGAAATATAATAACAATTCAAACAACCAAAATCATGAACAGAGCAGTAGTAGAGATTGTATGTCTCTATATTGTTACATCTATATATGTTTTTGAAAACAAAAACCAACCAGCATATATCATATTTTTTATTTTTTATTTTTAGAGTAAAATTTAAAAACCAAAAAATATAGATAGATAATACGTTTATTTTTTTCAATATTTAAACTCTTTTTCAATTAAAAACACAAACAAAATATTTAAACAAATTGAAAACATAAAATCTTGTAAATTATTAGGGGTGCTCGCGGTTTGGCGGTTCGGTTGCGGCCAAAGGAATCTCAAATCCGCCATCCGTCCGTCAAATTGGCGGATTGGAGAAAATCAATCTGCAACCGTCCGCTCGTCATCACGCATCCGTCCAAAATACGGCGGATCGGATCGGTTCGGTCAGTTTTGGCGGATCGATATATCCGCTGCTCACCCCCAACTGTAGAATTATGAATTTAAGCAGCAAAGTAATGTTTGGTTGATAAACTGTAAAATAACTTTTTACTGTGTAATTGTCCTTTTTGCCCTTATATGATATAAAAATGATTATTTTGTCATTTTTTTTCAGTTTTAATTTTAAAAAAATTATTTCATTAATAAAAGTTAATATAATTAGTATTACAAAAATTATCCTTTTCATTAATAGTATCAATTAGTATAAAATTATTTCATTTTTTCATTATAAATTAATTAGTGTCAATTAATGACTTAATTAGTATCAATTAATACTAAGATTATTAATTAGTATCAATTAATACAAAATTTATTTCATTAATGGCTAAAATGCTTTATTATTATTATTATTATTATTATTATTATTATTATTATTATTATTATTATTATTATTATTATTAAAACACTGAAAACCTCCAGAAATAAATTAAAAAAATTTATAAAAAAAACAATGAAATATTAATTGATATTTTTGTAATTTATTAAAAATTGTTACAAAATATACCAATTTATTATTTCACAAAATATACCAATTTATTTTTTTTTTCTCTTCTTTCTTTGTTAATTTTATTTAATTTATTAATTCATTAAAATTAATACCAATTAATATATATTTCATTACATATTATTTGTTATTTAATATAAAAATTATTTTAGTGTGATTTAATATAAAAATTGTTATTTTATATATATATATATATTTTTTATATTAATGTTGGGTACAAGCCAGAGATGGCTCGCCGTCACCGTTGATGACCTAGCCACCGTTGAAACAGCACTGGAGATGCGAGAGCGAGAGAGAGAAACAGCACTGGAGATGCGAGAGAGAGAGAGAGCGCGCTTTGGTTCGACAAGATAGCAACCAGAACCCTAGCTTAGTTGTTCGACCAAATCGTGAAGAGAGAGAGAGAGAGAGAGAGAGAGAGAGAGAGATAAAGAGCTCTAGTTCGTCACCGTCAGGCTATCTCGCGAAGCCTGCAAGATTACGGAAGGTTAGGTTTTCAAATAGCGATCACACCATCGATGGTTGTGGTGCCAGGAGGCTACGATGGAGCAAATCGTGCCCTAGCCACCGTCTCTAGTTCATGAGAGAGAGAGAGGGAGAGAAAGAGAGAGAGAGAGCTCTGGTTTGTTTGCCGAAAATCGCCTCTCCTCTCTCTCTCAAGTGAACAGTGTTTGAGAATATGAGGTTTATATAGTTGGGTTTTTGGTAATAGTTGACATTGACTAGGGGCATTTAAGTAATTTTGCCCCTCAATTTTTAGCTTCTCGCTTAAGCTCAATTCAAAAGCACCCTGAAGGCCACTCAGCCAAAAATCACTTTTTTGGCTTAATTTAAGTTACAAAAAGTGATTTTAAGCTTTACCATACACACCAAAACAGCTTAAAATAATCTAAAAGTTGAGTGAAACTAAAATTAAGCTCTACCAAATAGGCACTTTGTCTACTGAGCTCAGCACATTCTTGTGACCGATCCCTTTGAAGCACAACAGTTAATTTAATTTAGTTTAATTTGATTAAAAAAAAATGGAGCACTTTTTCATAAATCTCTTTTTACCTACTTATATTTCATTTAGTTCACATTATTTTTTTATATTCCATTAAGTCCTATGGGTGACGTAGTTACCAAAATACCCCTAATAATATTCACATTTACAATGTAAATGTTCCGTGATGTGGATGTTCATATTGTCAATGTGAATGTTCACACCATCAATGTGAATGTTAACATGTCAATGTGAATGTTCACACTGTGAATATTCACATTGTAAAATATGAATGTTCATATTATCAAATTACTAACCGTTCAAAAAATATTTGTAAATGTAGAAATGTCTATAAAATACCTTAAATAAGAAAATTCGAATTTGGTAGATCAAATGTTCAAATAATATGACTTATTGAAATATAAGAATATCTTATGGACTAATTAAGATACAAACACTTGAAAAAAGATTTTCTAATAAATTTCTCAAAAAAAATTAGGTGGAATTTTTTTTTTGGTAAAAAGTTTTGATAATTTGATTTATGTGTTGAGTATAGAGAATAAATTATTTACACAATTGCTATTCTAATCTAAAAATTAGATTAGTTTTTTTAACTTAGTGGTGTGATAATTCACTAAAATATCTAAGGAAACTTTCTTGTAATTATAATCTTCTCAATTCCAATTCGAAAGTTGTGGATTGTGATCCTCTCTATTCCGAAGTTGTAATAGAGAATCTATATTATATTATCTAAAGGTTTGATTAAAATATTAATAAATTTTCATGATTATTTCACAATCCTTAGATAATTTACTGGTAAACTAATTCTCATCAAATCTTATCAAAAATAAGTCAAAATAAAATTATCGCTAAAATTATTTTTTTGTGACGATTTTTTTACATATGTTACTAAAAATTGATAATTAATGATTTTTTATCACGATTTTTATAAATTATTGTTAAAACTTACAATTAGTGACGTTTTCCTGTGACGAATTTTTCAAACAGTCGCTTAAAGTTAAAAATTAGTTATATTTTTTGTGACAATTTTTTTAATAAACTGTCGCTAAATTTATAATTAGTGACATTTTTTATAAGAATTTTTAGATTGTTACTGAAAATTAACAATTAGTGACTTTTTTAATAGTGTTTGATGAAAAATATCATTAATTTTCACATGATCTATTAAACAATAAATCCACTTATTAAGACCTATACGTAAATCCCCTACAATTCAATGATATCCTTCATTACTACCCTAGAATAGAGAGGACCTCAATCCATTTTCTCTCATATATTATCTAATTATCAATCAATAATCTATAAAGTCCGTTTGAAAAGTAAGTATGTTTTTTTAATTTTTTAATAGAGAATTCCAAATATTACAGGTGTTCGGCTCTTAACTGCGATGGACCCACAGGCTGGGCTCAGCACATACACGTAAACAGTACACCATGGTTTTCAAACCCGGACCGGACCGGCCGGTCGGACCGGTCGAACCGGGAACCGGGCCTGGTTCCGGTCCGGTCAACCCTCCAGAACCGGACCACGACCAAAACTGGCCTGGAATTTGAAAACCGCCGGAACCGGCGATCGAACCGAAATAACCGGCGACCCGGACCGGTTTTGAGCCGGTCAGACCGGTGAACTTTTTGTTTTTTTTTTTTTTTTTTCTTTCTTTTCTTTCTTTCTTTCTTATATATTTATATATATATTATAAATATATTTTAAAATTTTGACTAAAAATTCTTACTTCAAGAGTCTCCTCTCATAAGGAAGAGTCTCATTGGAAGTTGGAGAAGATTATGAAAGTCTATTCCTATTTATAGGAAAAGATTTTTCAAAAAGAACCTCCAAAATTCTATGTGGGATTCAATTAAATTATTTGAAACATATTGATGGAAGGGAGAGTTGAAAATTTCATTTCCCTCCAAAATTAAACCTAATATTGAATCAATTTGTTTGGAGGGAATGCTTAAAAAATTTAATTTCTTTAAAACAAGTGTCTTTTTTTACCAATTATGACTTTATTAAATATTATTAATAAATATTATACAACAAATTTTTTTTTATTTGAGTATTTATATATATATTTTTATTTATTTATAATTTTTAATTATATTTTTTAATTATATAATATTAATTATGACGTCACGGTTCGACCGCTTTGACCCGACGGTTGAACCGGTGACCCGTCCACCCGATCCCTTTTCCGGTTCGCTCACCGGTCCGAGTCTGAGAACAATGCAGTACACAAGAGTCATGGATTTGGAACGTTCGACGATTGGCAACTCAACTCAAAACCTACCTCTCCAAGAAAAGTGTAAAAGGCCGCGAAGTCACTCCCTCCCCTGAAAAATTATTTGGTGCTCCGGAACACCACGTGTTCCTGTTTCTGTTCCTCATTAATTATTATATACATGTTATTTCTCGATATAAAATTTTAAGTCACACTCTCTAAGAATCAAAACATACCTGAACCAACACATGGCAGTACCTAAGGATTAGCTTGGGATGCAACTCCGGCGGATTCGGTTGAATTGAGAGATTGTCTAAGCCCAGCTCAAGTTGTGCTGAGACTTGCCCAGGCCTGAATTGTAATCCGAGGGTGCGACCCGAGTTAAACATAAATTGCTCGAGTTGTCCAAATTATCCGAATTATAAATGAATTTCAGTTTTTTATTTTTTATTTTTTTGCAGCTATATTATTAAATTATTAAAATTTGACTATATTTACATTTTTTTAATAAAAAATTATTAATACTATCAAAACAAATAATTTATATAATGTAAAAGAAATGCCGCTATAATAGTCTTTACAATTTATGAGTGAAAACAAAATAAATAAGATTTTATGTTATTTGTATATATAATATATATTCAATAGGATTTAATAATCTAAATTACTTTAATATCATGTAATGGCTAATAATTTATATGTATATTTAATATTTTTATATATCTATATATGTATAATTCAGGCTACGAGTTACTTAGGTTGTTTGACGTCTTTGCCTAAACTCGTCCAAAACAAATTCAAGCTGAATTCTAAAAAAATTCGATAAATTCTAAATCCTAAAAAAAATCGAGTTATTCGGGTTGATCCCATCCAAGTTGCACCCTAAGACCAGCAAATGACTTCTCTCTTCCCGCCCCCTACGTAAAGACAGCTCCAGTTATTATGCCTCGAATCTTCTCTCTCTCTCTCTCTCTCTCTCTCTCTCTCTTCCACAGCTATAAATATACAGCATCCCCCAAAGCCCACCAAGCTACTAATCCATCCTAACCTCATCAGACTTACCAACGCAGAGCAGCAACAATGGCTGCCACCAGATTAATATCACTACGTAGTAGTTCTAAGCCTTTGGGTCTTGGTCTTTCTTCTTTTTCCTCTTCTTCCTCTATTACTCGTCTAAAAAAACTCAATAATTTGGCATTGTCATCAACAACGACTGTCATGATAAGGTGTGTATGCGAAGAAGAGAAGCAGTGGCTAAGCAAGAAGAAGAAACAGTCGTTGGTGGTGGTGAAGGCGTCTGTGGCCGCTTCAGAGAGTAGTAGTGTCCTAAAAACTTCGAAACCGCCGCACCAAACAAATGCAGGAGTAATAGATATGGCCTCTCTGCTTGCAAAGGTTACTTTTACGGCGCTTCTGATCTTAAGGGTCGTTACTAAACCAAGGCCATGGAAATTACATCCCCAGATGCTCATTGAAAGGGTACGTTTATTTATTTATTTAATTATTTTAATTTTTTAACACCACAATCGTACCTCATAATTTAAAAATTGTTAAAAGCCAAATATTTTGGATGTGTTTTCTATATAAAAATTATATTTGTTAATAATTTTCTGATCTGATTAAATAAACTTGGACTGGCCAGATATTAATTATATGAGAGAATATGTATTAATTGTTTGATTATTAATAAGGCATAACAATTAGTCTGTATTGTCTGAATCAGTCTATTTGCTCTTGTTTTTGGTTTTTAGTTTTTCGTTTTTAGTAATTTTTTTTTTTTAAACTTTTTTACAAATCTTTTATTTACTTTTTAAGTATATCTAATCTAAAAATAAAATAAAACTAAAATATGAAGGATTTTTTTTTTTAATAGAAACATAAAAAAACAAATAACAAAACAACTCAATAACTATATTTGAGTTTTACAACACAATAAGATAAATGGAATTAACTGTACACACTGAGAAACTCGGGCATGTTTGATATTGTTTTTGTTTTTGGCTTTAGTTTTTTTTTACTTTATAAATAAAATAATTAAAAATTCAATAACACACTCATTATTTTTATATTTTTTGTGTGAAGATTATTTTTAAAAAATTATACATATCTTTTTAGTGTCCTTTAAAATGTAAGTTGTGTCCAAAAAAAATTCTAAAAAAGTTGGTCAAACATATTTTTTATTAGAAAATGATAGAGAAATCTACTTCCTAGAATTAGTGATGTGTAAAAGATATAATTAACCAATGATTAGAGAAAATAAATGCATGGGAAAAGGCCCAGCTTCTTACGTTATAGACAATGATAGGGAACGAGATTTGAGCACAAAAACATGGTGTCTACATGATTGGTTCATTTCCGTACAAGCACCAAGTACACTTCTTTTGTTGAAGTTTTTCTTTATAAATGATAAAAATACACAAACAAATGAATAATGTTGGGGACATTGACAGATATATCACTAAATACACAAACTATAAGGTACAAAACTTAGATGTAGTTTCGTTTTTTTAACGTTGTAAACATTATTTCCAGGATACAATTATGTTTAAACATACCAAATACACATAGAACTATGTTTGTATTCACAATTTGTATTAATAAATTTGGAATACATTTGAAAGAAAGATATCATTGTATAACATAATAATTTTCTTCTGTTTCTTTGTAAAATGGGAGTATTTATTTATCAGCTTGTAAAATGGGAGTACTACTACCCATGAGAATTGAATCAACTAACAGTGAATTATTACCTTGATGCCATCAGAATTGTTATATATCATCTGTCCATTTCAACTCACGAATTGTTATATATTGTGCAGGTTATTATCGACTGTCGATTCTTTACGTTGTTCGCTGCTGTGGGATCCTTAGTTGGTTCAATATTGTGTTTTGTGGAGGTGTATAATGAATATAACATGCATTAATTTAATTACTTGTTTTCTCAAATTGAATTAGGAAGGAAATAATGTCTTTCTTGTTGGTGGGAGTGGGGTGCAAACCACTGTTAGTGATTCACAAAGAGAAGTTTAAAATCTGAACCAAACTGATATTTATTTCACTCACAAATAAATTCTGAACAACAAACACAGAACACTCTCTTCTTTGTTTCTCCCACACACTTTCTAAATCCACAAAACATATAACTATATATAGATAAAACTAACAATGTGAATACAACAAATGCAACTACGGCTGAAGCGTGAATCGCAGCTATTGTTGACAAACTTGTTCTGCAGCCTTCAGTTTTGGACAAACTTCATTGTAGACTTCACATGCCTACTCTTAGGCCGGTGGGAAAAACAAGCTATAGGTGAAGCAAGATTACTTCACAACATCCCCCCTTAATCTTGATTCTCCATGCTGCTTCATTCCAAGCATTAACTTCATTCTGTTGAACAGATCATTTTTCAATGGCTTCGTGAAAATATCTGCAAGCTGATCTTGGGATTTGCAAGGCAACAATTCCACCTCTTTATTTTTCACATGCTCTCGGATGAAATGATAGCGGGTATCAATATGCTTACTTCTTTCATGATAAACTGGGTTCTTTGCCAATGCAATTGCTGAGCGATTATCAACATAGATCTCAGTGGGTTTTTCTTGTGGAAATCCCAAATGCTTCAGCATGTTCCGTAACCATATTGCATGACACACAGCTGAGTTGGCTGCAACATACTCAGCTTCGTAAGTCGATAATGTCACAATGGCTTGCTTCTTGGATGACCATGTGAAAGTTGTATCTCCCATAAAGAAAGTAAACCCTGTAGTACTTTTCCGTTCATCCAAGTCACGTCCCCAGTCGCTATCTGAGTAGCCAACAAGGCTGAAATTATCAGTTGGTTTATTGAATAAACCATCATCGACTGTACCTTTGATGTAGCGAAGAATCCTTTTTGCTGCATAAAGGTGTGACTGATCTGGTGTTTCCATATATCTGCTAATCAGTCCTACTCCATAGAGTATGTCTGGCCTGGTGCAAGTAAGATAGCGAAGACTTCCAACTAGGCTCTCGAAATAAGTTGGATCCACATCACCTGTCTTCGTACCTTTTCTGAGCTCCACTCCACTGTCTACAGGAGTGTTCACTGGATTGCAATTTTCCATTCCATATCTCTTGAGAATTTCCTTAGCATAACCACTTTGGGAAATAAAAATTCCATCTTTTCTTTGTTCTACTTCAATGCCGAGAAAATGAGCCATTAATCCAATATCTGTCATTTCAAATTCTTGGACCATGCTTCTTTTAAAGTCTTTGAACATGGCTGGATTGTTTCCGGTGAAGATTAGATCATCAACATAAAGACAAGCAAGCAACATGCTTCCATCAGCTTCCTTCTTCAAATATAGTGCGTGCTCATATGGACATTTTTCAAAACCATTGTCATGAAAATACTGATCAATTCTAGTATTCCATGCACGCGGAGCTTGCTTCAATCCATAAAGTGCTTTCTTCAATTTGTACACTTTGTCTTCATGCCTATTCTGAACATACCCCGAAGGTTGTTCAATATAGATTTCTTCTTCAAGGAAACCATTAAGAAATGCAGATTTCACATCAAGTTGATAAATCTGCCACTTGTGCTGGGCAGCCAAAGAAATCATTAGCCTGATAGTCTCCAATCGGGCAACTGGAGCAAACACCTCTCCATAGTCAATTCCAGCTCTCTGCTTGTAACCTTTTGCTACTAACCTTGCCTTGTAGCGTTGCACTTCGCCTTGTGCATTCCTCTTTGTCTTGTATACCCATTTCACTCCAATGGGTTTGTGCCCCTCTGGTAGACTGGTAAGCTTCCATGTGTCATTTTTCCCAATTGCATGAATTTCTTCATCCATTGCTTTCTTCCATTTATATTCCTAGATGGCTTCTGAGAAGGTAAGTGGATCACTATCTGCAAGTAGGCAGTACAGATTCAGATCTACTTCTTCTGTAGCTTCATATATTTCCTGCAAATTTCTCATTGGTCTTGGTTGTTTGAAAAAACTATCATCAGATGATGCTGATGCTGATGCTGATGATGATAATGATGATGATGCAGCACTTCTGTGAGAAACTGGCGATCTAGGTGCAGGAATTCTATGTGGAGGAGTTTGTGGCTCATCTTGAACTTCTCTTGTGATTTCAACAGGAGCTTTTGATGTTTCATCTTCAAGAATAAGTTCTGTATCTTTGACAACTTCATCTTGATTCCAGTTCCAAGCTGCTTCTTCTTCAAATATCACATCTCGACTCATGATCACCTTTTTGGTAATGGGATTATACAACTTGTATCCCATTGTTCTATCTCCATATCCGACAAGAATACATTTTTCTCCCTTATCATCGAGCCTGGTTCTTCTTGCTTCTGGAATCTTGGTGTACGCAACACACCCAAATATTCTGAGATGGTTGACACTTGGCTTATGTGAACTCCAAGCTTCTTCTGGAGTCATAGAATGAAGGCTCCTGGTTGGACATCTGTTCAACAAATACACAGCACATGATACGGCTTCAGCCCAAAATTGCTTGGGCAGTCCCTTTCCTTTCAACATGCTTCTTGCCATATCTAAGATTGTGCAATTTTTCCTTTCAGCAACACCATTCAACTGTGGCGTATAGGATGGTGTTGTTTGATGCTTGATTCCCTGTTCTTTGCAATACTTCTCAAAAGCATCTGATGTATATTCTCCACCTTGATCTGATCGCAATGTCTTGATGTAGTAGCCGCTTTGCTTTTCTACAAAAGCTTTGAATTCTTTGAAGATGCTGAACACCTCCGACTTTCTTTTAAGAAAGTACACCCATGTCTTCCGGCTATAATCATCAATGAAGGTGAGAAAATATCTATTCTGTCCATTTGACATCGGCTTCAATGGACCACACACATCAGTGTGCACTAGCTCCAGCGGCTTTGTTGCTCTCCACTTCACTTCTTTGGCAAAGCTAGTTCTGTGATGCTTGCCAAGAATGCAGCTTTCACAGACTTCATTAGTATGAGCAATATGAGGGAGCCCTTTCACCATATTCTTGCTTGACAACAGCTTCAAGCTTCCAAAGTTGAGATGTCCAAACCTTAAATGCCATAGCCAATCTTTGTCTTTGATGATGGCATTTAAACATTTCGCAGCATCATGTTGGATGTTCAATGCAAACATCCGATTCTTGGACATTCTCACCCGAGCGATCAAATTACCAGGATTGTCTTTGATGGTAAGATGACAATCTTTCATGCTGATGTCGTATCCTTTCTCTAGGAGTTGTCCCATACTCAAAATGTTGTTCTTCATGGCAGGAACATAATAAACATTGGAGATATAATCATGATCTCCATTTTTGAGCTTGATCAAAATATTACCTCTTCCTTTGACTGGAGTCTTTGAAGAATCACCAAATGAGACTTGTGCTTGAACAGTCTCGTCAAGCTCAACAAACAGTTCTCTTTTACCACACATGTGATTACTGGCTCCCGAATCTAGATACCAAACATTGTTTTGGTTTTCAGTGTCTCCATGGTGGACAAACAGGACTGTAGGTCCAACTTTGTTTGTTTCCTGCTCGGCAAAATTTGCTTGCTCGCCGGCTTCTGTTATTGCTCTATTTCGGCATTCATTGCTGTAATGCCCGAACTTGTGGCACTGGTAACACTGAACATTACTTTTGTCAAAACCTGGTCGGTTGTTGTAACCACCTCCTCTACTGCTTGCTCTTTCTCTTGGAGCAAAGTGTGATTGACTTCTTCCTCTTCTGGCTGGACCTCTTCCGCCTCTTCCTCGAAAACCAGAACTTCGATTATTGTAACCACGACCTCTTCCTCGGCTTCTTTGTGATGTCCCCCCTTGCTCGTTTCTGTCATCTCTAAAAGACAGCTTTGATTGAAGAGCTTGCTCTAGAGAACTTGAGGGAGTCTTCTTGTTGATCCTTTGTTCATGAATCTCAAGTGTGCCCATCAACTCATCGGTGGTCATGGCACTGAGATCTTTGGACTCTTCTATTGCTACAACCACGTGCTCGAACTTGGAACTGAGTGATCGAAGAATCTTCTCTATCACTTGAAGGGATTCCATCTTCTCTCCATATCTTCTCATCTGATTAACAATGGTCAATGTTCTGTTAAAGTACTCAGAAATTGACTCATTCTCATTCATGTGCAACATCTCGAATTCGCCACGTAACACCTGGAGTCGAACTCTGATTGTCTTCTCAATTCCACGGTGTGAATTGCGAAGAATACTCCATGCCTCTTTAGAGGTTGTTGCTGCTGAGATCTTCTCAAAACTTGATTCATCAATACCTTGATAGAGTAGATACAAGGCCTTTTTATCTCTCCTCCTTGAATCTTTTAACGCCGTCTTCTGAGCATCATTTAAAGTTCCTTCATCTGCGAGAGTAGCTAGCTCTCATTGAGACGATCACACTAAAAAAAAGAACGTCGAAAACCGAGCATTACAGAGCCCACACGCGCTCCACGCACCTCCCTGACGCCGTTTCCACGCGCCGACACGTGCACACGCGTCTCACGCGTCTTCCTCGCCTGGATTGCAGTGTTTTGACCCGAAGCACACGATCCGATCCATCAATCCAGATCCGGATCCAAAGTTCTGACGTCATTAACGACGTCATCTGCTGACGTCATCCCAGCCGAGCCGCCAAGCCGCCAAGCCGCCAATCCGAGCCGCCAAGCCGACACGCCGAGCCGTTTGACCGAGCTGAGCCGTCGTTGACTGAGCCGCACCGAGATTAATCCAGTGTGACGCGGCTAAGTTGCATCCGCAGATCTGAGCCGTTCAACTTGTTTTGGCTTGATCTGAGTCATTCGGACTCTGTTTCGAGTGATCCAATAGTGCTTTCCAACTATTTGGAATATTCCGGACACATCTGTACGGTCAGAATTTGTAAATTTCATTCTGAAAATTTGCAGATTGTTAAAGACAACCAATGGCCAACACATTCACAAAGAGAAGCTTAAAATCTGAACCAAACTGATATTTATTTCACTCACAAATAAATTCTGAACAACAAACACAGAACACTCTCTTCTTTGTTTCTCCCACACACTTTCTAAATCCACAAAACATATAACTATATATAGATAAAACTAACAATGTGAATACAACAAATGCAACTACGGCTGAGGCGTGAATCGCAGCTATTGTTGACAAACTTGTTCTGCAGCCTTCAGTTTTGGACAAACTTCATTGTAGACTTCACATGCCTACTCTTAGGCCGGTGGAAAAAACAAGCTATAGGTGAAGCAAGATTACTTCACAACATTTCTTTTGTCGTTTTCCTCTCTTTTCTGATGTGCTGTGATGTTAATTTCACAATGTAATTCCAGGGTTGTTTCATGGTTCTAGAATCCTATTTCCACTATTTTAATTCATTGTCCCAAAGTTCAGATCAAGGAGACGTGATGCACTTACTAATTGAAGCAATAGGTATCCTCTCTCTCCCTCTCTCACATTTTTTCTTTTTTCTTTTTTTTTTTTTTTTTGGACAAATTCATTAGTAGTCCTTATGTTATTTTGATCTCTATCATTTCAATTAGTTTGATTTTGACTTTTAATTTTAAATTTTGTGTCAATTTAATTCAATTAATAATGCTAATTTAGATTTTTTTAAATAAAAAAAAAAAAGTCACTAAATTGGTTAAAGTCAACTCACAAAGCTTGTTGATTCAGTAAAGGTGAGGGTTGCTATTTTAAATTACATCTGATCAAGGAGGTAGATACTCAGTGCATGACATTATGGAGAATCTTAGTCATATTACGCTGTGTCAGTAAGGCGATAGTTAGTTGTATTGTATGTTGTAATGTTGGCTGATGGGTTTGGTCTGTTAATGTTTGGGTGTTTCAGGGTTTTCGGAGGCTTGGGGTTTTTTTCGTTTTCTCTTACTGCCAATTTAGTGATGTTTTGGGAAGTTGATAAAAAGTTGACTTTTTGAATTTTTGACTTTTTTGATGGCGTTTTTGGCAAAAAAAACTAAGTTGTTTTGGGTTAAAAAAATTGACTTTTTTGGTTAAAAAAACTGAAAAGCCAAAACGCTGGCTTTTTTAGTGTGTTCCCAAAAGATTAGTTGGGGTTGGTGAGATCTGTTATGATAATTTGTGCTCCCCCTCCCCCTTTTTGTTGTGTAATATCTTTATACTCGGTATAGTTATCTCATTAATAAGAGAAAAGTTAGGGATCATGAAAAAACTTTCATGAAAATGATCATGAAAGATTTATGACCCTTGAATTACCTTGATTAGTGTGTGATGCTTTATTTTAAGTGTAATCTAAGGGTCATAAATCTTTCATAATTATTTTCATGAAATTTTTTTCATGATACCTAGCATTGCTCCATTAATAAATGTTCCTTTTTTTGTTGATTAAAAAAAAAAAACCTCATTAAAACATGTCATGCTACTTATGTGCACATTTTTTATATTTAAAAAAAAAAAAAAAGTTGTATTCAATTAAATAAAATTGAGACAAAATCATAAATTCAGAATTAAAATTGAGCTAATTAAAATTATAAAAATTAAATGATACAAAGATCAAATATAAGAACTAATAATGTAATTTGCCCCTTTTTTTCTTTATTCATTGCTATGTATATATGGCTAGTAGTAGTAGTAGGATAGTAGTGTTGTTTTTTTTTTTTTTTTTTTTTTTTTTTTTTTTTTTTTTTGAACGGCAAAGAATTCTTTAGTGATGAATCAAACGAAAATTACATCAATAAAGAGGAGCTTGAAGCTAACACAAGCTTCGAGCTCCAGTTGGCAAGGAACCAACAAGAAAAAAGAGAAAAACAGAACCAAATCAGGACTGGAATGAAACAGAGCAGCACCAAAAACTCTAGGTGAAGGACAACACAACTAAGAACTTCACTCCCTTACTGCTCTGAGCCTGTACAGCCAAAAATACAACCAACCAAAACAGCAGCAGATCCATGAAAGACGCAGAGTTGCAGCCAAGAAGCAAATCCAAACTACAATAGCCGAACACAGCAGCAACCAAGAAGCAGAACTGCAACCAACCAGATAACACTACCATGACAAAAACTGAGAGAGTTGAAGTCAAAGCACAAACTAACTGCTGAAGCTTCATTGACAGAAACAAATTAGCTACCAAACACTTCAGCAAAATCAGACTTGCTCCCAAACTGCAGCACACTCCAACACTCTAAGCCAACCTGCAGAACTGAATCTGAAGAATTCTGGGTGAAGGACAACACAACCAAGAGCTTCACTCCCTTACTGCTCTGGGCCTGTACAGCCAAAAATACAACCAGCATGACTGTTGCAGCTACAAAATGCTCAACCCCGACCACCTAAACAAATTCGAATCTGGCTCATATTATAAAGAAAATCATTAATGGAGAATGGCCAATCCTTAGAGGAGGCCTTCAGCCAAATAGCAAGCCTGATAATAATGGACTCCTTAAGCTCCTCCATATCCGGTTGAACGCAATTAAACAAACAATCGTTCCGATGTTTCCAAATGGACCACATTGCCACCAAAGGAATAGCAAGCCAAATTCTCCTTTCAGCTTTTATGAGACAGGTACCATCCCACCAATGCAACAAGCCTTCAACAGAGCCAGGAACAACCCAAACCAAACCCCACCACTTCACTAACCCAGACCAGACCTTCCAGATCAGAGGACATGAAATGAGGACATGTGAAGCAGATTCTACCTCTGATTTGCAGAAAGTACACTCAATTGAGGCTTCCTCACCCAGCACTCCCACCCTTTGAAGGAAAGCAGAAGTTTTGATCTTATGTTTCCAAGCTAGCCAACCAAAAAATTGAACTTTGGGTGGCATATAATTAATCCACACCAGCCTACAAGTACTTGCAGCTACACCAAAACCCAGTTCACACTTCTTGTAGGTTGAAGCAACAAAGGATTGACCTGGACTACACCCCAACCACCTTGGAGTATCTTTAACCCCCAAACTTAACATAGGAGCTGCTGTTAACATACCAGTGAGCCTGGATGCCTCCTCAACCTCCCACTGCCTCAAAGGCCTTCTTAGACAAAGATCCCAAGTCCCAGAGATACCTTTTTTGTCAACAAAAAATTTTAAGGAACCATTCTTCTCTGTAGAGAGAGAAAACAGTCTAGGGAAACCCTCTTTGAAACAAAAACCACCACACCACACATCAAGCCAAAATCTCACTCTATTCCCATCTCCCACTTTAATTTGGAAGTTGTTGGCAAAAATTTGGAATAGATTGGTACTATGCTCTGCCACTGCTATGATGTCACCCCATAACTTTGACCATCTACGACCACTAATTTGATTTGGGAGCCAGGCTCCAACTTCAATTTTATACTTCTGACAAATCACCTTTTTCCATAATGCTTGATCTTCATTTGCAAATCTCCACCACCACTTCAATAATAAGCAAGAACTTACCTCTCTAATTCTCCTAATTCCCAACCCACCCTGGGTAAAGCTCTTGGTAACCTCCTTCCACTTCACTAGGTGAATTTTTCTTTTCAATTCAGTGCCTCCCCATAAGAATGTTGCTTGAATTTTATCTATTTCCTTGGCCACACCTTCTGGCAACCTGAAAAGGGAGAGGTAATACACTGGCAGATTGGATAGAACTGATTTAATGAGAGTCAACCTTCCAGCATATGATAAGAGTCTCCTTTTCCACCCAGCTAGTCTGCCTTTTATCTTATCTAAAACAGGTTGCCAACATTTCTTCCTGCTTGGAGAAGAACCCAGAGGTAAACCCAGAAATTTCAGAGGCAGGTTCTGCTGTTTACAGTTGAGCACAGTAGCAAAATCCTTGAGAGAATTGACTGTAGTTCCAACCCCACAAACCACACTCTTATGAAAGTTGATCTTAAGACCTGAAATCATTTCAAAGCACCTTAAAATTCTTTTCAGATTCAACACCTCTTCCATATCCGCTTCACAGAAAAGTAAAGAGTCGTCAGCAAATTGAAGGTGTGAAACAACCACCCCATTTACTCCAATCTGCACCCCTTTAATCAGTCCCAATTCCCTTGCTCTGAGTAATAGAACACTAAGCCCTTCTACAGCCAAATTGAACAGAAAGGGTGATAATGGATCACCTTGTCTTAGTCCTTTTTGAGGGCAAAACTCTTTGGTTGGTGACCCATTCACAAGAACAGAAATTCTAGCAGTTGAAACACACTCTTCCATCCAATTTATCCATTTAGAGCCAAAGCCAAAATTAGACAGCATGGAAAGCAAATAACCCCAGTTGATGGAGTCATAAGCCTTTTCAAAATCGAGTTTAAGCAACACCCCCTTCTTCTTAGCTTTCTTCCACCCATCCACAATTTCATTCGCGATCAAAACCCCATCCAAGATATTTCTCCCACTCAAAAAAGCTGATTGGGTTTCGCCTATAACCTCTGGCATAACTAGCTTGAGTCTACTAGTCAGAACCTTAGACAAAATCTTGTACATCGAACCAATCAAACTTATCGGTCTATAATCCTTAAGATTGACTGCCTTGGCCTTTTTCGGAATTAAGGTGATGAATGAACTGTTCAAGCCGAAAGCTAATTTACCCAAACTGTGGAATTCTTTCATGAACGACACGACATCTACTTTAAACACCTTCCAATTCTTTTGAATGCACATTAAATTAAAGCCATCGGGACCTGGTGCTTTATTCCCATTACACTCCTTAACTGCTGCCCATATCTCATCATCCGAAAACTCTGCTTCCAGCTGCTGAAAACAGGCACTACCCCTGATGCTCTTAAAATTACCAGATAAGCGAGGTCTAACCCTCCATGCTTCTGAGAAGTGCTTGTTAAAGTGAGCCCAAACCACATCCTTCACCTGCTGTGGATCCTCAACCACCACCCCCTCCACCAGAATAGAATTCAGAGCATTCCTATTCTGTCTACTACTAGCCATCACGTGAAAAAATCGAGTATTTCTATCCCCTTTTAAGTTCCATTCCAATCTTGACTTTTGCAACCATGACCATTCCAACATTCTACTGAGACTCCACAGGTCACTACTAGTTTCTCTTTTAAGCCTCAACTCTGCATCCACCAAAGGTCTGACTTCCGCCAACAAATCCAAAGAGTGGAGCTGACTTTCAGCTTTTTTAATTTTCTCTGTGACATTACCAAACACTTCTTTACTCCATATCTTTAGAGCTAGCTTCAAGGTTTGTAATTTCCTTTGCAATATGCCACCTGCACTTCCATTTATCTGGCACTCTAACCATACATTTTCCAAGAATGAAGCAAAGCTGGGATGCAACAACCAAGCATTATAAAACTTGAAGGGTTTGGGCCCCCAATCCCTTTCATCCTCCATTAAGAGTAGAGGGCAATGATCAGAAATAAGCCTCGGTAAGCCCCACAGTTTGAACTTAAATCTTTCGATCCACTCAGGACTCAACAGAAATCTATCAATTTTGCTCCACTTATTACCATCAGTTGCATTACACCAGGTATATTTCCTACCCAACATTTGAAGCTCAGTCAACTCACACCTATCTATAAAATCGTTGAAATCTTTCATACCTCTTTCCCTCCTTGAACAACCCACTCTTTCATCTAGTGATCTAATTTCGTTGAAATCTCCACCGATGCACCAAGGTTTAGTGAAACTTAATTTCAGCCTTTCCAAGGTCTCCCATAATTTACTTCTCCGCACAGGATCATTAGGAGCATACACATTAATGATGACACAATCAAAACAGTTAAGGACTGTTCCTGCGAGCATAATGAACTGCCTATTGCTGCAGCAATCTGATAATTGAAACACCTCAGGATCCCATATGCATAGCAACCCCCCAGCCCTACCCTCGGCATCAACAACCATAAACTCCAATTTATCTCTATGCCACACCCTTTTGACATCCAGTGATGAAAAACTTGCCTTCTTTGTTTCTTGAAAAAATGCCAAATCTACTTTTCTATCAGCCAAGACCCTCCTAATTTTTCTCATCTTGTCAAGCCTACCAAACCCCCTGATATTCCAGCTTAACCACTTCATAACAACATATTGTACACTATATATCACCTGAAAGGAGCTCATTAAGTTGCCCCTTCAACCTCTTCACCGATCCTTGCTTTGTCTACCTCCTCCATCCGAACAAGTTTCTGAATCACTGCTTCATCTTGGCCCAGACAATCAACCCCCAACCTTTTACCCAAATTAAGAGTTAATTGAGCTTCATGTAATTTACCTCTGGAGCAACTGTGCTGCAATTTATCTGGGGCAGACTTCAGCATGGCAACAGCTGCTGCCCGAACCACCACTCCTTTATGACTAACTTTACTTGATCCAGCCCCTCCATGCCCTAACCTTCTTGCGAAACCAGAGAAACCACCCATTGAAATGGAGTTTGTAACACCCACTTTTCTTTTCCCATTGTTATTTGAGGACTTCATCTTGTTAGATATGCTTGTAGATACACCCTCCATGTTTTGGGCAGCTATGCTTGTTGATGCACCCTTCACTCCCGTTCTTTTTTCCAGATCTAGGAGCCCCTTTCTTGGCCGAGCAAAGCTAAACTTCTCTTTGCCTTTTTCTTTTGCTTTACCTCTATGATTCGGGTCTTCAGACTTGTGCTTTATACTTACAATCTGTGTTTGAGAAGAAATAGACTCATTGGACTCGTGAAGAGCAAGCCCAGCATCCACAGCAAAGTCATTTGCATGAGTGTCACACAGCACAGGCCCACACTGTATTTCATTCAGCCCACCCAACTCAGGCCCACACTGAATTTCATTCAGCCCACCCAACTCACTATTCAATTTGTTGTGGCCCAGAACCACTTCCAGCCTCAGCCCAGTTCTATTTAGAATAGAGCCACTCAAACTTCTCATAAAACCAGGCGTGCAAATTTGACCATCATGACCCTGATCAGCCGCCTTGGCGTCCAGAAAAGTTCTGCTTTCTGCCGTTGTGTCTCTGCATGCTTCTGCCTGGGGCACATTACCCACCTTGCTACACGTCTCAGCCACTTCTGTATCGCACTTCCGCTGTGCCCCTATGCCGTCTGCATTCCTACGAGTCTGCTGTCCTCTTGCCTCGATCTTGCAGTACTCAAGCCGCTGAGCTGACTCACCGCAGAAGTGTTGGGTTGACTCAACAAAGTGGTTCTGGGGTGACTCACCATCACCAGCTTCGTTAGAGTCTTCTTTCTCTTCAGTGCCTCTGAATTTAACTGAGCTATGATCCTCTTCCCCAGGTTGGTGTTTAGGTTGGTGTTTTTTGCAACAGCAGCAGAGGTTGAAAGCAGATGGTACAACGACTTGATCTTCCCAAACTCGCACTGGATATGAAGACTGCTTGGTCTCCAAAAGGATAACCTGATTAATAGGCTCCATGCATCTGGTGATAATCCTGATCTTGCCCCAATCAAGAGTATGAGACATGCATTCGGCTTCTTCAATGACCTCTCCCCATAGACTACCAATCTTGATATAATTAGACCTATTCCATAAATGTAATGGAATGCCAAAGCAGGAAATCCAAACCAATCTTTCCTGTGCAAGGGTTAGCTGTGGCCTCCATTTATTAATGACTTCACACCAATCTTCAATGATGGGGTTTATGGCCTTCATCTTTGACTCCATTGCCTCCTTAGATTTGAATGATAGAACCACATCTCTTCCTCCGCATTCACGGACTTCAAACCCATCCATTCCTCTGTTCTTTAGTTCGGTCTTCAGCCTAATGTTGACAAATCTGGCTTTCAGGCGAATAAGAACACTATCAAGCAGCCACTCATTACCATACTCCTCCGCCTTGACAACAGAGCAAGTGCCCCTTACCGAGCTACCTCTAACTACATCCGCAAATGACTTGTTGCTTGTGAAATGATTCAGGCCTCTCCGAGCCTCTGCACAGGGGTAGGAATGTTTTGAAGGTTGACGATGAGTCTGCCCCTGCACTCTGTTCCTGTCATACGTTGCAAATTGCACACCTAATTTTTTATCATCCACCCATAAACCATGAGCTTTTTGTACTGCTACCTTTGCTGCTACTTCACAACTGAATCGTACAAAGCCAAATCTTGTGTTTGTGTACCTTCTTCTCTTCTGAGGGATGAAGATATCTTTGACAACTCCGAACTTCCCAAAGAGATTACGCAAGCCTTTGGAATCCAATGAACTAGGTAGGTTATCCACAAACACCGTGAAGGCTGGTGCACAGTCCACTTTCCTCCCCACTTCTTGCTTCCCTCTTTGTTTGACCACCGGGATCCATCCTCCTCGCTCCATTACTTTCAATTACTTAAAGAATAAGATTTAAATTGACAAAATTAAAAATTTATTTTGTTAGGATAGTAGTGTTGTTAGTGATAGAAAATGAGTGAATCATTTGATGCAGATATGTTCCTCATAGGAACAGCAATGCTGATATTTGGAATGGGTTTGCATGTCTAGGAATGGCAACGGGGCGGGGCGGGGCCGGGGATCACCCTCCCCGTCCCCGATCCCCGATGGTGGGAACTCCCCCCGTCCCCGGTCCCGACCCCGACGGGGAGCTCATCACTGCCCCCGCCCCCGCCCCTTAACGGGGATCGGGTTTCCCCGACCCCGAAAAGTCCCCGATCAAAAGAAAAAAAAAATCAGATTCAACAACAGATCTGTAATAAATAAATCAGATTCAAATGTAATAAATAAATTTTAAAAAAAATCAGATCTAACAGGTTACAAATCTGTTCTTCATCATCATCAACAACAACAACATAATATATATATACATATAACAAATCGAAAGAGAGAGAGAGAGAGAATATTCCAGATCTGTGAAGCTTGGTCGGTGATGGTGCCGGATCTGTGAAGCTTGGTCGGTGATGGTGCCGGATCGGCGAAGCTTGGTCGGTGATGGTGGCGGATCGGCGAAGCTTAGGAGGATGGAGATCGGCGGTGGGAGAGCCGGTGGAGTTGTGGGAGGATGGAGATCGGCGGTGGGAGATTGAGATCGGCGGTGGGATGGGAGATTGAGAGAGGGAGACCGAGAGAGAGAGGATGAGTGAGTGCGTGTGAGGTTGAGTCTGTACTCTGTCTATGTGTGTGAGCATTGGTTTATAATATATTATAGATAGACGTGTGTGAGCATTGGGTTTGGTTTATAATATAATATAATATATACGCTGAGGCTGAGCAAAAAAATATATAATATATACGGTTTTGTTTATTATTATATATATATATTAGGGGTATAAAAGTAATTTCATTCCGAGGAAATTCGGGGAACGGGCCGGGGCCGGGGACGGGGCCGGGGATCGGGCCGGGCCGGGGCTTAAACACTGATCACCGTCCCCGGCCCGTGACAGATCGGGGATTGATTTTCAAATACCGTCACCTCCCTGTCGGGGGTATTTTTCGGGGAAAAACCGCTTAAATCGGGGTCGGGATCGGGGATCCCCGTCGGGCCGGTTTCAAATTGCCATCCCTATGCATGTCATGTTTGTGGGTTCAAAATATCTCAAAGGAAAAGGTTAGCTCCCCTCTTCAAACTTCTTTGGACTTTTCTATCTCAAGGTGCCGCCCTCCACTTGTTTCCAACATTTACATCCCTCCAAATTGTGTACACACAATTTCTGTTCTCATTTTTTTTGTTGTCCTGACTCTCTTTCCTATGCTCTTTTTTAATTTTATCATCTCGTCAAAATTTAAATTTAAAATTAAATTTAATTTTTTAAATCATTAAAAGATAAATTATATTAAATTCAAATTATAAAGATATATATATATATATTTTTTTGATAACTCAGGGTGTCCGGGCCAGCTTGCGCGCACCTCGACTAATCCCTGGGGGACCAATCCCACCGTCCACTAGCGGGGGCCCATTTAAAGCCAGCAAATTATAAAGATATTATAGCATTACAAGAGTGAAATAAATTGTAACCAACAATATGAAGATCCAAAGTCACTAAGAATAATGAAATACAAATGTAAATATAACATTTTGCTCAATTAAATTAGGCTTCGGTCACAGTTTGTGCCGGACAATCCCGACCCTAAAATTTAAGGCTTAGGCTATGGACTTTGAGTAATCAATGTGCCAAACTTTCGCTGACCCATCTTAGATTCTTAAAGCCGAAGTCCTACCTTTGATCTTAAAATTATGGGCTTGTAAGTTTCGCTGGGTTTGGCGCATGTGAACCTAATTTGACATTAATTCGGATTTTAATTAGAGTTTTCTTTATATATATATAAACCATAACATATAAGAGTTTTAGAAATTTAATTTTTTAGTGTCTAAAAGTAAAAATTTAATTACAAAAGACATTTAAAGACCAATTTTTATCTCCGTGAAAATAGTCACTAAAAGATCGTTTCGAAAAGTAAAAAAATAAGGCTAACAAATTTTGAAAAATGTCACTAATAAATACACTTTTATGGATAAAATATAGATCTCAAAATGTTTTGTTTTTTAGACAAAAAATTTAGTCTCAAAAACAACAAAAGAATTTGGTCCCTAAAAAATAATTTTGTCCTTAAATTTTGATCCCCAAAACCTTAATTTTTCGTAGTGATATATTTAAAATTCATTACACAAAAATTTGTAATACAAAATTTTTAAGTGCATCACAACAATTAGAATATTAAACTTTATTTATTAAATAAAAAATTAAGTCCATTAAGTTATTAAAGTGCACTCTCATGAAAGCTTAAACTGTGGTAACTAACAGTTAATTAATAAGTAAAAAAAAAATTGATTTTTGTTTTGTTTTTGTTTTTGTCAGACACTTCCAAGGTGGGTGGGGATGAAGTCGGTTACAGAAGCAAAGTCGAAAATCGGGCAAGCTGTGATGATGACACTGCAAGTAGGAGTGTTGGAGAAATTCAAGAGTATACCTTTGGTTACTGGATTCGATCTTGCTTGTTTCGCCGGTGCTGTATTTGTTTCCTCAGCTTGTTTATTCCTCCTCTCACAACTCTCTGTTGGTGCTGGTGATGCCACTGCCAATACTAACATATCATAAGAATGAGATAGGTAGGTAGCCATGGAAGGAATGTATCATCAACTACTATCACACTGACCAAAACAAGAAGCATAGCATACACTTAGCTTGAGAAGAGAAAGCTAAGTAACACACTCGTATAGTTAGAGGAATGACAATATAAAACCAGTCCTTAGATTTTTATTTTTTATTTTTTATTTTTTTTGGGTAATTAGCAGTCCTTAGATTACAACTACGATTTTTCAAACCATAGTTGTAATAAGTAGTCACACCACAAAGAAGTCAGATGCAACTTCTTGGAAAAGCAAGAGATGTAAGGACATTTATTTTCTTTGTAGCTTAATTAACATTATTTCTATATAACATATGCAAAATAAGATGTTTATAAGACATTTTTTTATTGTCAAAATTGTTGTCTTATATCTAACACACTCCCAATTGAGTTATGTGGTTTGGAATCTGTAACGCCCTCAAAATAAACCCATAATATATATAATATTGACATGCATTGACATAAGAGAATAAAACATTCTTCCATTCATCAGAGTATTCTTATTAAAAGACATTACATGTAACCACGAAAGTAAATGCCTTACGGGTTTACAGCTTTCCAAGCTAACACTTGGACACAAAAACTGAGTTCTAACTCATCTACATATTAAGCCCGTGGCTTGAGTTTACATGTAATAACAAAATAACCAAATAACTAAAAAGAGTCTTCAACTCCAAATCCTGCCAAGCTAAGTCCTTGGAGGTAGCATATCACCTGGACCTGAAAATGATGTTCTCATATAGGGTGAGCCACAGCCTAGCAGAGATATACTAAACCAAATATAAGAATTGACTAAAGTAATAGCATTCGATAGATGGTTAATACTTAAAAATCAATTGCATCACAATACAGTTTCATGACCACTATGTCCATGATACGTTTCACTTTCCATTATTTATCCAATTTTCCACTATACAAACATGGCTCAGAAAATGGCCAAACAATAAAGTGAGACTATATCTCATATTAATATTACTTCCAATATCAACAATTCAAATGAGGCTAAGGCTCATGCTAAAACACTTCCATAAATCAATAAGGACACATATTTGTTGTACTAGTGGAGTCCATCCCCTTTCTCCTCCCAAACAGGTTTGAGAGTCCATCCCCTATCTTCCCTCAAACCATGGAGTACATCCCCTATCTCCTCCCAAACAATATGCATATACAATGTATTTAACACTTGTCATATACCATATTCAATCAATACACGTATTTGCTGTATTAATTCAACCGTCATATTCAATGACTTATTTAATGTGATTAGTTTCAGTTTTCCCTAATCAGCATGCAATGTCTACAACAATCACGACTATCCTCCACCGATAGCCCAAAACGGTTATTTCTAAAACAGGAAATAAATGTATCAACAGATATAATCTCAACATTTTCATAAGTGAGTGATTAAATTATCCAACTACACCATTTACTCTCATAATTCCCCAATTTCATGAATTAAACTTAATTTCACATTTTTCCCAAAATTAATTATACAAATCAATTTATTTCAACAGTTAGGGCTTTTCCCCCTTTCCTCAAAAATTAACCCTAAGGTTCAATTTTCTCTATTTGACACAATCAATGCCATTTTTCATGACTTACAAGCACATGGAGTTTAATATATGAAAAACCCCCTTTTTCTCAAATTACAAATCAAACCCTAACTTTTCCCAAAATTACCAAACAACACCAACATATCAAAATGACCAAAACTTATGACAAGACCCATAAGATGGAGTAGGGTATCTCTACCTCGAAAATAGAAGCCCAAAGGAGAAGATGACCGAAATCCGAAATGCTCCAAATCCACTATTGTTCAGATTAAAAGGAAGCCCTCGCGACCCTCTACCTTTCTTACAAAGGACCTAGGGTAGAAACACACTCTAAGTAGATCAAACCCTAGAGAGAAGATATGTAAGGAGAGAGAGAAAACGGTTCTAGGGTTTTGAAATCAAAAAGGAGATGAAAAAGTGAACTTTTCCCCGCTGCTGCCTGCTGATATAACACAGGCTCGCTCGAGCGAAGGATTGGTCGCTCGAGCAACCAGACACAAAGAATCATCGCTCGAGCGTAGAAAGTCTCGCTCGAGCTAACAATGCGATGCTTCAGGTCTGCAACCCAGAAGCACGCTCGAGCGACAGAATACTCGCTCGAGCAAAGAAACTCAAAACATACACCTCGCTCGCTCGAGCGAAGAAAAGCTCGCTTGAGCGAAGAACTGCACCCTTTAGGTCCAGCACTGGACGCAGATGCTCGCTCGAGCTAAGGACTTCTCGCTCGAGCTACCATATACAAAACTCAACTCTCGCTCGAGCGAAGGAACTCTGGCTCGAGTGAAGGATCTAAAACATAGAGCTCGCTCGAGCGACAAAGGTCTCGCTCAAGCGAAGGACCAAAATTCTAGGCAACAACCATTTGCTCCCAATCACTCCCAACCTGTAACAATCCTGCCCATAACATCCTATAACTCAATTACAAAGTATTGAAGGACGAAAACAAGATAAAAACAACTACCGACATCCACGGAACCAAGTCCGGATACAATAATCAAAGGAGGAAGAACCGGAATCGTTATAACCTCCCCCCTTAAGGAATTTCGTCCCCGAAGTACAAGTTTTCAAAAATAACTTTTTCTCAAATTTTTAACAGTGTTACCAATCAATATTTCACAACCTGACCCAATACCGGTCATCCCATCTCTATTCAAGAGGCAGCTTACAATATATGTTCCAACATGCATTATCAACATGCATCTTTTTCAATTTCAACCATTTTCAATGCCAATATTACATTTGCATTTCTATAACACATTTAACATAAACAATGCTAAAATAAACTTCCATCTCAAGGCATATATATTAATACCTCCACAATATTTCCATAAACCAAACATACACAATATTTTACAACTTAAGACATACATCATGCTCTTAAGATTCCTCAATATAACAAAATATGCAACAAGTGCTTAAACATCCATAAATAGATCCGGATATTTCTCTCGAACCTCCAACTCATGTTCCCAAGTGACTTCCCCCACCCCGTGATGTTTCCACAAAACTTTTACCAACGGAATGGTCTTGCCTCGCAAGACTTGATCCCGCCTATCCAAGACCCGTACCGGTCTCTCCTCATACGAAGCATCCTCATCTACCTCTAAGTCTGTCCAATCCAATACATGCGATGGATCCAGCTCGTACTTCCGAAGCATACTAACATGAAACACGTCATGAATTTCGGATAACTGCGGCGGCAAAGCTAAATGATAAGCAACCTCGCCAATCCTCTCAAGGATCTCAAAAAGGACCAATAAACCGAGGGGACAACTTTCCACTCTTCCCAAACCTCATCAATCCCCGCCTAAGTGATATTTTCAGAAAAACATGATCACCCACCTCAAATACCAACGGTCTCCTCCTACGGTCGGCATAACCCTTTTGGCGACTCTGGGCTGTAACAAGCCTCCTACGGATAAGCTCAACTTTTTCCGTCGTTTCCCTCACCAATTTCGGGCCCAACAAAGGTGCATCACCCACCTCGGCCCAACAAACAGGAGACCTACAAGGTCGGCCATACAAGGCCTCGAACGGTGCCATCCCGAAACTCGACTGAAAACTGTTGTTATAGGCAAACTCCACCAAGAGCAAGTGCCTCTCCCACGACCCACTAAAGTCAAGAACACAACCTCGAAGCATATCCTCAAGGATCTGAATAGTACACTCGGACTGTCCGTCAGTCTAAGGATGATAAGCCGTACTAAAGGTCTACTTAGTACCCAAGGCACTCTGCAAACTCTACCACAACCTAACAGTAAAACAAGGATCTCTATCTGAGACGATCGTCACTGGGACCCCGTGCAACCTCACTATGTCCCGAATATACAAGTCGGCAAGATGATCTACCGAATCTCTCACGCGCATAGGAATGAAGTACGCCGACTTGGTCAACCGGTCTACAACCACCCAAATAGCATCACTACCTCGCTGAGTCCTCGGAAGACCTACAACGAAGTCCATAGTGACATGCTCCCACTTCCACTCGGCTATAGGCAAGGGTTACAACAAACCCGCTGGCCTCTGATGCTCGGCCTTCACTTGCTGACAAGTAAGGCACTTAGACACGAAAACTGCCACATCTCTCTTCATACCCCGCCACCAAAACTGGCGACCCAAATCACAATACATCTTGATGCCTCCCAGATGCACTGCAAGACGCGAATGGTGAAACTCTCAAAGTACCTCCTCTCGGCAAGCCTCCGGCACAAACAGACGGTCTCGGTATCTCACACTCAGGTCGAGATACACCGTCAAACCCTTCTCAACCTTCCCATTGGAGATCTTCTCTCGGAGGGATTCTACCTCAAGGTCACCTCTCTGTGCCTCTAATACTCGACTCACAAGGGTAGGCTGCGCAACAACAGAAAACAAGGCCGCAGCCTCAACGAATTCGCCTAGAAGCAAATAAAACTCCCCAAGTGCACCCAACATCTCCCACTCCCGGATGGCTATACAAGCTACATCACTAATGGATTTTCTGCTAAGGGCATCGGCCACAACATTGGCCTTCCCCGGATGATAATGCAATTCAAAGTCGTAATCCTCAATAAACTCCATCCACCTCCTCTGCCTCAAGTTCAAGTCTTTCTGTGTAAACAGATATTTCAGACTTTTATGATCCGAGAATACCTCGAATTTCTCACCATACAGATAATGCCTCCAAATCTTCAAGACAAAAATCACGGCTGCTAACTCTAGGTCATGTGTAGGGTAATTCTTCTCGTGTATTTTCAACTGACGTGAGCCATAGGCAACCACTTTTCCCTCTTGCATCAACACACAACCCAAACCCTCTCGTGAGGCATCACAATAAACAGCATAGCCCAAACCTCTCTCTGGAATAATCAAAACCGGAGCAGTGGTCAATCTAACCTTCAACTCTTGGACCGACTTTTCACAAGTCTCACTCCATACAAACTTGAACCCTTTCCGCGTCTATCTAGTCAATGGTGAAGCTAGCCTGGAGAAATCTTTCACAAACCGGCGGTAATACCCAGCTAATCCCAGAAAATTGCGGATCTCAAAAACACTCTTAAGTTGTGCCCAATCTTGCACTGCCTCAATCTTGGATGTATCAACAGACACCCCTTCCCCGGAGACTACATGGCCTAAGAACTTCACCTCCCTTAGCCAGAACTCACACTTCCCAAACTTAGCATAAAGCTTATGGGCTCTAAGCAACTCGAGCACCACTCTCAAGTGTTCCTCGTGCTCCTCCTCAGAAGGTGAATAAACCAGAATGTCGTCCACGAAGACGACTACAAAACGATCCAAGAATTTCTAGAAGATCCGGTTCATCAAATCTGTAAACACTGCCGGTGCATTGGTGAGCCCAAAAGGCATGACCAGAAACTCATAATAGCCATACTGCGTATGGAATGCTGTCTTCGAGATATCCTCCTCCCTGACCCTCAACTAGTGGTAACCCGATCTCAAGTCTATCTTAGAGAAACAACGGGAACCCTTCAACTGATCGAACAGATCATCTATACGAGGCATAGGGTACTTATTCTTAACCGTAGCCCGATTCAATTTCCGGTAATCGATACAAAGTCTCAAGGCACCATCTTTCTTTTTAGCAAAGAAGGCCGGTGCTCCCCACGGCGAAACACTAGGGCGAATGTAGCCCTTATCTAGCAACTTCTGGAGTTGAATCTTCAACTCACTCAACTCGGCTGGGGCAAAACAGTAAGGTGCCATAGAAATCGGTGCCGTGCCAGGCACTAGGTCAATAAAGAACTCGATCTCTCGATGGGGTGGCAAATTGACAAGATCCTCGGGAAAGATGTCCGAGTACTCACAAACCATCCTCGGCAATACGGTCTGGGTCTCATTACACTCACTACTCATAAAGCTAGCGAGGAGACCACTGAGCTCACTCCGCCCTCGCAGATCATACACCGGTGGCAAAACACTACCAACCCGATCACCCAAGAAATGGAAACAATCCCCGCTTAAGGTACATACTGTGACTCTCTGGCGGTAGCAATCTATAACAGCCCGGTATGACGATAACCAGTCTATACCCAAAATAACATCAAAACCCGACATAGGCATAACCACAAAAGGAAATGGAAGTTGGCGGTCGGCGACCTGTATATCACAGCCCCGACACCCATGTTTCAAAATCAATTCACCCCCAACAGGTGATACAACACAAACAGGAGATGCTAACTGTGCCAACTCCAATCCCAAAACAGATGCAAATGCAGCAAATATAAAAGAATTGGATGCTCCCGTATCAATCAACACATTAGCAACCGAGTTGCAAAACAAAAAGGTACCTCTCACAACAGATGTAGCCGGTACAAGATCCTGCGCGGTAACAGCATACACGCACCCTGAAGGTCTCTGATCTACCTGCTCACCCCTAGGAGCATAAGACTGCTGCGCAGACTGGGATGATGAAGCCCCCTGATTGGCCCTCGAGGCCTGAACTGACTGAGCTGGCTGATGGCTCTAAGCCTGCCTCAAACCAGATGCACCAAATGTGCCACTCAACTACAGGCAAAACCTCTTCAGGTGCCCTACCTGACCGCACTGGTAATAAGAGAGCGGCTGGCCTCTACCCTGACTCTGGCTCTGAGGTCAAGCCGATGATGATGCTGCTCTCTGTCCTCCTCCCTTCTGCGGGCAAACTGGAGACTTGTGGCCCAACTGACCACATTTGAAACAGGTAATGTCTCCCTGACTGTCTCTTCCAGAACCTGCACTCGGCACTGGAAAGGTCGATCTAGTAAAACCACCCTGAGACTGCTGAGGGTTAGAACCCCTCTGTCTCCTACCATCACCCTGGCCATCCTGACTCCTCTTGGAGCCCCTCTGTCTCTCCTCCTTCTCCTGCATCATGATCTCCATATGGGCTGCAGCATCCACCAGACACCCATACTCTCGGGTCATAGAACCCCCAACTCTCATCTTGAGGCCATGCCTCAATTTTTTCTCAAACTCAAGACAACGGCGTTCCTCAGACGCCACCAGCTCAAGTGTAAACCTGGATAAGCTAGTAAATGCGGCCTCAAACTCGGCCACTAAAGAACTCAGCTGCTTAAGCTGGCAGAACTGATCCCTCAACCTCTCTCCCTGACAGCTGGAGACAAGAACTTCTCCTGAAAAGCATCTACAAAGGCCTCCCAAGTCCCTCCTATACGGCCCTTCGTGAACTTCCACCACTTACCCGCATCCCCCTTTAGCTGGAACGATGTCAAGGTCACTTTCAACACCCCGTCTTCGATGCCAAGCATCTTAAACGTCTTCGTTGTCTGTTTGAGCCATTCATCCGCCTTAAGTGGTTCTTTTGGATCACCCACAAACTCGTTCGGGTTAGACCGAAAGAACTCCCTCTTCAGAAAAGAAGGCCCTGCATCTGCAACATGAACCTAGGCTTGATTCTCAGCTCTGAGAATGCCCACAGACTCCCTGAATGCTCCTGCTATCTCGCGGGCTAAGGCGCCAATAGCCTGCTGACCCACTGGTTCGGCCACATTGGCCTGACCAACACTCTCCTGTTGCTCTGGAATCTCATCCGGTATAGGCAACTCTTGCCTACCACGCCTACCACGTCCTCGTCCTCGTCCTCGTCCTGACATCCTAATAAAGGTAACAAAGACGTTAGCACATTAATAAATGTGCCGAAGCTATAACACGCGCGTCCTAATGCATTGGACAACAGTAATTCACTCCACGTAAGCACATAATCATATAAGCACCTACGAATTTCATTCCTAGATAATGACAGTCCTGAGGCGTTGCTAGAGTTCCGGTTGGAAATAGCATTGATCAAGTGCTTTTCCAACAAGACTCACAGAAACTCAAGGGTCCAATCAACATCCTAGAAACTACATTCCATACCCACATAGTCGCATAAACATGTTATCACATAAGCATATAACAGTACAGCTAAGTCTCTATCAAACGAGACGAACCCATTGTGATACTAATCACTTCCCACGTACCCAAAGTATTCAAATCCGGTATGCTCTGATACCAAGTTGTAACGCCCTCAAAATAAACTCATAATATATATAATATTGACATGCATTGACATAAGAGAATAAAACATTCTTCCATTCATCAGAGTATTCTTATTAAAAGACATTACATGTAACCACGAAAGTAAATGCCCTACGGGCTTACAGCTTTCCAAGCTAACACTTGGACATAAAAACTAAGTTCTAACTCATCTACATATTAAGTCTGTGGCTTGAGTTTAAATGTAATAACAAAATAACCAAATAACTAAAAAGAGTCTTCAACTCCAAATCCTCCCAAGCTAAGTCCTTAAAGGTAGCATATCACCTGGACCTAAAAATGATGTTCCCATATAGGGTGAGCCACAGCCCAGCAGAGATGTACTAAACCAAATATAAGAATTGACTAAAGTAATAGCATTCGATAGATGGTTAATACTTAAAAATCAATTGCATCACAATGCAGTTTCATGATCACTATGTCCATGATACGTTTCACTTTCCATTATTTATCCAACTTTCCACTATACAAACATGGCTCAGAACCTGGCCAAACAATAAAGTGAGACTACATCTCATATTAATATTACTTCCAATATCAACAATTCAAATGAGGCTAAGGCTCATGCTAAAACACTTCCATAAATCAATAAGTACACATATTTGTTGTACTAGTGGAGTCCATCCCCTTTCTCCTCCCAAACAGGTTTGAGAGTCCATCCCCTATCTTCCCTCAAACCATGGAGTACATCCCCTATCTCCTCCCAAACAATATGCATATACAATGTATTTAACACTTGTCATATACCATATTCAATCAATACACGTATTTGCTGTATTAATTCAATCGTCATATTCAATGACTTATTCAATGTGATTAGTTTCAGTTTTTCCTAATCAGCATGCAATGTCTACAACAATCACGACTATCCTCCACCGATAGCCCAAAACAGTTATTTCTAAAACAGGAAATAAATGCATCAACAGATATAATCTCAACATTTTCATAGGTGAGTGATTAAATTATCCAACTACACCATTTAATCTCATAATTTCCCAATTTCATGAATTAAACTTAATTTCACATTTTTCCCAAAATTAATTATACAAATCAATTTATTTCAACAATTAGGGCTTTTCCCCCTTTCCTCAAAAATTAACCCTAAGGTTCAATTTTCTCTATTTGACACAATCAATGCCATTTTTCATGACTTACAAGCACATGGAGTTTAATATATGAAAAACCCTTTTTTTCTCAAATTACAAATCAAACCCTAACTTTTCCCAAAATTACCGAACAACACCAACATATCAAAATGACCAAAACTTATGACAAAACCCATAAGATAGAGTAGGGTATCCCTACCTCGAAAATAGAAGCCCAAAGGAGAAGATGACCGAAATCCGAAATGTTCCAAATCCACTATTGTTCAGATTAAAAGGAAGCCCTCGCAACCCTCTACCTTTCTTACAAAGGACCTAGGGTAGAAACATACCCTAAGTAGATCAAACCCTAGAGAGAAGATATGTAAGGAGAGAGAGAAAACGGTTCTAGGGTTTTGAAATCAAAAAGGAGATGAAAAAGTGAACTTTTCCCCGCTGCTGCCTACTGATATAACACAGGCTCGCTCGAGCGAAGGATTGGTCGCTAGAGCGACCAGACACAAAGAATCCTCGCTCGAGCGTAGAAAGTCTCGTTCGAGCCAACAATGCGATGCTTCAGGTCTGCAACCATATAACACAAGCACGCTTGAGCGACAGAATGCTCGCTCGAGCGAAGAAAGTCAAAACATACACCTCGCTCGCTCGAGCGAAGAAAAGCTCGCTCGAGCGAAGAACTGCATCCTTCAGGTCCAGCACTGGACGCAGATGCTCGCTCGAGCTGAGGACTTCTCGCTCGAGCTACCAGATACAAAACTCAACTCTCGCTCGAGCGAAGGAACCCTGGCTCGAGCGAAGGATCTAAAACACAGAGCTCGCTCGAGCAACAAAGGTCTCGCTCGAGCGAAGGACCAAAATCCTGGGCAGCAACCATTTGCTCCCAATCACTCCCAACCTGTAACAATCCTGCCGATAACATCTTATAACTCAATTACAAAGTATTGAAGGACGAAAACAAGATAAAAACAACTACCGACATCCACGGAACCAAGTCCAGATACAATAATCAAAGGAGGAAGAACCGGAATCGTTATAGAATCTCAAAACATACAAACTCGAGGCACAATCGACTAGAGATAAGTGCATTGAGTACATGGAAATAGGAATTTTGGGTACAAATGATCATATGTATTCATATCTATTACTTTAGATAATTAACATTCTATTTGTTTTAATATGATTTTTTTTTTTTCCATTTGCTATGAAAATATTTTTTAAAAATTATATTTTTTGTAAGAAATATTTTAAAAAATATTTTTCAGTTTGGTTGCGACCTTGAAATTTGAGGACGAAATTCATTTTATCTCCATTTGGTTTGAGACGAAGCACTTTACTCCCTTATGATTTAAGAATAGGGTCACTACTAAAAAAAATATTTTTTGCGACCACTACAAGCCGTCGCAGATAATAAAAACACAGTCGCAAAAGACCTTTTGCGACGCCCATGCGACGGCAAATGGGGGTCGCGAATATGGGGGTGACAAATACTTTTTGCGACAGCAACTCAACGGTCACAAATTATTCGCGACCGCCTAAACTACTTATGGCAACCGCTATTTTGCCGTCACAAAAAACAAAGAAAAATGCTAATATGTTTTTTGGCAACCATCTTGTTACCTTCGCACAAAAATTAAAAATAAAAATAATAAAATAAAGTGTAATGTTAAGCACTCTAGAAATAGCAATGATAAGAATTCAAACAATATAGCATTTAATTAGGCATTCCATTTGAGTCTCAAAATTGGAGCCATATGTGAAAGTTATTACAAAAAGTTCTTTTATGACAAAAATACAATCCAAATAGAATGCTAGTAACCAAAATATAGTAAAGTATTTATTCTCAGCCTCCTAGTAATTCTCATGAAGCCATTTTCTTGTTGAAGCCAGCCTTTCAAGGTCGAGCCTTGATTCCTTCTGTTGTCTCTGCAATTCACAGTGAAAGCAATGTGATTCACAACACTTTCTTTCTACCGCATGGAGGCCGGTGCTTGCTAAAAAGAAAATGTGGAATCCAAAAATATTTCATCTCTAAAAAGCCTAAAATTAAGTTCATTTTTGTTTTTCTTTTGGGGATGATTGAAAAAAATGCAAAAAATCAAAAGACCCAAAAAAGCCCTTTCCACTTATTTCCTCCTCAGTTTTCTCATCAACCAAATAGAGGACAATTTAAAGGGTACCTTGCGAGGAGGGGCAGAAGCAGCTAGGGGAATAGAATGGGTCGGTTTGGTAGGAGGAGCATCTCTTCGAGGAACTACTTTTGCTTTAGGTTCTGTTTCAGAGTTGTTCTTGTCTAAACCAGAGCTCCCATCTACAACAATTTTTATTAAAAAAGACAAAAAATGACATATATTATATCAAATCAAATTCACAAAAAGATAAAAACAAATAGACCCAATTGAGCTAGGAATCAGATTCGGTAGTTACTGTGTGGATTTGGAGAGTAGGCAAAATCAGGAACTTGTAAAGACCACAACTTTGGAGATCAAAAGCTTGGAATTTTCACAAAAACCTTAAAATATTTTGTTTCTCAAAAAAGCACAGCCAAGTGAGGAAGCAAACGCTAATTTTTACCTAGTGGTGAAGACCGTTTCAGGTGTTACTAGGTGGTACGTTCTGCTGAGGAGAGTCTCCATCAGCTGCCAACACCCCCACCATCACCATTGATGAACCTCTTTTTTAGTTCAATTCAAACAAGTAATAATTCTATCTAGAAAGAGAAAGTAAGAGAAAGAAGGGTTCAGAATTTTGGGTGATTTTACCAATGAGAGAAGAAGAAACAAGTTGATTGGGTGTATTCAACTTAACCTATTCATCAACCAAATCTTTCCATTTTCTGTAAAGAAAAAAAAGCCATGATCTAACAACTCCCACAACTATTTGTCTATGTCTGTGTATAGTAAAACAAACAAACACACACTATTTTCTTTCCAAAATTGTTTGTTTTAGTTTCAAATCTTCAAACCTGATGAGTTGTTTAACCAATCTCCGCACATCATTCGATGGATTCTTTTACAAACGATTCACATGCCTCCCAATATCAGTTTCCTGAGACAGAGACTCTTAGAAAGAATGAAAATGAAATATATATATATACATATATATTAGACATGTTTTCGATTACCTTGAGTGCTTTGAATGTTATATCCATATCTGCAAGGCTTTGAAGCAATTCAACTAGGGAATCTTCAGACTGAAACAGAGAAATTATAGTTCAACAACATAGTTTTAAAAATTAATACTCGTAATAATAATAATAATCAGAAAACTAAGATTCAATAATTGAAGATTAAATTGAATGAATACCTGGTCTGGATCTTCAAGCTGTGCTTTGATGTTAAGAATTCTGGTCTCTTCATCGTCGAACAAACCTCCGTATGGATCTCTTGATCGTTCTTTATTGCCCCCCCCCCCCCCCAACACAAAATAAATAAAAAGAAGACAAATTGGAACAACTAGACAAATATGGTTCTATTTGTTTAACTTTATAAAATGAAAGCATTATTGGAGAAAAATTGGTTTTAAGGGCAGTAGTAAAGTTGGTTTTAAGGCTAAAGATTACATATGGCCAAACCATGTATATCTACCAGATGTGCTAATAAGGCATAAAAATTTCACAACCTGAGACACAAATGTGAGACAAAGTGATACCATTTTGTGAAAATCCTCTTTGCACTTAGGCTTTCACAAGATCTATTGGTTGGATTTCTCTCCCTCTCTCCCTCTCTCTCTCTCTCTCACACACACACACAACAATAAATTTGGTTTCAAGAATGCTTGAATTCTGTGTGTGATTCTTAATTTGAGACTGGATGTTATGCAGGTTCTTTTGTTTAATTCTAGGTCTGGTGCTTCATGGTGAATTCTTGCCAGGATTTTTATTTTGAAGAAAGATTAATTTAATGGTTTTGTCAATCATGCATCACTTTGGAGTACTATTTGGTATTTGGGAAGAAAAAATGGAAAGATCAATCATGAGTTCAACAATCACTACACTAATTAATTTAATGAAAATAGATGAAACTAATTGGGCTGAAGTTATGAAACAATCATGTAGTTAACACGACACTAAGATCAATCATGAGTTCAACAACATGCACAAGATGACAACATTGTAATCCTGAAAATTAATAAAAAGTGTCATCGAATCTTCAAGTAGATTATATATGACTTACAGAATAATAGATGGATATCCAGTGGGTTGGATACTGAAAGAGGGATGAGGTGGCATCTGCAGCCAAAATAGGAGAAAGAAAACAGTAAGTGAGAATTAGTGTTATGTTGTTGTTATCTTTGAATGAATATACATATACTATGACATATAATAAATACACAAATTCTCCATTGCCATTCTAATAATTCAAAAAATAAAATAAAATAACATAAAGGAAAATCAATTTATAAAAAATCCAACTCTTATTCAAAACAAGGAATTAATAATATCAATACAAATTGAAAAAAATCCAAGGCAGCATTTAGGCAGACACATAAAAAATTAATCCGACTTGCTTTTAGGCAGACACATATACATGCATATTTTTTGTTCTGTTTTTTCCTTATAAATCTAGATTTTAACCTTTGAGTTTCGCTTGGTCACAATACTATAGCTCAAAGTCGCTTGGGGTCAGTGAAGGGAATCAAAAATAGGGGTAAAATACGCCTTTTGCCACTGATCATTTCCAAAAATGTTTTCTTCTTGCGACGGCTAAATAGTGGGTCGCAAAAAGTCACTTTTTTAGTAGTGAGTGATTCTACTTACACCACTATTTTATCTGTTTACACCCTTTATGAGTTTTTTTTTTTTTCTTCCTATTTTTATCCATGTGTGAAATTACCTTTAAAGACAAAACACTAAAATTAAATATATTTTGTTTTCTCCTTACACTCCTTGGTCTTCAATCCCTACTCTCTTTTTTTTCTTAATTTTTCTTTTCTCTTACACATCTCTTTTCAAAAAGTGAGAATCATAGTATTTTGATCATTAAAGAAAACAATGGATGAAGAAACGGTGATGAAGAATCATTAAAAAAGTGAAATGGTGAGTTTTTTTTATTTATTTGGTAAGTTTTTTGTTTCATTTTTCTGGACTGGTGTTCGACTTTCGTTCGATGGTTCGAAATTGAACAAAATAAAATAGTCCGACATCACATTGGCGAACAAAAAATATAAGTCTGATAACCAACTACCGAATAAAAGATACATTTCCGGTAACCCCAAACCGAATTTTTTTAATTTGTTCGGCTTCTCATTACCATGTATTTTCAGTTTCATTTTTTTATATTTTTATATTTTTTTGCCTAGAAGGATTATACTTATACTCATTGTAACAACGCAAGTACTGTAATATTAGTGGACTCTAGTCATGAATTCATAACAGACGAGGTTTGTTAAATTTTTTTATGAATATGATTTTTTCTTATTTTTAATTTGTATTGAGTTTTATTAATAATTTGACGTAAATGTATTTATTATCTTTAGATTTTTAGTAGTCATGAAGCGTTAATTAAATGGGCTTCTAATGTTGGGAAGAAGACTGGATTTGTCATTGTTATAAAACATCAGATACGGGAGGCAAATGACAGAAAACCAAGACTTATAGTTGTTTGTAAAAGAAGTGGTTGCTATAGAGACAACAGGAAGATCAAGGGGGAATGATTGAGGTTGGCAGGTTCTAAAAAGTGTGGATATCTATTTCTATGAAGGGGGGAAAATAACCTACAAATTACCAAGACGAATTATGATAACATGTTTGATTGATGGCTGCAAATAATGACAAATTTTATGGATACTTTATGGATATTCGTACACTTGATTTTTTATGAATAATTTTATGGATACTTTTTATGTATGATTTTATGGATGCGTGTTTGATTTATGAATTTTTTTTATAGATGCTTGAAGGAAAGAGTAAATCTTTCAATGTACAGCGACGGGGGCCTAAACAACTCTATTATAGTTTGACAACATGACACTAGAGTAATCCCATTTGTATAACAATATATCACTGAACATGCACTTCACAAGTAGCCCAAATTAATTTCTTGTTATCATCTAATTGGACGGCAACATAATGTTGGGAAAAAAATATTGTCCGGTAATATGGCACTGAAGTAATTCAAATTAATTAGCGTTGTATTACCAAACAGACCCACCACAAATTAAAAAATCATTGTTTGGAAGAAAATGTCTCTGTAAATGTATAGCAAAAAAATGCTGGGGAGATCTATTTTTTCAGGCAACATAACACCGGAATAATGTAAATTGTTTAGCACCGTGTTATGAAAATTAGTGGTGTAAAGAGATGAAATAATTAATTTAGGGTTAGTTTTGGTAATAAATTGGGGGGTGTAATGAGAATTACTTTTTTTTTAGTGGTGTAATGAGATGGAGGGTATAAAGAGGTTAAATAGTAGTGTAAGTAGAATCACCCTTATTGTTCACATTCCACACACCAAATATTCCAATCATAGCCTTAATTCATATCTTGTACACACACCACCTCAATTCACTTTCCACACACTCTCACATCAATTTATCCCCTCTCATGGAGTCGATGAACAATTCGTCCAAGGCCAAATCGATGGGGTAGATCTATAATCAAGAGGAAATTGAAGTTCTAACAAAGAGCAACTTTGAACCCAAAAGAATTCTATCTCCATTATCTTCATTAACCTCTATCATCAAGCCCATCTTTCTATTTTCCAAACAAGCCCTAGTATTTCTATTTACAAGTTAATTAGTTGAATGAAATCTCACCTGAGTCTTTGCTATTAAGATGTTCAATTTGCATTTTGCTTCATCATGGTAACAATTTGGTAATTTCTATATAATGAAAATGTTAGATTTAGCCAATTAAAAATGTTGCAGCCTTTTCTTTTCCTCTAACAGAGTTATCTTGGAAATTACAATACAAATTTGTAATCGCCCCTGTGAACTACCAAATCATTACCCTATGAACTGCCAAATAATTTCAAAACCACGGCCTTTTCTTTTCCTCTGACAGCCTTTTCTTCTCCGTTAAGGTTTGGTTTTTAGGGTTTGGTTCATAAGAATTTATTGTAGAAGGTTAGATTTAACCAATTACAAAACGATTTATTTTTTCAAAAAAAAAAAGGTTTAATATGTAATGAAAATTCCTCCACGCAATCAAGAATTTTTAATTATTTTATAATGCTTTTATTTTCGATTGGATGTATAAATATGTGATCTTAATATGTTTAGTTGACTAGAAAATTAATGCTAAGAAGAAAGAAAAAAAAAAGATCATCAAAATCTCCTAATTTACTTTGTTTCCGGTTGTTTTTGTCTAAAATGAAGGAATTGGGATTTAGTTTTTTCTTTTTTATTAAAAGATGTGCACTGAGATTTTTTTTTGTTTTAAAAGATGCGTGTAAAGAATATTTTCATATAATATTATAGATGTGTTTTGATGTCTATTATGGTTATTTTATTTTAAGATATAATTGTCATTAAAATAATAATTCATTAAGTGTGTGCACCGAGATAAGTAAGCATGTGGAAATAGAATTTTCCATGACTAAATAGGTCACAAGATCACATTTTGAAATTTATTGGTGCTTCACACTTTTTAAAAATTGCTTTTGAATTTTGAATTTATATCTTTTATTTTTATTGAGCTTTTTAATATTTGGGTTAAATTTGTTTATTTTGTAAATGCATCTAATTTAAATGTAATTAAAAAATAAAATATTTGTGAATAAATCTTTTAAAAATTAATAAATACAAAAAAACAAAGAGAAAAATACTTGAAAATCTCACTTTAGAAATTTATATTCCATGAAATTTATTTTATTTTTATTTTTTTTAATGGACTGATAGGTCATGTTCATTTGGAAATATTGTTTTATGATATATTATTTAACATATTATTGTGTTTAAGACATTTTTGCCTTTATTGATTGTTGGGTACTTTTTTTTATTTTTAAATGTGGCATAATGATTGATTTTCTTAATGGGAATGCAACATTTTTGGTGGATTATATGTGGAATGTGATTTGATTTTCAAAATGGTCATGCTACATTTTGGGTCAATTAAATATGAAATGTGATTTGTCCAGACCAACAATGTAACTGTAAAAATCTTTTAGCATACTTTTTTAAATGTGATATCTGGAATGTAATTTGATTTTCAAAATGGACATGCTACATTTTTGGTGGATTAAATGTGAAATGTGATCTATCTAAACCAGCAATGTGACTATAAAAAAAATCCTTTGAGAAAATTTCATTCTTACCCCTATACTTTGCCTCGATGATCAATTACACCCCCAGACTTCTAATAATTTCAATTTTATGCCTAAAGTTTTTGTAATCGTATCAATTTTTCCGCTGTCTTCACACTTGAAACGGAAAACATAAAAAAAAAAAAATGTATTTCTGTCCCAAATTTCAAAAGAAATATACAAACCCACCATCTTCTATCCAAACTGACCCTCTCTCCTCTTCTTCAAATTCTTCCCTCTTTCCTCCACCCTTGCAAGCGCTGCCACCACCACCGCAATCACTTAATTCTCCAACTCAACTTCTCTTAAACCCAAAAATGTAGATGGATTGAATGTGGAATGTGGTTTGATATCCAAAATAGGCATATTACATTTTGGGTCGATTAAATGTGAAATGTGGTTTGTTTAAACCAACAGTGTAACTATAAAAATCTTTTAGTATACGATTGTAGACTGTGGTTTTATTTTCAATATGTGTATACTAAATTTTTGGTGAATTGAAGTTGAAATGTGGGTTGTCTAAACCAACAATATGACTAAAAAAATCCTTTGGTGTACTTTTTTGAAATATGACATATGGAATGTAGTTTGATTTCTAAAATGGAGGAAATATCATTTTGCCCACAAACTTTCACGCATTTTTCAATTTGACCCCCAGACTTTGATTAATACCAAATTTACACCAAAACTTTCAAAATTTTGTTAATTTGACCCCTACCATCACATTCTATATACAATTAGACAGAATCTACTGACCTAAGGGCAAATTGATTTTTAATTTGAAGGAAAAATTGATTTTTAAGGTATAGTTTGGGGGATAAAATGAAATTTCAAATCAAATTTGGCGCCACGTTAGCACATTTCGCCCAATTGTAGACGGAATGTGACAGCAGGGGGCTAATTGATCAAAATTTTAAAAATTCAGATATAAAATTAATATTAATCAAAGTTTAGGGGTCAAATTGAAAAAATGCATGAAAGTTTGGTAGGAAAAAATGATATTTCCTCTTCTAAAATGGGTGTGCTACATTTTATGTGAATTGAATATGGAATATGGTTTGTCCAAACTAGTAATGTAACTACAAAAACCCTTTTAGGGCATGTTTGATTGACAAAATTAGAGTATAGGATTGAGATTATTAATTCGTTGGCCCAATAATCCTGTATTTGTTTTGAAATTTTGTTTCAGGATTATTAATCCAATGAATAATTAATCCAACAAATTTGTAAGATTATTAGTAATGGGGTAGGGGTGAGATTATATATCATAGAGTGCTGCTATTAGCACCTACCAAAATTCTTCGGACCCCTCATTTTATAATTTTTTTTTTTTACAATTATACCCTAAAGTAAAATTACATTAAAAGACATTATGAAATAGAACACCCACCTATCAATAATAAATAATATTCTATAATATTGGACACCTACCCACACCCCCATCCCCACCTCCAACTCCAACTATACGTATTCCATGTTTGTAAACCCTAAACCTATTACTTTTCATAACCAATTAACATAAACCCTAAATCTATTATTTTTCATAATCATCTTAAATCCTGAATGTGTCATCTTCATCACCATCATCAACGCTATTGAACTTGAAAGTTTTGCTTCAAGTATAACGTATACTTCATCACTTATTTCACTGTATAGAGCAATGGAGGACGAGGACAACATTCTCGGTCGTTTATCTGTCTTGTATTAACATTCTCGGTCATTTTCGGTCGTTCTTGTTTCGTTCGAGCTGTTCAGCACTGGTTTGCTGACTGTTACAATTATGTTCGGTAACACAGTACTGAACATAATCCTTTCGTTCAATACATAGGTTCCGAACATTAATGCAAATAGTCAGTTATGTAATTTTCTTTGTTAAACTAACTTAGAATGGAAAAGAGTGAATTGGAATGGATTTAAGTTATGTATTTTGAATGGATTTAATTCATGTTATTTTAAGTTGTGAATTAGAATGGATTCAAGTTAACAGTGATAAACAAATTTTGTTCGGACATACAGTGCTGACAGGATCATTATTGTTCAACAAAACAGTTCTGAACAAAATACATTTTTTCGGCTACACAGTGGTGAACAAATTGGGTGAGTGTGCATTTCATTGTGAAAATATGGAGATTAGTTTTCTATTCTGAAAATATTATGGAAATATTATGGAGATTAGTTTTCCATATATATACATTGTTTTCTATTCCTACAATTCGCATCAATCTTCACTTTCTCATCTGAATTTCCCAATCAATGGCAAATTCCAAAGAGACCCACGTCGTCGAAATCCTAATCGACGAAGAACACCAACCCCACAAGTAAATGCATTGTGTTTTCAGGAACCATTTGTTAGATGTGGTTAATGTTGGAGAGAGAAGAGAGAGAAAAAGCTAGGGTTTTAAAGGGGTTTTGAGAGAGAGAGAGAGAAGAAAGAGAAAAATCTTCACTTTCTCATATGAACAAAAGGGGTTTTGAGAGAGTGAGAGAAAAGAGAGAGAAGAGACATCACTGATGAGGAGAGAGAGAGAGAGAGAGAGAGAGAGAGAGAGAGAGAGAGAAGAGAGGGAGGCAAAGAGTGGGTGTGGTTGGAGGTGTGAATTGCGTGCATATGTTGGAATGGATTTAGGTGGGTGTGCATTTCATTGTGAATATGGGTAGATTTGGTAATAAGTGGGGTGTCCAAAAAAATATTATTAAAATTTAGGATTTAGGGTTGGGGTCCAAAGAAATGGGGGGTCTAAAGAATTTTGATAGGTGCTAATAACAGCACTCTATATCATAAGGTGGAAAATAAAATAAAAAGACTCTTTTACCCTTGAGTAAAAATTAAAACACTTGTTATTTTTATATAATTTTATATTTTAGAAGGCTAAAAATAATTTTTATATATTTAAAAATATTTAAAAATATTTATTTTATCAAATTAATTTATATTTTTTTAAAAAAAAATTAAAAAACAAACCAAACATTGCCTTTGTATTTTGTATTTTTATTTTGCTTTAATTTATTTATTTATAAATTTTTTCAAAACCACGTTTATGAAGAAATTTTGATAACATAAAGATTGTGAAGAAACATTGATGGAAGGTAAGATTGGAAAATAAGATAAATATAGTTGTAATACTACATTCATATGTTTTCTTATCCAATGTGAATCAAATAATGGACAAGGGGATAATTTATCCTACTAATTCAATTGGATAGTGAATACCACACTAATTTGATGGGATTATTAATACTTTCACCATTAGTTTCATGAATCAAACATGGCTTTAGTGTACTATTTTGAAATATGACATGGAATGTGATAAACAACTAAAATTAAGGAGGGAATTTTCAAATTGATGATATCATAAAATCAGTAGTAAATGTGTCAATTTATATAAATAAATACGGACTTGTGTATTCATTAAAATAATTATGGAACTAGTTGGTCAATAAGTTCTAATTTTATGATTTATGGGTTAATGCCTGCCCAAAAAAATTATAAAAACGAACTAAATTTTTGTTTTTTTAAAAAAAAAAATATTTTTTAGTAGTAAGTGACTTTTGAAATGGTAAATCACAAATTATATGCACATATTGTTTTCCAAACACTCAATATAAATGTAATGGATCTTACTGTCCAAACCAATCACAATAGTAGAAAGTACTACACGAAATATACTCTATCCACATACAAAAATTACTAGAAGAATAAGGAAAAACAAATGGGATTGCAGGAAAGCAATGGTGTGGAGGGGGTTCGTAAATGAAATGAGGAAAGAAGTAAAGGGTCGAGGTGGTGAAAGAGCTAGAAAGGATTGGTCACGATGGTGAGGGGACCGAAAAAGGGTTACGATGGTTAAAAAGAGTTGGATACAGAGTCATGAGGCTAGGGTGTCTACGACGGCACGAATGGCAAAGAGGTATTGGGAACTAGATCCAAAACTAGGGTTGGTGGTGATGATTAGAAAGAACGCATTCCTTACAACGATCAATTCACTTCAGAAATATTTTTTTTCCCACAATCATGAGAGAGAATGAGTTTTGAGGAGTTTTTCTTTCTCTTTTGTTAGGGTTTTGAGAGATAATGGTTTTTAGAAGTGGGAGTGCATTTGAGTAGGTGAAATTTTCATAAAGATAATTTTAGTATTATTTAGGAAGAAAAAAAATTTTAAGAGGTTTAAAATTTACAAGTGAGGAGGCAAAAAAATGAAAGTCCAAAATAATAAATGGTGTGCTAATTGGAACACTCCTAAAAAATGGAGAAGGTGGGGATTCTGACACACAAAAAAAAAAAAAATAGATTGCAAGACTGTTTACTAATCCCCTATATTATTCCAAGAACATTGCAAACGTTGAATAGATTACATGATTGTAAGAGATTAGTAATTTCAAGACCAGTAATCTAGGGATTAATAATTTCATGTAGTCCAATGTCATGATTTCAGAGGAAAGGAAAGAATAAAAATCTGTTCGGTTCAATTTTTGAATTTTCTTATAAAAACAAAAATTAGTTTAACAAAAATAAATACTAAAAATATATTTTTGCTTAAAAAGAAAATACCATACAAAAATGTTTTTAAAAAATATTTTTCGTCAAAACATAGCAATAATAGTAACTGAAAGCATAACAGAAATCATAATAATAATTGAGCTTTTGATTCAAATAGGTAAGTTTTGTTTCTTTCTATTGATTTTGTACTCATTTGTTTTCGAGTAATACAACAATGACAAACAATTAACTACAATGATATTGGCAAGAGGCCAGCTAACTATACACTACCAATAGACATTTTTCATTGTTTTTTCTTTTATTTTTATGTATTGATAACTCTCCGGTGCTCATCTTCAGGGCAGAGATTGAAAATATGAGCATCAGATACACTCAACCAGTCCTCCTGCAACATTCAAAAATTAAGAACTGTCATTTATGTGCAAACATGCATTTACATAATTGACACTACATAAATGTGAACAAAAGTCTATATCCCCGTATGGATAGCAAATTAGATAATCTTTACTCAATCAATGAACTCATCAATAGGACCTAATGATTTCACCCAGCATTGAAAATGGTTATACCCAGTCTACAAGTATTTGCTTATGTCAGCAGCACACTACCTTCATGTTCTGACATAATTTCACCACTATGATTTCTACTTTTCTCATGTGCTAGATGTTCCATAGGCCAAACCAAATTTTGCTGGCTGTTTGAGCTCAAACCATCTACTATGGCAAAACTAGATCATCCGGATTGGTTATTTAATTTTCTATCCCCCATCAACCAAAAAAAAAAGCAGGAAGAAAGTGCCATCTAATGTTTTGCCCATTCAGTTACTTGGTCATTACACCAAAAGACATGGTCAAATCCTGAGCTTACCCTGCTTAAGAGAAGGGGAGCTTCTATGGGCACCAAAAAGGTATCTCCAATTTTCGAGCCCATTACAATTTTGGAAGTCAAGAAAATGAACCAAATCATTCGTCTTTTGCTTTCCATGCAAACACACGTGCACATACTTATAATAAAATGATTTAAATCATTTAAGAGAAGGGGAGTTTCTGTGTGCAAGTAAAATTGCATGAGAAATTATAACTAATTATGATAGCTTCTTTGTTTATCTGTTGCTTCCCATGAAAACACACGTGCACATTCTTATAACAAATATATATATATATATTTGATTGTGGTACGCCTATTATATAAATGAAAGCATTCAGAATTAACTCTGAAAGAGAAATGGAAGTTAAATAGTTTCATAATTACCGCAGCCCATGTCAAAAGTCTGCGCACCAACTGCAAAGCCAAATCATTTGGAACGCTGCAGATATTGAGAAAAATACATTGTGAGTTAACCAAAGCAAGGACAAACAGCTCAAGACATTATCTGACATGGTCCACAAATATAATGTAACAGTAAACTAACCCAAGTTTTAGAGGATCTAGGTTCCTTATTTCACTTGACAAAAACTCTTCAGAGCAGTTTGTGACGCACAAGAAGTGATACATACCACTTAAGGAAACTTGAGGGCAAAAGCAATTTTCTTATGGGGTGCTTGGTTAAGTTACCATTTCTTATTTTTCAAAAAACCAAAAAAAAATAAATATATATATTGAAAAAAAATTACAAAATAAAAATAGTTTTCTATTTTTTCCGTTGGAAGACAAGATTATGAAAACATGTCTAGTGCATATATCATCTTTAAAAATATGAATATGATTTAACAGAGATAGATAAGTACAAAAATACATACCGCTATCCTTTCTCTCCTACCCCTGAGGATGTTCTGAATCTCTACGCATTTTGTTGCAGAGAGCCGCAAATGACCTAAATCTGAAAACATTTATATCTAATAAGAGCATGCAACATGTATTTCATTTAATAATGTAACAAGTTTCGTTATAAAGAGGAGGATAATGGCAGCCACAGCTCATGATTGAGGATTTTAATATAATTCTAGTACAGAGTTTACATATTCAGTTTCAAGATTACTAAATTTCTACCATTTTAAGAACCATACCCATTTACAAGACTTCATCAACTTCAGGTTCTGATTTTCAAAGCGAGTCAAAATACATACCTTTGTACACATGTAAATACATAGGTATAGACAGTTCTTATAGTAGAAGTTTCCTAATGATTAATGCCCTAGAAGAAAGCTGAGTGATTTTTTTGCTGGACAACTAATATTTGTAAGTATGTGGTCATCAAGCTAGTGAGTCCCCAAATTAACAGTCACTATCCTTGTTACAGGAAATTGCTCTCGCAAAACAAGTTTGTCTTCTTCATGCAAGGGTATCAACTTTATAATAAAAAAACTGAACCACTTCAAGTAATAGGAACTAGCTATAGAGATCAACTAATACAACCTATGTGACCATATATTAGTTCATACAACACCTAACCTCACATACAAACAATCTCGAGATCAAGTCATGCCTAGTAACCCTTCTCCCAATAACGCTTTCACATTAAAAAGATATACTAAAAACACTTTTTTCCCCCTAGCACACATCAATTAATTAATTACTAAGGACAAAATAAATTTCCATGACGACAAAGTATTAATTTTTGTATAGGTGGTTAATCATTTTTATTTATTTTACATTTGGCATAATACGATCCTGTTATGTCACCTTTTCTGTCTGACACAACTAAATTCGGTTTGATTGAGATAAATCATAATGCTTATTTAATTAGTAATCAGTTACTAAAAGATTTCGATGAACTCTCAATTGTCACCTTTGTCATCAAGGAGTAGCCAATTTACACATTCACAAGCACGAATAATCGCTGCTCTCTACTGTTGTCATCTAAAAATAATAAATAATAATACCATGGCCAATTGATCAATAGATGCTTGATTTATATTAAAACATATATATCCTAAAAGCTCAACAAACCATTTGATTCTGATAGTGTTGGTACAAAACAAACAATATGCTAATCAGATGAATATGACTTGTTTTTAATTAAGCTTTTGTTTCTACACTCTCACCAACCCATCAGATTGTCAAATCCTTATTTGATGCTAAGTACCTTAGTGTGTTATCAGTTATTAACCATACAGCAAGAGGATTCACAGGAATGGAGCATGAAGCATCAGAATTCAAACAATTTCACTAGTTAATTATAAAAACTATGACTCACCTGAATAGAAGATTCATCTCATCTTCATGCAAGCTTTCAGACTGCAGAATTAGAACTGCATATGACTGATGACTCAATTGGAAAACATAAGGAGTTCCTACAATCATCTCCAAGGCCACAACACCAACGCTCCACAAGTCGTACCTGCAAGTTGACCAAAATACAATTTAAAAATAAATAATCGAAAAGACAAGAATGTGATTATTACATATGACAGTTCATTCAACAAAAAATGCATCTCAAAAACTGTGAAAGTTACATGCAACATATCTTCTCATTTAAGAACAACGTATTCTTTAGTACAAAGACAAGATTCTATTCTATTACTTGTCTTATAAAACTCAGTTTTTAACCTTAAACTGTACTGAAACTAGAAGCATGTTAACATACTTTAGAGCTGTGCTTGTTGACCCTTGAAACCAGCTGGCATTAAGAAGAGCTTCAGGCAGAGTGTAGTAATACGTCTGCTTAGAGCTGAAATTACCATGAAGTCAACATAGCAAGTAAGAAATAAAAGAAAATGTACAAAGAGACTTACAAGCAAACAATTCATCCAAATAATGCTTTTACTAAGTAGACATACATGCAATTACCCCATTGAAATCCTCAGGAATTTTATTCCATGGGGATAAATGAATTATGACTATAAGTAGACAACGATGATTTGTTGAGTTAAGCTATGTGGTCCAAAAGAGTAAACACACGTATCCAATTTTAACCACCATAAATATTGCCAGGTTAGCTACCAGTTAAGGCACATGTCCAAAATTGCAGATTTAACTAGAACCTTTCCAGAAATATCCATTACACATAATAAAAGGTGTGTGTCTATCACAAAGGCCGCAGAGAAAATAGCAGTCAGAGCTTTGATGGACACAAAGCCTTATTCTGTCACCCGTAAATATTTTTAAGAAAAATCATTACTGGTTCAACTTGGGCCTCTTTCAGTTTCATCCATCTTGTGATCCTGGCCCGGCTTGGGTGGTATCAATCTGAATCATGCGTCTCGAATCCAGCCGATGAACAGGGAACGGGGAAGAAGGCCCAATTTAGAACTTGCTAGAAAAACAAATGGAGCTTCAGCCTATGTTATATCACCTCTTCAAAATCAATCAAACACCCATGTTAGACATCGGACACTTCAACAAGCTGTGACATAGGTGCATCATACTTTCCATTGGACACTTATATCTATATTTAACACCATCATTATATATCATACATTGCTGTATAATTGCTACAAAATGAGTGAAATGCCTTTTGATGTTGTAAGCTACACATAACACCATTTTACTAAATTAAAAATATAAAAATATTACACTTTTTTTTCCAAGTCTGCATTGTAAGATTTCTGAATAGCTTTCTGTATCTCATATATTCAATCTGTCAAAGATTACAATCAGATCTTAGATTATATAGCCCTAAATCCTAAACCAAAAAGGAAGGAAAATACAAATACAATTATGTCTCTAACAGGACTCTCATAATCATGCCTCTAATAGGACTCTAATTTGTACAAAACACATAAGAATATATTCTATATTCACATGCATATCCTTAAATTTGATATTTGATGGATCCGACCTCTAGATACGTAACCACACTCAACACTTGTACCCGAATCCATGTAACATAGGTTTCAGCTAACGTATAACTTCCTGGACATCATCATTTTGTCGCCATTCTAATGGTGCAAACTCAGATAGAAAATGCATATTGCAGGTATTTACGAAGCACCACCATGAATACGTGACATAATACTAACATGAAACACAAAATTTTCAAAAAATATAAGACACGACGTAGGAGATGAGCAAAATATATAATTTCATATATTTATTGTATTGTCATATTTAAGGATAAACAATTATTATATATATCATGAATATGAATATATAATTCAAAGATAATAATGAAATGCAATGTAACACTAATTTCTAAAGTCTAAAGGAAGAGAATAGGTACAAATTACATTAACATGGTCAGTGCCTCCGTCAAGGGAGGCCCAAGCATCTCAGCACCCTACGCGAGATCATGTGCGGTTTGGGGCTGATCATCTCTCACTCCCTTGGGGTGGCTCCACTTTGACTAGCGCTAGACGAGAGAGGGGTCTCTACTAACACTAAGTCCTAATCCTAAAAGGAAACACTGAATAGGCATATTCTCACATCTACAAGACCAATTTGAACAAGATATGTGACATCTCGTAAGTTGTGTCACACTTGCCCACTGTAACTCCTTAGCACAACTCTTGAGGGTGAACTGGCCACCAAGGCCCAACTCTCCTATAAAAAGAGGTCTCCACCTCCGCAAAAATAAACAAATAAAAACCCATCTCCACTACCTCTAACAAGCTTAGAGGTTACTCTCTCTCTCTCTCTACCACCGGTGGTCTGACATGATCTTAGTACCTACAATGATTCCCGGTGGGCCCACAATTTTCCCACATCAGCAACGACTGACCACACTTAGTAATAAGACACCACTTTCAATAACCCAGGCAATAAGCCTCTTCCATCCTCCTACCAGGCCCCTTCTAGTAAAGTTACACTATCTATTTATTTAGACAAAGTTTGGTCCATGGTATCTACTATACTCCGCAGCGGTGGCCCAATGTTAACACTCACTCTTTAGACCAACTGATTCAAGGCCAGGTATTCTCTTAAGAGAATTACAATTCATCTTCAACTAAAGTTTCTAAGAAGTGCCAAGCATTGCTGCAAACCTTGTGTATATTGTGAGTAAAAGGAGAGGATGCAAACCTTGTGTATATTGTGTGCTTTTGTGAGATTGGGAGGTAGATGCTGCCAGTGACATGACTCTCCCTAACACATATTACTTGAGGGATTATGTAACTGCAACCAGTCGTAATAACACATACAATTATTATTTTTTATTTCAAAGAAAGACATTTCAAATTAATTTTCTCCCAAATCAAAACTATTTTTAATTTTAATTTTTTATATTCAAAGATCATATCTATACTGTAGAGAAAATTGTAAATCTAAGTTATAAACCAGCACTCAAACATACAAGGCTCTTCATACTCACTTGTGCCTTCCCAAAATTCACTTTAACGACGACACCTTCCTTATTTGCACTCCGAGACTCTGCCACTTCGTTAGCTCCTAGAGCCACATCTAATGATAGACATCCCTCAACAAACGTCCCTTGAGAGGATGTTGTCTCTCCGAACACCACCCTCAATCTTCTACATAAGACCTTTGCCAATTTATAAACAGAACTAATGGGTCTGAATCACAAATTCAAGGAATTTTCTTTCTTTAGAATCAATAAATAAAAATAAAATCATCGGTCATATCATATTAACAACTCTATTCCCATAAAATTATGTAAAAACTCTCTTCAAATCATTTTTGAAACCATTTTTTTTTTTTAAAAAAAATTAAATGAAAAACACGTTCGTCATATTAACAACTCCATTTCAATAAAATTATGTGAAAACTCTCGTCAAATCATTCTTGTAAGTACCCCAACAAATCTGGATAAACAGCCATAGAAAACTATCAAGTCCCAGAGACTTATCCCTCTGACATTCAAAACCCTGCCACTCTAACTTCCTCTTCATCAAATGGCCTCTCCAACCATGTTCATCTATTAGCATCAATTGGAAACCAATCCAACCCCATCAACCATTCCAATGACATGAGTACAAAAATGAATGAGAGAAAAAAATCTCATTAACTATTTGATTATCCCTATCCAGAACCCTCCCAGAACATACCTCCAATCTTTTTATGAAACTTTTTCCTTCCCATTTGTCACCGTATGCTGGCTATCAAATATCATGGATACGAATATTTTCTAAAGAAAAATCAATATTATCTAAAAGCTATGTTTAAATGGTATATGATTCATTGGTCACTTGATTATCATATTATCCATTAATAGTTGTTTTCAAATTTACTTCATAGAATTTTAAGAAATTAAACGAGCTTATGTAAAATTTGCATCTACAACTTTTGTACAACTACATAAGACGCTAAGCATTTTAGTTAAAACGATAAATATATTATTAATTGATATTTTTTAAACCTTTTTGTTATGTGTTACGAATCCTTTATCCTTCTACATTATTTTTAACAAGGTGTGCTATGTTTCAATCAGGTATGTACTTGTGCTTTGCACCTAGGCTCTAGGTGGCCTTCAGCTTAAGTGCAGCTCACGCTTCCACCAATAATTATTCTACATTTAAGGACAAGCATCAAACCAAACCTTTGTTGGTCCACTTGATATCCCTTTTAGTTTTTTCCCAAGGCAATAGTCAAAAGGGTTAAATGGTAATTTCAAATGATATAAAATTTTCCACGACATTATCACCCCTTGTAGTTTTCTTATTAGAGGGAGTCATGACATGACATCCTAGTGTCTTGGCCCATGGTGATAGCTTCATTGGTTTCCCTCTTAGGGTTTTGGTCATCCGCATTGCCTTCTAGTTGGAGGGAAACCCCAATGGTAGAGATGTCATCAATACAATTGATTAAGTTCTTCACCACCTTTACTATATCTCCAAGTAGATTCTGATAACTTTTACAGGTGTCAATCTCCAAAGGAACATGGTATATGGGTTAAGTGACTATCTTCAGAATCCCTTCAAACCTCACAAGATAACTTTTTCCAAATAGTTCGAGTCTAGGCTGAGAAAATTGAACTCAAAACTCAAGAGCTAGTATAAATTTTTAAGTAAAAGTTTCTAGCTACTATGATCAACCTACACTAAAACAAGTTGAATGGATACAACTCTAGCCATCAATTTATCTAAGCTATAGAACACACCATACAATGGCCACACGATCTACTAGAAATTTTAAGTGGTTTTAGAACTAAACCATGTAGCACCTCCATCTTTATTAACCCACTCCACTACCACTTTTTATTGATGTGTGAGATAAAGAAGAAAGTATTTCTTAAGCTTCCTCAAGCCAAGCACAACGTTTTGAAACACCACCTGTTACCAGTTGGGTCAGTGCCATCTAATTTATCACTCAGCAGCCAAACAGGATTATAAAGTTTTATTTCCCAAGCACAAGAATGAGCATACCTTGATGGGTCCATATAAGCCATAAAGATGCCTCCTGGTGAACTCATCAACTGCGCTTCCAAAGTCAATTATGTGCCTACATGAGATATGCAAAATATATTAGAAAATTCTCAAAGATAAACACCTGCAACATAGTAATTAGCATTTTTTTTTAAGAACCAAGAAAAAGAGATTTTATTGAAATAATAAAAAACTCTAACAAAGAGAGAACAAGATGTCCTCATACAATGAGAAGAAAACAAAACAAAATCTAAACAAGCGAACGAGAGAACATTCCAAAAACTAAGATTGGCAAACAGATCTCCAATCATTGGAGATAAACAAACCAAAAAAAAAAAGTGGTGTTCCTTTAAATGGGGGAGACATGTAAGCCCAAAACTAAAAATAGTAATTAGCATGTTTCCTCCATGGCAGGATCCACATCTCCCAAGTATACACTATCAAAGCTTGATTGCTTAATTTTCTTTCTTCCAGCTAATTGTGTAGGCAAAGGAATGTGTTTAGGCAACACATGATGCAACGGACAAAAAGCTCAGTTCCTAACATGCTGCAAAGTCAGAAACGAAATTTTCTTACTCTTAACTAAAGAGGTTGTATATAATGAAGATACGGACTAAATGATACTGTTCAAAAAAGAATCACTTCACAGAACAATTGTCACCCTATTCTTATGCCTCCAGTGAAATCATCTAATCATTTATACTAAAATTTCTTTCTTTGTTCTTTGGTTACAAACATTTTCCCACTTCATTAGTAACTAGTAGAGAAGACAGAAACCACACCAGCTAAGTAGCTCCATTTAGCTAAAGAGGCCAACGCATGCTAGGGAGGAAACCAAGCAATAAATTTTTCTTTTTTAGGAAAAAAAAAATTCATAAAAATAGATTCTATAACTCAAGAATACTATTATCACATTTAGACAAACTCCTCTCAAAAAGTAAAAACAAACAAACAAAGAAGAAAACAAACAACTTAGGTATAAATTCTAATCCATCTAAAACGGAACACAAATGCAAACTAAAATATGATGTAAACAAAGCACGAAAAAGATATGCCATTATTTAATCAATTCAGGATTATGAGCTGGCAACTAATAAAAATGAGTTCATGGTAATCATCAGAATCTTGGTGCGCTCTAAAAGTCATCTTGAATACTTGGAGTTCATAATGAGGGGCAAAGTATAAGGATAGAAGTGAAAAAAACAAGGACAAAAGGAAAGAATATTCAAAGGTCAAAAGTAGAAAAAAGAAATGAGATCAAGAAAAACTGGAGAATAACAGACAAACGAAAAATTGAAATGAAAATGTTGGCCAGAGGATGCACATCAATAGCAATAGTTATAATCAAATACATAATAGTAATATCAAACAAAGCTTCTTGCATTTTTAATATAATGTTTCTCGGTCTATTGGTCTTACATAAACCTGACCACCTATATTTATATAGACGAATATTGCAGGCCAAATCAAACCAAGAAAGCAAACCAAACCAAAAAACATGTAGAAAATAAACAATTCCAGAATTCAAAAGAACAATAACATTGACCAAATAAGAATAATTATAAAGAAAACCAAAGAACTAATGAACTTAATTTAATCTTCAAAGGAAGAAGAGAAGTACAATTGGAAGGTAATTACCTTAAGCATACTCTAGATTTCTGCAAATTCACATATTCTACTGACAACCTTAGATTTCAAAAAGAAAATATGCCCTATACAATATATAGAAAAAACAATTACTTCCTATTAGCTAAACCAACTAAATCTTGGTTTCTCAACACTCTAGAATTCCAGGGTTGTTCTTGGTTTCACGAATGCATTATAAAAGAAAAGGAACAAGGTTTTAAGTATCTATTCCATCAGCATCAGCACCCTTGACATAACATGTAGTGATTATTGAAAGTATCTTATGAGATCATAAAAAAAGAGCCAGCAAGGAAAAATGAAATTTTAAGGTAACTATAAGCTAATAGTACATGACCAGCAATCTTGACCAAGAATTTCAAGGGTTGTGATAAAAACTGTATGTTATATTGAATTTCTCCAAAATTTTTTGTTAAAAAATCCTCATCGGAGTTTTTAATTAACTAGTACAAGTGCATTGGCTATAAAGAAGTAGTACAAGTCGGTTAAAAGCCAGTTTTTTGGCTTTTTGACTTTTTTAAGTCACATCACCTCTTTACTCTTTTGCACATTTTTTCAAAAAAAAAAAAAAAAAAAAACCAAAAAAAGCCAAATAGCTGGCTTTTAACTTACTTCCCAAAATACAGTCAAAGGATTAGGCACGTCAAGTACATAAAATAACACTAAGCATCTTATACGGACTGACACAGAAACAATAGAGAAAGAACTACGTACATTTTGGTATGAAAGTGCGTATCTTCACTTGGTCTTTGTTCTAAACATGTGCCATTTGTTTCATCTTCAACGCATATCACCATGTTACCTTCAACAAAAGAAATACAAATATACGTCTCGTTCAACAGAATTGTTGAATTGAAAATTAAGATTAACCAAACATGGCAAAAAAAAAAGAGTAAAGAGATTTAGGCCCCCCCCCCCCCCCCCCCCCCTCTCTCTCTCTGTCTCCCTCTCTCTTGTTGGGGTATATTATAGAAAACTCTAGTGTTAGACTCAACCATCGCAATTGGCATCCAATACCAGTCATGTCAGTAGCAATATTTCGCAGAAGCTTGGATATTGAAGATTAATTTACAAAAATCCAATAACAGATTGTGGTTACTTTTGAATAACCAAACCAAACAAAACTAAGTCGTGTTAAGGTCTGTATGATCAGTTAAATTACAACAAAAATAAATCCAAATCCTCTTTTTACTATCGCATCTCATGTCAGTTTAGGTCTTTCCCTTCCTCTTAAAATTTTCATTAATGGTGATCATATCACTCTTTCTTACCGTTGCATCAACAAGTGTACGTTGTACACAACCAACCCATCTTAGCATGTTCTCCCTCAACTTATCTTCAATTGATGCTACTCCCATTATTTCACAAATTTATTCATTTCTAATTCTATCTTTCCTAGTCTAACCACACATCTATATACGCATTCTTATCTCAACCACACTCATTTTATAAATGTATTGTTTCTTATTTGTCCAACATTCTACCCTATAAATCATTGCTGGCCTTATATAAAGATCCATCCTCTTTTCTCTATACTTCTTTATTAATATTCATCAAAATCTAACTCCCTCATAACTCTTAGGAGACGCTCCCTCATAACTCTTAGGAGATGCTCAATCACTCTCCCACAATTTTATTATATGACTCGTTAACTTAATGACTCTATAACTGTTGTAATTTGGGATATCTTCTTCATTTTTATATATAGGTACTAAAATATTTTTTCTTTACTAGTCAGGTATTTTCGTAGTCATTAAAATCTTATTAAATAATTTTGTTAACCAATACTTTTGTGGTTACTTTCAATATTAGCAAAAAAATATACTCTAAATAAGCGGGTGTGAAGCACCATGTTGAACCATACAAAAAATCAAAGGGAAACAAAACCTAAAAAGACAGAAAAAATCACATATAATGAACATAACACACCAGCTATTTTGTAGTCTACTAAAAAAATTTTAATTTAAACAAATGTCCCTTCAAACATGTTCAAAGGAGGGTTGTTTTTTTTGTTTTTTTTGGCAAGCAACAAAGAAGAAATTGTATTAGAGAATGTGTTGAGGGCGCACAATCCGTATACAACTAACTAAATGAAACAAATACAAATTAAACAGCAAAAAAGTACAAAAGTAGAATTCCTTCCCTAGCTAGGCTAACTGGCACCTTAAGAGAATTTTTCTGGATGTTCCCTTATACATGACCAGTCCAAATAAACCCCAGCTGATTACAAATGATTGAATTCCTCTTCTTCTTTGGATTATGTTCATCCCGTGCATGACCTTGATTGAAGAACCCATAGTCCATTATTATTTCCACAAACCCACACATCAATTCCAAAAAGAACAATATTGTGACAGAAGGCATGAAGTGATACTGAAGTACAGCTCCTTACTAATTGAAGGAACAGAAACACAGAGGAGGAACAAATCAACAGAAAGCTACAGAAGAATAAGCACATACTGTTGCATGCAATAAAACAATTTTTTCATTATCTTTTTGTCTTTTCAGAATGCCCATCCTAATACAAAACTGCCCTTATGGATTCTTTCACTTTGTTAAAAATTAAAAGATTGAGAATACAAGAGCAATCAATCTGTTTATGACTCATTAAGTACCAGTAACCAATAAGAAAAAAGTCAATGACCAGTTTTGGACCATGTTTTCAAGGACCAACAATACACATCAGGACCAACCAAGGCTATAGCAACATAATTACTTACCACACAGAACTTGGACGAAAAACTTCAAGACATAACCTAAAAGAACAATTATGGTACTCACCAGGTTTAATGTCTCTATTGATGATGCTACGATCATGACAAAATTTGAGTGCTATCAACTAGATCAAAAGAAAACACAGAATTGGTTAATTAGCAAGACCATCTCTGCAAGAATATGTAGAAGACAACAAGCTAAGAACTATAGAACAACTTAACAAGTGGAAAAATAATTTTCCATGTAACCTGCGAATTTTGTATAAATGTCATCCAGCAAAACCATACCAATCATTTTTGTTAGAAAAAGGAATATAATTTCAGTAATCTATAAAAGTTTGGTTATAAAATTCAATTTGTAATATGTAATAATGATTTGCTATTCTAATCAATAAACTCTCACCTATAAATTCCAAGGACTCGTCTACAAACCAAAGAAGACATTCTATCCAAAAAAAAATTCTATTTCATCTTAATATTCCTCTCTTCAAACTTTTATATTTACTGGAAGTTTCAAACTGGATACAAGATGGTGATGATAATCCATATAGTGATTGTTTCAATGGGCATCCAACTCTTGGTCATTAGTTACCCCCAGAGAGGCGCAGTGGAAGCTGCAGGGGAAATGACATACAAGCAACCCCAACCAACAATTACAGGATCCTATAATCTTTAGGCAGAAGATTATGAGCCCTCTCCTCCTCAACTAATAGTTTATTTTATAGAAGATCCACCAAATTTCATTCTAAAGCCCTCATAATGAAAAGCAAACATGATCTACTCTAAACTTCGCATAGGTTTGCATAGATTAATTTGAACTCCGCAAAGCTTTAGATGCATACAGTTGGATTTCTAACAATTTATGATTTTATGTAGGAATAGGTTTTTCCTTCGACCAGTCTGGTCTTTGTGGTATAAGAATGTCAAAGGCCCTGTTTGTTTCCACTTATTTGCAGTATCACATGCATAAGCAATTTTTCTTCAAATAGGTGGGTCTTTGGTTCCACTTTTCAGGTTTTTAGCTTATTTACTTTTTCAGCTTAAAAACTTGAAAAGCTAACTTACTAAAGTTGAGTTTTTGATGCTATTTGTAAGCTAAGTCAACTTTTTTTTTTTTTAACGTGAAAACAACCCAGGCCAATGTCAGCACTTCCGTTATGACCATTGGCAGTCTCAACAATAGACTTGATTCACTTGAGGTCTAAAAGATCAACACATCACTTAATATTTCATTACAGGCTAGTTTGCACAGGTATTGCAAAAAACCTGTCAGCAACATAACATTACAACGTCTATTTGCATGTTTCCTACTCACTCTTTGCGCACAAATCATAATCGGAATTCATCAATTCACCCACTGATTCAAGTTCTCTATCAATTCAACCAACCAAATCATATTGATTACAGATTGACTCAACTGAATCATACAATTTTAACAACAATGTCAATGACCCATACTAATTCTTTTCTTCACAACATTTGATTGAATAGAATTAGGGTTAATTACACCAAGACCCACTCAAATATTAGCGAATATCACTTCACTCCCTCAAATATGAACCTGTACATTTTGGCACCCTCAACTATAAAAATGTATCACTTTCACCCCCTCTAGACCACCTCCAAAAGGAGTGTATCTGTTCGATTTTCATAGTTGAGGGGGTCAATATGTATGGCTCCATAGATGGGGAGATAAAGTGATATTCACTAATAGTTGAGGGGATCTTGATGTAATTAACCCATAGAATTACCCACTAAATATGGAGAACATGCTAGTGACACCTATACGTGGAGATCTTAGTATTGCCCCTTGTAGTTTTCTTACATGGTCCCATAATAGAAAACAAATACCCATGGATAAAAAGTTAAAGGTGTGACAAAGGATGTATTATAGGCTAGGGAGCAAACCATTTTATGGCATTCTTAACAAGCTGGGCATGAGAGATATCTTCGCACTAGCTTGAGGAGTAGTGTTAGAATAGGAAATAATATTGATTGTATTTTATTCTTATTTTATTCCCTTGATTTGTGTAATTGGCTGGCCCATAGATTATGCCATATGGCACTCCTGTAATTACTCGGTATTAACAATATAAAAGGGGATGAAGTCTAACTCATTTCCCAACTCTTTCTCTTCTCTAAAACTACAAAAGGAGTGACACAGAGGATGTATTATAGGCTATAGCCCATAAGTTGAGCAATTATTCTGCAAGATATTATCAAATGTGTCATGCAATGAGACAACAAAAAATAGATGATTGAAAGTGTGCAAGTTTGACTCTCTTTTTTTCGATATTGCGAACCAGCTGGCCAGCCAGCCAGCCAATGCCATCTGCTAATCATCCTGCATGCCATACTATTTAGTAACTTAATAGGAGAAAATTACACAACCTCCTTGCTGATTTTGAAATGAAAGAAAAATAGATCTTATGCATTTACTAACCATTGACAAAACAAGGGTCTTACGCACAAGATACTGTTCCCCTACAATCTCAAAATATCAAGCTTACCAAACAAAACTAAGCCATGTGCCCTACTCAAGTGGGGTTTAGCTACATAGATCCTTTTTCGTTACTCTACTCTATCAAGGAATATGTGTTCAGTTAAATTAAATAAATTCATATATTTTTTTACTATTGCATTCCAAGTTAGCTTAGGTCTTTTCCACCCCCCTAACATTGTCATTTACGGGGATTATATCACTCTGCCTTGATATTGCATCTATAGGTCATCATTGTACACGACCAAACCATCTAAGCGTGTTCTCTCTCACCTCATCTTCAAGCTTACCATGTGACAATAATCCACAATGATCCAAATAGTAATGTCGCTTTAATGACATACTTATTTTCACTCTTGTTCATTTTTGGTGGTAACAAGGAACCCAACCATACTTTGTATGACTGGGGAAACACCAACTATACTTCAATGACAGACCTTAAGTATGTACTTTAGCGACTGATTTTAAAATTTAACAACTATATATGAGCAAAAACTCTGCTAAACAATCTAAAAAATTAAAATTGCAGTTGATCATTTAATACAAATGGGCAAAGCAAACTTATATCTTTGATGCCATCAAATAGTACATATCCAACAAACTTGTTTCACGACTAAAAAGAATTTTGAACTATAGAAGAAAACATGGCCATGTCAGTACCTACCAGTTGCCTTATAATGCTGCGCATCTACACTCTCCGTTGTTCAGTTGTTTTCAACCAATACCAGTATGATGAACGCTGGAGCACCTTGGCATTGTTGACTACTTTGCTTTCTTCAACAGTGGCTTTTACTGCCTCCATCGTATACAAGAGCTTCCATAATGAAACCCCTTCAGGTAGGAAAACTAGCCACATTCCCTTGACTCCACAATCAAGAGACTGTATGTACCGCGCTACATGCTCGACACTTTCTCCGTCATGAAGAGAGGCATTCAGGAAGACTTCTCCAAAATACTTCTCTCTCAGCCCACTCAAGTAGACTACACTTCCTCTCTCCACCTATGTAAAAATAATAATAATTGTCAGCCAAGTGTTCATTGATAATAATTGGAGTGACAGCCTAAATTCAAATAGAAATTTATTCTACAAATCACGGGGAAGGAAAGACACCAAAACTCAGACAAATAGCCTGAAATCACGCATGTCAATGCCACGAATCAAACAAATGTCAATCTATAATATCAAACCCACTTGTGTACATTATTATGTCACATCTATGTAGTTTAATCACCTACCATGACACGTTTTATGATGAATGAATCACCATAAGAAGAAGAAGAGTGGCAATCATTAGTGGATGAAGAATAATCTGAATGCAAGTTCCAAGGGTCGAGGCAAAAACTGTTTAAGGTAACTTCTTGGTCTTCATGCATCGAAACCACAGCATTTTCCCCTTTGGAACAATTAAAGTAGGAAGCCAACCAGGTCTCACCGAAACCTCCCTGGCCTAATCTTCTCTTCAACATGTATCTAACAACAAAGAAGATTGCATGTTAATAATAACTTTTAACAAGAAAAATCACAGAACTTTATGTTCAGGAAAAAAAGGGAAGAAAAAAAACCTGTAGCAATAAAATCCCAACAAGTACTCATTAAATAACAACTGAAAATGGAAAAAGGAGAAACGTACTGATATGTAGCAATCATATTCTATCTCTGTGATGCAATACGGTTAGATGGCAAGTTCGTGGACCAATTTGACTGTTTGATGGCAAAACGGCAATTTGGAAATTTTCCAAGGTTGTCAAATCAGGCCCGAAGGACCCATATTTGATCCGAAACAACGTCAAATGGCTCCATGAAATATTACTGTCTAACTGTGCTGCATCACAGGTACAGAATAAAGCATATCAACTCTAAACTGAAGACTACGCTGTCCACAAGCCCTCAAGGCTAGGGCCAATGGGAAAATCAACTACTAAGCAAAGAAAAAAAGCCATTACATCAATAAGACAGACCTGTCTCTGTGTGATAGAAATAAAGCTGTTGGAGGCTAATAAGTGCAAGAACTTACCTGGAAGCAGGTATCTTATAACGAAAATCTGCAAAAGATGTTGAACAAACATTAAGGGCGGGAATAGAATCACGCAGCCCCATTCCAATCTTGCACATATTTTCATCTCCCTCAGAAGTTGCAAGTTTACCTGAAAGGAATAGGATACAACTCACCTTGTTGTCATGCAAATCAAAGCAATTCAGAAATTTCAATATACTTAATAACCAAAGACGAAGCAAAATGCACCTCTATTTTCCGTATGTGCAATACAATTAGGTTACATTTGGATTTATGGATTCAAAATCAAGGGCTTTGTGGTTCAAACTTGTGAGGTGGACGAGCATGGGTTACTAAACTTGTATCGGAAAGCTAATAATAAAGTAATCGTATGAATAAAGACATATCAAACTACAGTACTTGCAGAACTAGAATTCTCATTGGCAAGGATTTCAAATAATCCCTTTTATTTAGTTATTTCAAGTTCATTACCTTTTTCCCATCAGTAACAAAGAAAATTGTGTTGGAGCAAGTGCCAAGGGAAAAAAGCCTTATACAATCGGATGAAAGGAAAAAGAAAGAAAAAAAAAATACAAAAGATAGGCAATGACAATGTTAATACAAAATATAAAAACCATCCCCCAAGAACTGAAATAAATCTAATATTTTGCCAACTTCATATAAGCAGCTTTTTCATCATTATACATAGATTTTCATTTATCACTACCAGCTTTACAAACAGATGTAATTTTCAGATGTTCCATGAAATTTCTTCTAAATTTTTCCGTGAAAACAGAGTAAGCACTAACAGGTTTCTTAGGTAAAATCAAACCTCCTGAATGGGAATGCTGAACTGAACCCCCAACCATATCCTTATCCTCACGCTGTCCCACCCCCTAAAGTCCCACTCCCCTTCTATCCACCATAAGTAACAAAACTTGGAGCCTATTCAACTCTTTTTCCATTCTACAAGGTGTTTCCATCCCCATTTTGACCTTAACCTTACAAGATCCACGAAATCACAATCAGTGCTCTTTTCTTCCACCTTTTTATTAACGTCAGTGATGGTGAGCATGGAAAGAAGAAAAAAGGACAAATCTAGAATTTCGCATGAAGCAGATTTAGGGCATCATAGATTGAAGTTTTGGAATAATTTTGAGTCTTTAATTGTGTTTATTTTAAATTAGTATGCTCATGGAAAATTTATGTCATCATTTTAGGTCCAAGTACTTGGAAATATCACAATAATTTCAATAATTGTTGGACATTAGTAAGGTAAAATTCTATCCACACACCACATAAAATCTCTTGTACATCATTTATTCTGTTCAGATATAAACTTCCGAACAAAAGTCAAATGTTCAAGCATAAACTTCCAAACAAAAAACAATTTTTCTAATATAAACTATTGAATAGAATATATATCTGAACTATTCATTTACATTCGTAAGTATATGGCTGAATATTTTATTTTTGTTTGCAAATTTATACCCAAACGACACAAATGGTGTGTATAGAGATTTTCTATGGCGTCCGAATAAAAATTACCCGAGTATTAGTCATAGTCCATGGGTTCTCTTGCGGGTCAAGTAATGTTATTTGAATTTTACATGGAGTCCTAGTTGGTCTAGAATACTAGTAGTTACCAAATATTCTTAGTTTCTAAATTTGGGTCCAAGTTCTTGTAGAATTAGGTGAGTCTTTAGCCTATATATATATATGTTATCTCAAAGACTTGATGAAGAGTTAATATTAGAAATTGTGTTCGAGTGTGATTGCCCTAACCCTTGCGAGGGTGAAGCACCTCTTTCCCTCACTACTTCTCCTTCTTCTCTTTCGTCTTTGTGCACATGCCCTAGTTACTATTCTTAGGTTACTATTCACATCCCTCTGATAGTACACATTTCGGCCCCAAAACCTCTTCATATCACCCCGAATCATCCCTAATCCCTTCTCCTACCTATTATGGCCTTATTTAACCATTACAACCTTAAATTACTCACTGTTTATGCCGTCGAATAGCATCTATTCTGAAAATTCAGTGGGTTTCCGTGCATCAGTCAGCATTCTTTCACCTTCATAACCAAATCTTCAACCTGTTTTTTACTCAGACAAGATAAAAGTGAAATTTTCAACCTTACCAATGCTCCTATCAATCTTTCTTCAGAATTAAAAGACCATTGGCATCACTGTCGAAAGAAATCTCAAAATGGTTTGAACCTCTTGGAGCTTGATCAATTACTAAACTGAACTCCTTTCAAGCCCAGAAGTCCCTTTGAACATCTGTGAAAGAAGCAACCCCAAAATGGTGCAAGCCACAGGCTTCTATCCTTTTAAATACAAATCTGTTCAATTCAAATCTATAAATTCACAAGCAAACTTGAAGAGTTGACATAAAATCCAAAATTCAGACACTTATAAAATACATACAAATATACTCTTAAATGGAAGACATCACAGAATAGAAAAAGATAAACGATCCACCCCCAAACAAATGAGGAATAACATTCAGAACTCCTGTGAGCGGAGCAATTATACTCACATTGGCATTGAGACAGGCCATACCATGGAGCCTGCTGCAGGTCAGCTAATCATCTTTAACATCTTTCTGGCTTCCTTTTTGTGCCTGAAAATAAATAAGGCCCCTTCATCTTTAATATTCAGTCAAACTGAAACTTTAAAATCCTTTATCTTTCATCAAAATTTATGATATTAACTAACAACATAAAAGGAAAGGACAGAATGGAAGTTCACATAGGTAATTTAACACATCTTGTATTGAAGTTTCACGACTACTATCGGGGCGGGGGCCGGGGGGGGGGGGGGGATAGCAGCGTACAATAACTACCATAGTTTTAATCATGTACCATCAGAATTCAGTGATAATTTAGTTATTATAGTCTCAGAAAACACAAGCAAAGAATAGGATGAAAGAGCTAACATTATTTTCCTTGGATTGAGTAAACAGCATCAGACACTAAAGATACCTATTTTTTTTTTTCCTTTGTTTTTTTTACGAGGTGGAAAGGAGAATAATAATGCTACCACAGGTGTTACGTATATTAAAAATAATAAGAATAACAACTTGTGTCAACGGGTTTTCAGTGAACAGCTATGAAATTTCTCATTTTTCACTTCTTAAAGATCAGTCGTCAGTCATCATGCCCCAAACTAGAGACAAAGTAACACAAGTATCAGGCTTGAATGACTAACATTATCTCAGGAGCGGGACTAGAAGTTTTTCTCTGCTCTGGTATGATTTCTCAGACCACAAAAGGTCCTAGTTTAGTTGGAAAGACTAAAAAGAAAATAAGGTCCATCAGTCTTACATTACGCTTTTTTAAAAGGTCATTTCTTCAATGGTAACAGATGAAAAATAATAAACTGAGACTTGCAGTCACGTAACAGTCATTTTAGACAAATCTACTTAAATTTGATTAGTGATCACTGAACGAAATTTTGAATTAGTTATGCATTCCATATTCATCCAATATTCCCCTGCAGTTTAACAGCTTTAGGTAGAAACAAAAGTTTGGCATAAAATTTCATGAAGAGTGAACCTCATCTGATGCCTTATTTAGCTTCCAATCCAATTAACTAAAAGCCCTCTAAATTTTTAACCAATATATTTAGAGACATTACTAACTTCTTAAATGTAAAGGTAATAGCTTTAGCTTCGTAAATATTGAGGCAAAAACTCCTGCTTATAAAGGACAAATTTTACCTTGTATATCCACCAACATTTTATATATAATGTTCCATGTAAGAGAACTAACTGAATAACTACACAGTCCCCATTTGATGGGGTCTAGGAGGGGTAAATTGGGTACAGACCGAACTTTTGGCATAAATTTGCACAAAGTAGCTGGCCTTAGGTTCAAACCCATGATTTCATGGTTAGCTGGCCAAGGTTTAACCACTAAACCAATGGCCCCCTCCTTCAATATAAGAGAACCAATGATGTAATTTAAGATGCACACAACGTAATGTTTCATATTAGTTCTAGAAATAGTTACATCAGAATTTCATCTCCAAAATGGTGACGTAGAACGGGGAGGGAGAATAAAAGAGAGAAAGGGGAGAGAGGACGAACACAAGGCCATAGCACTAATCACACAAGGCCAAAACTTCAAACTCTCAATTTTAATAATCAAACTCTTAATAATACAATGCAAAACCTAATATTATATAGGCCACTAGCCCTAATTAAAATAAGAAACTAAACCCTAATAAAAAAGCAAACAGGACGAAATATTAATAAAACTTCTATTTAAACTATAATAAATATATATATACATATATTAAAGACATAAATAAAATTATAAAATAGTAAATAAAATCTCCATGCCAAAAATTAGTGCGTGCACGTTCTACATCAATTAGTATTGAATGTGAAGAAACAAACCAAGACCTGTATTGCCCCACTAAGTTCAACAGACCAGAGCTTACAACTTCTAAAAGAGTAGAGTGTGGGAAACCACCTTCTTTTTCTTTTTTTTCTTTTTTTTTGTATAAATAATTGGTAAACATTTTTATACCCCAGGGAGAAGATAAGAAACCAAATGAAAACAAACACTACACTTTCCGGGAACAAATAGAAAACTGGATCGACGTCGCTTCTTTCCACTTCTGATATCTGGTCTAATAAAATGAACATTAATTTCATTTTGAACATTCAGCTCGCCGTAAACTTCAGAGCTTACATAAATCCAGTCTCTGGAAACAGAATAAAAGTTCACAAGGGAGATAAGGCAGCAATTGTCAGGATACATTAAACATCTACTCAGATGGGCAAAAGGCCAAACTCCTGGTTCAAGTATTTTTTTGCAGTGAACATTTGAGGTTGCTGGGTTGGCCCCTTATAACATACGCAGACCACGCTTAACAGTCACATTAATGATCAAACTACACCGTGCAAGCAAAAAAACTAGTTTAAGGCATAAAACTGTAAGGCACGATAAGTTGTTGTGCATTACCAGAGAAACATGCCCTAGTGCTTGCATGATGAGATGGCTGATGGTATTAGCTGAATAAAGTTGCAAAATAAAGGTCAGCGCAAACAATGCGTAGCAAGGTAAGAAACAAGATCACAAGAAATATTATTTCGCAGAGAATCTTTAAAATGTTAAGAATTTACTACATTAGCTAGAAAACAGTAACAAAATCCTTGACTTAAATATAATAATATCTACTGTTTAATGGCTATAAAACTATAGTCAGAAAATAATGAGACATAACTGTGAAGCGAATCCCACATCGCCTGAGTACTAAAGTAATATTAAGCATATAAGTGTGAGGGCATTTTCACCTCAATAGCTAGCTTTTGGGATAAGTGACCGTGTAACAACAACAGGATGGTATCTTCCCAAATAATCATTTTAAGGTATCTTCTCGTATTTGGGTCTTCCTCTTGGAGCTTCATTCAAGGTAAAGTCGGTCTAGAAGTCGATGGTGCAGAGGTTCCAGAGGCGATTGACAGCCACAGGGTAGGAAAGGGTGTTTGTTCAAAGGAGCGAGATTGACTATGATTAAGATAGAGGAGCATTTTGTGTAGCCTCTTACTTATTTCACATCTTTGTTCGTTATTCTTGTTTCAGTTGGGAAACAATTGGAAAAGCTGCAGTGTGTGTGACTTCTGGTGGGAGGGGATTGAAAAGGAGTTAAATATCATTTCATGGATTGGGACACTGTACGTTCATCCTCGAAGGAGGAGAGGTTGGGACTTGCCATTTTTAATCAAGCTTTGTTGGGGAAATGATTATGGAGGTTTTCTAGTGAAAGGAAAAGATGTTGGAGAAGGGTTGTGGCTTTTATCTTATAGTATTGATCTATCAAAAGGAATCAGAAGTGGGTAAGATAAGACACTTTTTATGAGCATATTCAATTTGTGATAGGGAGTAGGGATCATACTAGGTTTTGGAGCTATTGCTCGTGCGGAGATGAGTGTTTGAAGAGTCTATTTCCTAAAATTGCTAGCATTGCTGGTAACAAAGAGGCCTCAGTCTGTGACTACCTACGGTTATTTGATTATTAGGTATTTTGGGATTTTGGGCTTTGAAAATAGCTTAAAGCTCCGAACATTATGGAGCTATCGGATCTCCTTGGTCATCTCTATTCATCCCATATTGGTGATGGTGGTGATTTAGTTTGATGGCTGAAGTCCTCATTCGGCCAGTTCAGTATGAAGTCTTACTATGCCACTCTTGTAGGGAGCAATGTGTCTATCTTCCTGTAGAGAAGGGTTTGGAGTACTAACTTATTAAGGCCCTGTCTAAGGTGGTTTTCTTTGTCTGGTATGCTACACATAGGAAGATTCTCAGCATTGACAACTTTACTAAAAGGAAAGAAGTGCACGTCAATCAGTGTTGCATACGTAGGCACGAAAAGGTTGGTTCAGCATCGATTGGTGTTCTATACAATGGTGGGGGAGTTTCTTCTTTCTTGGAGGGAGCTCATGTAGGGAAAAAGGGAAAGAAGGCGTGGTTTTAGGTACCTTTGGTGTTGATGTGGTAGGTTTGGGGTGAAAGGAATATAAGCACATTTGTTGGCAAAGAAGAATCAATTTTGAGTATTAAAAGTAAATTACTTTCTTTTTTGTATAGTTGGTTTTTCAGGATGGTAAATTCATCCTCGAATCAATTTTTGGATTTTGTAGAGACTTTTGAGTAGATTTTGACATATAGTTAGGTCGTGTTCAATAAAGCCAAAAACTAAAAATTAAGTATTGAAAATTGAATGCTGAATTTTTTAAGATAAAAAACTATTTGATAAAATTTCAATTGTTGAATTAAAAATAAATTATTTGATATATATAAGATCAAATTTAAAATTTATTTTTTTAAATTTTTATATTGTGACGGTGGTGGTGATGGTATGGTAGTGGTAGTGGTAGTGGTAGTGGTAGTGGTAGTGGTCATGGTTATGGTTGTGGTGATGGTGGCATTGATGGTGTTGGTGGCCATGACAATATCGATAGTAATGGTAGTAAAATGATGGTGGTACTTATGGCAACAATAACAATGGTGATAAATGTGGTGGTAGTTGTAGTGGTGGTGGCATGACGGTGATAGTGGTGATAGTGATGGCAGTGGCATGGTGGTGGCATTGGTAATGGTGGCGGTGGCATAATGGTGGTGATGGTTGTGGTGTTGGTGGCACGATGGTGGTGGTAGTGGTAACGGTAAAAACGTACATTGATGCTTATATTTAGTATTTATAAATTTAGTTAAAATTAAGTAAGTTTCTTATGACTTAAAATTTTCTTAAATTTTAGCTTACATTTTAGGAGGCACTTAAATTTTGAAGTGATATCAATTATGGTTATCAAACGAGCTTAATTGATTATCACTTAATACATTCAGTTTTAACTGACAAATTTGATTATCAAACACTCCCTTAGTATAGCTCCTTGGTGCCTCATCTTTAATAAAATTATACTAATCAACCAAAAAATATGAGTCAGTGTCATAAAAGGCTCCAAGCACACTGAGGCGATAAGGTCTCCTATAGCCTATGCACGAGGCATGCGGTGAGGCGCGCACCTCACCAAAGCGAAGCGCAAGTAGTGAAAGAAAAGCAAAATTATAAAATAGGCAAACTTTTCAACATAACAAATATATAAATATATATATATAATTTCAATAATCATAACTATTTCCGATAATCTTTAAACATAACATTCAATCTTCTAAAAATTAGAAATATAATATCCAACAAAAGATATAAAGCATAACATTCAATCTTTTATCACTTTCTGCTCTCTTTTGACCACGTTTGGCCATTTTATATTTAAGAGTTTTGAATCCCTGTGGGTATGCCCAAAAAAAAAAAAAAAAAAAAAAAAAAGAGAACTTAATCAATAGTTGGAGTAGAAAAATAGTTAAAGCCGACGCCTCGTGCCTCGAAAAAAAGACCTCGCCTCAGCTCCTAAGCTGCGCCTTGAGTATTGCGCCTCATCTCGACCTGTTTGAAGCGCAAGGCTGCGTCTCATTGCGCCTTGCGCTTATTTCTTGTGAATCTAAAAGAAAACACATATCCAAAAAAAAAAAAAAGGACCAATTCCAATCTTAGCCTTTATTGTGTAATCTAAAAGAAAATGCAAACAAAAAATTACAAAAAAAAAAAAAAAAGGCCAAATCCAATCTCAAACGGTGAAACCTGATATGTTGTAGATGAGGTTCTTCAGCGAATAGCCCCATCCATCACCATCTAACCTGACAATAACCAAAACCAATGCATGAGATAACTTAAAACTTAAAATCCCTAACCATCAAATTCAAGGAGGACAATTAAAAACTGGAGCCAAAATTTAAAAGAGAACGAAAAACAAGACAACAATGTTTCTACAATATGCAGGCAGACTTCAACTCATTATAACAAATTTTGTTCAGCAAACAAGTGTACTGGTCTCCATCTAATTTTATCCAAGAGTGAAATAAAATAAATTGAAAGCAAGTTTAGATTGTTCTTATGGTCAGTTCCTAATATGAATAAAGAAGCAATCAATACAAGATATTGTCTCTGTCATCCAAAAGAAAAGGAGAGATGAGATATTCATATAGCTTTAGAAAGCTCAAGTTGAAAAAAAAAAAAAACAATATATTAATGTCACATGACTTATCCAAGTGGAAGAACTTAAAAACATGTATGTGTACTTATTTACTTGGACAATTGCCGCCTCTACAGTTGAAAGATATGGACCTAGAAATGATGTTGGAGAAAGTGCAAAAATGCTATGGTGGTGGAGATTAAGGGAAGGCAAATGGAACTCCCCGTTTCCTGTAACTTTGGAATTGAGAGAAGTTACTTTGGAAGAACATTGACAGCTCTTCTATGAAGACTGGACCAAGTAATACATAATATACATTCTTGTGGTGGTCATAATTTAAGCTCTGCATGGAAAGCAATGAGAAAGAAGAGGCCTGCTGTAATATGGCGGAAAATGGTACTGAAAATCCCTAAAACCCCTAGAACTATTTACTGAATGATTAGATATTATAGAGAAGCTGACAACCAAAGACAAAACTCCAGAAATGGGGCTTATTAGGTGACAGCACCTGTCAGCTTTGAGAAATTAAGCAAAAACTACTCAACACTTAAATTCTAAATGAACTTTTCAGTACAGGTTTGAATTGTTTTGCTAGTACATGTGAATTAGCAGGATTCAAACTGCTTCAGCAGTAAAAGTTCAAATGAAATTCTCAAAAATGCTAAACATGACCCTCTATTACATAAAGCAAAAGGATTAAGTTTTGCAGCAAAGGTAGGGCCAAAAAATAAGGAATACTGGAAGATGCCAAATATGGCAAAGGGAGAAAGTACAAGATTAGGAGAGACTTCGCTCAAGATGGAGGATCCATAGAGGTATAAAAGCTTATTCTCATGTGTAAATCCTTAACGTGAATCTGTTGATGTTAATGGATGAAAAGCCTGCATACAAATTATATGTAATTGTACCCTATATAAAAAGGCATGCCCACTCAGTTTCTTTCTTCGTTTCATATAAAGATCTCACACTTATCCACAAAGAGGAAGAGGGGGAGGGGGAGGGGGAGGGGGAGGGGGAGGGAGAAGGGTATCACCTTAAACAATGGTGCAAAGTTAGTGCAAAGTTAGTGCAATGTCATAACTATAGAAAGGGCGAAGTTTCACGTCACAGAAAAATTTTATTAAAGAAGACAGGCAAACCCATTAAATTAGTCTCAATGGAACCAACTGTATTTAAAAGTAAGAATACAAGAAGATGATAATAGCTTTTCTAGGCTGAGAATTACATCATACCTTCTAGAAGATACTTCACACATAGATTGAGATTGAGATTGAGATTGAGAAGCAGCCATCCAACGACTGTAGCTACCGGTAGCAACCTCAGCACTTCCATCCAGGTTGGATAGGAATAGGTGATCGTCTACCATAACTATGATGGTTGCTGTATACCTATTCTGCAATTTACAAAGTTGACACCCTCAAATCAATAATGAGGAGTAAAAAAGTAATATATGAAACAAAAAGGGATTGAAACAAAGTATTTCATACCTTAATATCGTGGATCGCTCTTACCAATGCTTCCTTTAACATTTTAACGTACGAACCATCAAAATTATCACCCTTCAGCCTGTTGACAAATTAACAATGAAGTTACCTACACTTGTAATTCTTATAACAATTATGCAACCAAAGAAAAAAGTTGCTGCATTATATTCTAGACTTGTATATGAAAAATATGCTTTGCAATCAACTAGTATAGTGAGCATGTGCAAGTTAAATACAAGGTCATGTATTTACTTAAGAGCAAAGATACTACACATGTGACAATTAAAAAACAATACATCATACAAAAGACAATGTCAGTTCCTAAGTAGAGCATGAGTGTGCATATGCACACAAGCCACGCACCCGCTTCTTCCTATTATTCCTTCCAATGAGTAGATGTATCACATATTCATACTTCAGTCCATAAGATATATTACGTATACATAATTACGTGCCTTGATAATACATAATTACGTGCCTTGATGTCTCAAGAAAAAATAAAATTAATTACATGTGCGCATAAGGGGGAAAATAAAGTTCAATATTTCCAACAAACAAAATGGACTCACCAAAAAAATAACAAGAAAATTGAATACTTGAGTTCCAACAATTTCTACCATGGATATGCATGCAACCACAAACATGCACATAACACTCATGCACATGTCGTCATCTCAATTAATAATTCATATGGACAAAATGAAAGATTAAAAAATGCACAAATACATTTGACATATTGGAGGTGCAAATTCGAGATTACATTTTCAACCTATTCATACATGCATAGAACATGAGATATGAAAGATTAACAAGTAGAAAAAGCACAAATACAAGTAATATTTACAAGAAACAACTTTGAACACCGATTGTCAATCAATCCACATATCATAATATGATATGTCATCCAATTTTTAAAATAAAGCACACTATACATCATCCAATTTTCAAAATAAAGCATACTCATCTATAACATGACTCGCTCAAATTATCCGCTCATCTCAAAAGTTAAGAATAAGTAAATAGTATAGAATGCAATACCTATCAAATAGAAAATACGTGTGTAGGAAGAAGTATTCCTCAATATACTTCCATGCCGTCTCACTTGCTTCATTGCTATAATAGCCATCAAAAATAGCAACAATACCCAATGTAGCTTCTTTCTGGAGACCTGCAACAATAGTCAAACTTATTTATACCATGTTTACAACATAAAACAATTCCAATAAACTAAACTAAAAATCATCCAACTTTCATATAAGCAAGCCTTCTCCATTTTATTTTCATTATACAAGCTAAAACTACATTACAATAACCTCTTCTTCTTTTTTTCTTCTCTTTATTTTCGTTACTAAAGCGCAGTTGCTAAATCAAGAATCGTATCGTTAATCAAAATCCAGATTTTGTGAATCGAATCGAATCGAATCGAATCAAGAATCATTAAGATTCAATACAAATTACAACACAAAGATATTAAACAATCATATATGTGAATAAAAATGAAATAAATTTATTTTGACACGTGTCATAAAATAGTTCTTATATAAGAACAAGATTACACCATCCATTTGGGAAGACATTGCCTTCATAGCAAGGTTTCGAAAAGCAATTGCGGGCGTCTTAAACGGTTGCAAAAATTATTGGTTATTTTCATATTACACATAAGCACGTGTCTAAATGTATTATGACTACACAAAAATTATTGAGGAAAAAATGTTAATTACATGGTAGGTCTGATTCAATCCTATTAAAATCACTATGATCACCAAAACAACAACAAAACATTTATAGTTATTGGTTATTTTCATATTAAACATAAACACGTGTATTTTTTTCACTACAAAAATCAAAAAGGTAAAAAATAGTTGGAATCTGTCACACACAATGGTTTCAATAATTGCATAAATCGTAAAAAGTAAATCAAATCATGAATTGATTGTGAACAGTGAAATCTATCATAGATTCTACTCCAAAATATATTCACCAATAGATTTGCATCGATATATGCATGAATCGTAAATTGATTTGCAAATTGTGATATTATAATAACAAAGTGGTCAAGTACACACTATTTTACTCGAATAGGGATATGAATCGTTTAGTATTTTTCTAATTGATTTGCAAATATTCTGAGCTATCTCGAAAGTTCAGATTATAAATTCCATTTGTTTGTTGACAAATTTAAACAAAACAGAACAGATGCTTAGATATAAACCAATCTAAATTAGAACTTGATTCCAACAAATTTATGCCCTCTCCTTTCCAACATATAAACTACACAAACAAAATTGAGAAATTTCAGCAACAAAAACAAGATCAAAAACAAAATTCAAAAAAAAAAAATTCAAAAAATCAGAGTTGAATTTGGAGAGACTTACGGCGAAGAGGAAACCTAATATCAACGTCGCAAAAGAAGTGATTGTGAGTGAAATCTCGCCCAAGAGCATCGAGAATGGCCTCTGAGCAATACACCGTAGTTGAGTCAGTCAAACGTCCCCATGAGAGTGAGTGACCCCAACGAGGACATTCTGGAGAACGAATCACCGCCATTGCACCGCCTTCGCGGTAAACCTTTCGGCAAGCCTCGGTCTCTGCGGCCGATCTTGGTAGTGAACAGACACAAAAGACTAACACCACAACAGAAATACAGAACAATCTCATCGTCGAGTCCATCTTCATCGTTTTCTTGGTGAATGATATCACTGATTGCACCTCCAAACCCTAGATATATAGTAGTAGTAGTAGTAGTAAGAAGAAGAAGAAGAAGAAGATGATGAGAGCGAGAGAGAGTTTCAGTTTGTTGGAATTTGGGAAACGGCAGTGATTGGGGCCCCGAATTTAGGGTGCCCCGAATGCCCAAAAAAAAAAAAAAAAACAAGACACAAGCAAAAAAAAAAAAAAAAAAAAATCAAGGAAAAATGTTCAAAACGATGTCGTTTTAGACATTAGGGGGAGCAGAATTAGGGGCACAAATTCTTTGGGAAACGTAGTTGGCGCGAATCTCTGTATCTCTAGGACTAGTCCGTCATGCGGGACAGACTGGAGTAAAATTTGGAAAATATCAATTCAGTTGTATTTTTAAAAATCTACTATTATAAATTAGTAATGAATTTTATAAATATTAATCAGCGTTTAGTTTGAGTTTTTTAAATTAAATTTTTTAAAAATTGAATTTTTTTATTTTTTTATTTTTAATGAATACTTTTAAAATTTTAAACATTTTTTTACTTTTTTTAGATGTATCTTAGTTAGATATATTTAAAAAGTAAAAAAAATTATAAAAAAATATTTTAAAAAATTAATAAATACATAAAAATATTTAAAAAATATACTGAATTCTCGTATTGTTTTATATTTTTGGTACTTAGTGAATTTTTAAAAGATTTTTTTCACAAATTTTTTATTTTTAAATATATTTATGTTAGGTATGTCTAAAAGTTAAAAAAAATACTTAAAATATTAAAAAAATTTCAGTAAAAACATGGAAAAAAAGAAAGTAGAATTTTCTGAAAAGTGTTTTTGGAAAACTCTAATCAATAAAAGATTTTTTTTTTTTTTTTGGTTTGGTTTTGAATTTTTAAAAAGAAAATTTACATATAAAACTCAATAATTTTCTTATAGGCCAAATAATTTCATTGATTTTGAAAAAGTAGATAATATATTATTTAAAAATTAAATTTACGGTTATACCCTTAATTTTATATGGTTCCTTCACTTTTTTTCTTTTGTGCTACAAAGGTAAGGTACATAATTTATGAAATTAAGTTTCGAATGAATTTTTGTATGATAATATTTTTTATTTGGAAAATATTTCAAAAGGAGTACAAAAATAATTTAAAATATAAGATTTTTCAAATATTCTAAAATGATGTAAGATTCTTCAAATATTTGAAAAATAGTACAAAAACAGCTTAATTAGCTTTGGACAAATTCATAATTTTAAACTGTAACACTCAAACATAACACTCCAAAAAAATCTTAATGTATTTTTTCCAAACATGACACTCTAATATAACACTCTAAAAAAGCTCCTTAACGTAACACTCTTATGTAACCAAAAAAAAATAAAAAATTACTAGTGTATTTTTCTTAAACGTAGCACTCAAAAAAAATGATGTAAAATTCTTCAAACCATTCCAAAAGGATGATAGATTCTTCAAACCATTCCAAAAGGAGTACAAAAATTCCTTAGTAAGTTTTTGACAAATGTATAATTTCAAACTGTGAGTGTTACGTTTGAAAAAAAGTATACAAAGAAGTTTTTAGTGTTTTTGTGTGTGTTACATTAGAGTATGGTACATTGTAGTGTTACGTTTGGGATTATATTAATTGGAGTGTTACATTTGGAAAAAAATACACTAAAAATTCTTTCTTTCTTTTTTTTTTTGTACTACATTTGGAAAAATTATACTAAAGATTTTTTTTAGGATTACATTGTTATTTTTGTGAAAAGTACACTAAGAAAATTTTTAATGTGTTATATTAAAGTGTTACGTTACTTGAGTATTACGTGTTTGTTTGTAATGTGAGATTTGTTCAAGAATGATGAAAAATCCAAAACTTTAATAGTGCGGATTGCCCAAATGTATAATTTTACGTTTGGATAAACCCATTTTTATCACTGAAAAATTAAACCCAAAAATATAAGTGACTATCCTTTTGGGTAATTTCCATTTTAATGGGATTTTTTGGTTCATAAGACAAAAGGGATGACTAAAGGGAAATTATATTTCCACACACTTACTTACCTTAGTGCACATCATTTCTTAGTGCACACACTTAGTAATTTAATTATTAATTATTGTTCGAGTGATTCTACTTACACCACTATTTTACCTCTTTACACCCTTTATATGAGTTTTTTTTTTTTCCTTCCTAATTTTATCTATATGTGAAATTACCTTTAAAGACAAAATACTAAAATTAAACATATTTTGTTATCTCCTTACACCCCTTGGTCTTCAATCTCTACTCCTCTTTTCCTTTCTTAAATTTTCTTTTCTCTTACACATCTTTTTTCAAAAAGTGAGAATCATAGTATTTTGATCATTAAGGAAAGTAATTGATGAAGAAACGGTGGTGAAGAATTATCAAAAAAGTGAAAATAGTGAGTTTTTTTATTTATTTGGTAAGTTTTTTGTTTCGTTTTTTTTTTTACTGGTGTTCGACTTTTGTTCAATGGTTTGAAATCGAACAAAATAAAATAGTCCGACATCATATTGCCGAACAAAAAATATAAGTCTGATAACCAACTACCGAATAAAAGATACATTTTCGGTAACCCCAAATTGAATTTTTTTTAATTTATTCAGCTTCTCATTAGCATGCATTTGTAGTTTCATTTTTTTATATTTTTTTGCCTAGAAGGATTATACTTGTACTTATTGCAACATTGCAAGTAATGCAATATTAGTGGACTCTAGTCATGAATCATTGCAAACGAGGTTTGTTAAATTTTTTTTATGAATACGATTTTTTTTTTAAATTTGTATTGAGTTTTATTAATAATTTGACGTAAATGTATTTATTATCTTTAGATTTTTAGTAATCGTGAAGCATTAATTAAATGGGCTTATAACATTGGGAAGAAGACTGAATTTGTCATTATTATAAGATGTCAGATGCAGGAGGCAATGGCGGAAAACCAAGATTTATACTTGTTTATAAAAGAAATGGTTACTATAGAGACAACAGGAAGATCAAGGGGGAATGATTGAGATTGACAAGTTCTAAAAAATGTGGATGTCTATTTCTATTAAAGGAGAAAAATTACCTACAAATTACCAAAACGAATTGTGATAACATGTTTGATTGATGGATGCAGACAATGACAGATTTTATGGATACTTTATGGATATTCATACACTTGATGTTTTCATGAATAATTTTATGAATACTTTTTATGTATGATTTTATAGATGTGTATTTGATTTATGAATTTTTTTATAAATGCTTGAAGGAAAAAGTAATCTTTCAATGTACAGTGACGGGGGCCTAAATAACTCTATTGTAGTTTGGCAACATAACACTAGTGTAATTCAATTTGTATAACAATGTATCACTGAATATGCACTTCACAAGTGACTCAAATTAATTTCTTATTATCATCTAATTGGACGGCAGCAAAATGTTGGGAAAAAAAATATTGTCCGGTAATATGGCACTAAAGTAATTCAAATTAATTAGCATTATATTACCGAACAGGCTGACCACAAATTAAAAAATCATTGTTTGAAAGAAAGTGTCTCTGTAAATGTATAGCAAAAAAATGCTGGAAAGATACATTTTTTCTGGCAACATAACACTAGAATAATGTAAATTGTTTAGCACCATGTTACCAAAATTAGTGGTGTAAAGAGATGAAATAGTTAATTTAGGATTAATTTTGGTAATATATTGGGGGATGTAATGAGAATTACTTTTTTTTTAGTGGTGTAATGAGATGGAGGGTATAAAGAGATTAAATAGTGGTGTAAATAAAATCACCCTTAAGAATATTGGATAAATTATTAATAGATCTTACTAATTAAATTTAATTCCGATCAAGTCCTGTTGATAATAAGTCCCAGAAAAATCGTCACTAAAAATAATTTTTTGTGATGATTTTTCGCATGTCTCTAAAAACTGACAATTAGCAATTTTTTTCTTTTGTCGCAGTTTTTATAAATTGTCACAAACATTTACAATTCGTGATTTTTTTTGTGACAAATTTTTTAAACCATTGTTGAAAGTTGAAAATTAAAGACCTTTTTTGTGACGATTTTTTTAAACTGTTACTAAAACTTATAATTAGTGACATTTTTTGTAACAATTTTTTTTAACTTTTGTAGAAAATTAACAATTACTAACGTTTTTTAATAGTGTTCGATGAAAAACGTAATTAATTATCATAGGACCTACTAGACAATAAGTCTACCTATTAGGACATCCACGTAATTAAGTCCCCCTTAAATATTGTCAAAAAGCATCTATCTGGTTTTAGACAGTGCGCAACCGTTAATTCCGTTCACTATATACATAAAATGATTGTAATACCCACAAATCCTAAGAGTTTTTTTTTCATTTTTTTGTTATCTTCTTTTTTTGTCTCCTATCTCATACACATAATTTTTAATATTAATTCAATTAAATCACAATTAATAATAAAATTTTAATTATATATTGTAATTCTTAACTTTTTAATTTAATTATATTTTAGAGCACATTTATTATAAATCCTTAATTATTTATTGTAATTCATAACATCTTAATATAATTTTAATTTAATTATGTGGGGGCATAATTTTTGAATGACAACACGTGGCCGAGGTGACACCGAAGTGTCAGCCGAGGTGTCACGTGTCTTGGTCATGATGTTGAGGTAATTTCGGTAAGGCCGAGGTTATCTGCGAAGATATCGGAATCCGGGATAAGCGGATAAGGGACAAGAGTCCTAGATTGGGAGAAGACTTTAGTTTGGGTAAAGACAAGACTCTTAGAGAGTTTATCCTAATCCTACTGAGAATCCAAGATTAACAATAATCCTAAGTCCATTGAAGGTAGGCTTCTATTGGGATTGGGACAGTGTTGGCTATAAAAGGGAAGCACCCCCATGGGTCTAAGGTATGTCTTTTATGTTTTGTCTAGTGAGTTAAGCACTATTGGTTATTTTTTAGAGATATTTTACTGACTTGATCGTCAGAGTGCCCTCGGGTGGACGAACCACCGCGGGATTCTTATCTTTCTGTGACAGGTTGTTCGGGCTTAATCTATTCTGCCAGTACTCTCTAACTGATTACTGAGTTGGCAGTGTGGTCAGAAATTGACACACACAAATTATATTTTAGATCAATCCTAAATTATTATTTATTTTAAAATAATAAAATATTAAAACTAAAAATATAAAAATTAGATTTTGACTAAGATTTTACATAGTTTAGAATTTTAGTTTCTTATTCTCTTAGGTTTCCTAATTTGTGTTGATTCAAGTTTTCTAGTTTATTTTAGAATTAGTTTTCCTACAAGTATTAGGTTTAGTTTATTATAAATAACTATATTAGCTTCATGGCAAAGACAATTTTTATTCATTCAATCAATAATATTAAGATATTTTCTCTTTTATGCAGATTCAAAATTCTATTTTTCTCGTGGATTAAAGAATCTCTTTCATCTATTAGAACGATATCTAGTCCCCGTGCATTCTACAGTATCAAATAGATATGGCCTCTCTACTTGCAAAGGTTACTTTTACGGCGCTTCTGATCTTAAGGGTCCTTACTAAACCAAGGCCATGGAAATTACATCACCAGATGCTCATTGAAAGGGTGCGTTTATTTATTTATTTTAATTTTTTTACACCACAATCGTACCTCATAATTTAAAATTTGTTAAAAGCCAAATATTTTGGATGTGTTTTCTATATAAAAATTCTATTTGTTAATAATTTTCTGATCTGATTGAATAAACTTGGACTGACCAGATATTAATTATATGAGAGAATATGTATTAATTGTTTGATTATAAATAAGGCATAACAAATTAGTCTGTATTGTCTAAATCAGTCTATTTGCTCTTGTTTTTGGTTTTTAATTTTCCATTTTACAAATATTTTTACTTTTTAAGTACATCTAACTTAGGCGAATCTAAAAATAAAACAAAACTAAAATATGAAGAATTTTTTTTTACGAAAAACATAAAAACACAAATAACAAAACAACTCAATAACTGTATTTGAGTTTTAAAACAAAATAAGATAAATGGAATTAACTGTACACACTGAGAAACTTGGGCATGTTTGATATTGTTTCTGTTTTTGGCTTTAGTTTTTTTGTATTTTAGAAATAAAATAATTAAAAATTTTATAACGCATTATTTTTAGGGAGACTTATTTATAAGTTCTTTTTCAGAACCTTATGTTAGGGTAAGTCCTGTGTAATTTCTTATAGAGTCTCAAGTCCTATTTTCATAAGAATGTATTCCATAAGATCCTAATATTTTTACCCTCATTTTTATATCTTCCCTCTCGCGTGTCGAAGCTTGAATCGGAGGTTGGGAGGTTAAGGCAGAAGCTTTATGAGAAGGATCGATTGATACTGGAGCTCGAACGGAAGGACTCGCACCTCGAACAGGTTCGCATCAATAGTTCTGAAACTTCCGAACTTTGACTGTTAGATCTTTGTTTGTATTCATCATCGTTTTTTTGGGTGGTTCATCATCGTTTTTGGGGGGGGGGGGGGCTCCAAATCTGACTGGAGTCACAGATAATGCTGACTTTAAGCTACAAGCCTCATCAGGAATCTGAAATCTCATCGAAGTGGCTGTCTGGTGCAAAGCCCCAAAGTACCAAAAATGAGAAGCACTTTAATGCCATCCACAAAAAAGAGCAGTGATTTCAATTAAATCTTTTATTTATTTATTTATTTTTTTTTTTTGTAGAAAATGAATGAGAATTTTTAAAAGTCCTACCAAAAAAAGAAAAACTGCCTAAAAATCTTTTTTTTTTCAATTAAAATTTTTTTTTTTTGTGGCCTTCTCTAATTTTCATTTATTTTAAAATTTTCAACTTACAAATTAAAAGTCACTAAATTAAATATTAAAAAAAATCCTGCATACAAAAAAAAAAAAACCCAACTAAAAAAAAGATTTTGTCACTAAATTCGTTTTCTTTTTTGGTTTTTGATAAGTATTTTTCACATCTCTATCGCTAATCAATTTTGTCCTTTATTTTGGGTAATTCACGTGCCCATTTTCAAATGTCCACCACTATAATTTTGTCCTTTATCACAGACTGTGAAAAAGGTCTCTCCCTCTCTCTCTAATGCACACATGATTTGACGATATTCTTCACATATATTACTAATAATTTTTTAAATTTTACAAGTAATAATACAAAATAAAAATATATTAAGATTATATATCTATTTCAAAACAAACGGATTAAAAAAATAAAAACTTATTAAGTTTGCGAAACGTAACGTGACACATTACGTTACGTTTATGTAAATGTCACATTACGTTTATATAGGTGTCACGTTACGTTACGTTTATGTAGGTGTCACGTTACGTTCATATTGGTGTCACGTTACGTTACGTTTATATAGGTGTCACGTTACGTTACGTTACGTTTATGTAGATATGTCCCGTTACGTTTGCATAGGTGTCATGTTACGTTACGTTTATGTAGATATGTCACGTTACGTTTATATAGGTGTCACGTTACGTTTATGTAGGTGTCACGTTACGTTACGTTTATGTAGATGTCACGTTACGTTTATGTAGATGTCACGTTACGTATAGGTGTCACGTTACGTTTATGTAGGTGTCACGTTACGTTACGTTTATATCAATTTCCCTATATATGGTTTTATTATTAATTATGATATTAACAACTAATATTGAGGGTAAATATGTCAAGAAACTTCTCATAGGACTTATGGGAACATAAGTTTTTTTGTGGGACCAAATGTAGCACAAGTCTCCCTAATAGGACTTCTAAATAATTTTCCCTTATTTTTATATTTTTTGTGTGAAGATTATTTTGTCTTTTACTGTTCTTTAAAAAGTAAGTTGTGTCCAAAAAAATTTCTAAAAAAATTGGTCAAACATATTTTTTATTAGAAATTGATAGAGAAGCCCACTTCCTAGAGTCAGTGATGTGTAAAAGATATAATTAACCCATGATTATAGAAAATAAATGCAAAGGACAAGGACAAGGCCCAGCTTCTTACATTATAGACAACGATAGGGAACGAGATTTGAGCACAAAAACATGGTGTCTACATGATTGGTTCATTTCCATACAAGCACCAAGTACATTTCTTTGGTTGAAGTTTTTCTTTGTGAGTGATAAAAATACACAAACATATGAATAATGTTAGGGACATTGACAAATATAAGCTAAATATACAAACTATAAGGTACAAAACTTAGATGTAGTTTCGTATTTTAACGTTGCAAACATTATTTCCAAGATACAATTATGTTTAAACATACCAAATACACGTAGAACTATGTTTGTATCCACAATTTGTATTAATAAATTTGGAATACATTTGAAAGAAAGATATCATTGTACAACATAATAATTTCCTTCTGTTTCTTTGTAAAATGGGAGTACTTATTTATCAGCTTGTAAAACGGGAGTACTACTGTCACGACCCAAACCTGCCCCTATGGGTTTAGCACCGTAACAGGCCAGTAATCCGAGATTACCGAAGGCCTGCTTACCAGTAATACAGTAATACAGAGTACAGGGGCTTGGCGGAAGCCAATACAGTAAATAAACAATGTCTAATGAGCTGTGACAGTCTGTATGCCAAAAAGATTTTTCATACATTTATACAGAACAGTACGAAACAGTATGTGTATAATACATAACCAGTCAAAACAGGGACTTTATCCCTGATAAATAGTAGAGTGCAAAACGTTCAGCCTATACAGTATTACAAAAACAGTACAAAGACAGACGGGGAAATAAAAACACCCCTAAGCCATAACTTGGCAGGCTCAGAACCTCGCAGTGAGGCACAGTGGTTGGCTTGACAAAACTGGAGTCTACCCCGACGCTCCTAGCTGCGGTCTGGTGCCTGTACACCTACATATATATATGAGCAGTGAGCTAAAGCCCAGTGAATAACATAAAGCGTAAAGGGGTTTAGAATGAATGTCCTTACAGTAATGAAAACAGTTCATTAAATCAGTACTTTAGTCCTTCAGTCTTTCAGTCAATCAGTCATATGTGGTACATCCATTAGCATAATAGTACAGTAAGCAGTAGGTCTTAAAGACCGAACAGTAATGATGGCCATCAGTCAGTGAACAGTAGTGGTTCCACGAGGGAACCGACAGAGATCTCTGTAACAGTAACAGTAAACAATAGGTGCTACGGATGCCACAGTACAGTTCAGAATGTAGGACATACATTCATTCGGTAAACAATATCAGTTCAGTAAACAGTTCAGTTCAGTAGTCAGAAGATAATCATTTTGAACATATCTTTACACAATTGTTACTCACAGAGTTCTGGGCTACAGTAAGCTAGAGCGTATTCTCGGAAGCCAACCCTACACAGTTACAGATTGAACACACACTAAGCTATACAGTTGGGAAGGATAATAACTTAATCCCTAATTTGCCTCGGTGTGTTCTACATCTATATCCTCATTAAGATGCCTTAAATATGCCCTAGGAATGCCTAGGATAGAAAGAGGATGCAAAGATGCACTTAGAAAACATTTTCAGAATTTTCAATGAAACAAGGTCCCGCTCGAGCGTAGGTTAATCCGCTCGAGCGTTTATGCAGACAAAGGTTCCCGCTCGAGCGTAACTTACCCTGTTCGAGCGGTCTGCAAAACAGTCAAAAGTACTGGATAGGTGAAAATCATGCTCGATAGGGCGCTCGATAGCCGCTCGAGCGTAAGACACAAGGTGTCACGACCCGCTCCCCGTACCCAAGGGTTAAGCATCGTGATGGCCAGTAACTGAAGTTACCTCCGGCCAAAACTTAAACAAATCAATAAACGCAAGTGGAAGTAATATTTAAATAAGGGTACCAAAATAATCATCGGAACTTCTATTTTTATTACAAAATTATATTGACCAAGAAGGCCGATAGTTACATAGAAAAATATCAATAAAAGTGTTGTGGGTGTCTATTTCGCAACCCCGCGTCTAAGACTTTTCAAAAGCTATTTCTGAATTGCACCGTTCCTGAAAATTGGTAAACAACTATAAGCACATGGTAGAGTGAGAAATATTATACCAAGAGTATAAGGGACACGAAATAACCATGGATCGTTAGTTAGGCCAAAATATTTAAGATAATTTAGTCAGAACAAATAATCTTTTAAGTAGCAAAACTAAGATTATGTAAATAAATAGCCATAATCATGGTAATTTGATAAACAAATCATTTAACTAGCGGAAACTGAAATACAGATATTATGTAAGTAAATGACCATAACCACGGTACTGAACAGAACAGAACAGAGGTCATAGGAGTGACAGCCAGAACAGAGGTACGGATTCAAGAGGTGGCTCGTACGGATTCTAGAGGTGGCTCCCACAATAGTGTAGCACTTAGTTCCGCACAGCACTTTGGTCCGCACAAAACAGAGGTACGAATTCAAGAGGTGGCTCGTACGGATTCTAGAGGTGGCTTCCACAATAGTGTAGCACTTAGCTCCGCACAGCACTTTGGTCCGCACAAAACAGAGGTCAATGGATCCATGACAGACAGAGGACCACAAAGTGGTCAAACAGAGGCCAATGGTTATTTAAGTCCCCCAAGGCGTAGGACTCCCGTGGTGGTACTTACAAAACATAATTGTATATAAGGTCATAACCAAATATTCTTTAAAAGTAAAACAAACATATCCATGGGTTTCCTTTTAAGAAAATATGGTTCAGAAGATAAATCACGTAATTGAAACCTTTATAAAACATAACTTTTATTAAAAACATAACTTGTATAAAACAGATTTTGGTAAGTCAAAACATACGTAAAATACATTTTGGTGACTCAAGGTATAATATAACTCACCTTAACTTTAATACCTCACCCTTTCCTTTAACTGTTAAAGACCCTTTCACCTTCCATTACTCTTTCCTTCTTCCTCTCTTCTTTTCTTTTCTTTCCTTTCTTCTTTTCTTTTCCTTCCTCTCTTTTTGCAGTGAACTTGATCTCCTCCCATTTATAAGGAGGCAAGCCCGGTAATTACATACCACGTGTCCACGAAAATATCCTGAAGATTTGGATTGAAATCATTTAGATTTATGCTTATCTTACCAACTTCTAATAATTATATTTTCACCCTAATTCTTTAAATAATTATATTTCCTAATTAAATTACACTTTATCATATACTAACATAAAATTAATTATTTATTTTAATACCACACCCATTATTATTATTATTTATATTATCTATATTATTATTATTTATATTTTAACCCTTAAACTTTTAATAATTATATTATTTTATAAAATTAAGCATAATAATATATAATAAATTATATATTTTCTTAACTGAGATTAAATAATATTAGTATAAATTCTACAGAATAATTAAAAATTTGGGTTGTTACACAAGGTCCCGCTCGAGCGCCAATTACCCCGCTCGAGCGGATTGTAAAATAGTGCAAAGTACTGGGAGCACGAATTTCCCGCTCGAGCGCCGTTCTACCCGCTCGAGCGGAAGACCAAAATCTGGAAAATCCAGATTCGAGCTCCAAGTTCAAAATCAAACTCAAATGCATCAAAATCAATTCCTTTGGGCCCATTTCTTGGAAAACACTTATAGATACATAGAATACCATGGTTCAAGGCTCAATTTGTAAAATCAAGGCCCAAGGGAAGATCAATTAAAACCAAATTTCAAGCCCATTTATCATGAACATGATTTCAAATGAACATGCATGAACTTAAATCAATTCAAAGCTTCAATACTAGCTCAAATGAGCCAATTCTTTTCAAAATAAGATGAAATCATGGACTATTCTCAAAACATGGACATGCATGTGGCAAGTTTATGAAGAACAAGCTCAAAATGCAAGAGCATGCCATGCATGCAAAGATTAAGCTTCTAATGCAACAATTTAAACCAATTCTAGGCTTAATTCTTCAAATTAGCATGAAACATGCAAGAACAAACTTGAATACAAAATTAGAAGGATAAATTCCTCACCTAGGTTCTCAAATACAAGTCTAGAAGCTCAATTGATCACAAACTCCTCCAATCTTCTCAATTTTCAAGCAATACAAGGTGAAGCAAATTGAAATCACTCTTTGCCTCTCACTCTCTCTCTCTCTAGTCGGCAATTACAAGGAAAATGGTTGATGGAGTTGTGTTGTTTCTAATGTAAGGCTCAAAGATGGCCCAAATAGTGGGCCACTAAGTGTGGCAAAATGGTAATTAAGCTAACTCTTGAAATTTATCAATATTTTAGTCTAATTTAATCATACCAAATCACTTTTTAAATAAATATACCATAAAATCACATAAATTCTCATGATCCTAAATCATCAATCAATTTCTGATTCGGCCGCCGATAAGACCTTCAATTTGCAGTTTAACATAAAAACTGAACAGATAATTAAACAGTCAAACAGATAAACATGCAATTAAACAGATACAGTCAATCGATTTAGTTTCAGATTTCAGTCAGTCAGTTCGGTAATTCAGTCAGTTCAATTACTTTTCATATTCGGGCTCAGTTTAGCAGTAATCGGTAATCAATCAGTCATTAATCGATAAACAGTGTGAGGGTTGTTACAGTCTCCCCCCCTTATAAAGAGTTTAGTCCTCTAAACTCGAGTTACCTTCATTCTGGAAGAAAACAGGATCCAGTGGAAACAAATCAGGATATCTCTTAGCCATGTCATCTTCCCTTTTCCAAGTGGCATACACGCCACCATGGTTTTGCCAGTCGACTTTCACTAACGGAATCTCTTTGTTTCTCAGTTTCTTGATCCGTCTGTTCACTGTCACGACCTCAGTCCGCCCCTAGTAGAATGGTGCCGTGATGGCCAGTAATTCGAGATTACCGAAGGCCACTTACAAGAATTCACACACGAATCAGAGTATACAGATGGGGCTAACAAGTGCGGAAGCAATAAATTGAAAGCTAAGTAGTCCATAAGAGCAGTGCATAAGTTAAATGAAATGTCATACATCATTATATAGCTTTAATACAACAGAATGAAGTACAAAAATACATCTTGACCAAAAGGTTTCTCAACCATCAAATACAAAACACAATGAAATATAACTAAGAAGCATGATCTTCAAGATGCTGCAAAAGCGCAAAATCCAAAACAAGAGACAAGTACATCTAGGCGTCACCGCCGTCCTGCTCGTCACCTACATATATATAGAGAGGGGTGAGCTTGGATACTCAGTGAATGATATAAATAATAAAAGGGTTTGCATGACTGATATTCAAGATCTTTAACAACAATACATAACATATCTAGTACGAAATCAAGGGATGGACCAAGTCCATCTAGCAAATCTCTTAAAGCTTTAGGGGATGCTTACTAGCATCAATATAGTACAAGGGATGACATTCCGGACAAACAAACCCACGCGGTAAAACCGTCGGTGGCAAGGCAAGACAAGACAAGGGAGATATCTCAAATCAATGGTGTCGTTGCATTATAGTCCCCGGACACTAAGGACTTGTGCTACAAATGCTTATAGTCCCCTAGCACATACGGACTTCCAAAGGTTTGTGCTACAAATGCTTATAGTCCCCTAGCACATACGGACTCTCAAGATTGTGCTGCAAATGCTTAGAGTCCTCCAGCACGTAAGGACTTTCCAAGAATGTCATCAAAACAAGATATAATGCTTGATACACAAAGTAGGAATAATCATTCATGCTTACAAACACTTTTCAAAACAAAGCAAAGCAAAGCTTATCAAAACATTATAACATAACTTTATTAGAAATACCACTCACTTAGTTCTTCAAACGTCAGGGTCAAGGCAAGTCCAAGTCCTACAAACACATGGCAGAAATTTGTTGAATGCACTTTCAAACAAGTTTCACATGCATACAGATGATCTCGGCATTCTACAAAAGCTAAGTCAAATCAAAATAAAACACTGTTTCCCATCTCGGGAAAACATGCTGGGCACCTACCAGGTCTTGGCCGAGGTCCCACACCTCCTCGCCAAGGTGTGGTCCCGAGGGCCACATTCGAGGATATGAAGTCGGGAAAAATCTGGGTTTCCCTTTGTTGAAGAACATGAACATGAAAAATATGAATGTCCAATCACAACTTGTTATTTCAAAATCTGGGATTTTCATGTTATGAGTTCGAAAACATGGACCTGGGTACCCATACTTGAGGATCTCACGAAAACAAACACAAAAACATGGAACTTGCTACAAACTTTCGGATCAAACAAGACTTTTATTCAAGAACACATGAATAACACTTTCTCTTACTAAAAACAAGCTTTAAATCAATGCATGGCATGCAGAATGGGTTCGATCATGCAATGCAGCTAGATGATCAATAAGAACAACAAGATTAGATTAAGATTCTAACCTCAAAACTCGAATCTAACGGTTTGAACTCTAAGGATCAAGCTTGCAATCTACTCTCTCACTCTAAAACTCCTCCTTCTTCTTCTAGAGCTTCTCTCTCTTCAAGAACAAAGATATGATACCAAATGATACATTTCTAGGCTTGCCGGCTGACTTAATACTCAGCTTGGACACGTGGCAACAGTTGGTTGGGCCTACTAAAAAAGGTGACTGATTGAAAAGACAAGACTATGACAAAGTGTGTTCAACAAGCTAGGCGGCAAGGGAACTCCGGCGAGTAATGACATCGGCTAATAACAAGGCTTCGGCAAGCAAAGGAACAATGACCTCGGCCAGAAAGGATAACACTTGGCCAAGCTGTGCCACACCTCGGCCTAGATGTGCCACACCTCGGTCTAGGTCGTACCAGTCTAGGAGCAAGATCACTTGGGTTCAAGGGTAACATCTCGGCCTAGATAATACACATCTCGGCCAACATGTTAGGGCAGGAGTGGAGGCCAACCAGAAAAAGAGTTCCAAGGTAGTTCTAGGCTTAGGGTGACCTCGGCTTGGATTAGTCTAGGCTAACCACACGTCAACAAGGGACAAGGCATGCAAATAACACTTAAGCAAAACAAGGACAAGATTTGAAATGCAAGCTTAACAGAGCAAAATCGTATAAAATGCATATGAGTATGGTTAGGACAGTGTGAGGGTTATTACATCCTACCCCCCTTAAAGAAGTTTGGTCCCCAAACTTGAGTTACCTTGATTCGAGAATAACCCCGGATATCGGACTTTCATCTCTTCTTCCGTTTCCCATGTAGCATCCTTGCCGTAATGCTCTTTCCATTCAATTTTCATCATCGGTATTGCCTTATTTCTTAATTGTCTTACTTGCCTATCGATAACACATATCGGCTTCTCTTCATAGCCTAAATCTTCATCAACCACAATCCCAAAATGATCAATCACGTGCAGTGGATTCCGAATATACTTCCTCAACATTGAAATATGAAACACATTGTGGACTTGACTTAATCCCGGCGGCAAAGCAAGTCTGTAGGCGACCGGGTTAACCTTCTCAAGGATTTCAAACGGCCCAATGTAACGAGGTGCTAACTTACCTTTCTTCCCAAATCTGAAAACTCCTTTCATTGGCGAAACTTTCAGGAATACATGATCTCCAACCTCAAACTCTAACTCCTATCTTCTCTGGTCGGCGTAACTCTTTTGTCGACTCTGAGCAGTCCTGATTCTCTGCCAAATAAGCTTGATCTTTTCAGTTGTCCTTTGAACTAGATCGGGGCCGATCAAAGCTTTATCTCCTACCTCGGTCCAACATATCGGCAATCTGCACTTCCTTCCATACAAAGCTTCATACGGCGCCATGCCAATGCTAGCTTGATAACTGTTGTTGTAAGCGAATTCTACTAACGGCAAATGCACTTCCCAACTTCCCTTGAAGTCCAATACACATAGTCTAAGCATATCTTCAAGTGTCTGAATTGTCCTCTCTGTCTGGCCATCGGTCTGCGGATGAAAAGCTGTGCTAAACTTCAACTCGGTCCCCAGAGCCTTTTGTAAACTCTGCCAAAATCTAGAAACAAACTTTGGATCTCGGTCTGACACAATGGACATCGGCACACCATGAAGTCTAACAATCTCGTTCATATACAATACAGCAAGTCGATCAGCATTAAACGAAGTCTTAGTAGGTAAAAAGTGTGCTGACTTAGTTAGTCTGTCGATTATAACCCAAATCGAATCCATCCCTTTCTGTGTCTTCGGCAAACCAATCACAAAGTCCATGGAGATGTGTTCCCATTTCCACTCAGGAATCGGCAAAGGTTGAAGAAGTCCTGCTGGTCTCTGATGCTCTGTTTTCACTTGTTGACAATACAAGCACTGGGACACGAACTCGGCTATTTCTCTCTTCATGTCCCGCCACCAAAAGGTCTGCTTCACGTCTTGATACATCTTGGTGTTCCCTGGATGAACTGAAAATTTAGAACTATGGCCCTCATGCAAAATCTTCATTTTCAACTCTGGGACGTCGGCCACGCTCAGTCTTCCTTCAAACTTAAGCACTCCATTTTCAAAGGTGTAACCTGACCTCGGCTTAGTGATAATCTCGTCGGCCACTTTCTTCAGGAATTCGTCCTCCATTTGTCTTGCCTTTACTTCCCCAATAGTAGTCGGCTCTACCGAAATCATAGCTAGACATGCCAAACTTCCCACTGACTTCCTGCTCAATGCGTCGGCTACCGAGTTTGCTTTACCTGGATGATACTGAATCTGCATATCGTAATCCTTCAATAATTCAAGCCATCTTCTCTGCCTCAGATTTAGTTCCTTCTGAGTGAACAAGTACTTCAAACTCTTGTGATCTGTAAAAACTTGGCAAGAGGCTCCATACAAGTAATGACGCCAAATCTTCAAAGCGAACACCACGGCTGCAAGTTCTAAGTCATGGGTAGGATAGTTCTTTTCATGAGGTTTCAACTGACGAGATGCATATGCTATGACTTTACCCCCTTGCATTAATACACAACCCAAACCCTTATGTGAAGCATCACTGAAAATCTGAAATTCCTCATTACCTGATGGAAGTACAAGAACTGGTGCTGTAACTAACCTCGTCTTCAACTCTTGGAAGGCTGACTCTCTATCATCGGTCCATTCATATGCCGTTCCCTTCTTAGTTAGCTGTGTTAATGGTACTGCAATCCTGGAGAAGTCCTTCACGAACTTTCTATAATAACCTGCCAAGCCCAGAAAACTACGAACCTCGGATACGTTGGTCGGCGTCGGCCAATTCACAATAGCTTCAATCTTACTGGGATCAACTAAGATACCCTCTTCATTAATCACATGTCCTAGAAATGAAATGCTGAAGAGTCAAAACTCACACTTGCTCAACTTAGCGTACAATTTCCGGTCTCTCAAGATTTGCAGGGCAAGTCTCAAATGATTCTCATGCTCATTTGTACTATTGGAATAGATCAATATGTCGTCGATGAAAACAACTACGAACTCATCTAGATACGGCTTAAAGACCCTGTTCATCAAATCCATAAATGCTGCAGGCGCATTGGTCACTCCAAAAGGCAGTACCAAAAATTCATAGTGGCCATACCTTGTCCGAAAAGCAGTCTTCTCAATATCCTCGGCTTTAACTTTCAGCTGATGGTAGCCCGACCTAAGGTTAATCTTAGAAAAGACTCGTGCTCTTTGTAGTTGATCAAACAAATCATCAATCCTAGGCAATGGGTACTTGTTCTTAATGGTTACCTTATTAAGTTCTCTGTAATCAATGCAAAGACGGAGTGTGCCATCCTTTTTCTTAACAAATAAAACGGGTGCTCCCCATGGTGAAGTGCTTGGCCTAATGAATCCCTTATCCAACAATTCTTGCAATTGCAGTTTCAATTCCCTAAGTTCAGCTGGGGCCATTCTATAGGGTGTTTTGGAGATAGGTTGCGTTCCCGACACGGTGTCCACAGTAAACTCTATTTCTCTATCGACTAAGTGGCTAGGCAATTCATTTGGAAAGACGTCGGGGAATTCACTGACAACTGGGATGTCGGCTAAATTAACACTTCCATTCTGGTCGCTCAGTATACTACACAAGTAGACTTGACACCCTTTCTGAATTAGCTTATAGGCCTTAATGGACGAAATCAAGTAAGGTGGGGGCACTACCCCTTTACCCTGGAAAATAACCTCGGCTTGGTTTGGGGGTTTCAGTGTGACATTCTTCGAAACACAGTTGATAGATGCATGATTCATTACTAACCAGTCCATTCCTAATATAACATCGAAGTGAGTCATGCTTAATGGCATCAAGTCAACTAATAATTCTACACCCTTAATCACAACAACACATGCCCTATAGATAGATGCAACAACCATAGTTCTCCCAGATGGAGTAGATACATATAACACATAATCAAGGGGTTCCTGTTTTCTATTCAACTTCTCGGCAAACTTAGCAGATACAAATGAATGTGTAAAGCCCGAATCAATCAAGATGTATGCAACTTGAGAGCAAATTGAGAGTATACCTGACACTACTGTTTCAGCATTCTGGGTGTCTCCTGGCACTAGAGCAAAAACTCTGCCCTGTCTCATCTGTGTCTTTCCAACGTTGCTTCCGTGTGCAGAGCCCGAGGTGCTCCCATTTTTCTTACCATCATCAATCCTTGACTTCGGACAGTCTCTCACGCGATGGCCCATTTCTCCACATTCAAAATAGGCTCCTGACGCCCAACGGCAAACTCCGGAATGCGACTTTCCACAATTGGCACACGTCGGCTTAACATTACCTTCCTGGTTCAAGTTGCTGGAGCTTTCCACATTCGCTTTCTTCTTGGTGTTAAACGGAACTCGGCGATTGTCATAGTTCTGTCTCTTCCTCTGATTTTCTCCTGAATTCTGATATCGGCTAAGGTTAGCTTCTGCCAGAATGGCCTTGTCTAACACTTCAGCGTAAGTCGGCATATTGAGCATGTTGACTCTATCCTGTATCGGTCCACGCAGTCCACTTTCAAACTTCCTAGCTTTCCTATACTCATCACTGACCATATGAGGCGCGTACCTCGCCAATTCGGTGAAAGCACGGTCGTATTCTGCCACTGTCTTGTTGCCCTGTGTCAGAGCCTGAAACTCCGTGGTCTTGCGGTCTCGGACGCTAAGGGGAAAATGTTTGTTGTAAAACAGCTCCAAAAATCTCGCCCAAGTTAAACCAGGATTAGCTTCTCTGATCATCATCCACCATCTTCGAGCGTCGTCGTCTAAAGTGAATGCAGCCAATGTCACCTTCTGAACGTCGGTGCTGGGAAAGATCTCGAACAGATTCTCCATTTCCAAAACCCATGCCTCGGCCTTCATCGGCTCTATACCCCCAGAGAATCTCGGCGGTTTCATCTTCTTAAACTCTCTAATCAGGGCGATCGTGCCGTCCCCATACAAGGCTGGCTGCGGAGGCACTTGAGGCACTGGAGGAGGTGGAGGCGGAACTGCATGTCGGCCATTCGTTTGTTCGGCCTGGGTAGATGTAGCACTAGCATTCTGTTGCCTCATTTGTCTCAACTCACGGGTCAAACCTTCAACTAGTCTTTCTAACTTGTCCAGTCTATCCTCTGATTGATCTCGGCCAACTGGTGGTCTACCTCTCCTCATGATGCTATGAGTATGCAAAATGCAACTTTAAAACAAACTGGACTAGGAATCATGTATGCAAATAACAAATAGTCATGCCAAGATGATGCACACCTTGTCAGATAGCAAACAATATGATGCAGTCCTAACATCTTTCTAAGGGAAATCCTATGCTCTTTAGGACTCAAGGTGTGTGAATAACGTATTGTGAGAAACTTGTGCCCTGATACCAATCTGTCACGACCCCATTCCGCCCCTAGTAGAATAGTGCCGTGATGGCCAGTAATTCGAGATTACCGAAGTCCACTTACAAGAATTCACACACGAATCAGAGTATACAGATGGGGCTAACAAGTGCGGAAGCAATAAATTGAAAGCTAAGTAGTCCATAAGAGCAGTGCATAAGTTAAATGAAATGTCATACATCATTATATAGCTTTAATACAACAGAATGAAGTACAAAAATACATCTTGACCAAAAGGCTTCTCAGCCATCAAATACAAAATACAATGAAATATAACTAAGAAGCATGATCTTCAAGATGCTGCAAAAGCGCAAAATCCAAAACAAGAGGCAAGTACATCTAGGCGTCACCGCCGTCCTGCTCGTCACCTACATATATATAGAGAGGGGTGAGCTTGGATACTCAGTGAATGGTATAAATAATAAAGGGGTTTGCATGACTGATATTCAAGATCTTTAACAACAATACATAACATATCTAGTACGAAATCAAGGGATGGACCAAGTCCATCTAGCAAATCTCTTAAAGCTTCAGGGGATGCTTACTAGCATCAATATAGTACAAGGGATGACATTCCGGACAAACAAACCCACGCGGTAAAACCGTCGGTGGCAAGGCAAGACAAGACAAGGGAGATATCTCAAATCAATGGTGTCGTTGCATTATAGTCCCCGGACACTAAGGACTTGTGCTACAAATGCTTATAGTCCCCTAGCACATACGGACTTCCAAAGGTTTGTGCTACAAATGCTTATAGTCCCCTAGCACATACGGACTCTCAAGATTGTGCTGCAAATGCTTAGAGTCCTCCAGCACGTAAGGACTTTCCAAGAATGTCATCAAAACAAGATATAATGCTTGATACACAAAGTAGGAATAATCATTCATGCTTACAAACACTTTTCAAAACAAAGCAAAGCAAAGCTTATCAAAACATTATAACATAGCTTTATTAGAAATATCACTCACTTAGTTCTTCAAACGTCAGGGTCAAGGCAAGTCCAAGTCCTACAAACACATGGTAGAAATTTGTTGAATGCACTTTCAAACAAGTTTCATATGCATACAGATGATCTCGGCATTCTACAAAAGCTAAGTCAAATCAAAATAAAACACTGTTTCCCATCTCAGGAAAACATGCTGGGCACCTACCAGGTCTTGGCCGAGGTCCCACACCTCCTCGCCAAGGTGTGGTCCCGAGGGCCACATTCGAGGATATGAAGTCGGGAAAAATCTGGGTTTCCCTTTGTTGAAGAACATGAACATGAAAAATATGAATGTCCAATCACAACTTGTTATTTCAAAATCTGGGATTTTCATGTTATGAGTTCGAAAACATGGACCTGGGTACCCATACTTGAGGATCTCACGAAAACAAACACAAAAACATGGAACTTGCTACAAACTTTCGGATCAAACAAGGCTTTTATTCAAGAACACATGAATAACACTTTCTCTTACTAAAAACAAGCTTTAAATCAATGCATGGCATGTAGAACGGGTTCAATCATGCAATGCAGTTAGATGATCAATAAGAACAACAAGATTAGATTAAGATTCTAACCTCAAAACTCGAATCTAACGGTTTGAACTCTAAGGATCAAGCTTGCAATCTACTCTCTCACTCTAAAACTCCTCCTTCTTCTTCTAGAGCTTCTCTCTCTTCAAGAACAAAGATATGATACCAAATGATACATTTCTAGGCTTGTCGGCTGACTTAATACTCAGCTCGGACACGTGGCAACGGTTGGTTGGGCCTCCTAAAAAAGGTGACTGATTGAAAAGACAAGATTATGACAAAGTGTGTTCAACAAGCTAGGCGACAAGGGAACTCCGGCGAGTAATGACATCGGCTAATAACAAGGTTTCGGCAAGCAAAGGAACAATGACCTCGGCCAGAAAGGACAACACTTGGCCAAGCTGTGCCACACCTCGGCCTAGATGTGCCACACCTCAGTCTAGGTCGTACCAGTCCAGGAGCAAGATCACTTGGGTTCAAGGGTAACATCTCGGCCTAGATAATACACATCTCGGCCAACATGTTAGGGCAGGGGTGGAGGCCAACCAGAAAAAGGGTTCCAAGGTAGTTCTAGGCTTAGGGTGACCTCGGCTTGGATTAGTCTAGGCTAACCACACGTCAACAAGGGACAAGGCATGCAAATAACACTTAAGCAAAACAAGGACAAGATTTGAAATGCAAGCTTAACAGAGCAAAATCGTATAAAATGCATATGAGTATGGTTAGGACAGTGTGAGGGTTATTACATTCACAATCTGTATAGGCCGTTCCTCGTAAGTGTAGTCATCACTCAACACTACACAAGTAGGCTCAATCACATGGAAAGGATCCCGGAGGTAGTCTCTCAACATAGAAATGTGGAAGACGTTGTGCATATGCTCCATTTCAGGAGGTAGCGCAACTTGATATGCCACCGGATTGATTTTCTCAATAATCTCATACGGTCCGACATATCTTGGCGCTAACTTGCCTTTGACTCCGAAACGAGTCTGGCCTTTCATCGGTGTCACTTTCACAAAGACGTGATCACCCACTTCATATTCTCTATCTCGTCTTCTAACATCTGCGTAACTTTTCTGTTGGCTCTGTGCAGTCTTCAGTCTCTGTTGTATCAGTTTTACTTTCTCAGTCGTTTTATATACAATCTCGGGCCCAAGCAAAGGCCCATCTCCAACTTCTGCCCAGCAGATTGGAGATCTACATTTTCTACCATACAATGCCTCGAAAGGCACCATACCAATACTTGAATGATAGCTGTTGTTATAGGCGAATTCAGCCAATGGCAAATGGCTTTCCCAATTTCCCTGAAAATCAAGGACACACATTCTCAGTAAATCCTCCAGAGTCTGGATGGTCCTTTCTCACTGGCCATCTGTCTGAGGATGATAGACACTACTCAGTCTCAGTTCAGTTCCCAATGTAGTCTGTAGGCTTTGCCAACACCTCGATGTAAACTTCGAATCCCTGTCAGAAACAATGGACACAGGCACTCCATGCAGTCTAACAATTTCATCAATATAGAGTATAGCCAATTTGTCCGCATTATAAATTGTCTTAACAGGTAGGAAGTGAGCAGATTTAGTCAGTCTATCAACAATAACCCAAATCGAGTCCATACCTTTACTGGAGCGAGGCAATCCAACGATAAAATCCATGGTAATATGTTCCCATTTCCACTCCGGTATTGGTAAGGGTTGCAATAAGCCTGCGGGTCGTTGATGTTCAGCTTTGACTTGTTGGCAATGAAGACATTTTGATACAAAGTCCGCAATTTCTTTCTTCATTCCCGGCCACCAAAAATTCAGTTTCAAATCTTGATACATTTTCGTATTCCCCGGATGGATAGAAAATTTTGAGTTGTGGCCCTCTTGCAGAACTCTTCTCTTCAGTTCAGAATCATTCGGTACACACAGTCTTTCTTGAAATTTCAGTACATTATTCTCAAATTTGAAACCCGGTCTCGGTTTAGATTCTCGTTCATCGATGATCTTCTTCAAGAAGTCATCCTGTTGTTGCTTCTCTTTAACTTCTTCAATCAATGCCGGTTGAGCAGAAATAGCCGCTAAGGTTCCACCTTGTTCTCGCAAAACAATTTCAATTTCAGATTTTTCAAGGTCACAAAGCAACTCTTTCTGTCCGGTGAGCAAACAGGCTAAGTTTCCAATTGATTTCCGGCTCAGTGCATCGGCAACGGTGTTGGCTTTTCCCGAATGGTACAAAATCTGTAAGTCATAATCTTTAATCAGTTCTAGCCATCTTCGCTGTCTCATGTTCAGTTCTTTCTGAGTGAAGAAATACTTCAGACTCTTGTGGTCGGTGTATACTTCACATGTTGACCCATATAGGTAGTGACACCAGATTTTCAGTGCAAATACTACTGCAGCAAGTTCCAGGTCATGGGTCGGGTAGTTCTTTTCATGCAGTCTCAATTGTCGGGAAGCATAAGCAATTACTCTCCCATTCTGCATTAAAACACATCCCAAGCCCTTATGAGAAGCATCACTAAATACAGTATAACCATCCGTACCTGAAGGTAGGGTAAGAACAGGTGCAGTCACGAGTCGAGTTTTGCTGATTCCCTTTGGTCAGTCCAGTCAAATGATATCCCCTTCTGAGTCAGTTGAGTCAATGGTAAGGCAATTTTGGAGAAATCTTTGACAAATCTTCTGTAATATCCAGCCAATCCCAAAAAGCTTCGGACTTCTGTCACATTTGTTGGTCTAGGCCAGTTCACTACAGCTTCAATTTTCTGCGGATCAACAGAAATTCCATCTTTGCTAACAACATGCCCCAAAAACATAACATGATCAAACCAAAACTCACATTTAGACAGTCTAGCATAGAGTTTCTGTTCTCTTAGGGTCTGCAGGGCAAGTCTCAGATGATGTTCATGTTCTTCTATACTTTTGGAATAAATCAGTATGTCATCAATGAATACCACAATAAAGTCATCAAGGTACGGTTTAAAGATTCTATTCATGAGGTCCATAAATACTGCAGGTGCATTGGTAACTCCAAAAGGCATAACTAAAAATTCGTAATGTCCATACCTCGTTCTAAAAGCAGTTTTATCAATGTCTTCTGGTTTAACTTTCAATTGATGGTACCCCGATCTGAGATCAATCTTGGAAAACACTTGAGCACCCTGTAACTTATCAAATAAGTCATCAATACGAGGTAATGGGTATTTATTTTTCACAGTTACCTTGTTCAGTTCACGGTAGTCAATACACAGTCTCAATGAGCCGTCTTTCTTTTTCACAAACAAAAAGGTGCGCCCCACGGTGAAGTACTAGGCCTGATAAACTTCTTGTCTAACAGTTCTTGCAGTTGCACTTTCAATTCTTTCAGTTCAGTTGGAGCCATTCTGTAAGGAGCTTTAGATACTGGCTGTGTTCCCGGAATCACATCAACGGTGAATTCAATCTCCCTATCAATCAAATCCCCTGGCAGATTATCCGAAAAAACATCTGCGAACTCTCTGACTATGGGAATACTGTTCACGTTAGCATTATTATCAGTAGATACAGTTAATACAGAACACAGATACACTTTACACCCCTTTTTAATCAATTTAACAGCTTTTACAAATGAAATCAAATACGGGGGAGGTACTACTCCACTCCCATTAAACACAAAGTTGGGCAACTCAGGTGGACGGAAAACTACTTGTTTCGTTACACAGTCTATGGTGGCATGATATTTCGTTAACCAATCCATCCCCAATTTTACATCAAAATGATCAATGTTCAATGGCAGTAAATCAATAAACAGATGCATATCCCCAACAATGATCTCACATGCAGGGTACATATAAGCACATGTCACGGATCCCCCAACAGGTGAAGATACAGCTAACAAGTAATTCATGGGTTCTAAGGGTCTATTCAATTTCCGCGAAAAAACATGCGATACAATGTTCAATGGCAGTAAATCAATAAACAGATGCATATCCCCAACAATGATCTCACATGCAGGGTACATATAAGCACATGTCACGGATCCCCCAACAGGTGAAGATACAGCTAACAAGTAATTCATGGGTTCTAAGGGTCTATTCAATTTCCGCGAAAAAACATGCGATACATAAGAATGTGTAGACCTCGAATCAATCAGTACATATGCATTTTGAGTACAAATAGAGAGGATACCTGATACTACGGTCTCGGTATTTTGTACGTCTCCCGGTACTAGGGCGAACACTCGGCCCTGCCTCATAGGCTCTTTCCCGGTAGCTTTAAGGTTCGGTTTTGGTGTAACAGTTGATGCCGCCACACATGGTGTAGCTTTGCTATTGCCCTGAGGTGCAGAGGGGCAATATTTCACCATGTGGCCCACCTTGCCACACATGTAACAAGCACCAGAAATTTTATAACAAACTCCCTTATGATTCTTACCACATTCAGAACAGGGCGGAATGGAACGGTTCCCTTGACTAGAAGTAGTCGTTGACCCTGTATTTTGTTTTTTGTTTAGCGGGTTGTTCTTGTCTTTCTTGAACTTAAAACCCTACCTTTTACCACGCCATTCAGACGCTGGCGATTCAGATTGTTTCACTGCTTCGATGTTCGACTCAGCCATCAATGCTCGGTCAAGAACACCTACATAGGTCGGTAGCTTTAAAACACTTATTCTGTCGAGTATTGCCACATTAAGGCCGCCTTCAAACTTTCTCGCCTTCTTGTAGTTAGTGTCCACCATATGTGGTGCATATCTAGCAAGCTCGGTGAACTTTGCTTCATATTCAGCAACAGACATTGTACCCTGTCTCAGCTGTTCAAACTCAGTTACCTTCCTGTCCCTGACACATTGGGGAAAATACTTTTCAAAGAAGGACTTCTTAAACTGAGCCCAAGTCACTACAGTGTTGGTGTCACGGACTAGCATCCACCACCTTCTAGCCTCTTCTTGCAAGGTGAAGGTAGCCAACAGTACTTTGTGTGCCTCCGAGCACGAAAACACTTCAAACAACTTTTCTGTTTCAAGCACCCAAGCTTCAGCCTTTAGCGGTTCGAGACCTCCCTGGAAGGAAGGTGGTTTCATTTTACTAAACTTCTGGATAAGAGCAATTATGTCCTCATCGTTAACATTTACATTCTGTTCCGGTTGTACCGGAGGAGGAGGTAGGGGCTGTTGATTCTGTTGTTGCACTAGTCTTGCAGTTATCAGTTCCATCATTCTTTCCATTCTCGCCATTCTTGCCTCAGTGGATGAGGATTCAGATTCATTTGCATTATCCATTTCACTATAGGCAGTTATAACAGTTGTAACAGTTATCAACATAGGCAGTCATTTCTTTAAACAGGTTAACACATTAGCATATAATCAGTCATGTCATAACCACACACTTATCATGCTCATGTAATGCCCTATTACTTTTCTAGGACAGCCTATAGCTCATTTGGACACGTGTGTGCGGTATAACTCGTGGTTAAGTATCGCTCTGATACCACTCTGTCACGACCCAAACCTGCCTTTATGGGTTTAGCACCGTAACCGGCCAGTAATCCGAGATTACCGAAGGCTTGCTTACCAGTAATACAGTAATACAGAGTACAGGGGCTTGGCGGAAGCCAATACAGTAAATAAACAATGTCCAATGAGCTGTGACAGTCTGTATGCCAAAAAGATTTTTCATACATTTATATAGAACAGTACGAAACAGTATGCGTATAATACACAACCAGTCAGAACAGGGACTTTATCCCTGATAAACAGTACAGTGCAAAACGTTCAGCCTATACAGTATTACAAAAACAGTACAAAGACAGACGGGGAAATAAAAACACCCCTAAGCCATAACTTGGCAGGCTCGGAACCTCGCAGTGAGGCACAGTGGTTGGCTTGACAAAACTGGAGTCTACCCCGACGCTCCTAGCTGCGGTCTGGTGCCTGTACACCTACATATATATATGAGCAGTGAGCTAAAGTCCAGTGAATAACATAAAGCGTAAAGGGGTTTAGAATGAATGTCCTTACAGTAATGAAAACAGTTCATTAAATCAGTACTTCAGTCCTTCAGTCTTTCAGTCAATCAGTCATACGTGGTACATCCATTAGCATAACAGTACAGTAAGCAGTAGGTCTTAAAGACCGAACAGTAATGATGGCCATCAGTCAGTGAACAGTAGTGGTTCCACGAGGGAACCGACAGAGATCTCTGTAACAATAACAGTAAACAGTAGGTGCTAAGGATGCCACAGTACAGTTCAGAATATAGGGCATACATTCATTCGGTAAACAATATCAGTTCAGTAAACAGTTCAGTTCAGTAGTCAGAAGATAATCATTTTGAACATATCTTTACACAATTGTTACTCACAGAGTTCTGGGCTACAGTACGCTAGAGCGTCTCCTCGGAAGCCAACCCTACACAGTTACAGATTGAACACACACTAAGCTATACAGTTGGGAAGGATAATAACTTAATCCCTAATTTGCCTCGGTGTGTTCTACATCTATATCCTCATTAAGATGCCTTAAATATGCCCTAAGAATGCCTAGGATAGAAAGAGGATGCAAAGATGCACTTAGAAAACATTTTCAGAATTTTCAGTGAAACAAGGTCCCGCTCGAGCGTAGGTTAATCTGCTCGAGCGTTTATGCAGACAAAGGTTCCCGCTCGAGCGTAACTTACCCCGCTCGAGCGGTCTGCAAAACAGTCAAAAGTACTGGATGGGTGAAAATCACGCTCGATAGGGCGCTTGATAGCCGCTCGAGCGTAAGACACAAGGTCCCGCTCGAGCGCCAATCACCCCGCTCGAGCGGACTGTAAAACAGTGCAAAGTACTGGGAGCACGAATTTCCCGCTCGAGCGCCGTTCTACCCGCTCGAGCGGAAGACCAAAATCTGGAAAATCCAGATTCGAGCTCCAAGTTCAAAATCAAACTCAAATGCATCAAAATCAATTCCTTTGGGCCCATTTCTTGGAAAACACTTATAGATACATAGAGTACCATGGTTCAAGGCTCAATTTGTAAAATCAAGGCCCCAGGGAAGATCAATTAAAACCAAATTTCAAACCCATTTATCATGAACATGATTTCAAATGAACATGCATGAACTTAAATCAATTCAAAGCTTCAATACTAGCTCAAATGAGCCAATTCTTTTCAAAATAAGATGAAATCATGGACTATTCTCAAAACATGGACATGCATGTGGCAAGTTTATGAAGAACAAGCTCAAAATGCAAGAGCATGCCATGCATGCAAAGATTAAGCTTCTAATGCAACAATTTAAACCAATTCTAGGCTTAATTCTTCAAATTAGCATGAAACATGCAAGAACAAACTTGAATACAAAATTAGAAGGATAAATTCCTCACCTAGGTTCTCAAATACAAGTCTAGAAGCGCAATTGATCACAAACTCCTCCAATCTTCTCAATTTTCAAGCAATACAAGGTGAAGCAAATTGAAATCACTCTTTGCCTCTCACTCTCTCTCTCTAGTCGGCAATTACAAGGAAAATGGTTGATGGAGTTGTGTTGTTTCTAATGTAAGGCTCAAAGATGGCCCAAGTAGTGGGCCACTAAGTGTGGCAAAATGGTAATTAAGCTAACTCTTGAAATTTATCAATATTTTAGTCTAATTTAATCATACCAAATCACTTTTTAAATAAATATACCATAAAATCACATAAATTCTCATGATCCTAAATCATCAATCAATTTCTGATTCGGCCGCCGATAAGACCTTCAATTTGCAGTTTAACATAAAAACTGAACAGATAATTAAACAGTCAAATAGATAAACATGCAATTAAACAGATACAGTCAATCGATTCAGTTTCAGATTTCAGTCAGTCAGTTCGGTAATTCAGTCAGTCAGTTTGGTAATTCAGTCAGTTCAATTACTTTTCATATTCGGGCTCAGTTTAGCAGTAATCGGTAATCAATCAGTCATTAATCGGTAAACAGTGTGAGGGTTGTTACAACTACTAGCCATGAGAATTGAATCAACTGACAGTGAATTATTACCTTGATGTCATCAGAATTGTTATATATCATCTGCCCATTTAAACTCACGAATTGTTATATATTGTGCAGGTTATTATTGACTGTCAATTCTTTACGTTGTTCGCTGTTGTGGGATCCTTAGTTGGTTCAATATTTTGTTTTGTGGAGGTGTATAATAAATATAACATGCATGAATTTATTTACTTATTTTTCTTAAATTGAATTAGGAAGAAAATAATGCTTTTGTTTTGTCATTTTCCTCTGTTTCTGATGTGCCTGTGATGTTAACTTCACAATGTAATTCCAGGGTTGTTTCATGGTTCTAGAATCCTATTTCCACTATTTTAATTCATTGTCCCAAAGTTCAGATCAAGGAGAGGTGATGCACTTACTAATTAGAGCAATAGGTATCCTCTCTCTCCCTTTCTCACATTTTTTCCTTTTTCTTTTTCGGACAAACTCATTAGTAGTCCTTATATTTTGTTCCTTATGTTATTTTGATTCCTATCATTTCAATTAGTTTGATTTTGACTTCTAATTTTAGATTTTGTGTCAATTTGATTTAGTTAATAATGCCAATTAAGATTTTTTTTATTTTTAAAAGAGACTAAATTAGTTGAAATCAACTCACAAAACTTGTTGAATCAGTGAAGGTACGGGTTGCTATTTGGGCTAAATTAAATCTGATCAAGGAGGTACCATACTCAGTGGATGACATTATGGAGAATCTTAGTCATATTAGGCTGTGTCAGTAATGTGGCAGTTAGTTGTGTTGTACGTTGTATTGGGTTCTTCTTGGATGTTGTGAGTTGCCCCTAGTATGGTCTTAAGAGTTCTAGTTCGGCAATGTAAATATTCTTTGACGAGCCAATGAGTTCTTTGGCAGGGTGAATGTTGTCAGTTTTGGCGAACAACGGTAGCTATTCTTCACTAACCTTCGGCAAAATTTGAGTTGATCTTATCACAAAACTGTAGTTAATGAGTAAGTATCCGAGGTGTGTTTTGGAAGAGTAAGTTGTAGGGTTTTCGATTGTTGAAATGATTCGTTGAAATGATTCCTAAACGAGACACTCTTCAATTGTGTTTCACAAAACTAATTCACCATGTTATTTTGCTAGGGTTTTAATGTTGGTGGAATGAGCAAGCTCTTGTGATTTGCGTGTGCTCGACGGTGCTTGTGTTTGGCTTGCCATTGATATGGAAAGACTTTTATTCTAGAAAGAGAAAGTAAAAAAGTGATAGTTGGCTCGAGAATTGTTGTATTGCGAGGTGGCAATCCTTTGAGGAAGTGTCATCTTTGGTGTTGTAGGTGTACAAAAGCTAGATGTCGTGAATGTGGTTCAAGTGCCGAGTTGATAAATGAGGGTTAAGGTTGTCGTTGAATCGCAATATGGTAGCAATCAATTATTGATGTGTGATTTTTGGATGAATCATTTTGTTTTCTGTTGGAACAATCTTCTGTGTAAATAAAATAAATTGAAACAAAACCAAACAAATAAATAAATAACGTATCGAATTTATTTATCGAACCGAATTAAAAATTCAAAAACCAAGTCGAGTGTGTGACACTTTGTCCTTAAGACAGATTCGCCCCGCTACGGTGTTTATGGTTATGTGGCGTCTATCTTCCAGGATACAATGATCTTCACAAAATTGTTATAGCACTCCAAACAAATTTGTACGGCGAACCAAACCTGTATTCTATACTCTCTTTATTTTTTCCTAAAATAATATATGAAGAATATATGTAATAGAGCAAAGTTGGACAGCAAGAAAATGAAATTTTCTGTCTATTTTCAGCGTACAAAAGACTGCAGAAATGGCCTCTATATATAGGCAAAAGAGCAGACCCGAACAGGTACAAAAAGGAAGTGAACAGGTGTTAATTCAAACTGGACAGATACTGTTTAAAATTCAAATAGATCTGTTTGTAACTACTGCACTGTTTCGGACAAATTTGAACCTGTAACTAACAGATACAATTACTGTTTCAAAACTGTAACTGTTTGGGCAATTTAATAAATTTGAAACTGTCCAACAAATTGAATAACTGTTTGGACAGTTTTGAATCTGTCTAGTAGGAAAAACCTGTTCGAAAATTGCAACTATAGTGGAATATGGAAAAAGCACAAAATTGGACAAAAAATTTGAATTTCAAATTCAAATTTGGAATTAAATTCCTGCAATAATTTTTGAAAAAATTCAAAAGAATTTTGTCCAAAAAATTAATATTAGAACCGACCCACAACCCACACCCCGCGCCTGGCATGGCTCGGCTTGACCGGACAGACGACGGCGGCGCGCGCGTGTGGTGGTTTGGGCTAAGGTTCACTTTGTCCATAACTCCTCCCTTCTACAAACTTGGGGTAACCCTTGGGGCCCAACCCAAGTGTTGTAGTCTAGAGTTTATATACACAAAAAAGCTCTCTTAAAGTTTCAATGTGAGACAACCCATTAAAAGAAAACCCACATTTAAATATTTAAATGTCCATTCCACAAATTCGAAAACGATATCAACTTCCCATTCACTCATAAATGGTTTTGATGAACCGTCTTCACCGTGTGACTTGCCATGCGGCAAGGAGCACGTCAACTTTTCGGACCCATCCCAATAGACGTTTGGGACCCACTCCATTTTGGGCTCAAAGTTGGCCCAAAATAAGCCTTATAAACCAAATTGTCCAACAATCCCCCACATGAATGAAATTTGACGGAGAGAAAATGTAACAATATGATCTAAATACAGAGAGTACAGAATTGGAAATATTCTGCAAAGGATAGGTAGCTTTTGGCTTTGAACCTTCCCTTGTGAGACACTACTGGATTTACTAGCTAACTAGTGAATATGATGTCTTGAACTGTTCAGCCGTTTATGTAAACCAAGACAATAGAACTCACACAGTATATCCCCAAACACAGTTTAGTTCTCACTATTGTGTTGATTTTGGCCTTGAACAACCTGGTCTTTCATGAGTACTCTAGAGAATTGTAGCCCTTCACAAATCTCATAGAACCGGCCCAGTTCACACTCATATAAGTGATTCTTATGAAGAGTATCCTGCCATACTCCACTAGGTATACCTAGATATAAGAATCATTAAAAGTATTACTTAACCTAAAATGCTGCAGACATCACTATTTCATCAAACAAATAGGTAGGAGTTAGACTCTCCAGTGATCCTTCTGAGTCTCCAATGATCCTTCTGAGTCAATCACAACTCGGTTGTCCCTTCGAACCTAGATCTTGGGATCTCCAGTCAACTAGGTTGGGTTGCCATTGTGGTAACTCTTATTTAATAGTCTTTAGTCCCATTCCCCTCGATGAATTCTCAATAACTCTCTTGCTAACCCTTTGGTTAGTGGATCCGCTATATTGTCTTTAGACTTCACATAATCAATGGAAATAATTCCATTAGAGAGTAGTTGTCTCACAGTGTTATGTCGACGACGAATGTGTCATGACTTACCGTTATACATATGACTCTGTGCTCTACCAATTGCTGATTGACTATCACAATGTATGCATATAGCAGGCACCGATTTTGGCCATATTAGAATATCTTCAAGGAAGTGGGGAAGCCATTCTGCTTCTTCCCCAGCTTTGTCTAAAGCTATGAATTCTGATTCCATAGTAGACCTAGCAATACAAGTCTGTTTAGAAGATTTCCAAGATACAGCCGCCCCACCAAGAGTAAAGACATACCCACTGGTGGACTTTGAGTCTCTAATATCCGATATCCAATTTGCATCACAGTATCCTTCAAGTACTGCTGGATATCTAATATAATTAAGTCCAATGTTACGAGTAAATCGGAGATATCTTAGAACCCTTATAATTGCTTTCCAGTATTCTACTCTCGGATTACTCGTATATCTACTTAATTTACTTACTGCATAAGCTATATCTGGGCGAGTGCAATTCATCAAGTACATTAAGTTTCCAATAATTTGGGCATACTCTAATTGAGAAATACTTTCCTGTACATTCTTAGATAGAAACAAATTAACATCTACAGGTGTTCTAGCAAGATGATCATCATCTTTACTGAATTTGTCAAGTATTTTCTCAATGTAATGAGATTGTGACAAAGCATAACCTTCTAATGTTTTGATAATTTTCATACCAAGAATTATATCAGCAATGCCCATGTCCTTCATGTCAAAATGTTTATTCAACATTTTCTTGGTAGTTTTAATCATGTCATTATTACTACCTGTGATAAGCATATCATCCACATAAAGACATACAATGACATAACCTTTGTTTGTGTTTTTAATGTAAACACATTTGTCACACTCATTAATTTTGAATCCATTTGACATCATTGCCTTGTCGAATTTCTCATGCCATTGCTTTGGTGCTTGTTTTAAACCATATAATGATTTAACCAATTTACACACTTTCTTTTCTTTTCCTGGAACAGAAAAACCTTCTGGTTGTTCCATGTAAATTTCTTCATCTAACTCACCATTTAAGAAAGCGGTTTTCACATCCATTTGATGAATTTCTAGATTGTATAAAGATGCAATAGCAATTAACATTCTAATGGATGTTATTTTAGTAACCGGTGAGTATGTGTCAAAGTAATCAAGACTTTCTTTTTGTTTAAATCCTTTGACCACAAGTCTAGCTTTGCATTTGTCAACTGATCCATCCGCTTTCATTTTTCTTTTGAAAATCCACTTGTATCCAAGAGTTTTACAACCTGGTGGCAAATCCACCAATTCCCAAGTGTGATTTTGCAAGATGGATTCAACTTCACTATTGACAGCTTCTTTCCATAAAGGAGCCTCAGGACTGGACATAGCCTCTTTAAAAGTTAAAGGCTCATTTTCTAACAAATATGTTAGAAAATCTGGACCAAAAGATTTTGAGGTTCTAGCACGTTTACCACGCCTAAGTTCCTCTTCCTCATTTTGATCTAACTCTTGTCCTTGATCATGTTCTTGATCCTGACTAGTAATAGCATCATGAGATCTTTTATTGTTACTAGTTTCTTGTCTAGTCTTATTTGGAAATACATGTTCAAAGAAAAATGCATTCCTCGATTCAATAATAGTATTTACATACATTTCGGAATGTTCTGATTTATGAATCAAAAAGCGATATGCACTACTATTATTGACATAACTAACGAAAATGCAATCAATGGTCTTAGGACCTATCTTAGTCTTTGTAGGACTAGGAATAGCCACTTTAGCCAAACACCCCCACACTTTTAAGTATTTGTATGATGGTACTCTTCCATGCCACAATTCATAAGGTGTTTGATTCACTTTCTTTCGGGGTACTTTATTAAGTATATAATTAGCAGAAAGTATTGCTTCCCCCCACAAGTTCTGAGGTAATCCAGAACTTATTAATGTGACATTCATTATTTATTTTGAAGTCTTATTTTTCCTTTTAGCAATTCCATTTTGCTGAGGTGAGTAAGGAGCGGTGGTTTGATAAATTATTCCATATTCTTTACAAAATTCACTAAAAGGTGATTCATATTCACCACCTCTATCACTTCTTAGTTTTTTGATTTTCTTACCAAGTAGATTTTCAACTTCATTCTTATATTGAATGAAAGTTTCCAAAGCTTCATCCTTGATTCGAATTAAATAAACGTAACTATATCTAGTATAGTCATCTATAAAAGTGATAAAATATTTTTTCCCACCTCTGGTTTGAATTGATTTAAAATCACAAATGGCACTATGAATTAATTCAAGTGGTTCTGTACTTCTTTCAATTGAATGAAAAGGAGTTTTAGATAATTTTGCCTCAACGCAAATTTCACATTTATGATTTGAATCAATGTCAAATTTAAGTAAACATTCCATATTAATTAATCTATGCAAAGATCCATAATTAACATGTCCTAGTCTACCATGCCATAAATTTGAAGACTCAAGCAAGTAAGAAGAAGATGTATTTTTATTAATAACTGAGGATACAACGGTCATTACATTCATTTTGAAAATGCCATCAGACATGTAACATTTTCCTACATACATCACATTCTTAGTAAGTACAAATTTATCACTCTCAAACACTAGCCTAAACCCATTCTTACTCAACAAAGATCCGGAAACAAGATTCTTACGAATGTCTGGTACATGCAGCACATTGTTGAGAGTGAGTTCCTTTCTAGATGTCATCTTCAAAACAATCTTCCCTTGTCCTTCAACTTTGGAAGTTGAGAAGTTGCCCATAAAAAGTTGTTCACCATTGTCCACTATAGAATAAGATGTGAACATCTTTTTGTCGGCACAGATATGGCGAGTAACACCTGTGTCCACCTACTATTCTTTAGGATTTCCGACAAGATTTGCCTTGAAAACAACTGTAGAAAGATTGATGTCATCTATACCATTGGAAATATTATCCACTTCGGTCATATGGGCTTGAGCAGGCTTCTTGCTTTCTTCTTTTGCTTTTGCCTTTGTTACGGCAATCTTTGGCCCGATGTCCCTTTTTGTCACAAATGTAACACTTGCCATTAAACTTGTACTTTCTAATTTTCCCCCCTTTAGAGCCTTGTGATGAACTTTCTCCAGAAGACTTTCGTTTCTTGGTTTTTGGAGTATGTTCCACCACATTTGCCTTAGACTCCATAGGATGCTTACCAGCCCACTTTTCAAAATTGCGGTTGTCCTCCTCAATCCTCAAACGCACAATTAATTCTTTCAAAGACATTTCTTTGCGCTTGTGTTTGAGGTAGTTCTTGAATTCCTTCCAGCCTTGTGGTAATTTCTCAATTAAGGCTGCAACTTAGAAGAATTCACTGAGAGACATGCCCTTTGCGTGAATATCATGTAGAATGAGTTGGAGATTTTGAACTTGGCTGATCACAGTCTTAGAATCAACCATCACAAAATCCAGGAATTTGCCAACCACAAATTTCTTTGAGCCGGCATCTTCCATTTTGTATTTTTTCTCCAAAGACTCCCATTGTTCCTTTGCTGTCTTGATAAGACTGTAGATGTTGTATAATGTGCTGTCAAGTCCATTGAAGATGTAGTTCCGGCAAAGGAAATCAGCATGTTTCCAGGCATCGACCGCAGCAACCACTTGTCGGTCGGTTTCATCCTCTTTTAAAATAGGAGCATCCTCACGGAGAAAACGAGCCAGGTTCAGAGTTGTAAGATATAACAACATTTTCTGTTGCCATCTTTTAAAATTAGTTCCTGAGAACTTCTCTGGCTTCTCACCATGATTTACCGGTACTGTCACAATAGGAGAGGGGGGTTGGCGCAATTGCAGCCACAACAGTAGTATTTGTTTGAGCATTTGTTTCAGTAGCCATTAATTCTAAATTATAAAACAAAATTATAATTAAAATTTATACTACACAGAAAATTAATCCAAATTCACAGAATTAAATTTTGTAAAAATAAAAGAAATAAGAATGTAACTTTTATTTTTCAATTAATTTGAAAATAAAATAAAATTTATTTAACCAAATTAATTCCATACAGAAAATTAAATTTCTGTAATACTTCAATAATTAAAACATTAAAACAGGATTTTAATTAATGAACACTCATAAATAATTTCTGAAAACCAAAATTAATTTCTGAAAAAATTCCACAAATAAATATTCTGAATTGTTAATGACACCAGTATATTACTACTAGTTGTCAAAGAAAATAGACAGCATATTACTACTATCTGTCAAATAGTATATAATCACTATTTGTTTTTCAAACCAGAATATTATTTTGTAAATCCACAGAAAATAATTTTTTTGTAAAAGAAGAAAGAGAAAGGGAAACAAACGAAAAATTCTGTAAACAGAATAATTCGACTCTGTCTTAAGATTGTTGGAACAATCTTCTGTGTAAATAAAATAAATTGAAACAAAACCAAACAAATAAATAAATAACGTACCAAATTTATTTATCGAACCGAATTAAAAATTCAAAGACCAAGTCGAGTGTGTGACACTCTATCCTTAAGACAGATTCGCCCCGCTACGGTGCTTACGGTTATGTGGCGTCTATCTCCCAGGATACAATGATCTTCACAAAATTGTTGTAGCACTCCAAACAAATTTGTACGGTGAACCAAACCTGTGTTCTATACTCTCTTTATTTTTTCCTAAAATAATATATGAAGAATATATGCAATAAAGCAAAGTTGGACAGCAAGAAAATGAAATTTTCTGTCTATTTTCAGCGTACAAAAGACTGCAGAAATGGCCTCTACATATAGGCAAAAGAGCAGACCCGAACAGGTACAAAAAGGAAGTGAACAGGTGTTAATTCAAACTGGACAGATACTGTTTGAAATTCAAACAGATCTGTTTGTAACTGCTGCACTGTTTCAGACAAATTTGAACCTGTAACTAACAGATACAATTACTGTTTCAAAACTGTAACTGTTTGGGCAGTTTAAGAAATTTGAAACTATCCAACAAATTGAATAACTTTTTGGACAGTTTTGAATCTGTCCAGTAGGAAAAAACCTGTTCGAAAATTGCAACTATAGTGGAATATGGAAAAAGCACAAAATTGGACAAAAAATTTGAATTTCAAATTCAAATTTGGAATTAAATTCCCGCAATAATTTTTGAAAAAATTCAAAAGAATTTTGTCCAAAAAATTAATATTAGAACCGACCCACAACCCACACCCGCGCCCGGCTCGGTCGGATGGATGGGCGGCGGCACGCGCGTGTAGTGGTTTGGGCTAAGGTTCACTTTGTCCATAACTCATCTCTTCTACAAACTTGGGGTGTCCCTTGGGGCCCAACCTAAGTGTTGTAGTTTAGAGCTTATATACACAAAAAAGCTCTCTTAAAGTTTCAATGTGGGACAACCCATTACAACAAAACCCACATTTAAATCTTTAAATGTCCATTTCATGAATTTGAAAATGACGTCAACTTCCTATTCACTCATAAATGGTTTTGACGAACCGTCTTCACTGTGTGACTTGCCACGCGGTAAGGAACACGTCACCTTTTCGGACCTATCCCAAAAGATGTTTGGGGCCCACTCCATTGTGGGCTCAAAGTTAGCCCAAAATAAGCCTTATAAACCAAATTTTCCAACATTTGCCAAAAAGATGATAGAGGTTGCAGAGTAGGTCGCTGAGCCGAAATCAAGATAAACACGAGGGCCTTGCTCGTTCATCCCGTTGTCACCATTGTGCTAGCTGTTTAGAATCTCAGCTCTTGCACTGTTGGTTGCTCGGCTATCAGCATTTAAATGATCGTGCATGGGTCTGTTGAGCCTGATGATGTAGTTCAGCTCCATTGCTTAGTGACTAACAACCATGAATTTAGGTTTGTCTCTAAGATTCGCTTGGCACTTTAGTAGAGTCCATCGGCAACGCAACCAAATCCTTAAAACCCGTGCTTCAATTACATTCGTTCTTGCTTAAGGGTGGCATGTATCGAATCGTGAACTATTCTTTCAAGTTGCCTAGTTGTGGTCGACATGGGTGAGCTATTGTGTTTGCGTCATTCTTGAGTATTATAATTGTTGATGGCCCTAGTGACAAAAATTTCAGCAAGTCGGTTCTCTTTTCTCAACACATGAATGACTGCATGGGTCTTCAAAAGATTGTTTAACTTTTGACATCCTTTGTCTCATGAGTAAAAATATGCCAAATACAAGACGTCGAAGCTTGCGGAGGGAAGTTACTAAGCAAGTAGATCATGTTCCTTATATTAGCGCGTGGTATTGTTGGCGAAGGAGCTGTATAGTCTTGATGCTCCATTTTTCTTACCAGATTGCTTTCTAGAAAGAGGATTTTGCTGTTGAAGCTTCCAAGTATGGCCGCCAAATTCTAGAGAGAGAGAGAGAGAGAGTATAAACCCAATTGTAGATATCTAGCCTTATTTTCCAACCTTTTGCTTTTTAATCAAGATTGACAATCAACAATGATTTCCACACAATTTATGAGCACAAATATATGTACATACATGCCAAGAAGCAACTCTAAAATAAGCTTTGTGAGACAATAAATAAATAAAGATCGAAGGGTGGGTTCAACCGAGCAACCATTGTTCTATTGCCGAAAAGCTGCTTTCATAAAGAAAAATGTAGATCCAATTCTTAAATAGAGAAAATGAAGACCCAATAGCAGTATACGTTTTTGCTCGAAAAATATCTATTTTGATCACGCACATGTGTAGAGATTGAGCATTAAATAACAATACATACATGCACATATTTACTTAGAAATATATTTATATATTTTTTAGAGAGAGTGATTCTTGCCATTTTTTTTGTTTTAGCGTAGACTCTACAACAAATAAAGTTTGATGTTGTAAAACATAAGATCACTAACTTCGAGGCTTTGACCATTATACACTACCAGAATCTGCACTTTTAGCGACCACTTTCCGCGATCAATATAAAAGTTGGTAGCTAAAAGTTACCTTTTGGCGACGAAATATTCATTAGTCACGAATGATCATTATTTTTGGCGATGAATATGAGTTGGTCGCAGAAGGTCATATTTTGGCGACCAAAAAATGAGTTGGTCGCAGAAAGTGATATGCTTTTGGCGACCAACTATAAATTTGGTTGCGGAAAGTCACATTTTGACGACCAAAAAATAAGTTGGTCACGGAAGATCAAAAATAAGTTGGTTGTGGAATTGGCGACCAAAATTTTAGTCGCCAAAAACTTATTTTCCCCGACCAAAAAATACTTTAGTTGCCGTATATTGAGTTTTGGCTACTAAAACAATTTAGTCGCCAAATGGAAAATGAAAAATTATTTTTTTCTTTAGCGACCAAAAATTTGATCGCCAAAAACTTATTTTCAGCAACCAAAAAAAATAGTCGCCAAAGTAATACTTTTAGCGACATTCTAATATTTTAGTCGTCGTTGATTGAGATTTGGCGACTAAAAAGGTTTGTCGGCGAAGGTACCTTTCCTGCAACTAATCTAGTCTTTTCGTCGCCAAATATTAATGAATTTTTTTTACTTTTGATCTTTGCCGACCAAAAATGTGGTCGGCAAATACTTATTTTTAGTGACCAAAAACCAGTTAGTCGGCAATAAAGTTAAACAATTTCAAAAGACACAGATTTATTTTTTGGTAGGAATACTCTCACATTACCGCCTAATTTATTAGTCATGATTTATTTTATTTTTTTTCATATTTTCTATCAATATGTACATACACCCAAACAAGTTCAGTCTCTTGCTCTCTCTGTCTCTCTCTCTCTTTCACAGACTCACCATCGTTGATTCACCGTTCACAGTCACTGTCGGTCTTCCACCGTCGTTCACCCTCGATCTTCCACTGTCGTGCATCATTACATCGCCACTGTCGCTCGCATTGCTTCGCTTCAACATTGAGGTTTTTCTCTTCATCTCTCTATTTCTCTTCTTCTCTTTATCTTTGTCTCTCTCGCTCTCTATTTCTCTATTTCCCCATTTCCCTCCACCTTATTTTCAGTGAAATTGGGCTGAAGCCCGTCTGGACGCTCAGCAAGATTCAACTTAGCCAACCCTAAACCTCTCAACTCACACACATTCACCTCGTTCACCATATATATTTATCATCTTCTCTAAAACAGCTCTCATAGGTCTAGGGTTTCTTGCAGCTGTGCAACAATGGTAACCCCCCTCCCTCCCCCTCTCTCTCTCTCTCTCTCTCTCTCTCTATACATACAAATATATGTGTAAGGGCTTATAGAAGTGGATGAATGAAAACAGGGGAAGGGAACATGGAGTTTTGGTAAGAGAAAGAACAAGACCCACATCCTCTATGTGAGGTGTGGCCGCTGTAGCTTTCATCTCCAGAAGAGCCGATGCTTTTCTTGTGCTTTCCCTGCTGCCCGTAAGAGGACATGTAAGCCCTTTCTATCTCTTTCTCTCTCTCTCTATATATATACATATATATACTGGTTGGTTGTATTGATTTGATGTGGGCATATTTTCAGATCACCACAGTGTGAAGGCGATCCAAAGGAAGACGACTGGGACAGGTCAGATGAGGTACCTCTGCAACGTACCTCGCAGATTCAAGAGTAGTTTCAGAGAATGTGATACCTCCCACCCCCTTACATTTTTCAATAGGGTTAATTTCATTTTTATATGTATGGTGTGGTTAATTTTTTTATTCATCTTTAAACTATTAATTAATTTCATTCATTTTGTTCTTAAAGTTTCTAATTTTAGATAATATGATCAATTTGAGATTGTTGATATTGTTTTCTAAATGTTATTGTTTCTTTTCTCTTTGTTTTCAATTTCTAAGTAGCTAATTTCGAATTAGATTTAGATTTCGATTTAGATTTCTTTCAATCTTGTTTTCAACTCTCTTGTTTTGTTTTCATTAATAACTTCCATTCATTTCTATGGAATCTTCGTCGTCAAATATAATCCTATCTTCTTCTGTTTGCTTCATGATCCAAGAATCATGGTTTTTGTTTTGCTACAGTTTTGGCTCTTGAGGCTACAAGTTTCCAGTTATGTAGTAGAGGTGTTTGTGGCAAGGTCTCAGAAAAGGATTTTGGGGTATCATTTTGTTTTGTGTGTGCTTACCTTTGGAAGTGTTGAATACATTGTCCTTTTAAAGCTGATATGTTGTGTCATTTTGTATTATGTTATTTACATTTTTCTGTGTGTGTTTGCATTTTGTTATATCAATTTTTTAGTTAATTTTGATGATTGAACATATGATTAAGCTTGTGCTTGTTGAATTAGCTTTTTCAATACAAGCATAGCCCTATCTTGGCTAACTGTAATGTTTAGGAGGTAGTGACATTATGTGCTAAGAAGATCAAATTCAGTGTAGTACTGTAACGCCCCAACCCTTCACACGTCATCTATATTGTCCGCTTTGGGCCACGCCCGTACGGATTTGTTCTTCCTAGTGGGTCACCCATCCCAGAACTACTCTAGCCTAAGCACGCTTAACTGTAGAGTTCTGTTAGGCATTTCACCACTCGGGAAAAGGCCTCGATGCTATATAAGGGTCCAGGTTTTTACTTTTATAGCCCAGGAACGCCCCCTCCATTCCCGATGTGGGACACCGGGGCCTTACAATCACCCCCCTTAGGGCTGCATGTCCCCGTGCAGTAGCCTCCCAGCTCGCAAGCCCGCCCACATACACCGAGAGACGCTAGGGGCCCATACTCGGTACTCTGGAGAGTCGGCTCTGATACCATTTGTAACGCCCCAACCCTTCACACGTCATCGATATTGTCCGCTTTGGGCCACGCCCGTACGGATTTGTTCTTCCTAGTGGGTCACCCATCCCAGAACTACTCCAGCCTAAGCACGCTTAACTGTGGAGTTCTGTTAGGGATTTCACCACCCGGGAAAAGGCCTCGATGCTATATAAGGGTCCAGGTTTTTACTTTTATAGCCCAGGAACTCCCACTCCATTCCCGATGTGGGACACCAGGGCCTTACAAGTACTGCAAGCTATGATTCTAAGATTGTTCTTAAACAGGAAGTTGCATCATCATACACTAGTGTATTTCACCTATTCTACCCCCTCACCCTCCTTGCTGGGTACCTATTTTGTCACTTGTGATCTCACTTAATTGGTATTGCTTGGCAAGGAATTGGTATTGCTTTCATGAAACATTAATGGCCCTATTTTTCTCTAAGTTTTATATTATCATTTGACCTTTATTTTTTCACTTGGGTTTTTGACAAATCATTGTTTTTTCATGGGGTTTGTTAAATGATGGTAGCACAATATTGCTAGATTTTCTCTAAGTTTTAATAAAGGTCAATTAATACTAGAAACTCATTAGAAAAGGTGTAATGGTTAGTTGGTAAAGGGAGTTCATAAGAAATGCCAGATTCTAGTAATTGAGATGGGGAAAAAATACAAGTGATAATATTTATAAAAGGGCACCTATAAGCCTTGCAGTAAGAAGCCGTGACACCTTTTATTTGGAGCAATCTTCATGATTTTTTTTGCTAAAACCTGATATTTCTACACATTTATCTTTGTTATTTGCTTTATCAATTTGGGGATGGTTTGAGATAATATATTCCTGTGTGGAGTATACATTTTATATTCCTTTGTTATAACTTTGAAATTTGGTTACCTTTTTTGAGGAAGCATAATTTATTTGTGAATAGATAACTCAAAATCAAACAGGTATGGCATAGTCACAAGATATTTCATGTTGTACTGCACATGCTTGCTATTATTTTTTGAGATGGTTTTTTATTTGTATTATTATGGGATTTATTTCTTGATTGATTACCATACATATGGCTCTTAACCGTTGTTTTGTTAGTAAATAAGCAGTGGTGGTAGATATGCATTTCTAATCATAATTTTCAAGCTAGTTTTGTCGTTGTCTATTGTTAATTTCTTTTTGTTCTTTCTGAAGTGTGTTGAGAAGTTGGATCTGTCAGCTTTATCTCAACTGCAATAGTTTTTCTAGGCGTCTGCTATATTTTCTCGTAGTTTCATATTTCTAATGTATTTCATTGTTTCTGTGGCAGCTGGTCGAGTTGTTAGACAGTCCATTACACTAATTTTACGCAGAATGATAGCTTGAATTATTTCTTTTGCTTCTGATGGGTTCTTATACAATTTAAAAGGCAAGTGACACAGTACCTTTTGCGTTCTGTTCTTTTTATTTTCTTGAATCTCTGTTTCCTCGTATCAACGTAAGAACATGTTGCACTGGTTATGGTCTTGAGCATCTTTGGGAAATTATTTTATATCTAGAGAAAAACTACCTACATTTAAAATGTCTGTTAGTGCTACTTTTCTCCAAGAAAGCTGATAAAGACAAAAAGGGCAGAAGGAACATGGATGGCATTTTTTGTGGAAATTTGCTCATAAATATTTTTTCGAGTAACTATGCAAAGATTGTATTAAAATTTACTCATAGACATTCCAGTATTTTTAACCAATGTTCTGGACCAAGATTGCCACCTGATGATCACGCTCACCTAAGCCTTTCAGTGGTTTCCCCTGTGCAGAATTTGAAGAATTTAACCATGATTATTTCAGTTTTCAAATATTTCTCTTCTCAATTTCGGTTCTCTTTGACATGTGCTAAAAATTAATAAAATCCTGTAATTTTGTCTTGTGTGCTCAATAGTTCTATATGCACAGAAAAAAATCACAGTTTGGATCACTGAACACTCACAATGGTCTAGGTCCCACAGTGGGCCCTTGTGAGTGATCCATTTTGTAATTTGTTTCTGTGCAAGTATCTTTTTTCCTTGGTGTGCTTTCATTTTTAACTAGAGCTTTATCTAATTTGGCTTTGTGTTTCTTAGGGAATTTGAATTTGAAACAACAATGCGGTTGTGGGAAGTATTGTGGACTCATTATTTATTTGAGCACCTGTATCTATACGTCTGTGTTGCAATCCTGAAGCTGCATCGTAACAAGATAATGGGGGAGCAGATGGATTTCGACAATCTCTTGAAGTTTATAAATGAGCTGAGTGGTCACATTGACCTCGATTCGATCCTTAGAGATGCAGAGGCTTTGTGCATATGTGCTGGAGAGAATGGAGCAACTTGCATTCCTCCCAGAACTTCGCCTTCATTGCCCATTGAGGAAAACTTATTGTACCCTTAAGAAGACGATGTATTGTAAACATGGTTTTTAATTTTCAGGAAATTGTCATTTCATGTTCACAAAAATACGGAAGTTCCTATGGTATATGTTTTTATCTTTGATTGACTTCTTTTTTTTTTCCCCTATGGTATATGATTCTTGCAAATTGCAAGTTATATTGAATGGTTTAGACGGATTATTATATATCATACAAGTCAAATGAAATTCTTTTTATATTTTATTTTTATATTCTTGAACAAAAAGAATTGAATTGGCGACTAAAATTTGGTATGGTTTTTCCTCTTTTGGCGACCAAGTGATTAGTCGGTGTTTCACTATTTACATTTGGCGACCAAAATGTTGGCAGGCGAAAGGGTATATTTGGCGACCAAAATGGTGGTAGGCGAAAGGGCATATTTAGCGACTAAATAATTAGTTGGTAAAATTATTAATTTTGGCAACCAAAGTGTTTGGTCACGAATAGGTCTATTGTCGACTAAAGTTTTAGTCGTGCAAACATTACTTTTGGCGACAAACACTTTTGGTCGGGGAATGTGACAATTGGCAACTAACATATTTAGTCGGGAAAACATCACTTTTAGCGACTAAAGTGTTTTAGCAACAAAATCGTTTAGTCGCGGTAATGTAACATTCAGCGACTAAAAATTTAGTCCGCAAATATAACTTTTTCCCGACTAAAAAAATTTTTAGTCGCTAATTACTTTTCTCGACCCTCAATTGGCGACCAAAGTGGCGACCAAAAAAATTAGTTACAAATAACTTTTGCCGACTAAAAATGGACTTTTGCCGACTAAATTTTTAGTCGGCAAAAGTGTGATTTCCTGTAGTGAAAGTTTTGTTGGATTTTTATTTACAATAAAATGTAATGTAGGTCTGAGCACCTTGAGTGTAGTGTTTGTTATCCTATTCGTTAAATTCTTGTGTAAAGCCTGTAACTCATCTGCCATTACTTGCTGCCAAAGAGGATCAGTACAACTTCATGATAGGTATAAGGTTCATGTTGACTTAGAATGGTAGAAAAATAGTGATAATCTTTAAAATAACCTAGCTGTTTAGATACCTATTTCAAAAAAGAGACAATAGAGGAAGCATCAAGAGAGTCACTGCTAGAGGAATGAGGAGACTCTAAAGAACTGGCAATATCAGTACTCTTAGGGGATGGTAACAGAACATGATCAACAGGCAGAACAAGATCATCAGGAATAGCTGGAGAACCATTGGATAAAGAGGTATCTGTAGGAGCATCATCAAGGAAAAGAACAATGGAAGGATCAGTAAAATATGAGATAGTGGAACTTGAAGGAAGAGAGAATTTGGAAATGGAGGAGAACATTTTGTGTTCCCAAAAATTGACATGGCGAGAGATATGAAGACGGTGAGAGACAAGTTCCTAATATCAAAACCCTTTATGTTCTATGCCATAGCCTAAGAAGCAACACAATTGCGACCATGGTTGTATCTTGTTGCGTTCATGGGAAGGAAGAAGAACAAAATAGGCATATCCAAAGACTTGGAGTTCAATGTAGGAAAAAGATGTACCATAGAGACGTTCATATGGCATTTGATTGTCAATGACAAGAGATAGGATATAGTTAATAGTGTAAATAGCCGTAAGGGAACCTTCACCCCCAAAACGCTCAGAACAAGAAAAATAGATGAGAAGAGCTCTGACTATATCAAGAATGTGCCTATGCTTGCATTCAGCACGACCATTTTGTTAGGAGGGGTGAGGACAAGAGCGATGGGGAAGTGTACCAAACTCACGAAGAAGTTTTAAAAAGTTGGTTTCTTTATATTCTTAAGCATTGTCTGATTGAAAAACTTTGATAGAATAACCAAATTGAGTTTTAATCATTTTAGCAAAATCAAAATAAGTTTAAGGCAACTCGGAATGTTGTTTTAAAATATAAATCCAAGTGAATCGGGAATAATCATCCACGAAAATGACAAAGTATCTGGAGCCCCCCCATAATGGTATTGGGAGAAAGACCCCAAACATCAGAGTGAACTAAATCAAATGGAGATTTTGAAACATAATCACTTATATTAAAATACAAAGCTGGCTGTTTAGCAAGTTGACAAGATTGACAATAATTACTATAATTATAATAAATATAGCCTAAATTGCCACTAGATACTAAAGTACATAACCGACCAAAAGAAACATGCCCTAATCTAGAATGCCAAAGATCAGAAGAGGTGGTGGATGTGACATGCTGAGTAGTAGGTGCAGAAAATGGTAGATAGAGATTTATGAGCTCAAACAGATGTCCAGTTTTACACCCTATCCTAATAGTCTGTCCTGTTCGCCAATCCTAAACCTGACAACCATAGGAGGAGAAGAAAACAGTTAAACCAAGTTCACAAAGTTGACCAATAGAGATAAGATTTAGGGTGAGGGCAAGAATATGGTAAGCATCAGAAAGAGACACAGCGGAGGTAGAGACGCTACTAATATGACTAATAGACATGTGAGTGCCATCAGCAATATGAATAATAGGTAAAGTATTAGAAGAAGGAAAAAATGAGAAAGCAGTGGAATTTGATGTCATATGATTACAACATGCAGAATCAAATAACCAAGAAGAGTTACCTGAGGTAGCTGATAAGGCAGTGTTGTGAGAGGTACCAGAATGGGCTTGTTGAAGCATGGCCTCCATATCATTTTGAGAATAATATATAGCAGATGGATCTATAGGAGGAGAAGAATCATCAGCAACAGTAACAGTAGATCAAGAGACAGGCTTATACCGAGACCCTTGTTTATAGTGACCCCATCTTGAGTTCCAAGATAAGTGATTATTCCAAGATTGTTTTTGGGGACAGTGATGCTTAAAGTGACTAGGCCCTTGTTTATGGCAAGTACGACAATCCCTAACTGGACAATGAAGAAGAGAATGACTAAAATTGAGACCTCGATTCTTACAGTACTAATTGAAAAATCTACAAATCCCCTAGATATTGATTTGTAATTATGTATCAATTTTAAGCAGTAAATATCAATCCCAATCAAACAATCAAGACAAATCGACACAACGATTTTAATGTGGAACCAAAATCCACCGAAAAAGTACACTCTCTTTTGTATAGAATAAACAAATAATCATTTGATGTATACTTCTTGAACTATGAGTTAAATACTTAATCAAACATCAAAGAAAACTAGCAAAATAGCCCCAGAAGAAAACCCTAATACCCAAGAAGAAGATCTAGAAGCCGTGCCCTAAAATCTAATTGAAACATATATTTGTAGCAAACAGGGCTGCGATCTTCGCTTGAGCGCAGGAATGGCCACTCGAGCGGACCTCGCTCGAGCTCAAAAAAGTTTGCTCGAGCGTAAAATCCCAACTCTTAGTATTTTTACAAGCAAGTGAAACTTCTGAAACCAAAGATTCTCCGCTCGAGCACACAAATGGCTGCTCGAGCAGACAAGCAACTCGATCCCCGACATAGTCAGTGAAGTGGCAAACATGAAAGAATTATCTTCTGAAACTTCTCTGTAAGGCACAATTTGGGTTAGATTCACATCTAAAACTTATAGCCTCATTGAAATAAAAAGATCGAATAAAATTACAACTGAACGGAGTTTTGTCAAACGGGATTGCCAAGAATAAAAACCTAACACTAACAAATCTGAGTGAAGGAACTAGACGGAGTCTGTGTGTGAGGAATAACAAGAACCGTGTTAGTAGTGGTATTGAGAATACCAAGATGAGTCTCCTCAAACAAGAGTTCAATCACAGCTTGTTCCAAAGTGGGTAAAGGATACCGGTGCAATAGAGAAGCTCCGACAAGCTCAAAAATAATAGTAATAGCCATAAGAAACTCAATCAAGCGATCCTTATCACGATAATCAGTAAAAGACTGGGTAGCTTTGTCATCAACCCAAACATGCTCACAAACAGAAATCTGATTCCATAAACTATATATAGATGATAAGAAATCATTAATGGACTAACCTGGTGCCTAACGTTTACCATGAAGAGTAGTTCGAATTTGATGCCTATAGGAAAGCCTAGTAGTGCGATATCGATATTTGAGAAAGTCCTATATAGATCTAGCAGGAGTAGGGTTGGTATCAGTTTAAAATCGCCCAAACTGGAGATGAATTGAAGTGGTAAAGGTGTTTTGAAACCAAGTAATAATACGATAATTTTTTCTATCCCATGCATTCAGGAGGTCAAGAAATTTGGTTTCAGTTCCATCCGTGACTTGGACTGGTTTCTTCAATTCTCCAGTAATAGCTCTCCATAATTGTCGACCTTTGAGAAAGGCAAACATAGCTTGAGACCAGAGAAGATAATTGGTGCCATCAACAACCACAAAAATTGGTTGAGCAGGGTCGGAGCAATCCATTTATGTAGGAAATACAAAGAGCAGTGTAGAAAATAGCAAAATTTGAAAAAACAAAGATGACCACTGAACCCATAATGCCAAAAAAACCTTGGGAACCAGTCCAAATACACTGAAAATGGGACTGAAACTGAGTGAACCGGCCAAAACAATGAACAAATCCGGTTTGACTGCATCGAATGATGTTAGTGGCTGCAAAGGAGCACTAGGGCTAACGTTAGCAAGAGGCTTGCGACAACGGCTGCAGAAAGCACTAAGGCTGACGTCAACGGAGAGACGAGTGATGCATTAGGACTGACGTCAACGAAGGCAACGGAAAAGCACACGTATGAAAGAAGCATGTCGTATGGACCATGAGTCTAAGGTGCGTGGACGCGCTTGTTGCAACTGGTGGCAGATTGTCAGATGCACCACGCAAAAGAGAGGTGCGTGAAAATGAGTAAGTGACTATTTCGAAGCGAGGTTGGTGGTGCCGGAATCATCGTGGAGAGAGGAAGGGTTTGATGGCTTTATTTTGTGATTACGGTTATTGATGAGAGAGCCGTAAGGTACCAATAGATCAGGTTGATTTAGGGATACGTCGGAAATTGTTACCGGTGGCTAAGAGTGCCGGTGGAGAAGCCAAGAATTAAGGTTTAGAACATGTGCTCTGATACCATGTTAACACAATTGGAGAATTAGAAAAGTGTATACAATAATATTGTCTGTATATTACAAATATAATACAATGAAGGCCCATATTTATAGGCAAGGAAGAGTGGTAAACAAAAAAGGAAATAGAGTGAGGAATAAGAAATGAAATCCTTATATTACTATATATATATATATAAAATATATTATATTTACTAACATTTTGGAACTAACCAATCCCTTTACTTGGAACACAACAATTAGTTTAGTATAGTTTAATTTGAAAATGTATTGAGTACAATGAAAAAATTTTGGGTTATATGTACAAAAACTATCTAAACTATTGAAAAATATCATTTTAATTCCGTAAATTATAAAAGCGTACAAATAGACATTCTAAACTATTTAGAAGTATCACTTTGCTCCCTAAATTATAAAAGTTGTAACGGCTCGGGTCGAGATCTGATCCTTGTTCTTTTTCGTATAAGATGGGTGTATTAAAAAGGTTTTCTGTCAAAAGATTGGACTTAGCCTGAAAATTTCTAAATGTAAAAATTAATTTTTCAAAACTTATGATTTTAAAAATAATTTTTGGCAGTAATTGTTCCTTATATAGTAAATAGTATAATTTGATTTTATGGGATTTTTCTATGAGGTATTAACCACTTTACTTCAACGTCAAACTTAGAAATTTCAGTTGAAAAATTATTTTTGTACTAAAATTGGGAGAACCACTTTTTAATTTAATTGGATTTTATTTTATTTTATTTTATTTTTGTTTTTTGTATTCTTTTTGAATTCAAATGGGGGTATTCCTTATTTATATTGTAAGCTTAAGTAAATGAAATATAAATATAAGACACTAAATGAAAACATTTACTTAAATGATTACATATAGAAATAAGGTTGATGTGCAGAGAGTGACTTGGGAACTGAGCTTGTGTGACTAGCTGTTTTCTAGGTTGATCGCTCAAGCGGTTGGCTCCACTGATCGAGCGGTGAAAAGAGGGAAACCAATACTTTGCTTTATAGACCGAAATATTGTGAGATTGAGTTCACCACTCGAGCGGTTTGTGTGATATCAACAACTTAAAAGTTACTTTTTTTTTAATCTTTTCTTTCACTTTTTCCTCCTTCTTTCTCCTCTCATAAGCTTCGAAAAACCCTACTTTCTCTCTCTAATAATCTTTCTTCTCACCAAGAATCAAGCCTAGATCCCTTGCAAAAGGCGAAGGCCACGTGGAGATTGTGATTCTCATCAATTGGATTTTGATTTCATGAGAGTTCTTCTTGAATCTTGCTTCTTTGCTCTTGTTCTTGAGATAGGGATACTTTTAACTTAATATATCTATGATTTGAAATATATATATATATATCTATGTGTGTGGTATTTTCCTAGTTATAGTGATGTATGAGATGATTTTGTAATATAAAGTGGGTTTGATAACAAAAAATGGTCATATACCTAATGTTTTTGGAAAAGATTATAAATGTATCTTGTTGATTATTGTTGATGAATATTGACTCCTTAAGTGTAACAGAGAGAAAAGCCCAAACTTTCTCAAAAACCCTAATTTTGAAACTCGATTTTATAATGGTGCTTGGTTCAATTGATTCTTAAATCTCAGAATTTGGTGAATGATTTTGGTAATAGTGGTGAAAGATGAGGTTTTGTGAACCTTCTTGGATACATGTTTGAAATAGATAAATGTTGAAATTGTGGAATTGAGAAGTTGGGAGAAATCTCTTGTTGTTGGTGTTGTTAAATCTTACTTATGAATAGTGGAGTCAAGTTTTGGGTACGAGTTGTGTATTGTATTAGTACTCACGTGGGTAGTCAAGGTGCCCAATTGTCCTGTCTTGAGTTTATCACTAGACAAATGTGAAAAAAGGTTTTTGGATGTTTACGAGCCGCTATTTTTTGAATTGAAAAATGTGGAAACACATGATTTTTGGGTGTCCACAAGCTCGCCATTTTAAGAGTCGGCAAATGTGGAAGGGAAATGTTTTGGGTGCCCATTGCCCCGCCTTTTTTAAAGTCGCCAAATGTGGAAATATTTTTTTGTATCTAAATCCATATATGTATATATAGTTTTGTGACTCTTGTTTAAGACGTCATAACATATTTACCACCCTATGATTGTAGATGCGCCTTTGAATGGAAATCATGCATTACACATTTTTTGGTTTTTAAAATATAAAATATGGATTTTATCCTAAAAAGTGCATGACATGATCATATATATCTCGATTATTTATATGTCTTGTTAATATTACTTTCTACTAGGCATTACTAACCCCAAACTAACAACATTTCAGAAATTGATGGTGTGGCTCCGCCAAGGTGACTTGGCATGGACTTGTTTTGAATGGAGCACCAAGGCTCAATGGATATTACTTGCTAAAGCTCCGAAGCTCTTTTGTGGGTTGGGACTAAATGTCCACTTTTGTGAAATCAAGGACTATCTTCGAAAATGTGTACACCATTAGGGCACTATACTTTCATTTTCTTTTACTCTTTAAACTGTTATTACTCCTGATTATATGTTAAAGGAACAATGATGTGCAATTCACTTGGAATAGTTCAATGAGAAAGATATTCTTTTGTGTAAATGCCATGTTCTTTAATAGTGTTCATTAAATGATTGGAAAATATTAATTTAATGGTTTTAATTATAAAATGGAGGATAAAATTATGGGCATTACAAAAGCATATAAATAGACCCTTTAAATTATTGAGAAGTATCATTTTACCCTCCTAATAGAATGTGTTAAAGTGAAACACGCCAATAGTTCAGGGAGTCTATTTGTGTGCTTTTATAGTTTTGAGAACAAAGTGATACTTTTCTATAATTTAGACAGTCTATTTATATAATTTTATAATTTAAAAAATCAAAATAATACTTTTCAATAATTTAGAAGATCTCTATGTGAATAGCTAATAAATTTTTCGGCAAAAGCTCCAAATTAATTTACACATGTTTCGTTCTTAATCTGCTGAGCTCAGCACATTCTTGTGACTGATCCCTTTGGAACACAACAGTTAATTCAATTTAGTTTAATTTGATAATAATTTTTTTTAGGTAAAAAGTTTAGATAATTTGATTTATGTATTGAGTATAGTGAATAAATTTTATAGGCGATTGCTATTCTAATCTAAAAATTAGATTAGTTTTTTAATCTAGTGGTGTGATAACTAACTAGAATATGTAAGGAAACTTTCTTGTAATCTTCTCAATTCTAAAATTGTGGATTGTGATTCTCGCTATTCCAAAGTTGTAAGGAAGGATCTATATTATATTATCTACATGTTTGATTAAAATATTAATAAATTTTTATGATTATTTTACAATTCTTATATAATTTAAGGGTAAATTAATTTTCATCAAGTCCTACTGAAAATAAGTCATAATAAAATTATCGCTAAATTTTTTTTTTTACAATGATTTTTTTTTGTGTGCATATTTTACTAAAAATTGACAATTAATGACTTTTTGTTATGATTTTTATAAATTGTTACTTAAACTTACAATTATGACATTTTTTTGTGACAAAATTTTCAAACTGTTGCTTAAAATTGAAAATTAGTTACATTTTGTGACAATTTTTTTAAACTGTCATTAAACTTATAATTAGTGATATTTTTTGTGACAATTTTTAAACTGTTGCTGAAAATTAACAATTAGTAACTTTTTTAATAGTGTTTGATGAAAAATGTCATTAATTCTCACATGACCTATTGAACAATAAGTCTACTTATTAAAATCTTTACGTAAATTCTCTATAATTTAATGGGCATCCTTCATTACAACCCTAGGAGAATAAAGAGGATCTCAGTCCACTTTCTCTTTTATATATTCTGTAATTATCAATTAATAATCTTACTTATACTATCTATAAAGTCAGTCCAAAAAACAGGCATGTATATATTTTTTAATTTTTAATAGAGAATTCCAAATATTACAGGTGTTCGGCTCTTAACTGCAATGGACCCACAGGCTGAGCTCAGCACATACATGTATACAGTACACGAGTCATGGATTTGGAACGTTCGACGATTGGCAACTCGACTCAAAACCTACCTCTCCGAGAAAAGTGTAAAAGAGCGCGAAAGTCACTCCCTCCCCTAAAAAAATTATTTAGTGCTCCGGAACACCACGTATTCATGTTCTTCATTAATTATTATATATTATATTTATATTGTTTTTTAATTATTCGGTACAAAAATTTAAATTACACCTTCTTCAGAGGGCCTGCCCTGAGGCGAGGCCACTAAGGCGGTCGCTTCAGACCTCCAATTTTGAACAAAATTTAGGACCCCCAATTAGGGGAGTGTATCATGTCGTGTTATTTCATAATTACTTTAAAATTAGTTTAATTCATTTATTTTCGTGCTGTTATGTGGTGTTATTTTGATTTGTATCCAATTGATATTTAATGTAAAAACTTTTACTTTTAGTTAAAAATAACTTAGCAAGTGTATGAAGAGATTAAAATTTTTCCCATAAGTTGAATTTTATAAAATTTATTTCTACTAAATGAAATTATTCATAGAATGTTTGATTTTAATTCAATTGTATTTTTCTAATTAAAAAAATTGTACCTTATTACTATATATTTTTTATTAGATTGACTTTAAAATAGGTAACAAAAAAATACATATCTTAAATAAAAAGATATTAGCCTTAATTATTATTCTACATACTTTTTTATTCAGTTAGATGGAGTTAAATAAAAGATTAAAAAAATGTCATCGCATCCCTTAATGAACATTAAAATATATAACTAATAATTCATATTATTGAATCGTGTCATACTTAGATTCATGTTAAAAAATAATCAACCCTAACTTACTAATTTTATATATTTTGAGTTGTGTTGAAAATTCTCATCCTTATCCCCAATTAATTTTAATTCTTATAGCATTGGTAAGCTAAAAAATAAAAATTCGATTCAACTAATTGAAATTCAACTATTATATATACATATATATTTGTTATCTAAATTTTGTTAAATTGTAATGCAATAGAAATAAATTTTTATCATTTTTATTTTATCTAAACAATTTTTTTTAAAGATAATGATACATGAAGGGCTTAATTTAAAAAATTTGCCTTAGCCCCTAATAACTCAGGGCCGACCCTGCTTCTTCACCAATTGAAACACATCTGAACCACTATATAGCCGTACCTAAGGACCAGAAAATAACTTCTCCCTTCCCCTCCCCTACGTAAAGACAGCTCCAGCTATTATGCCTCGAATTCTCTCTCTCTCTCTCTCTTCCACAGCTACTAATCCATCCTAACCTCATCAGACTTACCAAAGCAGAGCAGCAACAATGGCTGCCATCAGATTAATATCACTACGTAGTAGCGTGAGAATATATATTGTATATATGGTATGCTTGTATATATTAGGAATTAGACAATTTCCTTTTCTTCCTTGTGTGTATTAGGAATAAAGCAATTTCCTTTTCTTTATATTTCCTTTTTCAGGTCATAGGTTTAGGCAATATAAGCCGCTGACCTCTTTGCAAATATATACAATTGAATATATTTCATTCAGAAAACTTACAAATAGTTCTAAGCCTTTGGGTCTTGGTCTTTCTTCTTTTTCTTCTTCTTCATATATTACTCGTCTAAAAAAACTCAATAATCTGGCATTGTCATCGACAACGACTGTCATGATAAGGTGTGTATGCGAAGAAGAGAAGCCGTGGTTAAGCAAGAAGAAGAAACAGTCGGTGGTGGTGGTGGTGAAGGCGTCTGTGGCCACTTCAGAGAGTAGTAATGTCCTAAAAACTTCAAAGCCGCCGCACCAAACAAATGCAGGAGTAATAGATATGGCCTCTCTGCTTGCAAAGGTTACTTTTACGGCGCTTCTGATCTTAAGGGTCGTTACTAAACCAAGGCCATGGAAATTACATCCCCAGATGCTCATTGAAAGGGTGCGTTTATTTATTTATTTTAATTTTTTAACACCACAATCGTACCTCATAATTTAAAATTTGTTAAAAGCCAAATATTTTGGATGTGTTTTCTATATAAAAATTCTATTTATTAATAATTTTCTGACCTGATTAAATAAACTTGGACTGACCAGATATTAATTCACTACAAGAATTAACACTTTTGGCAACAAAAAAATTGGTCGCTAAAAGTCTATTTTTGGTCGGCAAAAGTTATCCGCGACCAAATTTTTTTGTCGCTAGTTTGGTCGCCAATTGAGGGTCGCAGAAAGTAATTCGCGACCAAAATTTTCGTTGGTCGGGAAAAGTCGCATTTGCCGACTAAATTTTTGGTCGCTAAATATTTATTTACTGCGACTAATCCATTTTGTCGCTAATATACTTTGGTCGCGAAAAATCGCCTTTTGCCGACCAAATTTCTTAGTCGCCAATTGTCACATTCCACGACCAAAATTAGTTTGGTCGCCAATTGTGACATTTCGCGACCAAAAATTTTAGTCGCCTATTGTGACATTCTGCGACAAAAAATAGTTTGGTCGCCAATTGTGACATTTCGCGACCAAAAATTTTGGTCGCCAATTGTGACATTCTGCGACCAAAATTAGTTTGGTCGCCAATTGTGACATTTCGCGACCAAAAATTTTGGTCGCCAATTGTGACATTCTGCGACCAAAATAAGTTTGGTCACCAATTGTGACAGTCTGCGACCAAAATTAGTTTGGTCGCCAATTGTCACATTCCGCGACTAAAAATTTTGGTCGCCAATTGTGACATTCTGCAACCAAAATTAGTTTGGTCGCCAATTGTCACATTCCGCGACTAAAAATTTTGGTCGCCAATTGTGACATTTTGCAACTAAAATTAGTTTGGTCGCCAATTGTCACATTCTGCAACCAACATCCAACAAAATAAACCTGTAATTTATAATAATCCATCCAATTTATTCAATACAATCTGTAATTTGCAAAAATCATTCAAACCAATAAATAAATTGAATCATCAACATTCAACAAAATACATATTACAACCATTTCTAAACCTGTTTAATTAAAGTTAGCAACTATTATAAGTTTACATCCACAAATAATTCCAAACTACATATTTCATCTAGCATAAAATTTTAAAACATAACAATTACTTGTTATTATGTTTTAAATTTTTATCCATGCGCATCTATCAAAAAATATACACACTAGTAATATACCCAAATATTTTCCATACACATCCATCCTAAAATATAATTACTAATCTATCCAAAAATATAACGGAAGTCCACCCAAATCTTTTCCATACATACATCTATCCAAAAATATATAATCCTTCAAAAATGCTTATAGTGCCAATTTGTCCTGTACAATTAAGCTTCGTGCACGAGGTCATCCATCTGTACCAAAGAAAATGAGAAATAATGTCAGGCAACTTTTTGTTGAAAATATTTGCACATCAATTTATTGTAAAGTTGGACAAAAAATGAAAAAAATTCAGTAGAAAGTAAAGGAAACATTAACAAATTAAATGACTATCAATATCATTTTGTAAATAAAACATCATTCATATGTATATATCAATTCTAACTATTGTTCAACTTTACAATAGTTAAACATCATTAACATCATCTTCTAACCTGTTACAGGTGTTCATAACAATGAGGGCCGTTACAATTGTGCAATTGAATCACACTGCCAAAGCAGCTGTAATGGGTAGCAATATTATGTAATGGTGTTACATAACAGTTTCAGTCCATTTTTAAAACCTTGCTCCCCTTTATCCCGCCATCTCCTTTCATCTCACCTAGACCCGTTACAATACTCACTTTGCTCACCCACCACCGCTATAATCCTTTTTCACTTCCACAACCATCTCCTGTCAACCCCTCTCCCCAACTTACCCCACCCCGTCTCCCCTCACCCACTAGCCTTGCCATTCCCTCACCCCTCACCCACCATTCTATACAAACCCAATAGCACCCACTACCATCACACATTCTAGTCCTGAAAATCAATTCCAGTACCGAAAATACCTCTTCGAATTTGAATAACTCCAGCGTATTGTTTCCTAAAACTTGTTCATTTATATATACAATGTTATATGTGTATAATATGATTAAATTATAAATTCAGATATAACTTACAAAATAAATTATAATGTTAGGGTGTATAGGCTAATAATTTATTTGGTTAACATGTAATTAGAATAAAAAAAATGAATCTTTATATAACAAAAGAGAGAGAATGAGAAGAAAGTAGATAGGTATTAAGATTACGGAGTTAGTGTTGCAATTTAGTCTAAAAGCACATGAGGAGTCTATGACAGAAAACATATCACGTGGACAGGAAGTACTGCAATAGCATTTCTTTGTATGTCAATGACAGAAAACATATCACGTGGACAACTGTTACCAGTGAGAAGTTGGAAACGAAAATCCAAATAAGAAACTTCCTTGCTCTAATTCTTGGACAGGTCATGGTGGTACACGCCTTTTGGCACTGAGTTCCGCCAACCTTATATTACAACATGGAATAAAAGATGCACCTAGACCTCATGAAATTAGCAATTTTTCACATAAGCTATGTGAAATTTGGCTTCCTTTTTTTTTTTTTTTTGTTGATAAATAAGTGAAATTTGGCACATTGAGCTGCGGCATCAAAGCATTTTGTGCCCCACAAAATGTTAGCAACAATATATATATAGCTCAATTGAACCAACAAGGAGTATTGGTTGAAATGCCAAATAACAGTAATAGTAAAGCAACTTTACAATCCTATTCATGGAGTATTGGTTGAACCAACAAGGAGTATTGGTTGAAATGCCCCACAAAGTGTTCCCATAGAACAATTTTACCCTGCTAACCTACCGTTTATACAGCATGACACTAAGGGTGCGTTTGGGAAGTGAAGTTTTTAGCCAAAAAGTAAAAAAGCCACTAAAAAAGCTAAAAGGCCAAAAAACCATATTAAAAAGTTAAAGATTCATTCTCATTCTCTCTACTTTTTGCACGTTTTTTCATAAAAAGTCAAAAAGCCATTCCCAAGCACATCAATTTTTTTCACATCATATTTTAGTCCAAAAAAACACTAAAAAGGTAAAAAATGTGGGGCAGTCCATATAATTTAATGTTCTTTATCTCCCTATTTTCCGTCCAACATAAATTATGAAAGCTCTAACAATAATAATTTATCATTTACATTAATAACCCTGACTGATATTTTTCTACTTCAAGTGGAAAGCAATTCAAAGTCTAAGATAACAGCACCCATATAATTGAAGGCCTTTCATCTTCCATTAGTTAGCAATTAAAATAAAGGAAATATACACACGACACCTTTTAAAAGAATTCTTCAATCACTGATAACCCAAAATGCCATATTTCTATACAAAACATCAGACTCCTTTTCTTGTACACTAGCTAATGTGTATGGAAAAATGCACAGGCGTGCGTATACACACAAAAAGTGAGCAAATCAAATTCTTAATATGAATTTGAACAAAATTGCTAATGCCCTGTGTGCAGATAGTCAATGCTCACAAAAATCTAGTATTTTATAGCCAATGGCACCTAGTATTGGGTAGAGACTGGCCACATAAATTCTTGAATACAAAATTAAACAATTTATAAGAGTCAGACTTCAGGCTTTCATTAGCTAGAGATATGAAAATTAAACAATTATACGATCCCTTTTGGTCTTTGGATGTGGCAATGCTATTTTGTCGTGTATTAGTCCACCCCCATTCATGTGGACCACATGCTTCTATGTTCTATAACACAAAAGCATCCACAGTTCAGGACAAAAAATGTAATCATGTATAGAGAAATGAATGAATTAAACGTGAACTATATGTATAAATATTACTGATCAAGTAGACTAACTCAGATATTACCTTCTTACGAACTGACGCTGAAGACCCGAATATTCCTTGATCTTGATTTGTAAATCACCAAAGAAGTTCAGTAAGGTGCAGAGTCTGTGGGTTGACTCCACTGACGATGTGAAAACAATGCACTTCTCCCCTTGCAATGTTTGGAGAAGGGCTACTAAAAAGTTTTCAATTTGATCCTTCAATCTAATTGTCTCTCTTCATTTGAACCATGGGTAAAGCATGGAAGCCATAAAATACATATCAGCAAAAAGCAGGGAAAAAGAGAGAATATCTTTGGAGGGAAATATTCATGTCATTCAATAAGTATAAAATATATCAAAATATATTGGACGATGCACTACAATCACAACAAAATAATGCCCCCAAAAAACTTCTCGACGAAAAAAATTGGCACCGACGAGGATCTCATTCATTGTGGAAAGTAAGCTTTGGGCAACAAAATTTTTTTTCTTTTTTTTTGGGATTGCAACAGTTGCATTTTCTTACAATAGCAAGAATATTTCCATCCAAAGATGTTGGCTCTTTTTTCATTTTTTGATTATATGTATTTAATATTGGGGAAATTACAAATCAGCCCTATTTTTTCAAAATAATTACAGAATCATGGAAAAGTTTATAATTTTAATCATTGAAGTTTATAACGTTTACCATTAATCTGAATTTTTTTTTTCCCCCCTGAAAACCCACTGATTTGTTATTTCCCCTTCAATATTTATGGTTTTTCACATTTTACCCCTATTTCAGACAAGGAGGGAGAAGAAAATGGAATTACGTAGGGGACCAAATCGAAACACTTTGGGCCAACTCGAAATATTTTTATACATTGGAGACTAAATTAACACAATTTAATCATTGGGGACAACAATGACACAAACCCGATACTTTGGGACTAAAAAGGTATTTAACCCTTATATTTATCTCAACCATGATTTAGAACTGCTAACAAACAAACCACAACAAAACCAAATTTATTAATATCGCCATGAACAAGCATCATAAAGTTTTGATTGCAAATATAATTTCAACATTTCATATAAAAAATGTCACTTATCAGAAGACAAAGCATTTCTTTCACTGATAAATGAACTATATCTTCTTAATTCCTCCACAAATGTCAAACTCAGCTTCTCTAATTATTATTATTATTATTATTTTATTTTTTTCAAGTCTTTAATACTTCTAATTTTAACTGATAAGGCTCACATGTCCCAACAGCTGCACTCCATAATCTTCTTTGCGCAAAACCAAACCATTACAATTTCCCCTACAATATGTCAAAGACTAGGGCTGATTTTAGGAATATCCAAACAATTTATTCTAATATCATGAATTGAACAAAGGCAGCAACAGGAAATGGATTTATATAGATGACATCATGTAATTGATATAATGCTCTTGTTTATGAGTATTAGTTTTTGATGTCAGGTGACCAGCCTCGATATGCGTTAACCTCTGTCACACTTATTATGTGATCCCTTTTTGGTGGAAGCATCCTGATCTACATATTGAGGATGATCACCTGATATCATATAAAACTTCTAGGCAACATCATAACATCTTTTTGAAAGCCTAATAGAAAATTCCGTCCATTACAACAAATAAGCCGTTTATTTGTTTTATTCATACCACATTTACAATCTTTTAAACAAAAGCTGTCAGTTAAAAGTTAAGGGCCCCAATATACAAATTCATTGACTAATCTCTTCTCATTTTCCCTGTTCTTTCCAATTAAGTATTGTCATACCACAATTAAGTAGTGTCATACCTGAACCATAACTGCTGTTGCATAATGTCTTCCTGCTTGATATCCAAATTCCTGCTTGGGTCTTGATTGGAGCTCTGCTGCACTACAGAGGAGCCGTCCATAACTGAAGAGCCAGAAATGCTTATATAGGTGTGGAAGCAAAAAAAAATGGGTGTGGAAGCATAAGAAATCAGATTCAATTAAATCATATCAGTTCTCAAGGTCTAAGCCTCATGATGCTAAATGGCACAGCCAGTTTAGCCTTCGGCCTAGTTTTCAATGTTCAGAAAATGGGAAAAAAATGACACAGCCAGTTTGATATTTTTTTTACTTTTAGTTGGTAGACGCTATTCATCTCCAATCAACACCATCTAAAAAACCACAAAGCAAATTAAATATCAATCCATTTTTAATCGATTACAAGCAACCAATGGCAGGAAACCATTTGCCCACTACATGAATGGCGGTGGCTGGGTTGATTTAGAGGTAGGTTTGCGTGAAGAAGGTATGCGGATGAAAGAAGAAAAAAAACCATAGAGGCCGAAATTAGGGGAACAAAGATAGAGATATAGAGATATAGAGATACATATATATATATATATAGAGAGAGAGGACATACCTTGGCTAGTGCCCCAATGATGGATCGTGACTACGAGATAAGATGATATAGGCTGTTGGTGTGCGATGGTCCTCATGTGCGACGAGCGTCGACGCCGATGGTGCTCCTGTACCAACGGCGATAGAGACAAAAGCGAGAGAGAGAGAGAGAGAGAGAGAGAGAGAGAGAGAGAGAGAGAGAAAGAGAGAGAGAGAGAGAGAATCGGAGCAGGGCAGATGCGAGAGATAGAGACAGTCGCTAACTGAGAGAGTCACAGAGTGAGTGAGAGACGAACATGTTTTCAAGCCCTAAGTCACAGAGAACAATCTGATTGGTTTAAACAGAGAACGGGCGGGGGAAATTATACGGTTTCCCTCTAAAATTTCCACGTCTTTGGCGACAAAATTAATTTTTGGTCGGCAAATGTTATGAAAAATGGAAATTACTTAAAATATTAAAAAATTCATGAATAATACAAAAAAAAAATACTGAAAACTTTATTAACAAATTGCTTAAAATATTAAAAAAATTCATTCAAAATATTAAAATACGAAAAATAAAAAAGTAGTGTTATTTGTAACTAGTGTATCATAGATAATACAAAAAAAAAAATATATGGATATAAGCCTTAAAATAAATTATATAATGATAAATTATTTTTTGATACAAAATTTGATTAAAAATTCAATATAATGATAACACCACGTCATCATTGATATGTGATATCACCTACTGATGGTAAATATAGAGAGTGAACCTCACATGTCAAATGTAACTAACAATCCAATAAATTTCATATATTTATAGTGAGATTATTTATACTTGCATATCACTAATAATGACATCGCCGTTACATTAAAAAAAATTCATAGCTAATATGGTTTATTTATAGTAGTCTCTTCATTTTCAATCAAAATAACCATTATTGTTCTCATAATTTTTGTGGGAAAGAGAAAAAGATGAGAGAGATAGAGAGAAGAGAGATGAGCAATAAACAAAAAGAAAAAGAGACAGAGACAGAGACAAATACAAACAAACAGAGAAGAGTGATGAGTGAGAGAGAGAAAAAGAAGAAAGAGAGACATACAAAGAGAGAAAGAGATAGAGAGTGAGAGGTAGAAAAAAGAGACAGAGAGAGAAGAGATGAACGAGAGAGACAGAGAGAGAGATAGAGAGAAGAGATATGAGCGAGAGAGACATAGAGAGAAGAAAGATGAACAAGAGAGACAGAGAGGGAGATAGAGAGAAGAGAGACAGAGAGAGAAGAGAGATAGAGAGAAGATAGATGAACGAAAGAGACAGAGAGAGAAAAGAGATGAGAGAAGAGATAGATGAGTGATAGACAGAGAGAGAGAAGAGTGATGGGTAAGAAAGAGAGAAAGATGAAAAAATGGGTGAAAGAGACAGACAAAGAGAGAGAGAAAAAGAGCGAAAATAGAGAGATGAACAATTAAGAGAAAAGAGAGATAAGTGAGAGACAGAGAGAAAGAAAAAAAGCGAGAGATAGACACACACACATAGAGAGAGAGACAACAAAAAGAAATGAACAAGAGATAGAGAAAGAGACATAGAGAAAGAAAGAGAGAGAGAAGAGTGATGAGTGAAAGAGAAACAGAGAGATAGACAGATAGAGAGAGAGACACAGAGAGAGAAGAGATAGAGACATAGACAGAGAGAAACAAGAAATGAGTGAGAGATAGACAAAGAGAGTCAACAAGAGAACGAAAAGAGATGATCGAGAGAAAGACATAGAAAAAGAGAGATATAGAGAGAGAAGAAAGATGAGTAGGAAAGACAGAGAGAGAGATAGAGAGAAGAGAGATGAATGAGAGAAATAGAGAAAGAAATAAGATGAGAGAGATATAGAGAAGAGAGATGAGCGAGAGACAAAGAGAAAAAGAGACAAAGATAGACAGATAGAGAAGAGTGATGAGTGAGAGAGAGAGAAAAAGAAGAGAGACAAAGAGAGAAAGAGATAGAGAGTGAGAGTCAGAAAAAGAGACAGAGAGAGGAGAGATGAACGAGATAGACATAGAGAGAGATAGAGAGAAGAGAGATGAGCGAGAGAGACATAAAGAGAAGAGAGATGAACGAGAGAGAGAGAGATAGAAATAAGAGAGATGAGCAATAGAGACAAAGAGAAAAGAGAGATGAGAGAGAGCGAGAGAAGAGAGATGAGCAAGAGAGATAGAGACGAGAGATGAACGAAAGAGAGAGAGAGAAAAGAGATGAGAGAAGAGATAGATGAGTGAGAGACACATAGAGAAAGAGACAGACAAACAGACAGAGAGATAAGAGTGATGAGTAAGAGAGAGAAAGAGAATAGAGAGAGGAAGATGAAAAAATGGGTGAAAAGAGACAGACAAAGAGAGAGAGAGAAAAAGAGCGAAAAGAGACTAAAATATTTTTGTTGTGAAAGATAAAAAATAAAATTTTATTTTTATTTTAGCGACTAAAATATTTTAGTTGCCAAAACTATATATAGGGCGACCAAAATATTTTTTAGTCGCTGAAATTAAAGTTTTGCCGACCAAACTTTTGGTCGCGAAAGATAAAAAATAATTTTTTATTTTTCTTTTAGCAACTAAATTTTTTTAGTTGCCAAAACTATATATACGGCGACCAAAATATTTTTTAGTCGCTAAAATTAAGGTTTTGCCGACCAAAATTTTGGTGGCGAAAGATAAAGAATAATTTTTTATTTTTCTTTCAGCGACGAAAATATTTTAGTCGCCAAAACTATATAAACGGCAACTAAAATATTTTTTAGTCGCTGAAATTAAGGTTTTGGCAACCAAAGTTTTGGTCGCGAAAGATAAAAAATAAATTTATATTTTTCTTTTAGCGACTAAAATATTTTAGTTGCCAAAACTATTTATACCGCGACCAAAATATTTTTTAGTCGCTGAAATTAAAGTTTTGCCGACCAAACTTTTGGTCGCGAAAGATTAAAAATAATTTTTTTTCTTTCCGCGACTAAATTATTTTAATTGCCAAAACTATATATATGGCGACTAAAATATTTTTTGGTCGCTGAAATTAAGGTTTTGGCAACCAAAGTTTTGGTCGCGAAAGATAAAAAATAAATTTTTATTTTTCTTTTAGCGACTAAAATATTTTAGTTGCCAAAACTATATATACTGCGACCAAAATACTTTTTAGTCGCTGAAATTAAAGTTTTGCCGACCAAACTTTTGGTCGTAAAAGATTAAAAATAAATTTTTATTTTTCTTTCCGCGACTAAATTATATTAGTTGCCAAAACTATATATACCGCGACCAAAATATTTTTTAGTCGCTGAAATTAAGGTTTTGCCGACCAAACTTTTGGTCGCGAAAGATAAAAAAAAAAATTTTATTTTTCTTTTAGCGACTAAAATATTTTAGTTGCCAAAACTATATATACCGCGACCAAAATATTTTTTAGTCGTTGAAATTAAGGTTTTGCCGACCAAACTTTTGGTCGCGAAAGATAAAAAATAAATTTTTATTTTTCTTTCAGCGACTAAATTATTTTAGTTGCCAAAACTATATATACAGCAACAAAAATATTTTTTTAGTCGCCAATTGTGGCAAATTTAGCGACTAAAATTTTTTTAGTCGCCAAATGTGAGATTTTTAGCGACTAAATTTTTTTTTAGTCGCCAAAAATTAATATACCCCGACTAAAAAAATTTAGTAGCTAAATATTGTACTTTTACCGACTAACATAATTTTTGGTCGCCAATTCCACAACTTTTGGCAACCAAAATATTTTTAGTCGGCAAAAGTGGTCGCCAATTGTGTTTTTTCTTGTATAATATTATTTGAGTAAATATGTATTAATTGTTTGATTATTAATAAGGCATAACAAATTAGTCTGTATTGTCTGAATTAGTCTATTTGCTCTTGTTTTTGGTTTTTAATTTTCCGTTTTACAAATATTTTTACTTTTTAAGTACATCTAACTTAGGTGAATCTAAAAATAAAGCAAAACTAAAATATGAAGAAATTTTTTTTACTGAAAACATAAAAACACAAATAACAAAACAACTCAATAACTGTATTTGAGTTTTAAAACAAAATTAGATAAATGGAATTAACTGTACAAACTGAGAAACTTGGGCATGTTTGATATTGTTTCTCTTTTTGGCTTTAGTTTTTTTTTGTATTTTAGAAGTAAAATAATTAAAAATTTGATAACACATTATTTTTATATTTTTTGTGTGAAGATTATTTTATCTTTTTAGTGTTCTTTAAAATGTAAGTTTTGTCGAAAAAATTTTCTAAAAAAGTTGGTCAAACATATTTTTTATTAGAAAATGACAGAGAAGCCCACTTCTTAAAGTTAGTGATGTGTAAAAGATATAATTAACCTATGATTACAGAAAATAAATGCAAGGGACAAGGCCCAGCTTCTTATGTTATAGACAACGATAGGGAACGAGATTTGAGCACAAAAACATGGTGTCTACATGATTGGTTCATTTCCATACAAGCACCAAGTACATTTCTTTTGTTGAAGTTTTTCTTTGTAAGTGATAAAAATGCACAAACATATGAATAATGTTAGGGACATTGACAAATATAAGCTAAATATACAAACTATAAGGCACAAAACTTAGATGTAGTTTCGTATTTTAACGTTGCAAGCATTATTTCCAAGATACAATTATGTTTAAACATACCAAATACACAAAGAACTATGTTTGTATTAATAAATTTGGAATACATTTGAAAGAAAGAGATCATTGTACAACATAATAATTTTCTTCTATTTCTTTGTAGAATGGGAGTATTTTTTTTTTTAATCAGCTTGTAAAATGGGAGTACTACTACCCATGAGATTGAATCAACTGACAGCGAATTATTACCTTGATATCATCAGAATTGTTATATATCATCTGCCCATTTAAACTCACGAATTGTTATATATTGTGCAGGTTATTATTGACTGTCGATTCTTTACGTTGTTTGGTGTTGTGGAATCCTTGGTTCAATATTGTGTTTTGTGGAGGTGTACAATGAATGTAACATGCATGAATTTAATTACTTATTTTCTCAAATTGAATTAGGAAGAAAATAATGTCTTTCTCTTGTCGTTTTCCTCTGTTTCTGATGTGCCTGTGATGTTAATTTCACAATGTAATTCCAGGGTTGTTTCATGGTTCTAGAATCCTATTTCAGCTATTTCAATTCATTGTCCCAAAGTTCAGATCAAGGAGACGTGATAGGTATCCTCTCCCTCCCTCTCTCACATTTTTTTTTTTTTGGGACAAATTCGTCAATAGTCCTTATATTTTATTCCTTGTGTTATTTTGATCCCTATCATTTCAATTAGTTTGATTTTGACTTTTAATTTTAAATTTTTTATCAATTTGATTCAATTAATAATGTTAATTTGAATTTTTAAAAAAAAAAGAAAAGAAAGTCACTAAATTGGTTAAAGTCTTGTTGAATCAGTAAAGGTAAGGGCTGCTATTTGGGTTAAATTAAATCTGATCAGGGAGGTACATACTCAGTGCATGACATTATGGAGAATCTTAGTCATATTAGGCTGTGTCAGTAAGGTGATAGTCAGTTGTATTGGATGTTGTAATGTTGGCTGATGGGTTTGGTCTGTTGTTGTTAATGTTTGGGTGTTTCTGGGTTTTGGAGGCTTGGGGTTTTTTTGTCCTTTTCTCTTGCTGCCAATTTAGTTGGGGTTGGTGATCTGCAATGATAATTTGTGCTCCCCCTCCCCTTTGTTGATGTAATATCTTAATACTTTGTATGGTTATCTCATTAATAAATGTTCTTTTTTTGTTGATAAAAAAAAATAATAATAATAAAAAAAAAAAAAAATCTCATTAAAACATGACATGTTATTTTTGTGCACATTATATATATATATAAACCGTTGTATTCAATTGAATAAAATTGAGACAAAATTATCAATTCAAAGTCAAAATCGAACTAATTAAAATTATAGAGATTAAAATGATACAAAGATCAAAATATAAGGACTAACAATGTAATTTGTCTTTTTTTTTCTTTATTCATTGCTATATGTATGTATATATGAGTAGTAGTAGTATAGTAGTCTTGTTAGTGATAGAAAATGAGTGAATCATTTGATGCAGATATGTTCCTCATAGGAACAGCAATGCTGATATTTGGGATGGGGTTGCATGTCATGTTTGTGGGGTCAAAATATCTCAAAGGAAAAGGTTCACAGCTCCCCCCTTCAAACTTCTTTGGACTTTCCTATCTCAAGGTGCCTCCCTCCACTTGTTTCCTACATTTACATCCCTCCAAATTGTATGCACCCAATTTCTGTTCTCATTTTTTTTTTTTTGTCCTGACTCTCTTTCCTATGCTCTTTTTTAATTTTATCATCTCGTCAAAATTTAAATTTAAAATTAATTTAATTTTCTAAATCATTAAAAGATAAATTATATTAAATTCAAATTATAAATATATTATAGCATTACAAGAGTAGAATAAATTGAAACAAACAATATGAACAAAAGATCCAAAGTCACTATGAATAATGACTCAATTAAATTTGGCTTCGGTCACAGTTTGTGCCGGTCAACCCGACCCTAAAATTTAAGGCTTAGGGGTTATTTGGGGTGTCCTAAATAAGTATACTTTTTATCTTTTTGGACTAAAAAATTGAGAAAAAAAATATGGATGTTTGGGTTAATTTTTTAACTTTTTATGGAAAAATGTGTATTAAAAAATTGTATAAATTAGAGTGTAGGGGAAAATTAGGATTGAAAGTTGTGCAGCTGTAATTTTTTACTTTTGGTGAATAGTGATAACTTTTTAACTTTTTGAGTAACTTTTTGACTTTTTAACTTTTTTACATCTTGCCAAACTTGGCCTTAGGGTATGGACTTTGAGTAATCAACGTGCCAAACTTTCGCTGACCCATCTTAAATTCTTAAAGCCGAAGTCCTACCCATGATCTTAAAATTATGGGCTTGTAAGTTTCGCTGGGTTTGGCGCATATGAACCTAATTTGGCACTAATTTTAATTAGAGTTTTCTTTATATATATATACACACACTGTAACATATAAGAGTTTTAGAAATTAAATTTTTTGGTGTCTAAAAGTAAAAATTTGACTACAAAAGATATTTAGGAATCAATTTCTATCGTTATGAGAATAGCTGCTTAAAGGTCATTCCAAAATGTAAAAAAATAAGCTTTTAGCTACAAAATTTTAAAAATGTCACTAATAAATACACTTTTAGGGACAAAATATAACTTGGTCTCAAAGGTTTATTTTTTTAGATAAAAAATTTGGTCCAAAAAACAACAAAAATATTTAGTTCCTAAAAAATAATTTTATCCTGAAATTTTGATTCCCACAACTTTAATTTTTCGTAGTGATATATTTAAAATTCATTGCACAAAAATTTGTAATACAAAATTTTAAAGTGCAACACAACAATTAGAATATTAAACTTTATGTATTAAAATAAAATAAAATAAAAGTAAGTCCATTAAGTTATTAAAGTGTACTCTCATGAAAGCTTAAACTGTGCTAACTAACAGTTAATTAATAATTATTAAAAAAATTTGATTTTCTTTTGTTTTTGTTATTGTTTTTGTCAGACACTTCCAAGGTGGGTAAGGATGAAGTTATTAAGAAAAATATATGATTCTTTACAAGTAAATTAATTAATGGGAATAAAAATTAATGTAGAAAAATTAAATAAAAAACAACACAAGAATTTTACGTCGTTCCCTCAATGTGAGGTACGTCCATGGGATTAAAATCCGATTTCACTATCAATCAAATAAGTTTCTAAACGATCACAAACGAGACACAAATGGTCTCACAAAATTACCCTTATATGACTTCTAAATAATCAAAAATAAACAAGAGGAAAGACCTCACTAAATAGATGAACCAAAATTTTCGAAACAAAGTTGAAGAAGATCCAAAATAGCGAACCAAATTAACCCACCAAATAATGATCAAACAAATTGATGCTCTACAAAACAAAGTCCATCGAATTGATTAGCCCCGAAATCAATTAGCCACTGCACTGTGCTTCAGAAGACAACAAAGCCATACATATATATATGGTTGAGTCTTGGATTTTTTTATATAAAATCCTAGTTGTTACCAAATTGAATATTCAATACATATTAGGATTTCAAAAATCATATATAATATATAAAATATATTACACCCAAACCAAATCAAATTAAAATTCTTTTTCCAAAACCAATTGGGTTTCAAACTCTAATAACGAGATATATCCCAACAATTCTCCCTCTATCGACTTAGGTGAAGACATTAACCATACCCTCCAAAGTTCGACACTTTAAATGTTTGTTCCTCGACAAAGTCTTAGTCAACATATCTGAAATATTATCATCCCTGTAAACCTTTTCGAGTTGCAACAATTCCGAATCTAACACATCACGAATCCAATGGTATCTCACATCAATGTGTTTCGATCTCGAATGAAAAGTAGAATTTTTACTCAAATGAATAGCACTTTGACTATCACAATAAAGCACATACTTTTCTTGCTTCAAACCCTTCAACCATAACTCTTCTTTGCAAGCTTCCGTAATGGCAATAAATTCAGCTTCGGTAGTTGAGAGAGCAACACATTTTTGTAATTTAGATTTCCATGCCACAGCTCCCCCTACAAATGTCATCAAATACCCCGAAGTAGATTTCCTAGAATCAACATCACCGACCATGTCAGAATCCGTGAACCCATCAAGCATCAGCTTACCATTCCCAAAACACAAACACACCTTCGAAGTCCCTCGAAGATATCTTAAAATCCATTTTACCGCTGCCTAATGTTCTTTACCTGGATTAGAGAGAAAACGACTCACCACACCAACGACGTGAGCAATGTCCGGCCTTGTACAAACCATGGCGTACATCAAAGAACCAATTGCTGAAGAATAAGGAATTTTCAACATCTCTTCTTTGTCTTTCTCACTTGTAGGACATTGATTCAAACTAAATTTGAAGTGACTCGCAAGTGGACAACCAACCGGCTTTGCTTTATTCATGTTAAACCTCTCAAGAACTTTTTCAATGTAGCTTTCTTGAGACAACCAAATTAGCCCCTTTTTGTGATCACGAACAATTTTCATACAAAGTATTTGCTTTGCCGGTCCAAAATCTTTCATAGCAAAAGATTTACTCAACTCTAACTTCAACTTGTTAATCATGGTAGAATTTTGACCCACAATTAACATGCCATCAACATAAAGCAAAAGAATAATAAATTACCATCCGGGAAATTTTCACAAACACACAATGGTCCGAAGTGGTTTTAGAAAAACCATTATTCATCATGAAAGAGTCAAATTTTTTGTACCATTGCCGCGGGGCTTGCTTGAGGCCATACACACTTTTTTTCAATTTGCAAACAAATTTCTCTTTTCCTTTTTCCACAAAACCTTCTTGGTTGCTCCATGTAAATTTCTTCTTCAAGATCACCCTGAATAAATGCGGTCTTCACATCAAGTTGCTCAACTTTAAGGTTCATACTTGCAGCCATGCCAAGTACAACCCTGAATAGAAGACATCTTCACAACCGGTGAGAAAAATCTTATCAAAAGCTAATACCTTTCTTTTGCCCAAAGCCTTTCACAACAAGACGTGCTTTGTACCTCAAATTCTTACTATCATTCTTCAATTTGAAAACCCACTTATTTTTCAGAATTTCCCTCCCCTTAGGCAACTTCACTAAATCATAAGTGTGATTTTCAAGTAAGGAATTCATCTCCTCTTCCATTGCCTTTTTCCAATCATCTTTCTTTGTATGCTCACTTGTTTCTTGGTAGCTCTCAGGCTCCCCTTGATCGGAAATCAACACAAATTCATTGGGAGGATACTTTCTTGAAGGTTGTCGGTCCCTTGTAGATTTTCTCAACTCAAGTTGTGGTGGCGGTTCTTGAGTTGGATGCTCTTCTTCAATTTCTAGCTCAAGTTCATTAGGATTAGTATCATCCTCTATATCTTCAGTAGGTGGCTGCACATCTCCCCCATTTTCATTATCAACTGAAGATGAAGGAGATGGATCCATGTCAATACGATCACTAGGTTTTGGCTCTGGTTGATCACCTTTGCCAAAGTCTTCAATTGTTTGGTTTTCAAGAAACACAACATCACGGCTTCAAATGACTTTCTTGTCAATCGGATCCCACAATCTATACCCGAATTCATACGCCCATAGCCAAGAAAAATACATTGTCTTGACTTACTATCAAGCTTGGACCTCTCATCCTTTGGAATGTGAACAAAAGCTCAGCAACCAAACACTCTCAAGTGCTCATAAGACACATCTTTGCTAGTCCAAACTCTTTCAGGAACATCACCATTTAAAGGATAGGAAGAAGACAAATTGATCACGTCAACCGCTGTCCTCACTGCCTCACCCCAAAAGGATCTGGGCAATTTAGCTTGTGAAAGCAAACACCTTGTTCTTTCCACAATGGTGCGGTTCATCCTTTCAGCAACGCCATTTTGTTGAGGAGCTTCTTAACTGTCTTTTGATGCCAAATACCTTGGCTGTGACAATACTTATCAAATGGCCCAATGTATTCACCATCATTGTCTGATCGGATACACTTCAATTTCTGCCCTGTTTCTCTTTCAACTACGGCCTGAAAATGCTTAAATACTTCTAGAACTTGATCTTTAGTCTTTAGTAGAAAAGCCCAAACTTTCCTTGAATAATCATCAATGAAAGTAACAAAACAAAGTGCATCACTATGTGTTCTAACTTTTAAAGAACCACAAACATCCGAATGAATCAACTCCAAAACATTTTCTTTTCTAGAAGCAACATTTTTATGAAAAGAAACTCTATATTGTTTACCTACCAAACAATGAACACAAGTTTTAAGATGTGTACCTTTCAAACCAGGTAGAAGCTCTTTCTTGAACAAAACTTGTAGCCCCTTTTCACTCATGTGCCCAAATCGCTTGTGCCACAATTCGGTAGAAGTATCATCTTCAAGTGCATCAACAACACCTTTACAAATTTTTCCTTGTATTGAATAAAGTGTATGAGTCTTCTTGCATTTAGCCACCACCAAAGAACCATTTGTGAGCTTCCATATTCTATCACCAAATTTGTTGTTAAAGTTTTCATCATCTAGCTTCCCGCGAGAGATCAAATTGAGGCGAATGTCAGGAACATGCCTCATATCTTTAAGTAACAACTTGCAGCCCAAATTTGTTTCCAAGCAAACATCACCCATGCCAATAATCTTGGACAAACCTTCATTACCCATTCGAACAGAACTATAATTTCCTTTGGTGTAGGTAGTGAAGAAATCAACTCGAGAAGTTATATGAAAAGAAGCACCTAAATCAATCATCCAATTGCTCTCTTGGCCCACAAAATTGATACAATCATCTTTACAAATGACCATGAGATCACCATTGGTAGTAACTGCTGTTGTGTCTTCTTGCTTCTTATCCACACTTTTGTCATGCCTTTTCTCCTTGTTCTTGAGCTTTCGACATTCTCGTTTCATGTGCCATTTCTCATAGCAATAATAGCACTCAATGTCTTTCTTTGAAAAAGAACCATCTCTTGATTTGTCACGGCTTTGATCACGACCATGAGGAGTCTTACTCCTCTCCCTTGTTTTGCTTCGGCCTCTCACAACAAATGCTTCTAAATGAGCGGAACCCACTAATTTTCTTCTAGTTTCTTCATTTAAAAAGCTACTAGTGACTTGACCTATTGTGACAACTCCTTCGGGTGCCGAATTACTAACTGTTATAACCAAAGTTTCCCAACTTTCGAGCAAAGAACTAAGTAGCATCAAAGCCTGCAACTCATCATCAAAAATAATTTTCATAGAAGCAAGTTGGTTAATAATACTCTTTATTTCATTCAGATGTTCCGGAATAGGGCTGCCCTCTTTATATTTTAAACCAACTTACGAAACAGAAAAGTTTTATTTGTGGCAGATTTTCTATCATAAAGGCTTTCTAATTTTTTCCATAAATCATGTGCCGAAGTTTCAGTAGCAACATGATGAAACACACTGTCATCAATCCATTGATGGATAACACCAACGGCTTTTTGATTAAGCCTATTCCATTCATCATCTTTCATACCCTCGGGTTTGCCACTATCACCCTCAATGGGTCCATACAAATCTTTACAAAATAATAGGTCCTCTATTTTAATTTTCCAAGTTACCCAATTGCTTCCATTGAAGCTAGACATATGACCTACATTCCCCTCCATTGATTTACACAAATAAATATACCCAAATAAATCGTAAGCTTTGATACCAGTTGTTAAGAAAAATATATGATTCCCTACAAGTAAATCAATCAATGGGAATAAAAACTAACGCGAAAAAATTAAATCAAAAGCAACACAAGAATTTTACGTGGTTCCCTCAATGTGAGGTACGTCCACGGGATCAAAATCCGATTCCACTATCAACCAAATAAGTTTCCAAACGATTACAAACGAGACACAAATGGTCTCACAAAATCACTCTTAGGTGAATTTCAAATAATCACAAATAAACAAGAGGAAAGACCTCACCAAATAGATGAATCAAAATCTTCAAAACAAAGTTGAAGAAGATCCAAAATAACGGACCAAATTAACCCACCAAATAATGATCAAACAAATTGATGCTCCACAAAAACAAAGTCCATCGAATGGATTAGCCCCGAAATCAATTAGCCGCTGCACTGTGCTTCAGAAGAAAACAAATCCATATACATATATATGGTTGAGTCTTGAATTTTTTTACATAAAATCCTAGTTGTTACCAAATTGAATATCCAATACCTATTAGGATTCCAAAAGTCAGATATAATATATAAAATATCTTATACCCAAACCAAACCGAATTAAAATTCTTTTTCCAAAACCAATTGGGTCTCAAACTCCAATAAGGAGATATATCCCAACAGAAGTCGGTTACAAAAGCAAAGTCGAAAATCGAGCAAGCTGTGATGATGACACTGCAAGTAGGAGTGTTGGAGAAATTCAAGAGTATACCTTTGGTTACTAGATTCGATCTTGCTTGTTTCGCCGGTGCTATATTTGTTTTCTCAGCCTGTTTATTCCTTCTCTCACAACTCTCTGTTGGTGCTAGTGATGCCACTGCCACTAATAATATATCCTAAGAATCAGATAGGTAGGTAGCCATGGAAGGAATGTATCATCAACTACTATCACTAACCAAAACAAGAAGCATAGCATACACTTAGCTTGAGAAGAGAAAGCTAAGTAACACACTCGTATAGTTAGAGGAATGACAATACAAAACCAGTCCTTAGATTTTTTATTTTTTATTTTTTTTTGGGTAATTAGCAGTCCTTAGATTACAACTATGATTTTTCAAACCATAGTTGTGAATCAGTAGTCACACCACAAAGAAGTCATATGCAACTTCTTGGAAAAGTAAGAGATGTAAGGATATCTATTTCACTACAAGAAAAATGGCCTTTTGCTACCATATATTTGTGACCACCTGATTAGTCGTCGCAAATAACCAATTTATCCCTTATTTTCTTCTATTTATTTTCCCATTTTCTTTATATTTGCCCTAGCCCCTGACTGTTCTCTTTTTCTCTCTCTTTTTCTCTAATATGACTGGCATGAATCTCTCAATCTCGTTCTCTCTCTCTCTCTCTCTTTCTTTCCTCTCCTCTCCCTCAATCTCGCCCTCTCTCTGTCTCTCAATCTCATGCTCTCTCTTCTTAATGATCTTCTCATATCAGCACCTCTACTACACTTATATTATGTATATGTTATGAATATCAATTTTGAAATTGAATTTATTCTATTGAGGTCTGAGCAAGAACCGAAGTAGCCGTCTTCCTTAAGATCTTGAACTTTTCGACTCCGACAATCTCATATTTCTCTAGTTTGCAATTTTGCTTCAAATCTCTACTCTTGAAATGTGTGTGTGTATATATATATATGTATGTTGTGTGTGTGAGTGTGTGTTTTTGTTGTTAAGCATTGAGTCACTGTTGATTTTAATTTGATAAATTTGGGGATTTTTGAGTGTGTTACAGATCAATAGAAGATGGAATAATCGTAGAGGGTTTGTTGATTGATGTTTCGTGGATTTTTCTCTCTCACTCCTTTTGCATGAGGTCTTTGATGAGACTGTTGAATCTTTCATTAGAGGTAATAATAGGATCATCATCATCTCTTTCTCATTTTCCTTCTTAATCAATCTCTCGAAAAGTACACATTGCCTCAGCATATGTATCCTTCAATTTAGGCTATTAGGTTTTTGGCCATTCCATTGATGTATCCTTTAATTCAATGGAATGAGGTAATAATATACATAAAAGGTGCAAAGATCGAAAATCTGAAAGATAAGTTAGCAAGAAAGGCCATGGATGGACAGAGAATGATGGAAGAGAGACAAAGTCTAACAATGTAAGTGAAACATCTAGAAGAGCAGATGGAAAATAAAAACCAAGACATTGATCACTAGAGACAAGACAAGGAGGGTCTGCAGGAGAGAATTTTCGAGTTGGAGAAGACATTAGTTGAGCAAGAGGAGTCATTTACTCTTCAGAAGCAAGTTGAGGATGTCGGGAATGAAGCGTCCACTCAAATTATGGCCTTAATGACGCAGGTTAAAAATCTGCAACATAAGTTGGATTCCACTCACTCCGTGAAAAGCCAATTGGTGTTGCAGATTGAGAGAGGTAAACGAGAATCTTCAGAAAGCTTGACTTAAGTGGAGAATAAGAATTCCGAGCTAGCAAACAAGGTTGCGGATCAGCAAAGAATGCTAAAAGAACAGGAGGATGCTTTCAATGAATTGAAAGAAGAGCACAAACGACTTGAAGTTTTGTTTCAAGAATGCAAGGCAAACCTTGAAGTTGCTGAAAGGAAGATTGAAGAAATGGAAGAAGAGTTGCAAAAGAGTATTGAATCGAAAGATAGGAAAGTTGATGAATTCGAAGAAACAATCGAAGACTTGAAAAGAGATATGGAAATGAAAGGAGATGAAGTGAGCTTGCTGATCGAGAATCTCAGTACGATTGAGAAAGACTATGGGCACTTTGAGAGCCGTGTTTATGAAATCCTGACGAGTTTCAAGTTGCAAAGAACAGGGTCAATAAGACAAATACCGAGAAACAACAACTAAAGGATGAGCTCAGTGTCCTGATCGAGCAATTGCGAGATAAGAAAGAAAACGAATTGGTCTTGAGAGAAAGGGTCAGAGAATTGGAAGCAAAGTTGCATAACACTGAGGATGAGAAGCAGCAGAATTCGATCAAAAAATTAGTAAAATGCTTGAAGAGAAGATGAGGGAATTGGAGAAGACGATGAGTGAAAAGGAGGAGGGGATATTGGGTCTCGGGGAAGAGAAGAGGGAGGCGATAAGACAACTGTGTATATGGATCGATTATCACCGGAGTTGATGCGAAGATCTCAAGGAAATGCTCTCGAAGGTATTATCTGGTAAAAGGCCAATAGCAACTTGAGTGTTCTAAATTTTAATTCTTTTATTTTTGCATTTATGTCTATTATTATGGTTTTTGTAGTTGATTGTGACATTTGATCGGTTTATTTTGACAATATCATTTGTTGGTGGAACTTTTACCAGTTTAGATTTTGTGTAGGGAATTAGTGCTGTTTTTGTGTACTTTTTTTTTGTCGTCAGTTATGTTTAAAAAAGTTTTAGGAACGGCGATGAATGCAATCTAAACTTTTAGACATAATTGACAACAAAAAAAAATACACAAAAACGGCACTAATTTCCTATACAAAATCTAAACTGGTAAAAGTTCCACCAACAAATGATATTGTCAAAATAAACCAATCAAATGTCACAATCAACTACAAAAACCATAATAATAGACATAAATACAAAAATAAAAGAATCAAAATTTAGAACACTCAAGTTGCTATTGGTGTAATGACCCGGAACCGTGTGTCACAATTATCAGTAATTAATTATGCATTTATATGATTTAATTGAAGATTATCTGTTTGAATTAGCAAAATATCTGTTGGAATTACGACTTTGGGACTTAAATTGACAACCGTAGTGGCTTCAGAAAACGAAATTGAACATGTCTATGTGATACCGGGAATTTTTAGAGTTATTTGGGACATTAAATTGAAGACTGAATTTCGTCTGATTCGTAAAGCCTTGTTTGGCTCAAGTTTTTGGCACAATTTGATTTATGTGATATATATAGATAAGGATAAAGATTTTGTTGACCCATTTTTGACTCAAACACAAAGAAAGAAATATCTAAGGGAGAGAGAGGAGAGAACATTCGGGAGAGAGAGGAAGCAAAGGGGAAAGAAGAAAGGGAAAGGAGAGATTAAGCTCTACATCTCCATTGAAGCAACTAAGGTAAGAATCCCTCCCTAATTTCTTGAAATAAAGTTGAATCATCCATGGTTTCATGGCAAGTAAATAGAATGGAAGAGAAATTATGTGTAATTTGCGCCTATATGACATGAAATTATGATTATTGGGCACATTTGAGGGAGACCTCCATGGATGTTGAAATATGAAGCTTGTATGTACATGTTTATGGTTTCTATGATATGATGTATATTGAAGTTTATTTGGAAGTTATGAAGCTTTATTTCAAGTGTTTTCAAGTGTTTGGGCCCTGATTTTCATGATTTGGAAGTTGATTTTGCTAAAGTGGAGGCCACGGTTTGACAGAAAAATGGACTGGTTTTTCACCCAGAATTTTCACAGTCCGCTCGAGCGGGGGTTTGGCCGCTCGAGCAGGGATTTCATGCATCCAGTATCTCAGCCGCAGTTCACAGTCCGCTCGAGCGGGGGTTTGGCCGCTCGAGCGGGGACCTATTTTTCAGGGAATTTTGGAAGTTGCATCCAGCTCCTGTATGGCATGAATTACATGATTTTAACATGTTAATTACATCATTTAGCATCTTATGCATGAAATGAACATGTAAAGAATGTGATGAAGGAAAGCAATGACATGAATTATGTGAATTGATGATGATATATGTTAAGGAATATGTTATACTATTGATGTTTGCAGGTCAGATTGAGAGGACCGTGCCATCGGTTTTGGAAACCCACTGTGAGTAACATTTCTGTAAAGATATGTTATTATGAAATTATGTTTCAAAAATGCTATGTTATGTATGGATTATGAAATGATAATGTTTTCTGTGAACGAATGTCCTATTTGCGAATCTAGTATGGCATCCATAGTTAGTTGAAGTCATGGGGGCGAGAACATGCAGGCCCATGCGCTTGAGTCATGGGGGACGGCATGGAAGGACAAGCCCATGACCAGTTACGAGATCTCGGTATGTGTTTAATCGGTGTCCGGGACCGGTTACTCTAGTCGTTAGTCGACACATGTTATGTTCTATGGAGTATGCCATTATGTATGTTCTATGATGAGTATGATTATGTATATGAATGTTATGTTTTACGGAATGCTATGAAATGTTGGAGTTCGTTCACTAACCCTTTACGTTAATGTTACTTGCTGAGCTTTAGCTCATTGTTTGTATTTATGTATTTATAGGTGAGCATCCAGGGAGTCAAGCCTAGGCGGGGTCTTGTTCGAGCCGCCGTTTTGAAGCCTACCAGAGTTTTGTGTGCCTCCGAGTTGGGGCTAGGCCTGGAAGGCCATATGAGTTTTGTTTCAGTTGTATTAGTGGCATGTACCTATGTCGTATATGATCTTTTGTTACATGTATGTAAAGCTAGTGGGTAAATTAACACATTTTTGGCATGTAATGTATGTTCATATAAATGCACAGCTCTTTGGACTATTAGCATTTTTGCTTTCGCTTCCGCGAGCCCCGTTTATTTATGTTATGTTCAGGAAGGCCTGTGGTAATCTGGAATTACTGGCCGGTTACGATGCCAACCTCTTAGGGGCGGGTTTGGGTCGTGACAATTGGCCTTCTACCAAATAATACCTTCGAGAGCATTTCCTTGAGATCTTCACATCGACTTCGGTGATAATCGATCACTATACACAGTTGTCTTATCACATCCCTCATCTCTTCCCCAAGCCCCAATATCCCCTCCTCCTTTCCACTCATCGTCTTCTTCAATTCCCCCATCTTCTCTTCAAGCATTTCACTAATTTTTTGATCAAATTCTACTGCTTCTCATTCTCAGTCTTGTGTAACTTTGCTTCCAATTCTCTGACCCTTTCTCTGAAGACCAATTCCTTTTCTTTCTTATCTCGTAGTTGCTCGATCAGGACACTGAGCTATGCTTTAGTTGTTGTTTCTCGGTATTTGTCTCATTGACCCTGTTCTTTGCAACTTGAAACTCGTTCAGGATTTCATAAACACGGCTCTCAAAGTGCCTGTAGTCTTCCTCAATCATGCTGAGATTCTTAATCAGCAAGCTTACTTCATTTTCTTTCATTTCCAGATCTATTTTCAAGTCTTCGATTGTTTCTTTCAATTCATCAACTTTCCTATCTTTCAATTCAATACTTTTTTGCAACTCTTCTTCTATTTCTTCAATCTTCCTTTCAGCAACTTCAAGGTTTGCCTTGCATTCTTGAAACAACACTTTGAGTCGTTTGTGCTCTTCTCTCAATTCATTGAAACCATCCTCTTGTTTTTTTAGCATTCTTTGCTGATCTGCAACCTTGTTTGCTAGTTTAGAATTCTTATTCTCCACTTGAGTCAAGCTTTCTGAAGATTCTTGTTTACCTCTCTCAATCTGCAACACCAATTGGCTTTTCACGGAGTGAGTGAAATCCAATTCCTGTTGCAGATTGTTAACCTGCGTTATTGTAGACACCCCATTTTTTACCGCCTTTAAGACTTGGGCGCCACTGATTGTTTATTTGGTGATGCAAGTTGTGCAGTGCAAAGGTTCGATTTCTTCAGCAAGAGGAGCTTCAAATCCCAACCTTACACCCCATTTTTGGACCAAAACTATTTTGACCAAAAGATTTTAGACCTTAAAACCCTCTCTTTCAAAACATTTTTGAAAGAAGTTTCTACGATGTTTCGAGGCTCGCATTTCGTTAAATGTTGTGCGTTTCGGTAAACCGAGCAAGAACAAAGTGGAAATGAATGAAGAGAGGTGAACTCTTTGAAAAATCTTTCAAAATACCTTGTTTAGGGGTTTGGAGTTGAAGAAAATAGGAGAGGAGAGAAGAAACCAAGTTTGGGAGAAGTTTGGCATGAATCCGGGTAGGATTGAAACTGAGTAGTCTTTACTAAAAGAGGCATAAATTTTTGCACACTTGAATTTTGAAGTGAGGCTGCCACCATTGGAAAGAAGACTTCCAGGGCTTCAATTTAGGCTCAAGAATGACCTTGAAAGGAGTCCAGATGAAGGAGGTATGTCCATTTGAAGTTGGGCCCAAAAAGCAGATTTTTCTAGCCAACTAGAGGTGGAGGTTGTTGACCATGAATGGGCTTTTCTGGCCATATGCCGGCCATGAATGGCCATTGCCGACCCCCTGCCGTCCAAGAGTGACCCTTGCCGGCCATGGATGATGAAGTGCCGGCCATCAATGATGGCTTGCCGGCCATTGATGCAGAAAGTCAGTTTTTGGCAGATATTTGTGTTCCAGCTGTTCCAGTTGTCAATTTTGGGATATTTTCGACCTGGAGCCTCATTCTTCTATATATAGAGCACCTTCTCTATTGTTTTCAAGGTTAGAACATTTGAGGAAGAAAATTTTGGGAGCCTCTCTCTCTACAATTCTCTTTCTACATTTCTCTCTCTCTTAAACCTTTGTACATAAGTGCATACAAGTGTAGATACACTTCTCCTTTGCCTATACATCCTTGACCAAACTTGGTTATCTTTGAGCTGAGGTTCTAGAAGGTCTTCTTGGAGCTCTTGAAAGTGATCTTGCTTGGTTTTGTGGCCCAAAATTGTGTTGTGCTTCAAGAGGTATAACTCTCTCATTTTAAGCTTGTTTTTTCATACTTGCTTTGCCATCTTTTTCCACCATTTCAAGGCTGGTTTTGGCATGTAAAAATTTGTGTTTTTCAGTCCTAAAAGTGGTGGTTTGAGCCTTTGTGAGTTAGGGGGTTGTCCCCCATTTTTGCTCTTTAGCTTGTTAAGCTTTTTGCACCATTTCTCGTCACCTTCAAATCAAACTTTTTGGCCTTTCTAACCACTGAAACTCAGAGGTTTTTCAGTGGCAAAAACCATGTTTTGAGGTCCAAAATAGAAGGGGTTGGCCTCCCCTCCTTGTGTCTTGTTTGCATGAGTAGATAACCTAACATGTGAGCATGTTTTTCTACCATTTTATGACTTGATCTCAGCATGTTTTTGCTACTTTTTTGACCTGCTTTAGCTCTGTTTTGAGCTGGTTTGGCTACTTGAGGCTTGCTTTGTATACTTGTAGTGCAATTATGCTTATTAGTCTAGCATGCCTAATAAGCTAGTTTATCATTCTAGCTTGTGTTAGCTTGACTCCAGCACATTTTTGTTAATGTTTTGACAAGCTTCAACTCTATTTTGAATGGTCTTGGTCACACGAGCCATGTTTTGCACAGCTATAGTGCAAATGCCTTCACTAGCTTTGTGTTTTAAGGCCTCTAACATGTCTTGCTTGGGTTGATTGCATGCCATAGCATCATTTAACATGTGATTTCAGTGCATATATCTGTGTCACCCTCTCACATATTTCACTTTTTCATTGTTTTTGAGAGTTGTGCTTTGAGCCTTATTTGTGAGCCAACATGTGAGCATGTTTTTCTTGCCTTCTATGCTTCAATTCCAGCATGATTTAGCCAGTGTTTTGGCATGTCTTAGCTCTGTCCAGAGCTGGTTTGGTCATTTGAGCTTAATGTTGCATGCTTCTAGTGTAGTGCTCTTCACTAGTTTAATACTTTTGGCTCTTAACATGTTGTGCATGTGTTGCTTGCATGTTGTAGTATTATTTTTCATGTCATTTCAGTACTGAAATTCTGCAACCCCCCTCATTCTTCACTTTTGATTTGTTTTGAGGGTTGGTTAACCTTATGATTGTGTTTAAGCTTGAGATAGTGCTTGTGCTCAATGGCTTTAACTCTGTTTTGAGGGTTCCTCCTAACCAAAGGCATGATCTCGCTCATGTCTTAAACCATCATTTGGTTGACCCCTCTCTCATTAGAGGACAATCACCTTGGACAAACCAATTAAAGAATGGCTTGGTAATGCTAAAATGAGTAGATAAAATGAATCAAGTAAAACATGACCAAGATGAGCATGTTATGTGTGCATTGCATTGTGTTCAATCGGACGTTATATTGAACACAAGGAAGATTGGTCCATTTCATACTCAAAAGTGATGAAATGAGCCAATCTCCTTTGTCTCCATTGCCTTTGATTATCCATGATAAGGTAGTGGACTTGAGTTTTTGTTTTGTTCATTTATTGAATGTGTACAAGTTGGATCTTTGGTCATCATGCATTGAAAATGCTTGATTGGTGGTTTTAGACCCAATATCCTCTATCCTTTGATGTTTTGAGATGATAAGGAGAGGGTGCAGTACAAACATGTCCTAGAAAAACCCTCCCATTTCCTCTGTGTATGCTCTGTTATAGTTTGGTGAATCAGCACACCAGTGGCCGGCAGTGCATCATTGGTGGCCAGCAGTGCATCATCCTTGGCTGGCATGGCTCACTTTTGGCCGGCAGGTGGCCGGCAGCAAGACTTCATGGCTGGCAGGCCACTGGTGCATTCCTTGACATGGAATTGGTAAGTTGGAGCAGAAATTTCTTGGGATAACCCTACAAACAAAGCCTCTCAAGAGCAAACCGGTGGGCTTTTCGGGGCGAGAACCGAATGCATGCATCTTCTACATCCCGGAGCAGAGTTGTAGCAGCATAGTTTAATATGTTAATTACTTCGTTAATTTGCATTGATTGTTGTAATAATTATGTAGCTTTAGATTAGCTATTTCTTTATGTTGTGCTGTAATAATTAGTCTAATTAGTTTAATTAGATTAGTTTAATTAGCCTAGCTTAGATTAGCTTAGCTTATTTATTCGGACCCTCCTACGAGAGGGCAAAATGTTGTAATAAGTGTGTGTATGTGTGTGTGTGTGTGTGAATGTCTTCCAACCCCACGTCTTTCTCCCTTTTATTTATCCACTTTCGATGGTTAGATTAGGGTACGTTTTGATTAGCATACCTTATGCTCGCATGTTTGCATCATTCATTTGTCTTGCATGCACCGGGCTCGGCGCATCATACAAATTGCATTGTATTTCAATACCTATTTGAATACTTGTTTCAAAGCATGTTATCAAATTGTTGCATTCAAATGCCATCTTAGATAGCCGAGCCTATTAGTTGCATTATTGCATGTGTTGTATTAGGCATCTTGCATAGTTAGGATCATGCATATTCATAACTAGCTTTTGTTTTGGCTCGGAGTACACTGTAAGTTTTACGCTTTAGCATACTTGCATGAGTGTGAGTATTGCCATGTTTCGCATGCTTACCATGAGGCTATGTGCTTATTTGTTAAACTGCATGAATGTCTGTGGATGAAGGCTTTATTACTTGAATTGGAACAATTCATCAAATGTGAGTTTTAAGCCCACTTTGCGAAGTGGCAAAATCATGTTTCAAGCCCATCATGTTTGATGGCAAATTCGCTTTTTAGCCCACTTGAGGGTGGCACTTTCAAACCATTTTCGAAAAACAAACATTAGTTGATTTGTTCCAATTCTTGCAATTTTAGTCTATACTTGTATGCTGTGCGCATTACATAGTAAGTTAGCTAATAACCGGAATAAGAACACATGTGTTTATAAAACAACATATCATGCTTAGTAGAGGCCGATCTTTAATCGGGCGAGCAGGGGTGCTCATTTCAAGACCTTCCCCTCTCGTACTCAAGTTCCCGAGCCGAGGCAACTTTGGTGATGACGGACACGTAGCCTATGGCATGAGTCAGGGTTTCCTAAATTTCCCAAAATAAAATATTTAGGTGGCGACTCTGTAATCTGGCAAAGCAGTCCAGTTTTGGCATTATTTGATTCAAATCGATTTTCCAAAATGATTTGCCGGATTGGACTCTTTGGTGTTTATCAGTCTCACATTGAACTTTGTGAGATTAGATTCAGAACTGTGACAGGAGTCTGAACTGTAGGACCAATTCACACCTCTCCGAAAGGAGGGCGCGCGAAGAAAGTCGAGTCTATAGTCGTTAAGGCCATAATTTGAGCGGACTCTTCATTCCCGACATCCTCAACTTGCTTCTGGAGAGTAAATGACTCCTCTTCTTGCTCAACTAATGTCTTCTCCAACTTGGAAATTCTCTCCTGCAGACCCTCTTTTTCTTGTCTCAAGTGATCAATGTCTTGGTTTTTATTTTCCATTTACTCTTCTAGATGCTTCACCTGCATTGTTAGACTTTGTCTCTCTTCCATCATTCTCTGTCTATCCATGGCCTTTCTTGCTAACTCCTCTTTCAGATTTTCGATCATTACACCTTTTATGTACATTATTACCTCATTCCATTGATCTTTGCACCATAGGATATAAGGTGGAGATGGTCTTTTCATTTGAGGGCAACCTTTCTTCTTCTTGTCTTTCTTTTTTAGCTCTTTCTCTCTCAAAGATTGAACAATAAGGAATGTTTAGAGAAAAAAAAACAAAAAAAAAACCCATCAAACAGTAGAACCAGAAATCAAGAATCATAAACTTTGTTCTGTTTTTGAGAAAATATAGGAAAATTTAGAGGGAAAACTAAACCAAGAATCATCAACTCTGAACCATCAATATGGGTTCTTTTCAATTTCCCTTTTTAAACTCTGTAAACTTTTCAACATTTCCTCAGCAACCAAACAGCGTTTAAAAAATTAGGGAAACAGAAATCAAGAATCATCAACTCTGTTCAATTTCTGAGAAAAAGTAGGAAAATTACCCTTTCTAAAGTTCCTTCATGTTCCTTCATGTCCCCTTTCTAAAGTTCCTTCATGTCCCCTACGTTTTTCTTGATTTCCTTTTTTTTGTCCCTCGCTTCAATACAATGTTTGGTTGTTGAGAAAATGTAGGGGACATGAAGGAACTTTAGAAAGGGTAATTTCCATACTTTTTCTCAGAAATTGAACAGAGTTGATGATTCTTGATTTCTGTTTCCCTAATTTTTTAAACGTTGTTTGGTTGCTGAGGAAATGTTGAAAAGTTTACAGAGTTTAAAAAGGGAAATTGAAAAGAACCCAGATTGATGGTTCATAGTTGATGATTCTTGGTTTAGTTTTCCCTCCAAATTTTCCTATATTTTCTCAAAAACAGAACAAAGTTTATGATTCTTGATTTCTGGTTCTACTGTTTGATGGGTTTTTTTTTTGTTTTTTTTCTCTAAACATTCCTTATTGTTCAATCTTTGAGAGAGAAAGAGCTAAAAAAGAAAGACAAGAAGAAGAAAGGTTGCCCTCAAATGAAAAGACCATCTCCACCTTATATCCTATGGTGCAAAGATCAATGGAATAAGGTAATAATGTACATAAAAGGTGTAATGATCGAAAATCTGAAAGAGGAGTTAGCAAGAAAGGCCATGGATAGACAGAGAATGATGGAAGAGAGACAAAGTCTAATAATGCAGGTGAAGCATCTAGAAGAGTAAATGGAAAATAAAAACCAAGACATTGATCACTTGAGACAAGAAAAAGAGGGTCTGCAGGAGAGAATTTCCAAGTTGGAGAAGACATTAGTTGAGCAAGAAGAGGAGTCATTTACTCTCTAGAAGCAAGTTGAGGATGTCGGGAATGAAGAGTCCGCTCAAATTATGGTCTTAACGACTGTAGACTCGACTTTCTTCGCGCGCCCCCCCTTTCGGAAAGGCGTGAATTGGTCCTACAGTTCAGACTCCTGTCACGGTTCTGAATCTAATCTCACAAAGTTCAATGTGAGACTAATAAACACCAAAGAGTCCAATCCGGCAAATCATTTTGGAAAATCTATTTGAATCAAATAATGCCAAAACTGGACTGCTTTGCCAGATTACAGAGTCGCCACCTAAATATTTTATTTTGGGAAATTTAGGAAACCCTGACTCGTGCCATAGGCCACGTGTCCGTCATCACCAAAGTTGCCTCGGCTCGGGAACTTGGGTACGAGAGGGGAAGGTCTTGAAATGAGCACCCCCACTCGCCTGATCAAAGATCGGCCTCTACTAAGCATGATATGTTGTTTTATAAACACATGTGTTCTTATTCCGGTTATTAGCTAACTTACTATGTAATGCGCACAGCATACAAGTATAGACTAAAATTGCAAGAATTGGAACAAATCAACTAATGTCTGTTTTTCGAAAATGGTTTGAAAGTGCCACCCTCAAGTGGGCTAAAACGCGGATCTCTCAAGCGAGCTCGACACAGGAAGACCAACAGCCATGGGTGCGAGCACTATGCAAGGAATTGCATAGCTGACGATGCTTTGACAGATGGAGCTACTGTCAACCATCAATCTACTGGACAACAAATCAAGGATTGCACAGGCATAGACAACAAGCATATGTGGAAATGCTAGGAGGTTGTTTAGAAGTGCAGAGGGCAAAGGCTGATAGTTCGGAGGAAAAGCTCCGAGCAAAGAAGACCAAGGACGTTGATGGGATAAACAACGAGTTTTCTATTGCTCCAATGATTGGTCCTGCGAGATAATGAATGATAGTCAAGGGCATCTCAGCAGGGGGTGCAGGACATCCACTCAGGGGGTGTTGGATATCTTGGTTGCGCAAGTTCAACCATAGCAAGTAAAGACATCCGAGACAGGAAGCGTGGAAGAGATCTGTGGGAGATAGGAGCAGAGGCTCTCTCCAAATTAGAGAGTGGTGTGAGTTGAGTTGAGGATGTAGGATTCCCTCCTCCTCTTGTATCTCTGGTGTGTTATCTCTAGCTTCAAGGGATGCAAGCGTCTCAGTGAGGAGATGCAGACTATGTTGAACTTTGGGCGTGACAAGATTAGCAGCAGTGTGTGCAGTGGATCACCTCACATAGGTTGAGGGGGTGATTTGTTGGATATATCATCAGCCCATGTGAGCACCAACCCACCTTGAAGGTGGTTCTTCCACTTCACCTACCCCACTAGTGGAAGGGGTAGGTGGTGACCAATGAGGGAGTGCCTCAATTGTGTATAAATGGAGGAGGGGTTGGATAGGCAAAATGAGAGAGAGAACCAAGAGAGAAGAGAGTGAGAGATATGAGGCGGAGAGACCGTCTCTCTCGGTGTAAGCGAGGGAGACGGGTGAGTGGGTGAGTGAAGAGAGTGTCAGCTCTTCTTCTATTGTAATCTTTCTGTAATCTCTCCATTGTTATAGTGATAACTGGTTACTCTCCCGTGGACGTAGGCTTTAAGGCCGAACCACGTTAAATATGGTGTTTCCTTTTATGTGGGTGTGTTTTTTTGCTTGGTATGATTTCTATAAGGTCTTGGGCGGGATCCCCGATCCCAACACAAGCCACCTTAGTATATAGCAATAGAAGGGTAAGATGAAACGTTGGACTAAATGTACAAACCTTGAACTATTTTTTCTCTTCTCTGGTTCATGGAAGGCTTGCATCATGAGTTTTGGCCCCACTCATCTGCCACCTTCAAAAGAATGACAACATATGGTGTGTGTTTATGGACAACAAACTCAGGCACTTTCAAGTCAATTGTTTCAGCAAAGTTATCATTGATAAACATGCAATCAGCTTTTCACTTAAGATATAAGCTGTTAAAAAAGAAAGAAAGAAGAGCAACTAATTAATATGAATGTTATCATAGTAATAATACTCAAACCAAGTAAACTTTCTATAAGTCTCTCTAGACAACATTGGTTCAACCTTCCAATACAAATGCATTAGAAACCTGAAAAATCAAACAAGTACCTTTTAGTAAAAGTTCTAACTAGGGTAAGGCACTATTGCCCCCTTTCCCTCATGAATATATATATATATATGTTTGTGTGTGTGTGGTTAAAATTTTAATATTATTTTTAATGATTCATTTCCTTGTATTGAGAATAGGGTCTGAATTTGTATGCTGGTTTAATTTCCATTTCTATTGCAATTTCTATCTAAGAAAAATTACAAAACAGATTTTGACAAAAACAAAGGGGTCTTGAACTATATACCAAGAGAAAGGAGTATCTGAAAACTCTAAGCTTTCTGCTTTGCTCTGTTTTAAACTTGATTCAAGCTTTCTTTGCTTCAATTTAACAAACCTGAACTGAAAATCCCAAAAGCACTAGAAGAACTATAAAGAGAGGAGGGTGAGAAAAACCCAAAAATAAAGAAAATGAATTTAGGATGGAGCCTAGGTTATTAAATTACATGTCTGATATATTATATGTGTAACGCCTCGAAATAAACCCAACATGTATAATACATCAAGCCACATTCATTAATTAAATATAACCATTCTCCCACCTTTACATTATAAATCTCCAAGGTTTTATACAAAAGTTCCACATGCGGATATACATTCCATGATAAGAAGAACACATGAATCTATAGCATGTGAAGTATCTAGTCTCAAACAATTAAAATGCCCTTAAGGGCTTACATCTTCCAAGGCAATAGCTTGGTTACACAAAATGGTCTCTCAGACCCATACACGTTTAGCCCTTGGCTTACAAAAATTTACAACAAAAATAAGAGAGTAGTCTACTCTTCACAAAACATATCTACGTCCTCAGCTCGGCGGGATCACTACATCCTTACCTGCACCAAAATCCCATAAGGGTGAGCACATAGCCCAGTAGAGAACCCTTAACAAAGTATATATATTTATGCAAGATTTTCGACGTTTAATATAAATGTAGATGCCATGTAATGCCATTTTGAAAATAACCTCATGTCATGCTTTTCTTGGAAATCACCATGTTTTCAATAATCTTTTTCAATCTCATCAATTCCAAACTTTCAATTTTAATCATTAGGGGTGGTAAATACGACTCAGGTAATCCCCTAGGTTGGTGTCTGCAAATAGGCTCAACAAGCACTATCAATACCCCACTTTACTGGTTGCTAACCGGAAGGGAAGTGGTACCTCCTCCGAGCGTATTTTTGGTCTTTCACCCCGGACACTCAGGCCAACTTATCAAATCCATCTACACCTCCTAACTGGACTTACCAACGTATTTACTCCATAACATTCAATAGTTCTCATTCACAATATTCTTTTCTCAATGTAATGTTCTTAACTCAATGTAAGATGCATTAATATCAATTGAAAGAATGTATAATGCAAATGATGCTCAAAATTTCATAACGTCCTTCCGTTTTTTTTTTTTTTTTTTAAGTATTCCATCAATGCTACAATGACAACTACATATGTCACACCCCAAACCCGCCCCCCAAAATTTTGGGCATGACCCTAACAGAAACAGACATTTACCCTCTTATATAAAATATTTGGGGCCTGGACGGAAGCGATAATATAATAAAACAACATGCAGATACATCCATTGAGCTACTACATCATGCTAGGAACCCGATACCGGATTAAACCTATAATACACACGCATCTGAGATTAAGTCACATACACTTACAGTCCAACCCAGAGATTGGGTATCCAACAAAATGTCATATACAACCCACTTTGGCTAAGAAATATTAGTACAAAAAGACAGTGTTTAACAAAATTGTCCTAACATGCAAAGGCTTCTCCAAGTGCCTGGCTGTCCTTAGGTTGACACACAAGCTAAGTGATATTGATGCTAGGACTGATCCCCAATGATTGATTTCCTACAGAAACAGACAAAATAACAGAGTGAGACAAGTTCAATGAGTAATAATACGTAAGCAGTTTAATAACGAACTTAAATCACGATGTATAGCAGTGCATTCACAGAAATATGGGATCCAATAGTGAGTCTGAGATTATTTTGCTTTCAGAGCGGCCTTAGGCCTCGTGTTACAATTATAACAGAACGGCCAACTGGCCCAGAATTTTCAGAACGGCCTTTCAGCCTAGAACAGCCTTTCGGCCCAGAACAGCCTTACGGCCCAGAACGTACAAATATGTACGTAAGTCTTTTTAATGTTTCCTTTCCATCGAATTTCAATCAATACATACGTTACAAAACCATAACTGACAGAGAATAGATTGTTACTAACAGACATTGACAGTAAATAAATGTACGTTCAATGTATTATTACTCACAGCGTTGTGACGGCGTGCTAGTGCCTTCTGGAGTGTGCCCTTAGCCTCAATCCCCTTCTTTTTCCTTGAAGAATCCTTCTTCCTCTCCTATTTCCTCTTCTACACAAACCCTTATTCTCTCCCAAAAGTAGCTCACGTTTTAACCAAGGCTCATGAAGTCATACATTTATAAATAAGGCATATAAGACAAAATTTAATCGTTTAATCAATCTGAAATTGAAATTTCGTAAACATGCTTAATATTACTTAAAAATTATGCTGATCACAGATATGTAATCAATTTCAGCTAATTAAGCCGTTAAGGCTTCCAATTTCTATCCCAGACGTGTTAATAGTGACAGATAGTTTCCTTGTAAACAGATAGACGTTCATAAACATGAATTTTCACTTACTTAATCGAAGTTTTTCATGGAATTTTACAGTAAACATTTAAGAGCACAAAACAAAGGCTGAAAATATATCAGAAAACATGGACGAGGGTCGGGTTATTACAACATAACCCATTTTCCTTCTTTTAATAGAAATCAACAAAGCACCACTAGTTCAATTAAGTGCAACAACATATGACAATTTGCACATTTTGTAACATCCTCAATACCTTAGCCATTTCAAGGCCTTATGCATTATCCTTGAACATTAAAGATTTCAATGTTCATAGTTTCTTAGACCCAACAAACAAATCAACTCAATCACTATGCATGTATAAGCATTTGTTAATAATTTCAAATATAGTCCCCAATTTCTCATACTCCAAGGGACCATTATATTTATAAAACAACTCAATATAGAATACTCACATTTTTCAAAGAAAACCCAAAATTTCTAGGTTTTCACTAAAAGCCCTAACATTTTCCATCTCTATTGTAAAACACATTATACACTTCAATCTCAACCCATGTTGTCCCAAAATTTCAAGAAAAGTCTTTAAAAGAATGCAAAATAGAGTTTTGTTTTACAAATCATCAATTTCTTGAGCCACCAAACCCATTTTCGAAATAGTAAGAGGAGCTCATCAAATCAACTAAAAACTTACATAAACACATATATAACTCAAAGGGAACCCTACCTCAATGTTTGATGAAGAAAAAAGAGATGAAACCCTAGCTTTGATGGTGTTGAAAAAGGATCTCCACTGTACAGAATGTGGTTTTGAAGAGGCTCTACAATGTTGATGAAGAAGCTATGGACCGATCTCAAATGAATGATGAAGGATCAAAGATTTGGTCTTGTTTTGAGCTTGGAATATAGAGAGAGGGAAGAGTAATGTATTCTTAGAGAGAGAGAGACACAAGGAAAGTGATATACATAACCCCAAAAAGAGAAGAAAACAGAGCCATCTCGAACTCAGGTCGACTACACGTACGGCACTTGCCCCGGCACGTGCGGCTATCACTCTCGCATGTGCGGCTCGTCCCGCACCTCCTTCACGTACGTGCATTTATTTCAATATGCATTGTCCCAGCCTCCCCTGTTTCCTGCACGTGCGGCCTGGCCTCCCGCACGTGCGGTCTAGGGCCCCGCACGTGCGGCCCTAGCCCAGCAACCCAGAAATTCAGGTTCATTCCCCAGGCACCCCGGACTCAACTGTGCACCCTCTGGAACAAGTGAAATTCGACACCGACGAAAACAAGAACAAGAACTTTAATTGAAAATAACTTCCGAATGTTTCAAACCCAACGAGAGCAAAAAGGAGAACGGAGTGAAGGAGAAAGAAAAGAAATAAAACAAGGACCCGGTCGTCACAATATAAATTTTCCAAATTATATCTAGAACTGGACTTACATGTAGAAGAGCATTTGTAATCATAGGCTTCAATACATTAAGCTCAAAATGGAAATTTCATCCATCCATTGTAGTGACAACATGGTTTCTCACTACCAAGTTCTCCAATTAATGTCTGTCATTCAAGCAAACTAGAATAAGGCAGTAAACCTCACCTGAGTGCAAACCATAGTAAAGGCCTCACACTGAGTAGGGTTCACTTTCCCCTGAAATAGAGTGCTCAAACAAAATAAGATTTATCAGGAGAAGGAATAGGACTTCAATCCTGAAGCAATGTGCAAACTATTGTCTTAATCTAACTTAACTTAAATTCTTTAGATTCTAAATTCTCTCTCCACAATACTAGATTAAATTTTACTCCTCTTACGTCATCAACTAAAACTATACAGTCTACAAACAAAACGATATCCTCTTGAATGTTCCTAATTGATTCATTTATAATTTATAACTAACGCAAAAAGATAAGGACTTAGTATTGTTTTTTGATGTCAACAACTTCACTGCATATTTTTTTTTTCTTTAAAAGGCCTTTGAAGCCATTATCACTCATCCATTGACTTCATAAAAAGTGAAATATTCATTTAACAACACAAAACATGGTAATCAAACAACATACTCATACAATTTGATCAGGTTTATAAGAGATCCCATTCTCTTCTGCCAATCAAATCACACTAAAAACAGAATCCTAAAATTGACATCCTTATTGGATATTCAAAACACAAAAAAAGAAAAAGAAAAAGAAAAAAAATAGCCTAATTAGGTATCCAAAACACAAAACAAAGCACTAATTCAACATAAACAATAAACAATTCATCATAACCAACCACACACAAGCCTAATTTATACTAAATTGAAGAAAAGAAACATCAATGGAATGGCCAAAAACCTAATAGCCTAAATTGAAGGATACATATGCTGAGGCAATGTGTACTTTTCGAGAGATTGATTAAGAAGGCAAATGAGAAAGAGATGATGATGATCCTATTATTACCTCTAATGAAAGATTCAGCAGTCTCATCAAAGACCTCGTGCAAAATGAGTAAGAGAGAAAAATCCACGAAACATCAGTCAACAAACCCTCTACTATTATTCCATCTTCTATTGATCTGTAACACACTCAAAAATCTCCAAATTTATCAAATTAAAATCAACAGTGACTCAATGCTTAACACAAAAACACACACTCACACACACACATACATACATATATATATATACACATTTCGAGAGTAGAGATTTGAAACAAAATTGCAAACTAGAGAAATATGAGATTGTCAGAGTCGAAGAGTTCAAGATCTTGAGGAAGACGACTACTTCGATTCTTGCTCGGACCTTAATAGAATAAATTCAATTTCAAACATTGATATTCACAACATGTACATAATATATGTGTAGTAGAGGTGTTGATCTGAGAAGATCATTAAGGAGAGAGAGAACGAGATTGAGAGACAGAGAGAGAGCGAGATTGAGAGAGAGAGAGAGAGAGAGAGAGAGAGAGAGAGAGAGAGAGAATCAAGGGCTAGGGCAAATATAAAGAAAAGGGGAAAATAAATAGAAGAAAATAAGGGATAATTGGTTATTTGTGAAGGCTAATCAGGTGGTCACAAATTATATGGTAGCAAAAGGCCATTTTCCTAGTAGTGTTTTCATCTTAATTAACATTATTTCTATATAATATCTGCAAAATAAGATGTTTATAAGACATTTTTTTTATTGTCAAAATTGTTGTCTTATATCTAACATGCTCCCAATTGAGTTATGTGGTTTGGAATCTCAAAACATACAAACTCAAGGCACAATCAACTGGATTTGAGTGCATTGAGTACATGGAAATAGGAATTTTGGGTACAAATGATCATTTGTATTCATATCTATTACTTTAGATAATTAACGTTCTATTTGTTTCAATATGATTTTTTTTTTCCGTTTTCTATGAAAATATTTTTTAAAAATTATATTTTTTGTAAGAAATATTTTTTAGTTTGATTAAGACCTTGAAATTTAAGGATGAAATTCATTTTATCTCTATTTGGTTTGAGACGAGCACTTTACTCCCCTATGGTTTAAAAATATTGGGTAACACTACAACAAAATGCACCTTTGCCGACCAAAATTGGCAACTAAGAAAAATTTAGTTGCCAAAAGTTGTGGAATTGGCGACCAAAAATTTTTTAGTCGGCAAAAGTACAATATTTAGCTACTAATTTTTTTTAGTTGGGGTATATTTATTATTGGCGACTAAAAAAAATTTAGTCGCTAAAAATACCAGAATTGGCGACAAAAAAATTATTTTAGTCACCCTATATTGAGTTTTGGCTACTAAAACCATTTAGTCGCCGAATGTAAAATAAAAAATTATTTTTTATCTTTGGCCACCAAAAGTTTGGCTACTAAAAACATATTTTCAGCGATAAAAAAATATTTTAGTCATCGTATATTGAGTTTTGGCTACTAAAACCATTTAGTCGCCGAATGGAAAATAAAAAATTAATTTTTATCTTTGGTAACCAAAAGTTTGGTCGCCAAAAACTTATTTTCAACGACAAAAAAACATTTTAGTCGCCAAAAAACTAAAATATTTAGAGGGAGACATTTTAAATTTTGGAGGGATTTATAAAATTAATTGGCGACTAAAAATATTTAGTCACTAATGGTGTAATATATATATTTGGTTTCCAAACCACAAACTAATGCCTCTGTCTCTCTCTCTTCAGCGCCTTTCTCTCCCTCCCTCCCCATCTGCCTCTTCCTCTTCGCTGCTCCTCTCCCCTCCCTCTCTTACCGCTGTGCCTCTGTCGCCCCCCCTCGCAGTCACGGGCAACCGGAGCACCAATTCACCTAGATTTGCCCTATTTTCTCTCTCTAAAATCTCTCTATATTCGTATATTTGTCTATCCATCAACAGCGAGACTGACGACGTGCCGAAGATTGCGACAACGATGAATCAAGAAAAGGCAAGGAAACTAAATGGAACGCTTCTCAGTATGAAGCTCTCCTCAAAGGAGGTGAACAGGTCACCTCTGTTCTTGAAGAGATTGCCAAGCTTGTAACTACTTCTCTCCCCAATTCTCTTGATATTCTTTGTTAATTTTTTGCCCTTAAAACCCTAAACCCTTTATTGTTTGCTAGAAACTGAGTCTGTTTACCTTTAAGTGTTTCTTGGTTGAATGATTTTTGTATTTTCTTTTGTTTATATTCAATTAATTTTCAAGTTCCACGGATGCCTATTTCAAACTTTCTAGATTGTTGATTGGACAACTTGGTTTACTTGCAAACTATAGCATGGATAAACCCTAAACCCTTTTCTTTAATTGGGTGTTCCTTACACCTAATTTGCTTGTTTTTAAATATTGGAGGTTTTTCTTGAATAGTCTAAAGTTTCTCCATGATAAGATGCATATTAATTTAAAATTGATTATTTGGAGTGATGTGGGTCACAGTTGGTAGTTGCTCGTTATCATCTACAAACACATTTTAGGTTATACCTAAGATAACTAGAGGGCCAACAAACATGTAAGGAAATACAAGGTATAGTTGCTAAACAAAAATATGAATGCTTGCTTAAAGTTGTGCTCTTATACGCCGGTGGATCAGTTGCCAAGGATCGATGCGCAGCTCGCGCAATCGTAGCATGTGGTGGCCAAGTATTCGGTTCTTGGAAATGGTAATCAGCCTCTGGATGATAAGGACCTTGATCAATTCATGGTAAGGCTCTTCACTTGGTTTATACTTGTATGTATGTCTGTATAATTTCTCTTTATGTGTATGATTATATGTAGGTTTTGTTCAAATTTGATTGTTTTGTTATTGCAATATGGTGTGATTTGTCAAATTAGAACAATAATTTGATGTTTGGTTTATCATTCTCTGTCTAATTTTAGACATAAGTTAATTAATTTGGAGAAAACTTGAAACATGAATAATCACAGTGAAAAAAAGACTTTAAGGACTAAAATGAGAAAAGGGCCAAACATATTAAAATCCTCCATTACATTTGGGTTACTGGGTGATGTTGTTTTTATCACAGAGATGAAGAGATTTTATGTGAACTTCTATAGTTAATTACTAATAACATGTTTGTTTATTTACATATCTAAATTATGCAGTAAACCTTGAAAAATAGAGAGGACTGTATTTAGCCCTACTTTGGAGGGAATGAAGAATGCCAAGTCTGACAGAAGAGAACTATTGACAGAGCCTTTCTTGGCTGTCTGTAAACACATATTGCCTATTCTAGGTGTGCTTTTCTTTCCCTTTTGGTAATTTTAGCTAGAGAATAGCTTCAATCAAGAAGAGTTTTCATAGTTTGTTTTATAGTTGCTCAAACCATATAGTTTTTAATTGGAATTTTCTAGATTTTCTATGAACTTGGAAGTAATTTTCACAAACCATATAGTTTTTAATTAGAATTTTCTAGATTTTGTGTGCACTTGGAAGTTATTTTCATAGTTTTATAGGTGTTTGGCGGAAATGCAAAACGGACTTCTGGGCATTAAAAGTCCTTCCAAAGATTTAATGGTCACTTGGTGAGTTTATGTACACGAGCTTTTCTAAAAAGTGCATGCTTCTAAAAGTCTATTCAGTGCACTATGCTAATTTATGATCGGCAAAAGATGGTAAAGGCACTGCTGGGTAGATATTGAATTTGTTCTTTGTTGTCCTAATAATGTTAGTTTAAAACATGGTCTTGAAGTCTTGTATTGGCGAGAAATTTGTCGAGCTCAATTTCGAAGATTTTGGATTTGGGTTTCTATATATTTTATTTGATGAAGTCTAACTGGAAAACATAAATGCTAACCTACATTTTATACATCTCTCTAGTCAAATAAAGTATAACAAAATTTCTGCATCCTCATATTATGTTTTCAATACTGAAGGTTGTGGAACTGTAGTGCCTTCAATGTTCAAGATTTGTGAAAATGCAGACTGCCAAAAGTAACTGTGTGAGTGATTTTCTGACCACACTGCCAACTCAGTATTCGGCTGGAGAGCACTGGCAGAATGGATGGCACTTGGCTGACCTGCAACAGAAATATAAGAATCCCACGGTGGTTCGCCACCCGGGGGTACTCCGACGATCAAGTCAGTACTCAATATCTCTCAAAGATAAATCAACTATTCAACTCACAAGTTTGAGTATCAAAAATCATACCTTAGACCCATGGGGGTGCCTCTCTTTTATAGCCAATACAATCCTAGTCCCAATAGGAGCCTGGCCCTAATGGATTTAGGATTACTGCTAATCTGGGACTCCCAGTGGGATTAGGATAAACTCTCTAAGAGTCTTATCTTTACCCAAACTGAAGTCTTCTCCCAATCTAGGACTCTTGTCCATATCCAGGCTGAGTTCCCTCTTCATTCTAGGACTCTTGCCCCTCATCAACTTATCTCGGATTCTGATATCTTCGGAGATAACCTCGGCCTAACCGAAATGACCTCGGCACAACGGCCAAGACACGTGGCACCTCGGCTGACACGTCGACGTCACCTTGCCACGTGTTGGTACTCAGAAAATATATCCCCACAGTAACAAAATTTGATAAAAACTGCTAAAGGATTTTGATTCTAAAACATTTAGGATCATGTTGTATACTGGTGAGAAAAGAAAATTTTGGAAACATTGCATGTAATTGTCAAACTAGAGTTTACTAGGCAAGCATGGGGTTCAATTTGGAGGTTGTATAAATTTTCAACAAAACAGAAACATTAAAATGATCTTGATGGGATTATATGCAGAGTATAATATATTTAAATTATTAATTTTAATTGTAGAATTGTTATAATTTGCAGAGTATAATATATCTAAATTATTAATTTTATAATTGTTATAATTTGAAACGTCAATATTATTGAATAAGTGCTAATGGTTAATTTTTTCTTTCTTTTTTTACAAATTGCTTTTGCGTGGGCTATTGTGGATGTGTACGAAGAACATCTGTTCTATATATGGAAGACATTTATTTTGGAACAATCCTCTGTTTTGGAAATCCAGTGTTTTTGTATGTAATATTTAATTTAGATGGATTATACTTGGTTTGTATGGATTTATATGATATTTGGAATATGATGTTACAAGTTAAAGTTTTTGAATAGTTGATAACGAAATGGATATTATTCATAATGAATTTAGATTATAATTAATAGATGTATTATTCTGTATACGTACAAGTTATAGGTTGCATTGATAATGAAATGCATATAATTTAGAAATTAATGAAAAATATTCAATTTGTGCATTTTAAAAATAATAATAAATAGAGCTTGAGCTTTTGGCGACTAAACATGTAGTAGCCAAAAAATAAAAAGGAACTTATTGGTGACTAAACAGCTTGAGCTTTTGGCGACTAAACATGTATTAGCCAAAAAATAAAAAAGAACTTATTGGTGACTAAACAGTTAGTAGCCAAAAAAAAAAATGAAAGTTTTTGGTGACTAAAAAATTGGTAGCCAAAAAGGAATGTCACGTTTTTAGCGACTAAAAAATTGGTAGCTAAAAAATTAAAGATGGAAAATATTTTCTTTTTGGCGACTAAATATATATTTTTTTGAGTGACTAAATTTTTAGTTGCCAATGGGTGACTTTCGGCGACTAAAAAAAATTAGTCGCCAATACCTTTCCCGACAATCATCTAGCGACAAAGCTAGCGACCAAAAAATTTAGTCAGCAAAAATCTTTGGCGACTAAAAACTGACTTTTGGCGACTAAAAATTTAGTCGCTAAAAGTGTAATTTGTTGTAGTGTAAATTATCATTAGGTCTTAATAATTGGACTTAAATCCTATCAAGTTCTATTGAAAACATAGTAAAATCGTCGCTAAAAATAATTTTTTGTGATAGTTTTTTGCATGTCTCTAAAAATTGACAATTAGCGACTTTTTTTGTCACAATTTTTATAAATTGTCGTCAAAACTTACAATTAGTGACATTTTTCTGTAACGAATTTTTCAAACCGTCATTGAAAGTTGAAAATTAATGACATTTTTTGTGACATTTTTTTTAAACTGTCACTAAAACTTATAATTAGTGACATTTTTTGTGACAATTTTTAAACTGTTGTTGAAAATTAACAATTACTGACGTTTTTTAATAGTGTTCGATGAAAAACATAATTATTTATCATAGAATCTATTGGACAATAAGTCCACCTATTAGGACCTACACGTAATTAAGTTCCTCTTAAATATTGTCAAAAAGCCCCCATCTGGTTTTGGACAGTGCACAACCGTTAATTCCGTTCACTGTATATGTAAAATGACTATAATACCCACAGATCCTTTTTTTTTTTCTTTTTTCTTTTTGTTCTCCTATCTCATACACGTAATTTTTAATTTTTAATATTAATTCAATTAAATCACAACTAATAATAAAATTTTAATTATATATTGTAATTCTTAACTTTTTAATTTAATTATATTTTAGATCAATCCTTAACTATATTTTATATTTTAGATTAATTCTTAATTATAATTTTATTTTATGTTATTTTAATTAAAAGCTTAATCTAATTTTATGTTTGGAGAAGCTAGGTAAAATTGTATTATTGTTATGTTTCATTTTATTTTTTCAGAAAATCAAGTCAATTCTAAAAAAAGGTATGTGACACACTTTTCCGTTAGTTTGGGTGAAAAGAAATTAATGGTGGTTACTTTAGTCTAAAACCACATAGGAACTTTATAGTTATATTTTAACCATAGTAGGGTAATGTGCTTCGGGCTCAAACCATGAGGGGGACAAAATGAATTTTTTCTGAAATTTAATGTGTTAGTAGTGTGGGTGTCAATTTCCGACCACACTGCCAACTAAGTACTCAGCTAGAGAACACCGGCAGAATAGATTAAGCCCGAACGATCTGCAACAGAAAGAAGAGATTTCGGCGGTGGTTCGTCCACCCGGGAGCACTCCGACGATCAAGTCAGTAAAATATCTCTCAAAGATAACCAATAGTGCTTAACTCACTAGACAGAGCATAAAAAGCATACATTTAGACCCATGGGGGTGCCTCCCTTTTACAGCTAACACAATCCTAGTCCCAATAGAAGCCTAACTTCAATGGACTCAGGATTACTGCTAATCTTGGACTCCCAGTAGGATTGAGATAAACTCTCTAAGAGTCTTATCTTTACCCAAACTGAAGTCTTCTTCCATTCTAGGACTCTTGTCCCTTATCCGTTTATCCCGGATTCCGGTATTCTCACAAATAACCTCGCCCTAGCAGAGATCATCTCGGCATCATGATTAGGACACGTGACACCTCGACTGACACTTCGGTGTCACCTCGGCCACGTGTTGTCTATTCAAAAATTATGTCCCCACAACTGCCCCCTAGGTTCTATTACCTCGGCATCCTGAGGTGATGGAACTTATATCATTTCTTCCATTTAGTACGTCGGCTAATCTCGCTTCATCATCTATTGCCGAAGTCAGAACTCGTCAGCTCAATATGACCAAGAACTATAGTCTACTTTCATCAATGCCTTAGAACCAACGACCAAGTTCGTTCAAGTTTCTCAGCCGAAACCGTCCTCCTAGCCAAGGTATTTTCTTTATTGAATCAAGAACTCCAAGAGTTCCAGTATGCGTATGAGCTGGCACGCACAGTATTTCAACCATTTTTACCACATGTCTTTCCCCTACTGGACCGTACTTGATGCGCGCTATCAAGTCGCATCACTTTTGCGTGCGCTGTCTGACAAGCACGTCGTCCAAGGCACCATAATTGCCATTTTGCCGCCATTTCATGCTTTTGATCAACTCTCTCTCCGTCTTTTCACTTCTGCATCTTCGTTCTTGTTCAAACTTTCTCTCTCAAATCCTCCATTGCTGCTTTTGCGAAGCTTTCTGCAACCAGTTTCACTCTCTTCCTCCGGTGAGGCTTTCGTTGCACTTCTTTGCTTACTACCACCGTCTAACACTGGCATACTTCACACCGGCCTTTTTGTAATCTTAATTGTGCAATCTCCTCGGGGTGTAGCACCTCGGTTGTACCCACTAATCGGTTTATCTCAGCCTCAGCTCAACACTTGAAAATATTTTTTACAATATTTTCACAAGTGTTATTTACAACTCGATACTTCACCCTTTAGTAAGACTTCTGTTTTCAAATTTCTTCCAAGTCATGGCAACATGGTAATCTCGGTAAGTATGTAGATATTTCTTTCAACATAACCTTGGCTTAACTTGTAAATTTTTCTCAAAATTTCAACAAGTGTTTAAACCAATTTTCTTTTAACATAACCTCGGTTAACTTTAACTTGTAAACTTAAATTTCAACAAGCGTTAAACGTGACCTCGGTTTAACTTCAACTTGTAAATTTCAATTTCAACAAGTGTTAGACATGTCCTCGGTTTAACTTCAACTTGTAAATTTCAATTTCAACAAGTGTTTAAATATATCATCGGTTTAACTTCAACTTGTAAATTTCAATTTCAACAAGTGTTAAACATGACCTCGGTCTAACTTCAACTTGTAAATTTCAATTTCAATAAGTGTTAAACATGACCTCGGTCTAACTTCAACTTATAAATTTCAATTTCAACAAGTGTTAAACATATCATCGGTTTAACTTCAACTTGTAAATTTCAATTTCAACAAGTGTTAAACATATCATCAGTTTAACTTCAACTTGTAAATTTCAATTTCAACAAGTGTTAAACATGACCTCGGTTTAACTTCAACTTGTAAATTTCAATTTCAACAAATGTTAAACACGTCCTTGGTTTAACTTCAACTTGTAAATTTTTCTTAAATTTCAACAAGTGTCTAAACCAATCTTAGCTTGTGAAATTCCAACTCCCTGTAGACGTCCCCAAACGTCCCGGGAGGATGAGCCCCGTTCTATTCATTTGTGGGTCTACTACAGTTCGGACTCAAATTGTCACGGTTCTTAATCTGAACCAAAGAGTCTAAATCCAGCAAATCGTTTTGAGAAAACAGATTTTTAGAAAAGAAGTGCCAAACATGGACTGCTTTGCCAGATACAGAGTCGCCACCTAAATATTTTTAATGGGGGAATTTAGGAAACCCTGACTCAGTGCCAAAGGCCACGTGTCCGTCATCACCAAAGTTGCCTCGGCTCGGGAACTTGGGTACGATTGGGGAAGGTCAGCTATGAGCACCCCCTCTCGCCCGATCCGAAGATCGGCCTCTACTAACCATGATATCTTATTTTGAAAACATTATGCGTTCTTATTCCGGTTATTAGCCTAGAATTACTATGTTATGCGCACAGCAAACAAGTATAGGCCAAATCGCCCAAATTGGAACAAAACATTTCATGTTTGTTTTGAAAGTGATTTGCTACTTGCGAGTAGACTAAAATGTAGGTTTTGCCACCCTTAAGTGGGCTTTAGAAAAGATGGTTTTGCCACTATCTAGTGGGCTTAAAACTCACAGTCTTAATGCATTATCCTAATTTAGGTAATTCAACCTCCATCCTCAGGCATTCAAGCAGTTATATCACATAAGCAGCTAGCCTCATGGTAATCGTGCTATTATGGCAACACTCACACGCATGCAGTATGCTAAAGCATAAAAACTTACAGAGTACTCTAAACCAAAGCAGAAACTAGTTAGTAATCATATGCATGACCCTAGTTTAAAATGGCTAATGCAACGCATGCAAAATGCAACTATAATAGGCTCGGCTATCCTAAAGATGGCATGTGAAATGCTGCAACTAACAGGTATTCAACTTGGAATTGAAATACAAGTGCAGTTAGTATAATGTACCGAGCCCGGTGCATGTAAGACGAATGTATGGATGCATGCATGCATAGCATAAGGTATGCTAATTTAAATATGCCCTAGTCTAACCATCATAAGCGGATAAATAAAAGGGAAGAAAGACGTGAGATTGGAAGACATACACACACCCACACACACTTATTACAATACGCCCCCACACGGAGGGACCGAAAGAATATACAGGCCAAATAATAAATCAACTATCCTAGCTAATTAATTATTACAGACCCTTAATTAATACGAAATAAATGCAGAAGGAAGGTGGCTGCAGCCCTGCCTCGGGATGCGTGGATGATGCATGCTTGATCTATCTCGCCTAGAAACTCGCTGCCATAGCACTGTTGCCTCTGTTTTTACTACCTAGCTCCTCTGAAGACCGCACAAGTCTTAGGAAAGATTCTATGCACACTGTGGAGCACCACCGGTTGGGGGGAATGGCCACCGACCATGGGAAATTGCCACCGGCCACTGATAGATCTATCGGCCATTCATTGATGGCCAGTCGGCACTAGAGATGGCCGGCCGGCTAAAACTTCCTGCAGAAATCAGTTTTGACAGCAACAGAGGACAAGCAGTGTATGGCATGGAATTTCAAGCAAATGTAAGCATGGGCACACTCCCTATCATGCAATGGACTCAAGGGAGCATGGCCCTCGACTCTCGGGCCATCAATTATGCATGATGGCCTAAGAGACCAAGTTTGCCATTCAATGTAAATGCATGCGACAATCAAATGAAAGCTAATGTCTTATCATATTGAGATCAAAGACATCGGCGACTGAGGATTGAGACGTGTTTTTCCACTCGAAGTACAAACACTCCTCACCCCTCAAGTTTGGCTCGACACCCCAAACCAAACAAATGCAATGCATGTATGCAAATGTGGCTCAATTATGTAACATGAGTTATGCAATGCCGAACATACAAGATGTAATGCTATGTAACTCATTATATATACCATGACACGGAATGCAACTAGTTAATAATATGCAAGCATGCAATTACGTTACTAGGCAAGCATGAAATCAAAGCAATGCAACATGATCATGCAATGCAAAGGGGCGAACCTCAGCCCACCCCAAAACAGTGGCCAAAGGTACTAAAATGATGATGTTAACATACAAAATAAACATGCAAACCAATAGACCTAAGACTAGGGCATAAAGGCCAACTCTTCAAGGCATGAAAGAGATGGTAAAGGTAGGCACACAAGTATGAATTAGGGACTGAAATATCATGAGAAAGGATTCCAAAGCACTAAAATGACCCAATTAAAACATGCTTATGACTCAAACCCTCAAGGCTCATAAGCCCAAATGCAAAGAGGCTACGCCAAACATGGAAAATATGGTCAAAACAGCACCCAACAGACCTCAAGCATGGTAAGACATGGCTAGGAACTTCACAAAGTTAGGCCAAAACATGAGGGCATGGTGGGTTGCATGCATGATGCATTTCTAGGCCAAATAAGGGAATACAAAGCAAGTATACTAAGCATACAAGGGGCTATGAATCCGACCAAAAATAGAGGCATGATATGACCCAAAAACACTCAAGAACCTCTGAAATAAAGCCAAGAACAACTAATCATGTATGCTACCATATTGAGCCAAAAACATGGATAAATGAGTCACAAAGGGGAGAGGGGTGTCCCTCCCCTATACAAGGCCTCAACCTCCTTCTTCACCATTAAAAATCCACTGGATTTCAGTGGTGAGAAGACCAATACACAAGAATAACCAAAGCTTAACAAAGAGGACACCAAAAGGGCCAAACAAGGCCTAAGAGGGAGAGGTCAACCCCCAACACCAAAATGACCTTAATGAAACATCTTAAGCATGCAAATATAAGACTTTTCTCAGTTATACACAAAGTCTGAAACAATAAGCAAGATAGGCAAAAGTCTAGTGCAAGATTGGGGAATCTAAAGTAAAGAGATTACCCTTGAAGAACCCTTGATGAACAGCCAATGCAGCCTCCTTCTTTTGATCAAAACCAGTCCAAAACTTCAAAAACAAACCCTCAAAGCCCCTCAAGGTCAAAGTATGGTGTAATGGTATGTGTCTTAGTGCAAAACTAAGGTCAAAACACACTTTTAGGCCACAAAACACACACAAAAGAGGAGAGAAAGAGAAATGTAGAGAGAGAAGATGTATCTAATAGATATATATATGTATAAGCTCTGGTTTTTTGTTCTAACCCTAACAATGGAGAAGGAGGAGGTCTTATATAGGCAATGCCAAAGCTTGAAGCTTCTCAAAGAAGCTTAAATGAGAAAGGGGCAAAGGGGCCAAGAAGGTCAAGGCTTCTGGAGAAAGCTAGGATAGCTGGCAAGCTTCTTGAGGAAGCTTTGACAAAGGGTCAAGCTTCCTCAAGAAGCTAGACCAAAAGGGTGCAAAAGGGGCAAAACAGCCACATGGATGCCCTGGGGCAGGTTTGGTGCATTCCAGCTGGCACAGCTGGCATGCACCATGCCTGAAAAAGGTAAAAAGGTGCTACCGGCCAGAAAAGGAGGTCACCGGCCACACTAAGTGCCGACTGGCCAATGGTATAATTCACCAATGGCCGGTAGCCTCAAAACATGGCCGGTGGTCTCAAGACAAGGCCGGTGGGATCCAGGGGTAGCTAACAAGCTACTCTCTACCTTCAGAAGCAAAAACACAAGTGTTTGGTGCAAAACCAAACACAGAACAGTCGAGTTGAGAGGTCCTGAGGTAAGGCGCGTAGCCGAGACCTCCGGGAACTCAAAACGAAACACAAACATGGATGATCACCGAGTGTTCAAACGGTGACGTCCAAGTCTTGAGGACGGTCAAAAATGGGGTGTCTACACTCCCAAGCATCATTCTTCAGCCCTTTGCCCCCCTAATGTGAACTTAAGTTCCACTTGGGTTCTCATTAGGCACGTGGCTTTGACCTCGTCGCCGATGTAAGATTTAAACAAAGACTGGCCGAGGTTATTAACCTTGGTCTCTTTACTAAGGCACTTAGCTCCAATCCGTGTCTGATTTTGCCAATATGACAAGTCCAGGTTAACCCAACTTAGTTCAACTTTTTTATATGCAAGTAAAGTTTCTACTCTGCCATATAATAAGTCTAAGTTATTCGTCATGTTTCAATCAGAAACATCATCATAGGACTGGTCGGTCCCATCGCACAGATTTCAAAAATCAAACTAGCACTTCAGCTGTTATGTCCCATTGCCGGCAACCTTTCTCAGGCTGAGGTCCCTAACTTTGAACTCTTTTGGGCTGGCCTTCTTGTTGTAAGCCCTAGCAAGTTGTTACTAGTATGCCCCCTGCTGAATTGCTATTCTTTCGCACGTTGCAGGTGGATTTCAAAGCTTTTTCATGCTTGTTTTATATAGGCTTCAGCTTCCTTTTGCATGTAAGGCCAAAAGAATCCCAACGATATTGCTCTATGAGCAAGGGATCTGCCCCCTGCATGGCTTCCACATACTCCTTTGTGGACCTTATATAAAAATTCTTTAACTTGGGCCAAGCTCTTCTCTTCTCGGACTTAATCATCTAGGCCAAGATCTTGTCTTCTGGGATCTGGGATTTGAGGTCTGGAATCTGGAATCTGCTCACTTGGGCTAAGCTCTTGTCTTCTCGTATCCAGTGTTATCTTGGCTTCGCTTTGGCGAACCATTTCTCTTCTCTTGTTTGGATGCCTTTGTCCCCGGCGTGTCTTCCTTGGCTCTGGCATACTTTTCTATCCTGGCCATCAGCTCCTCCATGGCTTTCGGCAATGTCTTTGCCAGTGATTTTCGAAGCTGGCAGTCATCTTTCAAGCCATTTTTAAACGACATGACCGCCACCTCTTGGTTGCATCCTGGTATTCGGTTGAATACCTCATAATACCTTTTGGCATAGGCCCTAAGGCTTTCATCCTCACCAGTCTTCAGGGCCATTAGGGCGTCCAGCCTCAATGGCTATAGCTTGTTTGTCATGAATCTGGCCACAAACATCTCAGCCAGGCCTTTCTAGGTTTTCACAGTTCCTTTCGGCAACTTGTGAAACCAGTCCGATGCAATTTCTCCGAAGGATGAGGGGAACACCTTGCAGAGCAACGGCTCGTTCCCGGTGTACAATGCCATCGAGTTCAGGTACAAGTCGACGTTAAGGTTGGGGTTCGACTTACCGTCGTAGATCTGGAATCTTGGCATGCTAAACCTCTTCGGGGCTTCGAATTTGTCCAATTCTACTGAGAACGGTGTTCTCGGCTTGACCGGGGAGGTTACCTCGGCATCTTGTTGCTTCCTCTGTAGGTGATCCCCCAGATCTTCTTTGGTCCATCCAGGAGCTCGGCTATCTCCTGACTTCAGCCTTTTCGGTGCACTACTCTCAATTTCATTATGGGTCCTTTTGGACTTCCCTCCATTGGTTGCGTCGAAGCACAACTCCTGCCCTTGAACATGCCGATGTTCTTTGGGGTCGGCTTCCTTGGTGCGATGCATCCTCCTCGATTCTTCCCTTCTTGACTCTCCTCGCCCGACCTCCCTTGAAGGCCTGTGACAGTGTTTTTCGATCCTGGCGTGCTGGGGGACTGTAGGGACTGTTTTTTGTCCCTCTTTTCGAGCATCCTCCTTTGCCGCTGGAATCGGCGTATCTTGTCGTGGGAACGGTGGCTGCATGATGTTATTTTGTATCATGAAATTGACCACTGTTTGTAGGTCCGCCAATTTGTTCACCATGGCTTTTACCTCATCGTCCCTCCGTAGGCATCTTTCTTTCCATACCTGGAGGTCGTCCTCGTTGTAATACCCGCTTCGGTCCGTTTTCTTTGGTACGTCGCTCTCCTGGCCGACGTTTTTTCCTTCGTGATTCTTATCACGAGTCTCTTCGTTGCAATTGTCTTCTTCGACGTCAAGCTTAATGTGTTTCTCGCTCCCAGTAGGGGTGTCGTCCCCAACCTTCTCTTTCTGTCCGTCGTTGGCCATTTATTCTCCTTTCTTTCCCACAAACAGCGCCAAATTGTGGGTGTCAATTTCCAACCACACTGCCAACTAAGTACTCAGCTGGAGAACACCGGCAAAATAGATTTAGCCCGAACGACCTACAACAGAAAGAAGAGATTCCGGCGGTGGTTCGTCCACCCGGGAGTACTCCGACGATCAAGTCAGTAAAATATCTCTCAAAGATAACTAATAGTGCTTAACTCACTAGACAGAGCATAAAAAGCATACATTTAAACCCATGGGGGTGCCTCCCTTTTATAGCCAACACAATCCTAGTCCCAATAGAAGTCTAACTTCAATGGACTTAGGATTACTGCTAATCTTGGACTCCCAGTAGGATTGGGATAAACTCTCTGAGAGTCTTATCTTTACCCAAACTGAAGTCTTCTTCCATTTTAGGACTCTTGTCCCTTATCCGTTTATCCCGGATTCCGGTATCTTTGCAGATAACCTCGGCCTAGCTGAGATCATCTCGGCATCATGACCAGGACACGTGACACCTCGGCTGACACTTCAGTGTCACCTCGGCCACGTGTTGTCATTCAAAAATTATGTCCCCACAAGTAGTCATTGTAATGGTGGTGTTGATGTGGTAGTGATGGTAGGGCAATGTTGGCAGGGACGAAATTAGGATTTCATCATCGGAGAGACTAAAAGACGAAGACATTTTTTCACTATACACACAAACACACATGTGTATACACAATATGATATATAAATTATACATATACACAAAAAAAAAAAATCAAACACCGTGAAAGTAATCTCTAATATGATGAAGAAGCTCTTTTTTTTTCTTTTTTTTCTTTTTTTGCGCAAAATAAAATGAAAATGCAAATGGAAACAAAATCTATTTTTTATATTGGGAGTCATTTTATATATAAAATGAGAGATATATTTTTTAAAGTACTATGACAAACAATATTGCTCACACAAGCAGGGGGGTCATGACCCCCTATAATCTTCTCCTAGTTTCATCGCTAAACGTTGGTGATGATAGGATGATGAAGACGATGGTGGGACAACAGCAGCGATATAGGATGGTGGTAGTAGTAGTAGTAGTAGTAATGGAGGGAGGGAATGAAGACAATCGTGGGGCAACAACAGTGATATAGGATGGTGGAAGTAGTGATGGTGACAGCTATGGGTGGTGATTGGATGGTGGAGTTGGTAGTTGTGTGGTGCGGTGGTGGGGTGGCAGTGGTAAGTGTTGTGGCGTTAGTAAGATTTTAATTTGAAAAATATTTTTTAGTCTTTAAAAGTGAAAAATATTTTTTGTTCAATTAAACTTGTTTTTATTGATCATATAAAATATCAAATACCATAAAATATAGGTTGTGTTCAATTTAGTTTTGAAAATAATTTTTTAGAGCTCAAAATTCAAAATTTGTTTGGTTTACAATTTTTTCAAAACTGTTTTCAATTACTTTTTCTATCTCCTCTCTCATTCTCTCACATCATACAAATCAACGAATCACTTTTTTTTCTCTCCTCTCTCATTCTTCACATCCTACACATCAATTAATCATTTTTTCTCTCGCACCCATCTATTCAAATATAAAAAAATTGCAAATCATCACAAACTACAAAACTCCAAAATTATTTTCAAAATATACAACCAAAATTTTTTTTAAAATTTTAAAAACTCTTTTCAAAAACATATTTTTCAAAATTGATTTCAAAACTAAATCACACAGAGCCATATATATATATATGAAAAACTGTCAAAACAAACAAAGCGTAACTATTAGCTATATATATAGTTTTGGGACAAGTATTAGTTATAACACTACTACATGTACAGAATTTATGTACATAGAACTTCTCACATGAGGATGGGTCCTACAACATAAATCCCCCCATTGTAGGCTCCACTTTGATGTGAGAAATTTTATGCATTTTGTTGCACAAAAATTTTGTTTCGATGCAAATATTATTTCTCTGTTAGTTATGGGTTCGTTTGGGATGTAGGTTGGTTTTTTGGCTTTTTGGCTATTTTAGCCTGAGGCTAAAAAGCCTCATTTGAGATAGACTTTTTGATTATTTGACTTTTGACTTGGTGATGATGTGTCCATATGTCAAATTATGAAAATACCCTTGAGCATCACTTTATTTCTTTTTGAATTTTCTTTTTTTTCATTTTTTCGCTGTGTGCGTAATAGCCGTCCTAGGCTGCCACATCAGCCTATTCTTTTCGTAATACTTCGGTTTTTTTTATTCATTTTTTAATAATTATGTAAAAAGGGACAATTTTACCCTATATTAAAAAAAAAATTCCCTTCCAATCTATTTTTGGACACATCAACTCTGAACTTGTTTTACAATTTGTTAAAGAAAAATCCATACAAATCATACTGCTAACTTTTAACTAGCTAGTTAGATGCCCCAATATTTTAATTTTCGAGAAGTTTAGTTTGACATAGTGGGTGGCCATTTTTTTTTTTTTTCTCTATCACAGTCATCAAATCATAATCCTATAGTTTGCCATGGTGTTACCATGCTTAAACTAAACAAGTACATAACAAATTTCCCCTTTCTCCAACTCAATAAATTAACAAAATACGTCATGTAAGCCATAATAATTTTATTTTTTCGTGTAAACACATACATATTATACAATATAATGCCATCACATACATCCCGACCGTGGCTAAACAATGTTTCACACATATGAATATTAGGTTGACTATATGTTTCCTAACAATCCGTTATTGTTAGATAAGGGTTTTATCTGCCCTAGTGTAGACACCCCATTTTTGACCATCCTCAAAACTTGGATATGCTTGCAGGTAGGGCTGCAAATGAACCGAGCTGTTCATGAACAAGCTCGAGCTCGGCTCGTTAAGGCTCGTTTAAGCTCGGTTCGCTTACTAAATAAACGAGCTCGAGCTTAAATTTAAAGCTCGTTTAATAAACGAGCCGAGCCCGAGTTTATTGATACTCGGCTCGATAGGCTCGCGAGCCCAAATATATATATATATAATTATATTATATAATATATAATATAATTATATAATATATACATAAATATAATTAATAAAATATTAAACTTTTCAATTTTATAATATTAAACTTATCAATTTATTTTTTCTATAATATTTGTATAAATTTTTAATTAATAAAATTTGAACTGTACAAATTTATAATATATATGCGTATTCGTACATACACATATATTCGTACATACACATACAATTTGGCATTTTGGAATTATTTATTACTTGCTTTTCTTCAGTGGAAGCAGGGGGCCATGTGAGAGAGTGTTATAGGCACTCATCCTTTGACCATACTTCTCAGCTTACCGATGTGGGACTTTCCTCTCAACAACAAAAACAAGTGTTTCAAATGGCAAATAAATTTGTCCCACATCGTGTGCAGACAATAGTCTTCAGGGTAAAGGGATTCTATTTATATCTAGTGTTGGTAAGCTGCGTGTTTCTTATTTGTTTGACTTGGCTAACGAGCCACACGAGCCGAGCTCAAGTTAGACCAATTTTGCTCGAGCCGAGCTCGAGCCAATATATTTGGGCTCGTTTCGAGCTCGAGCCGAGCTCGAACAGCTGCAAAATAAGTCGAGCCGAGCTTGAACATTGATAAACTCGGCTCGGCTCGGCTCGATTACACCCCTACTTGCAGGTACATCCAGGGACAAGTTCGATTGCTTGTCGAGTACTCGAATTTCGCGGCGGAATGTCACAGGTTTGAGCTTTCCAAACCCTGTATCCTTTCTGTCCCATTTTTGGACCATGTGTTGGTCCTTTCAGCATGCTTATTGTAGTGCACTACCAGCCACTTTTTGGCACTGCCGGCCATGCATTTATCCCTGCCTGCCATTGATGAAGCCTTCCGGCCATCAATGAGGCACTGCCGGCCACCACTGATGGCCGGCAGAACACCTTGTTTCAACAGATTTCACGCCAGATCTTTTGAGCCAGCTGGTTTTGCATTGCATGCCTCTATATAAGGGGAGGCTCCTCCCGCTTTACGGAGGTTCAGCAACTTTAGAGACAATATATATCTCTCTATATTTCTCACTCTCTCTCTCTCTCTATATTGAGCTAGTTTGTGCCTCAAAGTGTATTTTCTCTTCACTTTTGCACTACAACACCTAGTAAAACACCACCATCTTTGAGCTAAGGTTCTTGGGAGTGTTATTTGAGCTCTGAAAGTTGGTTTCTGCCTCAGAAACTGCTGGTTTCGAAGTTGTGCTTCAAGGGTGAGTATATTCCCCTTTTAAGCCTTTGTTTGTATATCATATTGGCCATCCTTGCATATTGTTTTAGGGCTTGTTTTCAACTAAAAAAAGTTCTGTATTTAAGTGCTTATCATGGTTGTTTAAGGTCTCTTTGGTGTCGAGGGTGTTCTACCCTCTTGTGTACCTTGTTTGGCCTTGTTTTGAGCCATCCCTTAAGGCCCTTGAGGCAATTTTTATTTGGCCTTTTAACCACTGAAGTCCAGTGGATTTTCAGTGGTAGAAATGTAGTTTTGAGGCCTCAAATGAGAGGGGGTGGTCCCCTCTCTTCTTGTCTTGTTTGTTTGTGTTATTGGCCTATCAAACGAGCATGTATTTCTTTCCTCTTGAGGCTTAGTGTGAACATGTTTTTGTGAGTTTTTAGGTCTGATATAACTCTGTTCATGGATGGTTTGGTCATCTCATGTATGCTTTTTACACTTGTAGTGTAAATTTGCCATTTAGCCTTGTGTGTTCAATGCCATGATCCATCATGCTAGCCTATTTTGGTTCTATCTCAGCATGTTTTCGGTGTTATTTTGGCATGATACAACTCTGTTGTTGGTGGGTTAGAGCATCCCTCATTTGCTTCTTATACTTGTAGTGTAAACCTTGCTTACAAGCCTAGTATACTTGGTGTTTTGGCCCATTATTGTAGCATGTTTTGGTTTCATTCCAGGAAGTTTTCACTCATGTTTTAACATGTTCTAGCTCTATTTTGAGGCTTCTTGGTCGAATTATGCTTGTTATGCATGCTTGTAGTGCAATAGCTTTGACTAGCCTTGAGTTTTGAGGTATCTTGCATGCTTGACTTGAGGTATTTACATGTTTTGGCATCATTTGGAATGATATTTCAGAGCATATAGTGTTGTTACACTGCCATGTTTTTCACTCTTTAAGTGCTCTTGAGAGTTGTACCCTTATGCCTTGTTGGTGAGTCATTGCATGAGCCTCATTTTCTTGCCTTTCAAGCCATCATCTCAGTTCATTTTGGCTACTGTTTTGGCCTGCATAAGGTCTGTTTGGGGCTGATTTGGCCATTTGAGCATTGTCTTGTATGCCTCTAGTGTAATACACTTTACTAGCTTCGATGCTTAAGCCTCGCAACATGCATCACATGGGTTGTTTGCATGATTTTAAGTCATTTAGCATGACATTTCAGTGCTAGAACATATGCCATTGTACTCCATGTTTCACTCTTTCGATGCCTTTGAAGAGTTGTGTCTTGTGCCTTAATCTTGCATTAACATGTTTGTATGCTTGGCTAGTCCTTCCAGTCTCCATTTTAGCATGTTTTGCCACTGTTTTGGGTATGATGTAACTCTGTTTTGAGCTGGTTTGAATGTTTGAGCATTGTGATGCATGCTTATAGTGTTATCCTCTTCACTAGCCTTGGTGTTATTGGCCCCTTAACATGTTGTGCATGAATGCTTGCATGTTAGAGCCTTGCATGCCATCTTAACATGTCAAGATTAGCATGAGAGTTTTGCATGTCATGTTGTTTGTGTGCATTGCATTGTGTTCAACACGGTGTTGTGTTTGAACACAAGGTGGATTAGCTCATTTCATACTTGAAGTGATGAAATGAGCCAATCTCCCTTGGTCTCCATTACCTTTGATTTCTCATGATAAGGAGATGGTCTTGGTGTCTTGTTTGTCATGCATTTATTGAATTTGCACATGTTGGATCTTTGGCCATCATGCATCGAGATGCGTGATTGATGGTCTTGGATCCAATGATGCCCACCCCATTGATGTTTTGAAGTGATATGGGGTGGCATAGTGTGTACACACCCTTGGGAGACCCTCCATTTTCTCTATTTTGTGCTCTGCTGCAGCTTGGTGTCACAACACACCAGTGGCCAGCACCCTCTTATTGTTGGCCGGCAGATCTTCATTTATGGCCGGCAGTGTACACTCTTGGTCGGCAGGGGGGTCGGCAGCCACCTCTCATGGCCGGTAGGCCACTGGTGCACTCATCAGTACTGTTTTGGTGAGATCCAGCAGCTAGTTCTCAAGGACACCCTGCAGACAGAGCCTTTAAAGAGCATTTGGAGAGCTTTTCGGGACAAGAATCGAGAGCATGCATCATTCCTTGTTCAAGGCAGAATTGAGGCAGCCTGATTTAGTGCTTTACTTGTTAATTAGCATTCGGTGTGGTAACTTAATTAATTTGATTAATTAGTCAAAGTTTTGTAATAATTAATTAGCTTAGCATAGTTAATTAGTTGGTTTGTAATAATTAGTTTAATTAGCTTAGATTAGCTAATTAGCTTATTATTCAGACCCTTCGTCAAGAGGGCGAATTTTGTAATAAGTGTGCGTGTGTGTGATGCATGTCTTCCAACCCCACGTCTTTCTCCTTTTTATTTACCAAGTTTTGATGGTTAGTTTTAGGGCATGTTTCAATTAGCATACTTATGCTCGCATGCGTGCATCCATTCATCTGTCTTGCATGCATCGGGCTCGGCGCATTATACAAACTGCATTGTATTTCAATACCTATATGAATACATGTATCAATTGTCGCATTCATATGCCATCTTAGATAGCCGAGCCTATTTAGTTGCATTCTTGCATGTGTTGCATTAGGCATCTTAACATAGCTAGGATCACGCATGATTACTAACTAGCTTTTGTTTTGGCTCGAAGTACACTGTGAGTGCTTATGCTTTAGCATCTTGCATGTGTGTAAGTGTTGCCATGATAGCATGCTTGCCATGAGGCTATTTGCTTAACTGCTATTAACTGCATGAATGCCTGTGGATGAAGGCTTCATTGCTTAAATTGGAACAATTCATCGAAATGCGAGTTTTAAGCCCACTTGAAGTGACAAATCACCATGGTTTCTAAGCCCACTTGAGGGTGGCAAAATCCGCGTCTTAGCCTACTTGCGAGTAGCAACTTCAAACCATTTTCAAACAAACGAACATGAGATGTTTTGTTCCAACTTGAGCGATTTAGTCTATACTTGTATGCTGTGCGCATCACATAGTAATTCTAGATTAATAATCGGAATAAGAACACATGTGTTTTCAAAAACAACAGATCATGTTAGTAAAGGCCGATCCTTTGATCGGGCGAGCGGGGGTGCTCATTGCATAACCTTCCCCTCTCGTACCCAAGTTCCTGAGCCGAGACAACTTTGGTGATGACGGACACGTGGCCTTAGGCACGAGTCAGGGTTTCCTAAATTTCTCCAAAAAAAAATATTTAGGTGGCGACTCTGAAATCTAGCAAAGTAGTCCATGTTTGGTGCTTTTTGATTAAAATCGATTTTCCAAAACGATTTGCCGGATTTGGACTCTTTGGTGATTTATCAGTCTCACATTGCATTTTGGGAGATTAGATTCAGAACCGTGACATGAGTCCGAACTGTAGTAGCTAAGAATCACAATTTGCGCCCTCGCGTGCGGAGCAGAGTTCGGGCGGTCTACACCTAGTACACCACCTTGGGGAGCACCGGCTCTCTTTGCTAAAAAGAAAGATGGAGCGTTGTGACTTATTGACTACCAGAAGTTGAATCGAGTAACTATTAAGAACAAGTACCCAATGCCTGGTATAGATGATCTGTTCGATTAGTTGAAAGGGTCTTGTTGTTTTTCTAAGATAGACTAGAGGATATCCTGTAACGCTCTCAAAATAATACATATAAACCCAACATTCACGACATCCATAGACATAGGAGAATAAAGCATATTTCTATTTATCAGAGTATTCATTGCAAAAGTATTACATGTTGACAACAAAAGTAAATGTCCTACGGGCTTACAACTTTCCAAGTCAACACTTGGTTACAAAGAAAAGAGTACTAACTCAAAACACATTAAGCCCTTGGCTTGAATTTACATGTAATACCAAAAAGATAACAACAAAAAGATCTTTCAGCCTCTAAGCCTTCCAATCTACGTCCTTGGAGGTGGCATATCACCTGAACCTGAAAATGATGTCCCATATAGGGTGAGCCAAAGCCCAGCAGAGATATACTAAGCCAAATATGAGCAATAACTAAAACATTAGCATTTGATAAATGTTTAACTCATATAAACAAACATGCATCTCTTTCTTAATCAATCCGTGTTTACAGATATATATATATATCAATCCTTTTTCGTTTCTTTACCCAAACCAATTCATAGATATGGTTCTCAATTCATTCAGACAGTTTATAACAAAACTACAACTCATGTTAACAATACTTCAATCATAATCACTTAATATGAGATTACAACTCACATCTTTGACATTTCCATACTTTAATTCAAAATGAGACTACAACTCATATCAGTAATACTTCAACACTTCAATTCATCTACGTTATGCAAACGTAATCAAGATTTCGGGACTTTCACCCTAGACACTCCGGCCAACTTAATTATCAATGGAGTCCATCCCCTATCTCCTCCCAAACAGGTCTGAGAGTATATCCCATATCTCCTCTCAAACCTTGGAGTACATCCCCTATCTCCTCCCAAGCAACATACATATGCAATGTATTTAAACACTTATCATATACAATGATCAAGCAAGCACATACTCAATGTGTTACTCCATCCGTCATATTCAATGACATACTCAGTTGATTAGTTCTAATTCACCTAATCATCATGCAGTGTCTACAACAATCAAGACTATCCTTCACCGATAGCCCAAAGCAGTTATTTCTAACAGATAATAAATTATCAAACAGATAAATTATCTATAATTTCAAAGGTGAGTGATTAATCAATCGAACTCCACCATTCAATCTCATAACCTCCCAATTTCATGGTTTTCAACTCAATTTCATATTTTCACATTTCCCGGATTAATCATACAAATTAATCATTCACATTAAATTAGGGCTTTTTCCTATTTTTCTCAAATATTGTTCCTAAGACCACATTTCATCAATCAAACACCATAATTTCATTTTAGGGACCACTCATACACTTGGAACCCCAAAATAGAAAACCCCTTTTTCATAATTTCAATTTCAAAACCCTAACTTCTCCTAAAACCCCAAAACAACACCATCTATACAAAATACATAACATCTATGTTAAAACTCATAGAAAGGAGTAGGTTACCCCTACCTCAAATGAAGAGACCCAAAGGAGATGATGAAGAAACTCGAAAGTGCTCCAAACCCACAACTTTTCGGATCAAAATGAAGGCCACGCCAAGCTCCACACTTTTTACAAAGGGACTAGGGTGGAAAATCACTAGAGCTAGATGATTTTGTAGAGAGAAGATGTATTCTAGAGAGAGGAGCTCTCAAATGAGGGTTTTGAAAAGCTAGAGAGAGAGAGTGGGTCGAAAAAGTGATTTAAAATGACACAGTCGCGATCTGATATACGTATAGTCCGCTCGAGCGGAGAGTAACACGCTTGAGTGTAAGACACAAAAACTTTACCCGCTCGAACGCAAATAGACATGCTCGAGCGCCAAGGCATAACAGCAAAGCACTACCTGCTTGAGCGCAAAGAGACCCGCTCGAGCGTAGAATACACTCCTCCAGTACTTTTACAGACTTCGAATACCCGCTCGAGCTCAGACCCGCTCGAGTGTAAGGAACTCCGCTCAAGCGTGAAAAATACTTCTGCAGTATCTCTGCAGACACACAAAATGCTGAAAGGATACAAACTCCGCTCGAGCGCAACAATACTCGCTCGAGCGGATCATCAAAAAACTGGGCAACAAGATTAGAGACTAAAACTCAACCAACCTGTTTCAAACTTACCAACACAACCCAAAACTCAAATACAAAGAGTAAAGGATGGAAACCAGAATAAGATAACAACACACATCCACGGAACCGAGTCCGGAATACAATAAACAGTGAAAGGAAAATCGGGATCGCTATATATCCCGAAGATGGCATTCCGTACACGGTATGTCCATTACGAATTCCTAGTGATGCCTTTTGGGCTAACCAATGCTCCAGCTGTATTTATGGATTTGATGAACCGGATCTTCCGTGAGTTCCTAGATCGTTTCGTGGTCGTCTTTGTGGACGACATTTTGATTTACTCACCTTCTGAGGAGGAACACGAGGAACACTTGCGAGTGGTGCTTGAATTGCTTAAAGCCCGTAAGCTGTATGCTAAATTTGGGAAGTGTGAGTTCTGGCTCAAAGTGGTTAAATTCCTAGGTCATGTAGTGTCCGGAGAAGGGGTGACTGTAGATTCATCCAAGATAGAGACTGGGCACAACCTAAGAATGCCTTCGAGATCAGTAGTTTTCTAGGGTTGGCCGGGTATTATCGAAGATTTCTGAAGGATTTCTCCAAACTAGCTTCACCTTTAACTAGACTAACGAGGAAGGGAGTCAAATTTGTGTGGAATGAAACTTGTGAAAAGTTGTTCTAGGAAATTAAGATTAGACTAACCACTGCTCCAGTTTTGATTATTCCGGAGAGGGGTTTAGGTTATTCAGTATATTGTGATGCCTCACGAAAAAGTTTGGGTTATGTTTTGATGCAAGAGGAGAAGGTAGTAGCCTATGGCTCATGGCAGTTGAAAACACACGAGAGGAACTACCCTACTCATGATCTAGAACTAGCAGCGGTGATATTTGCCTTGAAAATTTGGAGGCATTATCTGTATGGTGAGAAATTTGAGGTGTTTTCTGATCATAAGAGTCTGAAGTATCTGTTTACTCAGAAAGACTTAAATTTGAGGTAGAGAAGGTGGACAGAATTCATAGAGGATCATGATTTTGAGTTGTATTATCATTTGGGAAGGCCAACGTTGTGGCCAACGCCTTGAGTAGAAAATCTATTGGCAGCATAGCTTGTATTGCCATCTGGGAATGGGTGATGTTAGGTACTCTTGGGGAGTTTGACTTGCATCTTGGCGAGTCCGTTGAATCTGCGGCCTTATTTTCTACAGTTGCACAACCTACACTTGTGAACCGAGTGTTGGAAGCGCAGAGAGGTGATCCTGAGGTAGAAACCATCAAGGAGAAGATCTCTAGTGGGAAAGTGGAAAGGGGCTTGAGTATGTATCCTGACCAGAGTGTGAGATACTCTGACCGTTTGTTCATGCCAGAGTCTTGCCGAGAGGAGGTACTCTGAGGTTTCATCATTCACGCCTTGCGGTGCATCCGGGAGGTACAAAGATGTATCATAATCTGAGTCACCAGTTTTGGTGGAGAGGTATGAAGAAGGATGCAGCCGTGTTTGTATCGAAGTGCCTTACTTGTTAGCAAGTGAATTCTGAACATCAGAGGCCAACAGGTTTGTTACAACCCTTGCCTATAGCCGAGTGGAAATGGGAGCATGTCACGATGGATTTTGTGGTGGGTCTTCCGAGGACTCAAGGGGGTAGTGATGCGATTTGGGTGATAGTTTACCGGTTAACCAAGTTTGCGCACTTCATACCTATGCACGTGAGTGATTCGGTAGGCTATCTTGCCGACTTGTACATCAGGGACATAGTGAGGTTGCACGGGGTCCCTGTGACGATTGTTTTGGATAGAGATCCACATTTCACAGCTCGGTTGTGGTAGAGCTTACAGAGTGCCTTGGGCACTAGATTGACCTTTAGTACTGCGTATCATCCTCAGACTGACGGGCATCCAAGTGTACTATTCGGATCCTTGAAGATATGCTTCGAGGGTGTGTCCTTGACTTCAAGGGTTCGTGGGAGAGGCACCTGCCCTTAGTGGAGTTTGCCTATAATAACAGCTTCCAATCGAGTATTGGCATGGCACTGTTTGAGGCCTTATGTGGTTGACCTTGTAGATCTCCAGTGTATTGGGCCAAGGTGGGTGATGCACCTTTGTTAGGCCCAGAGTTGGTTCGGGAAACGACGGAGAAGGTGTCACTTATTCATAAGAGGTTGGTTACGGCTCAAAGTCGCCAGAAAAGTTATGCCGATCGTAGGAGGAGGCCCTTGTCTTTCGAGATGGGAGACCATGTGTTTTTGACAATGTCACCTAGGCAGGGCTTGATGAGATTTGGGAAAAGTGGGAAGTTATCCCCTCGGTTTATTAGCCCTTTTGAGATTCTTGAGCGAATTAAGGAGGTCGCTTATCGTTGGCATTGCCGCCATAACTTTCTGGAGTGCATGATGTATTTCATATTAGTATGCTTCGGAAGTATGAGCTAGATCCATCGCACGTGTTGGATGGACCGACTTGGCGATAGATGAAGATGCCTCGTATGAAGAGAGACCGATGAGAGTCTTGGATAGAAGGGATCAAGACTTGCGCGGCAAGACAATTCCCTTAGTAAAAGTATTGCAGAAACATCACGGGGTCGAGGAAGTGACTTGGGAGTGTGAATTGGAAGTTCGAGAAAAATATCCGGACTTGTTTGTTAATGCCTAAACATGTATTGAGATTTTACTATGATGATGAAAAGTATAAGCATTGTACATGTGTTACATTATGAGAACATTGTATATGTTATGAATATTTTGGAAACATGAATTCAGTATAAACATTACATATGTTTTGAGAATATGGAATTTTGTGTGTTGAATCACTTTTAGAGGCATTGTATATGCTAGGTAAATCTTGAAAATGTAGATTAGACTTAACATTGTAAATGTTTTGGGAAATTGTAAATTTCATGTTAATATGGGACTTGTGTATCGAGTCAATGAGAATGGATGGCCAGAGGATAGGTCATGGTATTGAATTTGTGAGAATAACATTGTTATGAACTGTCTAATGCTATTTTTGAACTTGATTTGAAATTTCGGGGACAAAATTCTTTAAGGGGGGGAGAGGTTATAGCGATCCCGATTTTGACTCGTCTCATGTTGTATTCGGGGCTTAGGTGTATATGGTTTCAAATAGTGATTCATACCTTGTTTCCCTTGTCTCCCATTTTATTTTGGTTATCGAGTTGTGGTTGTGTGTTTGGAACAGGTTGGTAGCTTAGTTTTCAAACTTTGTGCTGCCCAGTATTTTGGTCCTCCGCTTGAGCGGGCCTTTTTGCGCTCGAGCGAGTGTTGCAAACTCTAAGTGTTTTGCATGTCTGCAAAAGTACTGGGGGATCGTTTTTCATGCTCGAGCGGCGTTTCCTACGTTCGAGCGGGTTGGAGCTCGAGCGGTTTGTCTATTGTCTATAGAAGTTCTGGATGTGTGTATTCTACACTCAAACAGGCCACTTTTGTGCTCGAGCGGAACAAAATGTTGTGTCTAACGCTCGAGCGTCAACTCTTCCGTTTGAACGGACTGCGCGTATATCAGATCGCAAAAATCACTTTTTACCTCACTTTTTCAGATCTATTCTTCTAAAAACCATAAAGTGAGACCCTCTCTCTCTAAAATACTCTCTCTCTTTAGATTTCTACGTAGTTCTAGTGGTTTCTCAACCCTTGTGCCTTCATTAAAAAGGTGGAACTTCTCAAGATCTTCACTTTGATTCGAATAGGGTGGGATTTCAGTATCTTTGAGGTTTCTCTCTCTCTTGACTCGTTTTCTCTGTTTGAGGTAGAGACTTTCTACACTTTGTTATGATTTTTAACTTAGTTATTTGTGGTTGTGTAACAACGGTGGGTTTTGAGAGCATTTTGAACAACCCAAGGGTTTGGGTGTAAATGGAAAAGAGGGGTATTTGGTGGAAATGAAATAAATGAACTTGGGGTGTGAAAATGAAGTCTTGTTGTGTCAAAATGGATATTTTTGGTACTTGGATTGATATTTTGAAAAGTGGGATTTTTGCTCTAAAATGACTATCATATATATTTTGTGTAAATAATTGAAATTGGCATTGTAAACATGGAATTGAGCGAGTATTGGAATGGATGGTGGAATTGAATATGAAATGCTTTATATCCTTGGAAATTTTGATCAAATTATCTGTCTTGAGATTATATATCTGTTTAGAACTATCTGTATTGGGCTATCGGTGGAGGATAGCTTTGATTGTTGTAGAAATTGAATGTGAATTAGGTAAATTGAAGCTAGTCCATGATTGATTATTATTGAATATGATCATGTTATGAATACATGGTATATGTATGATTATTTGGGAGGAGAAAGGGGATGTACTCCATATGTGTGATTATGTGTTTAAATACATGGCATATGTATGATTGTTTGGGAGGAGAAAGGGGATGAACTCCATTATAATTGAGTTGGCATGAGTATCCTGGGTGAAAGTCCTGAAAGTATACATGGGTGCCGATCCCGCAAACAAAATATCTGTAAAATGGCAAATTGAAATTATACATGGGTGCTGGGGATCAGACGAAATATCCGTAAAATGGCAATTTGAAGTGTTTGTCTGTTAATGATGTGATTGTAGCACCATTGAGTTGTAGTCCCATTTGGATTGTTAAAAAAACAATGAAATTGACTCATATATTGAAGTGAATTGGAGGAAAATGAAATGGAATATGAAATTGGTATTCTATGGCAATATAAAAATATGAATGTTTTATCCCGAGCATTGTATTTGCACATGCATTTATATCTTTGTTAAATCTCATATACTGTGTTAGATTGTTCCTACTGGGTTGTGGCTCATCCTACTTGGGAAAAACATTTTTAAGTATTGATGGCACACCTCCACCAAGGCAATAGCTGGGAGAGACTTTTGGAAGCACGAGCTTCTTGTTTTGATTGTATATTTTTGTATAGTCAAGGGCTTATTTGTAAGAGCTAGTCACTCTTTTGTTGTAACCGAGTCAAGGCTTGGAAAGGTGTAAGCCGATAGGGCCCTTATTTATGCTAAACTCTTTTGTATCATAAACCTTATGTAATGAAAGGACTATTTATTCTGATTTATGCTGTTATTTATATATACTTTTGAGTGTATTTATTGTGTATTTTGAGGGCATTACAATCACAATTGCATGATAAGTAAATTGACTTATAAAATTTTGTAAGCACTTTTAAATTTCTTACTGACTTCCAACATTTACATTTTTATCCCTCGAAGTGATAAAAAAGCTAGCATTATTTTATTTGCATTCTCAAGGGATTGGCATAGTGGCTTCAGACCTGGGGCTTAGGATTTTGCTCCATTTAGGTCTTAGGTTTGATTTCCAACCAACATAAAACTCTTGAGGCAATGGACTGTAGGAAAACCTATTTTGGAAGGCTTGTTCAGGATGTAAGGACTTAGTCTGGTGCACCAAACCTGACCCAGAATACCCTTTATAATAAAAAAAACAAAAGCAAAAATCTTACATGTATATATATATGAATACATTGTTTATGAGTTTTTATTTTATTTTTTTAATGTATTAACTTGTGTATGTTTGTATATATATACATACATATATGTTTGTCGGAATTATTATTATGTCTTTATCTTGGTTCTTCATCTAATTTTTCTCTAGTAGATCTTTCAAAAGGAATTTATTTTTTGATTGAGTTTTTCGAATCTATTTTTGAAAAAAAAAAAAATACTCATTGTTTTCATATGATTTTATCTTTCTTGTGTTTATTTTTGTTAAAATAGTTTTATTTTTTAAAAAATAAACATAAAAATAAAAGCAATTTATGAAAATTTAATCAATCATAATTATTGATCAATTTTACTTAAATAAAGAAGCACTATTGTATTTTAATTCCCAACAACAAAGCCCACGGTCAACAACAAAAAAAAAAGATAATTATGATATAATGAGACTACTTCATAAGTTTTAAGGTTTTCATTCCCTCTACGAGTGTGCGCAGTGTGGTTTGGATAGTTTAAGAGTAAAATTATAAACTAAATGGCGGATTGACAAATAATCAAATCGCGGTTTGAGACGAATTGAATAATATTCTTAACCAATAATTATCAAGTATTTGCATAATATGTAACACTAATTTGCATAATATTTTTTATATATATAACACAAACTAATTTTACATAATATGTTAACTATTAATTTGTAACAAATTTCATATTTTAAATCTCTCTCACACTCATTTTAACTTTGATATTTTTTTAGAAGTTAAAAAATATATATGAATTAACTATAGTGGAGCAGAGCAGTTAGCGCATAGAACAATATAGATTGGTGTGGATCGGTGCGATTTTAGAGAATTGAGCGGTATTTCGTACAATCCTAATTCCATCTATGAGTTTACATTTTACTTATTTTAGTTACATAAGTAATATTTATTCTTTTGTATTGTTTAAAGAAAAAAAATATCATGCACATGTTAAATTTATTTTAATGAAGTATAATGACATTTTATGTATAGGGATGGCTTCTGATGATGGTGCTAATGGAAAAGATCTAGAATTGTCTAAACTTTTCATAGATTTGTGTCTAGAAGAAGTTTCTAAATTGGTAAAAATGGTGGTAGTTTTAAAAAAAATCTTGGGAGAGGATAAGGGTAGCTTTTAAGCAACAGAAGAATGTTGACCTTTCTCAGAAACAGTTGAAAAATCAAAGGGAATATCTAGAAAAAAAAATGTTGAATGTGTTCAAAAATAATCTCCAAAACTGGGAATGGTCATGATTTGGTGACTAATACGATAAATTGGAGTCCACAAGAATGTGATGAATACATAGAGGTATCACTATCTTTAATATTAACATATTGATTTAAAAAACATAAAGGCATTCAATATATATGTGTGTAATTTTAAAATTTGTAATGTTACAGGCTAATCCAAAGGAAAAACAATTTTGATATGTTGGTTTATAACATGCAAATGAGATAAAAGCATTATTTCAATTTCAATATGTTGGTTTACAACATGCAAATGAGATAAAAGCATTATTTGATGGTATTAGAGCAAATAGAATTAAGGATCGATTATCACAACGGCTGGAGAGATTGGAACGAATGTGGTCTATAGCAATAAGGCGGGGTGACTTATGTGGCGGAGTGTGTCTAGGGTACTGTGCGATAAACAAGTATCCACTAGACTAAAAAGGGAAGTTCTATAGAATAAATATTAGACCAACGATGTTGTATGGATCAAAATGTTGGGCAACTAAGAAATAACATGCAAATAAGATGAGTGTTGTCGAGATGAGGACGTTAAGGTATGTGTGGCAAGACTAGAAAAGATAGAGTTATGAATGAGTATATTTAAGAATGGGTATGAGTAGCACTGATAGAAGATAAGTTGAGAGAGTATAATTGAGATGGATTGGTTATATACAATGAAGACCAACAGAGGCAATAGTGAATAGAGGTGATCCAGTGATGGTAGATGGAAGGGTTAGGGAAAGGGGCAGACCTAGATTGACGTGGGCTAGCGTAGTAAATAGATATATGAACTTCCTTAATTTGAGTAACGAAATGGCCTTGGATAGAGTCGAGTAGAGAAGAAGGATTCATATAGCTAACCCCATTTGAAGGGACTTAAGTCTTGGTTTGGTTTGATTTATTAGAGCAATTGGAAAATTTTCATGGGGTCCATCAAAAAGAAGGGTTGCCTACCAATGGCTTTGGAACACAATTAGAAATATGCATTAATTTTGATGATGAATTTCTTGAAACACTTTTTTCACCAAAGGATGTGGCAAAATCTGACAATAAAATTTAAAAGAAAAACAAATATGGTGATTTTAATGAACAACTCCTTGAAATGCTTAAAACATTACAGAACTCTGAAGGTTAGTATAGAAGAATGCAATCGGATTTTGAATGAGATGCAACTTTTTGAAATGTCGAACGGATTATATATAATTGCATGTAGTTTTTTTTTTTTTTGCGAGGGTAAGGCACATAGGGAGCAATGAATGTACGTTAGAAACCATAACTGGTTAAAAAGACTTGGATACAGGTAAACGGCAAAAAAATAGGACTACTTTGAATTTAGGAATACGATAATGTTTAGAGTATTGTGAAGACATTGTTTAAGATTATTTTTATAATAGTTTGGTTAGAACTTTATTTTTCAATTAATATATTTATCATTGATGGATTTGTTCGCAATGTATTAAGTATAACGTCTTTGCCATGTTTTAATTTTGATGTCTATTTTTAATTGATATTTTGTTTTCTGTTAATCTAACTGGATATTATTAAAATACTAGCAATATGTTAGCAAAAGAATGCATTAAAGATTATTGAGATTATTTTGATAATAAAAATATTGAGAAAAAATGTACTAGAAGAAAAAAAAGAAAAAAAAAAAAAAAGGTCAGATACTGATTCCTTGTTGAGAGGAGCCGAATATTTGAAAGAAATTCTTGCTGGAAATGAATCACATTGTCAAAAAATGATAAGGATGAAAAAAGAAGCATTTGTACATATGTGCGGTCATTTTCGGGCTAGAGGCTAGCTTAAAGATAGTAGTTATATATCTATAGAAGAAAAGGTGGCCATGTTTCTCATAGTATTGAGTTAGAATATATGAAAACGTTTTGTTAAGCGGAAATTCAATCATTCAACACAAACAATACATAAGTATTTCTATGAAATGTTATGTGTTATGCTCAATTTCTCAAAAGAAATGATTGTTTCCACTTCATACAATCCCCTACAAATCAAATTTGACATAATCGTCATCTAAGAGAAATATTTAATAGTTATGAAAATTTTCATTTATTAAAATTATATAAAATATGCAATTCTCTCTAGCTTATTAGAAATTTTAAAGTTTTCACATTGATAAATTTATACTTTTAAAGGGTGTTGTAGGTTCACTTGATGGAACACTTATTTCTGCTGCCATATCACCTGACCAACAAGTTCTTTATAGAAGAAGAGGATGGGGCTATTGTTACCAAATTGTACTTGCGATATGTGAGTTTGATATGGTGTTCACATTTGTTTGGGTTGGTTGGGAAGGGGTAGCACATGACTCTAGAGTGATAAAAAAAGGCCATGAGTGATCCAACTAAGAACTTTTTGGTTCTTCCTCCAAGTTAAGTGATTATTTATATTAATTGCTCATTTTATATATTATGATAATTTTTTTATTCTTTTGTGCAGAGAAGTATTTTTTATGCGATGCAACATATACACATACTTGTGGATTTATGGCACCTTACCGTAATATGCGATATTGGTTATCTAAATTTCGAAATAGTTGCCGTCCTAGAACAAAAGAAGAGCGATTCAACCAAGTACATGCTAAGTTCAAGAATGTAATTGAACGTGCTTTTGGAGTACTGAAGACTCATTTTCCAATATTAAAGAAGATGCCAGCATATACGTTTACTATGCAAAGGAATATTGTAATTGCTTATCTAACCATACACAATTTTTTTAGGAGAATTAGCATCACTGATAGATTTTTTGAAGAGTTCAAAACTGTAAATGGCCCTAGTAACAACCTCCAACAACCTGAGACTAATTTAGAAAGCTTAGAAATATGGGAGGGATCGACAAAAGCTGATCAAAATTTTATGCTCAACTTATGTGAGCAAATTGCAATGCAATTGCACTCTTTACATTGAGTTATAAATGTAATTATCATATTTGCATATTGACGATTTTTCAGTGATTATTATAAGTTGAAGAACAATTTTTTTTTTTATCTCCAATTTTCTAAGGTAATTTATGATAATTTTTTATGGTTTCTACATGTAAAATGATTCTATGGACATTTGATATTGGTGATACCATGAGCAAAATGATGAAATACGAAGTTTTTAATTGATTACCTTTGCAATTATTATTTTATTGCATGAATGATTACCTATGCAAGAGAGAAAAATCCTAATAATCATAATTTTTCAAAATTTTAAAATATAACATTATAATTGTGATTACAATAACTTTTTTTTACCAATTATATTAGTGTGATAAAATAATCTAATTAAATATTTTAATGTAAAAGGTAAAGAGACAAAATTGAAATTTTAATTATTTTTCAGACTTCAACTGCTCGTATAAATCAAAAAGCTTAATTGAATAAGTACTTAAAGTTCAGTACATAACAAACAACTTTTTAGATTAAAAAATCCAGCATTCAATTTTTCGTACTTACTTTTAGGATAAATTACACTTAAACCCCTTGAGGTTTGGGTTTAATACATATCACCCCCTCACGTTTGGGAAATTACACTAACCCCCGCCCACTCATTGTAATTATTTAGACAGAATGAAGATATTGAACTCATACGCTCTATCTTTTCTTGCTTTGCTTTACTTTCTTTGAATTTTTTTTCCCCTTTCTTTTGCTTTACTTTTTTTTTTTCAATGTAATTTCTTATGTTTTTCTATTAAGAGTTGTTACTTTTTATACAAGTAAGGAGGTTTGTGAAATGAGACTATTAACCACAAGAATGAGAATGTAATTTCCAGAACATCAATGGGCGGGGATGTAAGTGGACCAAATCTCAAGAAGTGCTATTAATTTACCCTAATTTTTAATTTTATCAAATAACATCTTAGTAAAAATCTTATTAAAGCCTCAATTTCATAAAAGAACTTTTGTCTATAGCGCTAATAAAAAATAAAAGGAAAATGTTTTAGAACTATTTTTTCCCACTATGATTTGTGTCACGCCCCCAAAATAATACAAATAATCCAACTCATAAGAGAAGTAAGTATAATAGAATTGGTGTACTTTCATTCATCAGAGTCCGTATTACAAAAGATATTACATGCATCATACATTCATAAATATTCATCCTGAATCTATAGTATGTAACGTCAGTTAATAACGACAAAATAAATGCTCTCCGGGCTTACATCTTTCGAAGACATTAACTTGGTTATAATAAAAGAGAGTCATAAGCTCCACAGATATAAAACCCTTGGCTTGAATAAACACTTAAACACAAAATAACAAAATAGAGCCTCCAGCTCCTAAGTCCTCCCACGCTACATCCTTGGAGGAAGCATCTCACTGGTACCTGAAAATGGTTTCCCAAGTAGGGTGAGCCAAAGCCCAGTAGAAACAATCTATCACAATATATAAGATTTAACTAAGATATAAGTGTCAGGTATATGTTCAATATTTATGACAAAATGCACCTCCTTCATATGACCATACAGTCCCGATATTCACATCTCAATCCATTCCCATTTATTCATTTCAAGTTAATTCATTTCATTTCAGTTCATAGGCCAAATTTATAATTCTCCGAATAACCCAACTGAGAATACAACTCAGTGGTTCTCAATCAACATAACTATCATATAAGCACTTTAATCTTGCCATTTTACAGAAATTTCATCCGCGGGGTCGGCACCCATGTATACACATGATTTCGGGACTTTCACTCTGGATACTCCGGCCAACTTAGTTTCAATGGAGTCCATCTCCTATCTCCTCTCAAAACATGGAGTACATCCCATTTCTCCTCCTACAATGTTATACATATACAATGTATTTAAATATTGTCATATCCAATGACTATCACTTATGCACATTCAATGCCTTAACACACTGTCATATTCAATGACATAATTAAATGATTAGTTTCAATTCACCTAATCCTCATGCAATTTCTACAACAATCATAACTATCCTCCACCGATAGCCTAATACAGTTATTTCTAACAGATATACAATCTTTATAATAGACAATTCATCAAATTTCCATAGGTGAGTGATTTAACAAATCTAACTACACCATTCATTCATACATCCTCTGAATTTCACATTTCCCATACCTATTCCATTATTTCTACAAAATAATTATTTAACACATATTAGAGCAAATTTTCCTATTTTTCAAATATCAATCCAAAGGCTAAAATCCACCATTCTAACACAAGATAACCTCATAGTCAAAACCCCCATATTCATTTATAGAACACAACATAGAAATCTCTCTTTTTAATTTGAATCAAAACCCTAGGTTTACTCAAAATACCCCCAAATCTCACCATTTATTCATAACAACAAATAACTAGGTGAAAGATCATATTAAGGTGTAGAATATCCCTACCTCAAGTATAGAAGACCAAAGGAGAAGTGGAGGAACTTAAAAATGTCCAAACTCAACTTTATTCGAATATAATGGCAGCCCTTGAGGTGCTCCACCTTTTTCTCAAAGGGAGTAGGGTAGAGACCCTTAGATCCTAGGGGATTTGTAGAGAGAAGTTGGATTTTAGAGAGAGAATGAGTCGATTTAGTGTTTTTGAGTGAAAAGAAAACAAAAAGGGAAGTAAAAATGAGTTGCTGCGAACTAATATACGCGAGGCTCGCTCGAGCGAAGAAGTTGTCGCTCGAGCGACCAGACACAATAAGTGACCTCGCTCTAGCGCAAGAAGCGTCGCTTGAGCGCAGAATACATACCTTCAGAAGTTTTACAGACGCACATTGTCGCTCGAGCACAAGAAGCTTTGCTCAAGCAAAGAACATTACCTTTCCAGAATCTCTGCAGGCCTGCAAAAATGCTGGGAGCTCACAAAGCTCACTCGAGCGAAGAAGCAAATTTCTGGACAACAACAACTTGAACAACTAGCAACCAACCTGTCCCGAACATGCCTAATATAGCGACCCTGGTTTTGACCCATCTCTTGTGGTGTTCCGGACTCGGGTTTGTTTGGTTTGGAGGGTGGTTTATGTCTTGTTTCCCTTGTATCCCCTTAATGTTGGTTATTGGGTTGTAGTTGTGTGTTTGAAACAAGTTGGTTGCTTGTTTTTCCAAAATTTTGTTGCCCAGATTTTGGTCTCTTCGCTTGAGTGAGGCTTCTTGCGCTCGAACGAGCTTTGTGTTGTGTGTCTCTTTGCTCGAGCGAGCACTCTTACGCTCGAGCGTGCGTCTGCGTCTCTGTAAAACCTGAAGGTTGGTGTTCTTCGCTCGAGCGTGCTTCTGCGTTGCAGACTTGAAGCTTTGCATTGTTTGCTCGAGCGAGGCGACCTTTTTGTGTCTGGTCGCTCGAGCGAGCATTCCTTCGCTTGAGCGAGCCTGGTATACATCAGTTCACAACAGCGCCATTTTGGCTTCATTTTTTATCTCTTTTTCACCCACAAACCCTAAATCTGCAGCTTCTCTCTCTAAAACTCACATTCTCTCTAAGGTTTCATCTAAATCCATTGTGTTCTTGACCCTGGTGTCTTTGAGAATAAAGTAGAGAGCTTCAAGAGCTTCGTTTTGATCTAAGTAAAAGTGGGTTTCATCATCTTTGAAGTTCCACCTTGTTGCTTGAGTTTTCTACACTTGAGGTAGGGATTTTCTATAATTTAATATAGTTTTTAGCTTAGTTATTTGCTATTGTGTATAGATGATGAGATTTGGTTGTGGTTTGGACAAATCTAAGATTTGGGTGTTATATGAAAAGAGGGGTTTTTGATGTATAAGAAATAAATGAGCATGGGGTTTGAATATAAGATCTTGGTGTACCAAAATAATTGATTTTGGGTGTTTGGGTCAATATTGGAAAAAATAGGATTTTTGCCCTAATTTGATAAAATGATTATTTTGTATAAATAATTGGAATTAACATTGAATATGTTAAATTGGATGGTTATTGATATAGACGGTGATATTGGATATGTATTATCTCACCTATGGAAGTTTTGAATAAACTATTTATTCCGAAATTGAACATTTCTTGGAAATAGTTGCATTGGGCTATCGGTGGAGGATAGTTATGATTGTTGTAGAAATTGTATGAGGATTAGGCGATATAATGCTAATCTATTGTTAGTGTCATTGAATATGACCATGTTATAAATACATTATATATGCATGTTTATTAGGAGGAGAAAGGGGATGTACTCCATAATTGATGATGTCATAAATACGTTGTATATGTATATTTATTGGGAGGAAAAAGGGGATGTACTCCATATATGATTATATTTATAAATGCATTGCATATGTATATTTGTTTGGGGAGGAGAAAGGGGATGAACTCCATTTGAAGTAAGTTGGCCTGAGTGTCCTGGGTGAAAGACCCGAAATCTCTTATATAAATGGGTGTCGGTTCCTTCGGATGAAATATCCGTAAAATGGCAAAGTTTGAAGTGTTTATGTATGTGTTTTACATAATTGGAAAACCATTGAGTTATAGTCTCATTTTGCTTGTTGAAAGATAATGAATTTAACTCATGAATTGAGTAGTATATATGAACTAGAAATGAATTTAAGGAAAATGGAATAAGATTGGTTTTAGTGACATAGATATACAGGCCTTGTGGATGCTTCCATATCGGTATTGTTTATATACGTGGTATTTATACCTTTGCTAAACTTTATAAATTGTGTTAGATTATTTCTACTGGGCTGTTGGCTCACCCTAGAAGGGAATACCATTTTTAGGTACAGATGAGATGTTTCCTCCAAGGTAATAGCGTGGATGGACTTTCGGGAAGCAAGAGCTTCTTAATTATGTTTTGTTGTGTGTATGTTGGTATTTGTAAAGCCAAGGGCTTAAGATGTAATGAGCGAGACTCAATTTGTGTAACCAAGCAATGACTTGGAAAGATGTAAGCCTATATGGCATTTAATTGTTTGTTAAACAGTGAACTCTGATGCATAAAAGTATGTTGTTTCTCATATTTATTCCGCATATGAGTTATCTTAATTGAATTATTTTGGGGGCATTACACCCAAGACATTCCAATACTCAAATAGGTAGGGGAAAAGCGGGAAAAAAGACATGAATAACAATATTAAACAACGGAATTCAAGTCCGGAATACAACAAAGGTCGGGTCAAAATTGGAATCGCTATAATTTGATTGGTTCCCCCCCCCCCCCCATTTTTTTTTTTTTTCACTACCAATTGTATAGAGCTCCATTTATAGCTATATAATTAGAGCTCTCTATCACTGCCGAAAATAAAATTTTCTTACTTAAAGATCTATTATTTTAAAAAAATCTTCCTACACAAAAGCCCTTAACCGACATGAATTGGTTGAAATTAAATCATGTCAGAGCATCTTTAATCTTTTACTAATTTTTTTTATTAAATTTGATTATAAATTTGAGTAAAAAATTTAATTTGATATGAACTACTTCAATTTTTTTATTCAAATATTTTTAATTTTTTTTCTCTTATTTTAAATTTTCATTTTTATTAAATTTGATGAAAAAAATAAAATCTCAACGTTTCATCTTTTTAAATTTTCATCAAATTTAAAATTTGTTAAGTATTCAATATGATGAAAATAAAAATAACTTCCTCTTGATTTGACCCTCCCTTGAAGATGATTTTTGAACACCTTTTTGTCAAATTTAACTTTGATGAAATAATATATTAAGAATTAGAAATGCTCTCACTGGCCAATCTTTTAAGTAAAGCTATGTAGTTTTGATTACAAATATCAGTCACCCTATTTGATTGAGTTTTCAATTTATAATTTTCATATCTCCTATATGATTTTATTTTATTTTTTAACAAAATTGATTTTTTGTTTTTTCAATGAAAAAAAAATTGAAAATCCAACCAAAAGGGGTGGTTGATAAAAAGGTAAGTTAGCTAATGACATGGATTAATTTTAGCCTATGGAAAAGGTAATATCATGCTACCAGTATGACCTTAAAAAGATTAAGTTCAAATCAATTATTTTTATGCATAATATTGTTTAGCAAATATTAGTTTTGTCAAATTTAATTTGTGGAGAAAATTTTCAATTTTTAATTTTTTCATACATTTCATATTTTTAGTTTAAGATGAAATTTTTTAACATGACACATTAACACCACACCAACCAAATACAAATCAAACATGACATAACATGATAACATAAAAAGTTAGGGACAAACTCAAGTTAAAAGCCCAAGGGACAAATCAACAAATAAATTTCCTCTGAAATATAACACAAACACAAGGCTTATTTGACTCATTCTAAAGCACCTAAAAATGCTCTATCCAATTAATCAATTAAATTAGTTCCAAAAAAAAAATAATAATAATAATCCATTAAATGAGGGAAAATTGATCACAGCAAAGTAATTTTAAAAAAAGGAAACTCTCTACATGGTTGCCAGAAGGTCTCTCATTTCAGCTACAGATGGAATAGTCTCTGTGGGGTATATTTTGGCAACAAGTTGTGCAAAGCTATCATACTTGTCCAAAAATTCCTTCTGTCAAAAAATAAAATAAAAAGACAGCCTTTGTTAGATGTAAACAAGTAACCTCTAATTTGTTCTATTTTATTTCTACTTATAATGCATCACAAAATTATCCACCATGGAATCAAACCCAACAGCAAAATTATTCTCACCCTCACTACTAGATATATATTTTTTAAGGTAAAGAAAAGGGGTTAAAATTGATATAGAGCCAGTCAGAAAGTAGCCTCCAAGGCATAGCTCAAGCTTCAGAATTTTCCATTTTACTATTGAAAGTACCATCCAAAAAATAAGTCATTTAAATAATGTTTCTGCTTACTTAACCACATTTCACCCACCACCACAATTTGGTCCATCTGATTGATGTTCTTGTCCTAGATTCTTGAGACTAGTTCTCCTCTCTTCTTCTCTATTTTCAATAATCAAAATAAAAGAAATCTCTCCTACTGGAAACTCAACTCTCAAAAGAAACTTCATCCTATGAGATGATGAAACAGGATCAAGAAAATAAAAAACAAAAAGAAAAAAATATCACGGCAGTGCAAGAGAGGAGAGCTAATGTAATGCAAAATCAAAACTTAGGTGCTACAAAATCACCAACATCAGATACATGATAGCATAACTACAATAATCATCAGTCTACAGATGTTTTTATTTATGCATACAATTTTAACTATTCTGTTTTCCCAATTATTTCTTAGTTTAGGTTCAACCTATTCCTTTTGGTGGTCTAATGCACACTCAGATTTACTGTAGGATTCCCCCCTTTAAATTTCTGACTTCTTTCACTTTCTTCCATTTTTAGTTAGGTTCATCAATCATCACAGCAAAAGTAGATTAAAATATGACACCACTTCAGATAGCTGTTTGTCATATGGTATGTTTCAACATCAAGCAAACCTTACAAGAGCGAGAACAAGAAGTCAGAGAAAACCATACATACCTTGCATTTATCCCATAAAGATGGCAATAACTCCTCTGAGGTTAAGTTCTTTTGCAATTTCTTATACATTGCACTGATGGACTTGTCAACCTGTACAACACTAGTATTTGCATTACTGAAGCATCTTTGTAACATAAGATGGGATATGCTATAGGGAATATAGTTACTTACCCCAGATAAACTAGATTTCACCACCTTCCGTAGATCCACTTTTGACAATCCAAGCTGGAATGGTATCTGAAATTTTTACAGGGAAAGAAACACTCTATGGGCAATTAATCGTAATAAATAGAGATTGAATAAAAATCTGAAGGTGAGTACTGATAATGACATCATAGCAACAATAACCACAGTACTAATGCAATATCCAATATACATAAAATTTATTATCCGGACATGCTAAATAAAATTCATTATCAAGACACACTTATACTTGAGACTTGGTTGTGAGAATCTTCGTTGCATGAAGCGGGGGTTGGAGAGGCGGCATATATAAGTTTCTAAAGTTTGGAAGCACCTGTGGTAGCTTGTATATATTTTATATATACATATATGAATATATTCTAACAATAATTTTTATCTGCTTAGTTGTATGTGAAAATATGAATTAATATTTGAAATTGATGTTAACTACAAAATGTCTTTGTTAAGTATATATAAATATTTGTATAAATATAAAGTATTAGAATAAGTTTGAGTTGGGTTTTCTTTTGTTTCTTTGAGGTTTGTATGTTTGAGAGGTTCTATCTCAGTTAAGATTAAGTTTCTTATAGGTTTCTTACTTGGGAGCGCGGATTCGTGTTTCTGAGTAAGAAATATCACCCAAGTAAGAGTTTCGTGCTTCCAAGGTTAGAATGCCTAGGAAAACAGGGAATTGCCCTTAGACTACTAGGTAATGGCCCTGCTGCATTGCAAGTGCATTGTCTCTAGTGAAAATTATCAGTAAGCCAATGTTAAATTTATCCTTGTCTTCTGAAAATAAGATGAAAAGTTTTCAACTCTTTTCTTTTTTGATAAATGAAATTTATTGAAGAAAAAGCATCAAGGGGATGCTAAAGATTACAAAACAGGAAAACAAAAACAAAACTAGCCAATGACATCATCAAGGAAATCTAAAAAAGTAAACAAATCAGAATCCACACTCTCTGACACTCAACTGCGCAGAACTTGCAAAAATCTATCTTCTAACCAAGAAATAGGATGAACAACTCCCTGGAAACACGCCAATTCCGCTCCAACCAAAGCAACCACATTAAGCATAAAGGAGCCAAAGCCCCAGCCTTGCGACGCCGCTTCCCAACCCGACCCCCACCCCAACTCCAAAGCACCTCCATCACCCCTTTCTATTGCACCCACATCACTCCAAAAGTAGAGAAAACAAGCACCCCCAAACCAAAACATCATCTCCCCGCTCCTCTACATGCACCCTATGAAGGAAGGTCAACAAATCCAACATATAATCCAACTCCCAATCTTGAACTTGCCGACGCAGCCCAAGATCCCAAACCACCCCATTCCCAATCCCACCCCCTCCCAAATAAGAAGCCACCATAGCATCTGGGTCAACAGCAAGACGAAGAATCATCGAAAACCGAAATTCCAGAGGCACCTCACCACAACATCAATCCCTCCAAAACCTCACCCTATATCCCAAATCCATCCGAAACTGGGTCTGCTCCCAAAACTCCCCCCTACCGAGCCAAATACCCTTCCACAACCCAAATCCATGAGACTCGCCCACTTTTCTCGGACTTTACTCCCCCAACCTGTCCCATATTTCACAGATATCACCCAATGCCACAAACGATCTCTCTCCCAAGCCAACCGCCACAACCACTTCCCTAACAAAGCGGAATTTACAAACCGCAACCTCCATACCCCCAAAGCCACCACCTCCTTTGGACAACAAAGCCCATCCCAGCTGACTAGATGATACCTAAACTCACCTTCACCACTACTCCATTGAAAGTCCCACCGCAACTTCTCCAACCGACAAGCCACAGATGCTGGAATAACATGCACCGGCATGAAATAAGTTGGAATACTACCCAAAACACTCCTTAGCAAAGTCAATCTCCCACCCTTTGATAAATATTGCCCTCTTCCACCCCACCACCAACGTTAGACCACTTTCTAAAACACCATCCCATGCCACCTTAGCCTTAAAAGAAGCCCCCAAAGGCAGCCCTAAATAAGACATAGGCAAAGTCAACACTCTGCAACCTAAAATAGCCACCAAGGACTGAAGCTCGTCCATTGCTCAACCGAAATCAACTCCGATTTTGTAAGATTCACCTTCAGCCTAGACACTGCTTCAAAACATAACAGAAGACATTGAAGATGACCAATTGTTCCGGCTTTGCCCCACATAAAATCAAAGCATCATTTGCATACAAAAGACGAGAAACAAACAAGCAGATTAAACCCCACAGAACCAACCCAAAAACCTTCCACCAAACCACCACACACCACCCTAGACACCAATCTACCAAACGCCTCCACCACCAAAATAAAAAGAAGCAGAGACAGCGGATCACCTTGACGTAAACCACGGAAGGTCCTGCAAAAAATCAGGCCAGCGCCCCATTAATAAGCACCGACATCCTCACCGTTGAGATACAGAAATACATCCACCTTCTCCATGTAAGCCCAAAACCCATAAGCTCCAGAACAGACATTAAGAAACCCCAGCAAACATTATTATATACGTTCTCAATATTCAACTTGCAGATCACCCCTGGCCTTCCTTGTCGAAGACGGGAATCAACATACCTCATTAACCACCAACACTGCATCCAAAATTTGCTGACCTCCCACAAGCATTCAGAGACTTAGACACCACAAAACTCAACACCGTCCTAAGCTTGTTTGCCAGAACCTTAGCCAAAATCTTGTACACACTCCCCATAAACTAATAGGCTTGAACTATCGGATATCCTCAGCCCTTACCACCTTTGGGATCAAAGCAAGAAAAGTCGTGTTAAAACTCTTCTCAAACTGGCCTGACTGATAAAACTACTCCATCGAAGCCATCACATCCCCTTTCACTATATCCTAGCAACGCTGAAAAAAACCCATCGAAAAAAAAATCCGGACCAGGAGCCTTATCACCACTCAACCCTCTCAAAGCTCCCAACACCTCCTCTTCAAAAAATGGCCTCTCTAACATAGATGCATCCACCTCAGGAAGCACACTAAACTCCAAATCCTCAACCCAAGGCTGCCACTGATCTCCCGGAGACCTGAATAAATTCTGATAGAAGCCCACAATCCCTACCCTCACCTCCTCCTTGGAAGACAACTCTACCCCATTCACCCTAACCTTCCTAATTTGATTCCCCCACCGATGAATTAGCCATTCCATGAAAATTTTCGTATTATGATCTCCCTTCTTTAGCAACAAACACCTGGATTTCTGCCAAAAACTAACCTCCTCCATTCTAGCAAGGGAAATTTAGTCAAAACCCATCCATTGGACCCCTTGTTTGGTGAAAAGGACAGCCTAATTTATTTTGTTTCATAAACATAAGGAGACGCATAATTGAGTAAGGACAAATTAAAATATCCTTTTTTTTTTTCTTGGACAATATTGCTACAGTAACATGTTACTGTGAGACAGAGTAACATATTACTGTCAAATAGAGTAATATGTTACTGTTTGCATCAATTTCGACGGTAATAAATTTTTTTTTTTATTTTTTTTTTCATAGTCAACATGGATTTTATTTAATATTCTAAAAATATTAATTTTATTAAAAATCGACATCTAGAGCAGAAGTTATATTATTTAAAGTCTAATATTGTGGTAATTAGTGGTATGTGTTGAACTTTTGAAGGAAAACTTTCTGTACTTGTCCTTAATTGCATTAAAGTTTTATTATGATAGGACTTTGACCAAATCCGCTTTCTAGCAATACGAGCATAAGCACTCCTGACCACTTTGAGAAACATCCTACGAGACAAACAACCATTAGCTCTCCATAGCATCCAAACCTGCAACTGTGTTAACACCTCTACCTTTTGCCTCTCTAAAAGCCCAAACACCTCCTTATTCCAACCTTTTAGATATGCTTTCAATAACTTCAACTTTTGAGCTAAACAACAACTAGGAGTACTAGAAACCACATAACTCGATCACCAACCACGCACCTTGTCCATGAAATTATCAGATTGCAACCACATATTCTTAAAATGAAATGGCGTGGGACCACTCTAAATACCCCACTATAAAGTAAGACGGGCCAATGATTAGACACTGGAGGATGAAGACGACATTGAGTCATACCCAGAAAATGCTCCTCCCAAGCCCTCGACACCAAAAATTGATCAATACGAGATAAAGCCCGGCCCCCAAACCAAGTATAACTCCCACCTTGTATCGGCATGTTCACCAACTGCAACTCATCAATAAAGAGGAAAACACATGTATAGCTCCCGAGATCCGACCACCACTAGATCTCTCAGTCGGCCACTACACCACATTAAATCACCTCTCCACACACCATGGAGCAATCCAACAAAACGTTACACTGTCCAACTCCTCCCAAAAACAACCCCTTCTCCACCTCACGAATTGGTTGATACATCCCCATGAAAACCCATCGAAAATCGTTCTGCACACATCTGAACAAACAAGACACCGAATAAGCCCCTATCTCCTCCTCCTCCTCCCTTGTTCCCAAATATCTTTATAATGCCCCCCTTTCCACACTCCATTTTAGTCTATTGAAGACAACACTACATCCCCCTTAGCACTACGCACTGCCGCCCTCACCACACCACGCTTCCCTACATCATTTAACCCCTGCACATTTCATGAAAAGACCTTCAACCTCATTTTAAAACTAGTTGTCTATCTCGCTTTCCTTGGGCTCCCCGCACCTCTTTCCCTGACCTCCAATCATAATTGACTGAACATTCCAGATTTTGCAATTCCCAACTAACTTTTTGACACGGGGCAACCGGCTACCCCACCTCCGTCAAAGGAACACCACTTCGCCAAGATGCCTCTATTGCTGAAAACAAAGTAAAAGCCCTCATGACCTTCAAAAGACACGCCCAACAAACGGCTAACCTCGCTAATACTAGACAAAACCCACTCTGAAAACTTCTCCGTCGTTGGCACAGTATCTCCAAAGGCCATTCCCCAATTGTTCCCCCCTATCCCTACATTCACCATTGCCAAAGGCTGTAACAGCAACAACACTCCCAACCCCTCCCAAACAACCTCCTCTGAGCCTGACGATGACCCCATAACAACAGAACCCTCACCCTGAACCTGAAACTTTTCCACACCCAACACCTTATCAACGCAATCCTCCCAACGATCAGGCACTACCGTCTCCCAACCACCTTTGACCCCTCCAACATCTACATCTTGCTATAACAAATCCGCACCAGTCCCCTGCGGAGGCATCAAAACAAGAGCACATGCCCTTTTAGCACCAGAACAAGATAACACTGAAGTACTTGGAAGCCGAGACTCCTAAACCTTAAGCGGCATTGTTAATGGCACTGAACTAGCATTGCAACGACCCAAATCAGGTATGACAGCATATTTGGCCTCATCCCAGCTCAAAACAAAACCATTAGACTGATTGAAAGTTTCGCGCGGTAGCCCAGTAGCCTTGGCGACATCCCGACCTAGAACAAGACCATCAGATTGACTCGAATTTCATCGCGGAGCATGTCGCAATTGAACCGCCACTTGCATTGGACCTCCTTTCGGTGCCTGAGCTGTCCACTCCCGATGCGCAACACCTGACTCAGCATTTGTGCTTCTCGAAAGACCCAACGAGTCTCTAAAAGACCCAAAGACCGTTTGACATATGGGTTTAAACCACGCCCAACTCCCCCACAAGCCTAGGTCTGATTAAACCTATGCTTTTGACCCAACAAATAAGGCCCATCCTGCTTACTAAAATGTTGTAATCGGCCCATTTGAAAAGGCCCACCAAACCTATTAACTCCACCATTGACAGAACCCCTTGGACCCAGCACCGATTGGCCCACTCTAGCATTAAGCCCAGACCTCAAATGAAGGCCAACTAGGTGACCTGCATTAGATCTTGTCCAACCCAACTTTTGCCATGGACCAACTTCATCCCCCATTTGCACGTCACCCTGCGAATAATGCAACGACCCTTCCGAAAAATTCTAACCATGATCACGAACCGAGATTGCCGAAAGATTTGCTGGCCTGCCAATACAGTTCTGAACCCCCTTTGACATCAACCTCTGCCCCTTCGGCGACATAGCATCACAGCCCTTCGGCTCTTGCCTAAAACTAATGGCTTGCGACGCACCTCCGTAACCTCCTATTTGATTCAACAGCAACCGTCAACAACGAACCCACCCACGTCTTGGATCGAAAACCTCCAGAACTAACGCAAGACCTTCCCAACCATCATCGGCCTCTGGAATGAAGATTTGACTACGCCAATCACCCATTGCCACAACTACCTGGACCACTTGACCTTCAACTTCATCCCTCACCCAAACACCCATGCTTCTATGACCTCCCCACACTCACCCCAGGAAACCATCATGACGATCACATACATCAACCACTCACAATTGAGACACCAACCACAATACCTCCGCACCACGCAAATCAATCTCCCACCGTAAACCTTGCCCTCGCTCCACTATTGACAACCAAACACGACCTATTGAATCCACCGCTTGTTTCTCAATCTCAAACGAGCATGGACCCAGAAACAACAACTGTCTTCTCTGACCCCTCTCCGACACCATCAATGGATTGTCAACCATCATCCTTCAACATGTTTCTTGGCTGCCTAGCATTCCTTGCGAGAATGACTTCTTACCAACCACTATCAACCTCTTTTAGATATGTTCAGTTAGAGTCATCTAGTGTCTAACACACACACACACACACAGAGTTTATCATGATAAACATAATCAACTCTTCAAACTTATTCTAAGCCTTCGTAAGTGTCAATTATGTTTATCATGACCTGAAGATATGAATCGACAAACCATATAAAGTTGCAAGGTACAAAGACATATTTAAGGTCAAACCCAATATCACAAGACAATATGCAGCCACATAAATGCAGACAAAAGTACATCATCAATGAAGAAACAAACACTATACTGGATATTGCACTTGTGATCATATTCATATTAGGACACAGTTCACATGTGTTGATAAAACAATAAGCTCTAGATAAAATATGAAGTTCATCACATAAGAGTGGAAATGATTGTCAGGGATCAAAATGCATCACAGCCATGACAATTTTAGCAAGCACTTCATAATGGGACGCACTTCACATGTGTTGATAAAACAATAATCTCCAGATAAAATATGAAGTTCAGACCAAAATAGTAGTCACATAAAGGTGGACATGATTTCTCAGTGATCGAAATGCATCACAAACATGACATATTCAATGGACTTCAAGGTGTAATCTTTCTAAATAAACCCTCAAATGACCACAGAAACATCAAATTTACAATTTGTACTCTTATAAATCTTATATCCAATCAAAATAGCTGTGAATTTCCAGTGAAGCGAACTTTAAGATCCAGAATTTTATGTGGTTAAAAGCAAGAAACGGTGCACATGTATTGTTCTGAAACACAAGCAAAAAGGGATGGGGTTGGAGTTTGACGTAGATTTAAGAGTACAGCAAGTCTGAGTTGCAAAAATATTCAGCACTCAAAACTAGTTCCTCTCAAATCAATGCTGATTCTATCAAAACTTCAAGAAGACAAGGTGTGGCACAACAATATCCTTGCTGAAGAGGCCAGAGAGATGCTGAGTAGCTGTCTAGCAGGACATGCATCCAGACTAGGAATAAGGAATTATATGCATCATTCCGAACACTAACCTCTTCTGGCGCGAGTGTGTACATGAAATCCTCAATTCTTCGAGCAAACTGGAAAAGTCGTTCAAATTGCTGCAACCAAATTCAATTAAAATGTGAAACAAAAAAAACATACCATTGAAGGATACATTATTAAAAGAAAAACTTGCTAAACACAAAATAAAAACAGTAAACTTTAAAGGTGGATTACTTACATAATATATGATCATGCTGATATGACGTGTGCAAGCTAGTTCATAATTTTCACTTGCCTGGTGATAAAATTTTGCTAAAGTGGGCACAACATTGGCTAGGTCATACAGACTGCATGCAGCTGCTTCTAATTAGTATGTTGAAGGTGATAATGGTTAACAAACACAAATGCTGCTCAAAAGAAAAACTGATATAAAGACCAATTTAGAAAATCCTCGCGGCTCTGATGCCCATCCAATGCCTTAGGAATAGGATTTCCGTTTGGGCTCATCATCTGATGCAGAAGAACTGACGCGAGAGGGAGAATAAATATGTATACACTATACATGTTCATGAATACCTATTATGGCATGCTGCACAGTTCTCTAAAAGCAATATATACATATTCATGAATACCTATTCTGGAATGCAGCATAATTCTCTAAAAGCAAAATATCAGCATATTTTGGGTCCTGTGCTGCAATTTTCTCCAAAGTCACAAACATTATAGTAACCTGTCAAACAAATGTTCCAATAATTTAAGCAATCTGACAAACACATAAAATGGTTAAACAAAACTGGATAGAGAAGAAAAGAAACTCTATAGAAAACTCAAAATATATTTCTTCACAGCCAGCAGTAAACTTGAATGGTATCTGCTACTTGCGGGGGTACTTGTGTGGGTAGATGTTACATATCCCAACCAAAATACAAACAAAAAAAGAGCTTAATGTGATACCTCACTACCCACACCATATTAAAAGTAAAATATAAAACATTTACATCTCTATCTATTAATCCTATGGTTTGATTTTGATGATATCTAAAATATTATGGGATACATATTTTACAACCATTTGACACAAAATATGAAAATGTATTTTATCATTTTGATATATGTTGCACCGATTTAAAATTAACTGAATTTATTGTGCAATAAAATATAATATAATATAAAAGAAAAGAGAGACACACCCAAACATGTGTTGTCTCATGCAAAACCTTTCCATTTCTATTCTTATTCATTTCTTTTTCTTTGTTGATTTGAGCAGTATTCTTGGACAATTCAAATGGAAGAAAAATATGGAAGGAAAGAGGAAACCTCAAACGGTCACATTTGAAACACTTTTGAGAAAAAGAAATGCAAGAGACAAGTGGTGAACATTTTGTGACATTCAAGAGTTCAAAATATTGTGTGGTGTTCTTTCATTGAGTAATAATTTCTTTTGAGAGAAAATGTATTGATAATTTGAGCTTTTATTGTAAAAGGATTTTCTATCTCTTATTCTTTTTCTCGTAAAAGAGAGTTATATTTTTGTGAGTGGTTTTTAGGATAAAATCACTTGGGTTAGGTGTGACTAGCACCTAATTCACAAATATTGGTTGGAGTAATTAGGGTTGATCAATTGTTAAGGTTCACTAGCACCTATGAAGCTAAGGGTGTAACTACTATTTGACGAATACTGAAGAAAACTTGAGGAGGATCTTGAGGAGTGGACGTAGGTTTGGTTTGAGCGGAACCACTATAAATTCTATGTTTGCTCGTTCTTCCCTTTCGTTCAATTTATTTTTTATTATATCTATCTATATTGCTTCATATTTTTATTTATTTATTGTTAGGATCAAACACTTACCATCTTACCAAAACCCATAGGTAGTGGTGAAGGAGTAACTTTATTTCCTTATATGCTTTGGCATCACAAAGCCCGGCACTAAGTGGTAGGTGGGCATGAGGGGCTGCACCATAAGCGCCACCAGGATGGGCTGTCAAGCACCAATGCCACGCCCATACGTGATAGCAAGTCCATTAGGTGATCGCTGACCCCATAACCAACACTATCCAAACCAAGGTCCCAATTGATGTAAATTTTCTGACTGGGCAGCAGTAAAAGATATAGCCCCATGCTGCATCCCATACTAATTAATCCCTCGTAAGGTAAGGATCAAAAATAGCCATTTCCAGACTGAGGTCCTTCCTCTTGATGTAAATTTTCCGGAATGGGATCTGTAAAAGATATAGCCCCATGCTGTATCCCATCCTAGTTAAGCATCATCATTTGTCATTTCCTTTAAATAACCCAAAATATTCCAAATTTATTTATTTATTTATTTCAGTGGATAGTTAGTTATTATTCAGAAACTGAGTGGAAGCTCCTGGTTAAAATGGTTTATGCTACATAGAGGGCTCATTAATATACTTCAGGGAAAATTTTCTAAGGAAGCATCACTAGATGAAGTATGTTAAAAAATGGAAGAATACAAATTGAAACAGGCACCACAGCACAAGGCCAGTTTTTGAAAAGGGTTTTTTATTCTGAAATTTTACTTCTAAGTAGATTCTGTGGCTTCTACTAGAAAGGTACAGTGCCCAATTTAAGCACAATCCAATATAAACCTTTCAAGAGATGAAAGAAAAAAGGGTGACCCAATGCACAAGATTAGCACTAAAGCAGGGCCTGGAGATGAATTACAACTTTTAATCTATGGTCAAGTAATCATTCCACAAGTCTGAGGAAAGTATGCGGCTGTAGTCAGTTGCATATCGTTCTTGTGAAAGCCTTCAAGAGACGAAATAAAAAAAGATGACCCAGGGCACAAGACTCTTGTTAAAGCAGGGTCTGGAGATGAAATACAACTTTTAATCTGTAGTCAAGTATATTATCATTTCGCAAGTCTGAGCAACTGCAGTCAGTAGCACATCAAAATGTAATCAGATTTTTTAGGTACCAAAGTCCAAAATAATACAAGGATAAGAATAATTAAATTGAACTCTATCAAGCTTTCTCCAAACTTCGGTTTAAATGGTTAATGCCACCTAGAGGGCTCAAGCATCACTGGATGAAGTATTTTATAGAATGAAAGAATTGCAATTTAAAACATGCACCACAGCACAAGGCCAGTTTTCAAATAGGCTTTTATTGAAATACTTCCAAGTATATTATGTTGTTTCTACTAAACGGGTGCAGTGCCCAATGTAAGCACCATGCAATATAAATGTGCGTGTTTAATGAGTGCACAAAAAGGGTGAACCAGTGCAGAAGGTCCCCTGCTAAAGTCGGCCTGGAAATGAAATACAACTTTTAATCTAGGGAAATTCTATACGCACACCACAAGAAATCTCAACACACACTATTTGTATCGTTCGGATATGAATTTCCGAATAGAACTCAAATGTTCAGACATAAACTTATTGTCAAGTGTTTGAGGTTACAGGTATTTGTGTACTTTAGACTATTCTAATATAAATAAGAGTGTTTATGAGAGTTAACCCAAATCAATTCTTTTTGGGTCTCTCTCTCAACATGGTATATTGTTCATCTTCATCTCTCATTCTTCTCTCAATTATATCTTGTAACTTGGTATCAGAGCAACACTCTATTATCATACACAAGTTTTAACCTCTAGTTCTTCGTTTTTGTTTTTCTTTTTCTTTTTGTTTATCGATATGTTTAAAAAAAATAAAAAAAATTCATCGATAGGCTCATTTAATGAGGGGATTACACTGATAATTTTTCCCAAATTTTTTTAGTTCATCTTCTATTTTTTTCCTATTTTTCTTTATTTTTCAAGTAAATAGTCCAGTTTTTTATGATATACGATTTGGGACTGTTTTTGATTGAACCAATGCTTGGAACTTCTCCTATGGGTGCCGACTAGAGGTTCTACATGCTGCCCAGGCTTGTTTTTTGCATTTTGATGAGTTTCTTGGCACCACAAGGGCTCGACATTGCTATTTCCATATAGCCAGCACTTCGTTTTTCCTGTTTTTGATCTGGTCCGAGACTATTGGTATGATTATGACCTGATAAGCAGTTTTCTGGTGTTTTTATCTGCTTGTGTGTGAACTTCTTGAGGTTTGTGGGATTATTGAGTGCTTGAATCAATTTGGTGATCGTGGCAGACGGTAGTAAGGCTTCCCCTGGTAGTGAAGAGAGCGGGTTGAACTCTATTGGGACTCCTAGTGATAGTCTATCTCGTCGCTTGACTAGTTATATTAATGGGACTCTTAAGGATCCTGTTACGGATGGGCCAGCACGCAAAAGTGGCTTTCTGAGAATGCCTTAATCATGACCTGGCTTATTAATTCTATGCAACCTACTATCAGTTGTACCTTCTTGTTGATGGATACTGCACATAAAATTTGGACATCAGCAACTCGGACATTTTCTCAAAAAGGCAATGATGAACAAGCATATGAACTGAGGAAGAAAATTCGTGGGTTGGATCAGAAGGATCGATCTTTGGCAGTATACTATGTCGAGTTGAGTAGCTTGTGGTAGAAGCTCGATTATTATCAGAATTTTCAAGCTGTTTGTTCTAAGGATGCTAGCAAGTTTCAACAGATGGTGGAGAAAGACCGGGTTTATGATTTTCTCGCCAGCCGTAATTTGAAGCATGATCAAATTCATGTTCAAGTGCTGGGTCGAGAGCCTTCTCCTACTTTGAGAGAGGCTTATGCCATTGTTCAGCAAGAGGAGAGTCAACGTCATGCTATGGTGCATTCAGTTGGTCAGGATCACTCTGCTTTGGCTGTTGTTCGTACCATACTTGACAGTAAACCAATCCAGCTTAAGTTTGGCGGTAAAGGTAGCTCTATTGATCAAGATTTGCTGAAATGTGATTATTGTAGGAAATAGCGACATGACAAAGAGCATTGTTGGAAGCTGAATGGTCACCCTACTCGGAAGGCGTTGTGGTGGTCGTGTTGGTACTATTTGTTCTCAATTGCACGTGTCTAAGACTGCGAGTGGTCGTTCTAGTGATTCTAGAGCTCTTTCTCAAGATGAGGTGTTAGCTCTCAGGCGTTTGGTTGCTCGGCTTGATACCTCCACTCCCCTAGCTTCTTCCTCTACATCTTCTTCTCACTTTGCTTATATTGGTACTCTTTGCTAGTGCGCTTAGTGCCACTTCTTTTCCTTTGATTATCGATTTTGGAGCTACTGATCATATGACAGGTTCTTCTACCCCTTGTTCTTCTTACATCCCTTGTTCTGGTAAGGATAAGGTTCTAGTTGCTGATGGTTCTTTATCTTCGATCTCTGGCAAGGGTTCCATCCATTGCTCTTCCTCCCTTTCTTTATCCTCTGTTCTTCGTGTTCCCAATTTTTCTACTAATTTACTCTTTGTTAGCAGAATTACTAATGTTTTAACTGCCCTGTAACCTTTTTTCCTACCCATTGTGTTTTTCAAGAACTAGGCACGAGGAGAACGATTGGCAATGGCAAAGCACCTGGTGGTCTGTATTTTTTAGATAATGCACCAACACTTTCTTCGCCTTTTTTCCTTTGATTGGGCTCTTCAAGCTACTAGTGGTTCTCCTTTACATGTCTTACATTAGTGGCATCGTCGTTTGGGACACCCCTCTTTTAATATTTTAGAGAAGCTTTTTCCTTAATTAGTGAAAAATTGTCTTAGGAATAACTTTATTTGTGATGCTCGTGAACTTGCCAAGCATAAAAGAGCTTGTTATTCTTCAATTAATAAAAGAAGCCTTGTTCCTTTTATGTTTATTCATACTGATGTGTGGGGTCCTTCTCCTATTATTTCTCTTTCTGGATATCGATGGTTTGTTACTTTTATTAATTGCTACTCTTGTATTACCTAGGTTTTACCCTCTTTCATAAGATGGTGACTACTCAATTTGATGCAAAGAATAAAATTTTGCGTAGTGACAGTGGCACTGAATTCATTGATGAGGAGTTTCGGGCATATCTTGCAGAGCAAGGTATTTTCTACCAAACTAGTTATGTCAACACTCCCGAGCAAAATGGGGTTTCTGAAAGGAAAAGCTGCCATCTCCTTGAGGTTGCTCACTCTCTCCAGTTTACCATGAATGTTCCTAAGTCCTTTTGGGGTGATGTTGTTCTTATGGCTTGTTATCTGATCAATTAGATGTCGTTTAGTGTCCTTCAGTTCAAAATTCCCCTTGAGCTTCTTCCCTTGGCTTTGTCTACTTCCTCTATTCCTCCCAAGATATTTGGGTGTGTGTGCTTTGTTCATGTTCACAAACACAATCGTGGGAAGCTTGAACCTAAGGCTGTGAAGTGTGTCTTCATTGGGTATTCTCTTTCTCAAAAGGGCTATAAGTGCTATGATCCTCAATCTCGTAAGGTGTATGTTAGTATGGATGTCACATTTCATGAATCTGAGTCATTTTTTGTTTCCTCTCCGTCATCTCTTCAGGGGGAGAATAACATAGAGGAAGAGATGACTTCTCAACTTCAACAGGAGCAGTTATCCTTCTTCCATCTTACCTAGAGGGTTATCATTTGCGGTGAGGGGGAGGAAGTGACATGTGTTGACGTTGATGGACGGTTGGGTAGGATGGATCTCAAGACTTATTTGCGGCGTTCAAAAGAACAGACCTCTAATATGCTACCAAGCCAATTGTCATCCCCACTGCCAGATCCAGATCCTCCTACTCAACTTTCAGGTAATGGATCTCCTATTAATACTTCTGTTAGAGAACCTCATGATGATAGTAACCCTAATCTTCCTATTGCTCTTCGAAAGGGGGTTATGACTTGTACTCAGCATCCAATATCTAAATTATCTATCTTCTTCATATCGTGCCTTTGTTTCATCTCTATCTTCTGTTGTATTCCGCAGGGTTGGAAGGAAGCAATCAATGATCCTAAGTGGACAAAGGCTATGGTAAAGGAGATGAAAGCTTTGAGCAAAAATGATACTTGGGAGTTAGTTCCCCTTCCTGACAAAAAGAGACCATTAGGCTGTAAATGGGCATTTACCATTAAGCAAAAAGCAGACGGGACGATTGAGAGATACAAGGCCAGGCTTGTTGCCAAGAGATACACTCAGACATATGGCATTGACTATCAAGAGACCTTTGCTCCTGTAGCAAAGATGAATTCTATTTGTACCCATCTTTCCTGTGCTGCTAATCTAGGATGGCTATTACAACAACTAGATGCAAAAAATGCATTTCTTCATGGTGACTTAGAGTATATATGGATGTTCCATCAGGATTCTCATCTCTGTCCACTATTGGAAAGGTTTTCAGGTTGAAAAAGGCTCTTTATGGGTTGAAACAGTCTCCTAGAGCTTGGTTTGATAGATTTCTATCATGCTGATGTTTGGGTATAAGTAGAGCAATGCAAATCACACTATGTTTGTTAAATGAGACAAGGATAAGATTACTGTTCTTATAGTTTATGTGGATGACATAGTGGTAACTGGCAATGACATGATGGAGTTGACTCAACTCAAGGCGAGATTGGCTAAAGAATTTGAGATAAAGAGCTTGGTTTGAGATACTTTCTTAGGATTGAAGTTGCCAGATCAGACAAGGGCATCTTCATTGCTTAAAGGAAGTACATTCTTGATCTTCTTAGTGAGATAGGTTTGTTGGGTTGTAGACTGATAGATTCTCGAATTGAAGCTAATCATCATCTTAGTAGTGTTGTAGGTGATCCTATAGATGAGGAAAGATACCAGAGACTCGTGGGGTGACTCATATATTTATCTCACACTAGACCGGACATTGCATATATAGTTGGAGTTGCTAGTCAGTTTATGCATGATCCTCATTCGATGCATCTAGATGCAGTACATCGAATTTTGAGGAACGTTAAGTCAACTCCAAAATTTTTTTTCTCTAATCATGGTCACTTGAGATTGGAGGCGTTCACTGATGCAGATTGGGGCAGGCTCAGTTGATGACCAGCGGTCTACTTTAGGCTATTGTACCTTTGTGAGAAGAAATTTGGTTACTTGGTGTAGCAAGAAGTAGACAGTTGTGGCTAGATCCAACGCACAGGCAGAATACAGAGCTATGACTCATGGTACTTGTGAGCTTATGTCGATCCAAAGGTTACTAGGGGACCTAGGAATGTGTGGTAGTGAGCTCATGAAGTTGTATTGTGACAATAAAGCTGCCATTAATATTGCCCATAATCTTGTTCAACATAATAGGGCCAAGCATATAGAGATTGACAAACACTTCATCAAAGAGAAGCTGAATAAAGGATTGATTTGTATGCCTTTTGTGAAATTAGAAGATCAGTTGGCTAATAGTTTCACTAAAGGTCTTAGTAGTAAGATTTTTCACCCCATTGTTTGCAAGTTGGGCATGAGAGATATATTTACACCAACTTGAGAGGGAGTGGTGAGTGTTTGAGGTTAGGGGTATTTGTGTAAATCAGGGTGTTTATGAGACTTAACGCAAATCAATTCCTTTTGGGTCTTACTCTCAACATCATATATTGTTCTTAATCTTCATCTCATTCTTCTCTCAATTATATCCTCTAACTCTTATAAACAAAAATGAATTGTTTAGATATACATGCCATTCAACTGTTTATATCTGAACAACTACTTTTTTTTTTCATAAGTATGTCCGAACACTTGATTTCTGTGTTTGGAAGTTCATATTCGAATGACATAAGTGGTATGTACTGAGATTTTCTTTTGTGCAAATAGAATTAGCCATTAATCTGTGGTGAAGTACACTATCATTTCACAAGTTTGAGGGATGTATACCACTGTAATCAGTTGTATGTCGTTCTTGCAAATATTGTTGTCAAAATTGTATGATATACACTACATATCGTATTGTATGAAAAAAGATGCATATCGTGGACTCGTTTTGTTGTGACTTGAATCGTGAGATGCATTTCTGTATGTACAATTTCATATTATAGTGTTTCAATGCATATCACATGTTTAGTTAATTTTGCCTTATTCTTCACATTTGGCCCTCTTAACAACCTTTTTCACTATCAACACCATCATGGACACTCATAGAACAATCATGAAACATATGTTGGGAAAATTCCATACAAAGGAGACCTAAATCCAAACAAGTTGACAAGAAAAATGGCTCCCATGTTTCCGTTGACACAAGAAATTGAACTACTACGGTTCTAATTCGGGTGAAAGAGACAATGAGTTTACACACACAGACTGTTTGATTTGAGTTTGGACGCGAGATTTAAGCCAAAAGACTTGTTTTGACCATGACAATAAACCACATAACAAGTACAAATGTCTTTGGATGGAAATCATGAGCCATATGGACTCACGATCAAATCAACTGGGCGTGATTGGGAGAAAAAATATACATAAAACTTTTGCCTTGATTTTTATACATGCAATGAAAGATTATTTGATCTTTTGTTAATAAATTTTCAATTTTCTTCCTAATTTCTTACGAGTATGCTTGGGGTTTTTAATGAATGTAGATTTACTTCTTTGACCAGTTTGTAAGTTTCTTAGAGATGATTTTTCATGTCATTGGTTATAAAATTTCATAATTTATTCATGCAATATATTTATACTTAAATACTTAAAAAAAAGGTTGTCTATACTCATATATGTTAATCTATCTTAAGATACACGATACGGTACGCAACACATAAAAGTGATACATGATACATATCACGATTCAACAACACAGCTTGCAAAAGCTTTTAGAAGATAAAATAATAACAATATTAATAAATAAAAAAAAGACACGACCCACTGCACAACGCTCTCACTAAAGTGGGGGCTGTAGCTAAAATATAACTTGCAATGTGGTCAAGCTTTCTCTAAACTTCTTGCACTGTGACTCTGTACTTGGGCTTGAGTTGGAATGTTACAAAAATAATTATAAACAATAATTTCATGTTAGTAGGTGAGAGTACTCACAAATTTAGTGTATGCTTGATCAACCAAATCCCTTGATTGTCCCTGGATGTACTGCTCCATGCGGGTTGCAAGAATTGAAAATCTATGCAGGTGATAGAAACCATATTTGGAATGATGTATAACCAAGATTGAAATTACTAATTATAGAACAATAAACTAACAAATAACATTGAAGCAACATGCGAAGGAGATAAGTGTCTTGTTTGGTATGAGACAAGAAGAGAAGATAAGAGTTTTCTTCTATTTTCTCTTGTTGGCTTAATAGAGGACAAAAATGACCCATTTCGGCATTCAAAGTAGGGGTGTAACTTGGATGGGTTGAATCTGAGCAACCTAAGCTCAACCTCAAAATTTTTTGAGCCTTGGGCAGCATAAACCCGATTTGTATTATTACTGTTGTTTGCATTTAATCAATAAAATCTTTTATGCATTTTAGGTGCCAAAAATCCGAGGACATAAGGAAAAAAATAATAGCCCGCAAAAATTAACCAGCCCAAAAGAAAGGGTGAACCACCTAGTACAGTAATTTGTGGGCAACACAAGCCTAACCCAAGCTAAATATTGAGCTCGGGTTAAGGACTTTGAGCTGAGAGGTTGGGCCAGGACAAGTCTCAATGCAATCTGTGTTGAGCCTCAATAGGCCATCAGCTTGACCAAACCTGCCCAAGTAGGACCCGTAATTCAAAGTCAATGATTCTTTAGATTCTAAAGGAATTGAATGAAATGTTTTTAAACTTTCATTTTTCCCACAAAAACTCTTGCTCAAATATAAAAGAGATTTGAACAAAGTTTTAAAAAGAAGTTGGGCACAAGCACAACAAATCACATACAAGATATACAACTACCTAAAATAAGATTTAAAATAATCCTCTTCCCTTCGCTTTCTCTCTCACCAAACATAGCCTAAAACTAAGGATGGTTTGCAACTGAAATTTGTGACATTAAAACCAAAATACTGTTTCTGCATAAATTTAAACTGTGAAAACATAAAGCCAAAGTTGCACATGCATAAATGATCAATGTACTCCAATAAATAAAATAATAAGAAGCATGTATAATGTTAAGAAGTCTTAGACAGTCCAAACTTCCAGCAACAACCCCTTCAAAGTTTGCTGATAAAAAAATTCAGCAACAATTGAGTATGAGATAGAATAGCTTGAATTGAAGAAAATTATACTTTTAACTATCACTAGGAAGAACTACAATAAGGAAGCATGGCAAGAAACACATCTTTAGTCTTCCATGTTGCTACCAAATTAGTCTAATTTTCCCAACAAAAATATTACCAACATTTCAAGAACCACCATAAAATGCTTTCTTCATCTGAAAACCAGCTCAAGCCACAGATTGATGCAGAACGGGCACACACTGATTTTGGGTGGAGATTTTATTTATAATTTTATAAATTATGATATTTATACTAATTTATTTTATTTATAAGTTAATTAGGAATATTATTAATATTTAGTGTTCTATTTTATTAGGGATTTAGTTTACTTTTTCTATTAGCGTATACTTCCCAATAATATTAGTAAGTTTCCTATTTTGAATTAGGGTCTAAACCCCATAAATATTAGGTATTTCCATTGTAATAGTTAACTTTGAATAATTGATATTGAGTTAAGGTTGTGGCCATTTTTGTGTGTTAGGGTTGTAACCCTTATTCGCCTTCTTTCTCTATTCCTATTATTCTCCATATTTTTTATCTTCCCTTTTGCATCAATTCTCCATTTATTCTGGTTTTGTGATCAATTAAATTGTTGAATGGATTTCTTAATAATCATTCTGCATCACAAATGTACTTGCAACACCGCATTTAATTTGTTGAACTAACAGGTATTTCCAATATTCAACAAACCACATTTCTCAATAACGTTAAATTCACACTCCTTAGCAAATATTGCTAATCAAACACAGTTTTGTGATTCCATGTCAGGTTGCAATGTTGCATGGGTAGCCTTTCTTCAATTAAATGAATAAATAAACATTGGCTACAATGTTAGAAGTTAGAACAATTAACAAACTTATAAAGTAACCGTTATAATAAAACTACCGTCATGTGATCTGGGGTCCACAACAGAAGATTTTCATGTAACACATTTCTCCCAATTCCTTTGTCTCAAAAAGAGGAGAGCCCCAACCATCCATCAAAAATATTGTTATGTGTTTGAGGGTAATATTGTCTTTGTACCCATTCCCTTATTATTATAAATACATGTGTTTAGTGAGGTAAGAAACCTAGTTAGGTTTTCAGCCTCCTATTCCAGCAAATCTCTTTTCTCTTTAAACTCTTATGCTTCAATTTTAACTTGGTATCGGAGCAAAGAACTTGATTTATATTCTATTCTTTTATTTTTTCTCTTTCTCTTTTCTCCCTTCTATTTGTTTGTTCTTTGTTTTTTTTTTTTAATCAACAACAAAGGACTTTATTGATAAATCAAAAAAGTAAGCGAGGATGAGGCATCCTCTTACAAAAGAAAAGGAGAAAACACAAAGCAAAACCCTAACAAGATACTCTTAGGCAAAAGCCTACATATCACACACCGCCAACCAATCTCTAGCTAACAAAAAAAGTGGGACCCCCTTAAATAGAGGATTTCCCAAAACCCAAAAAGAAGTTAAGTGGCAAACACTATTCCACAAACAATCCACCTCACGGAACTTATCGTCAAACACCCTCGCAATTCTTTCCATCCATAGAACCCAAAAAGTTGCAAAGACCGCACAAGACTATAGCATTTTGGCTCTCTTCGATCCTCCGAAAGTGTGAAAGTCAACTTGGAGCATATGCACAGTCCCTTTTGGGGCTACCCACATAACATTCCCCAACAAAAACAATTTGTACCATGAATTCAAAGTAATTGGGCAATGTAGAAATAAATGATCCACGGATTCCCCCATTCTTACAACACAGAATGCACCACTAAGGATTTAGAAAGCGATTAGGTCTCCGTTTTTGTAATGTATCATTTGTCAAAATGCTTTCATGAACCAAGGCCCACATGAACACCTTCACCTTTAGAGGAACACAAGCCTTCCAAATTCTTTTGCAAAAAGGAAACTAAGGAACATAAGGAGTATCGATGATTTTGTCGAAACTAGACTTACAACAAAATATCCCAGCTGAATGAAGAGCCCAAACCCTTTCGTCCTCCAAAAGAAGAGCCAAAGAAAAATTATCAATTATGAACAACAAAGACGTCAACTGTGAAGCCTCCCCATTATTAAGATTCCTAGAAAAATCAAAATTCCAGGAAATTGGAGCCAAAAGTGAACAGGCCATGGAAGCGATAGAAGAATTATGAGATCAAACCACTCTATAGAGATGTGGAAAATAATAAGCGAAAGAAGATTGACCCATCCAAACATCCTTCCAAAAACGAACAAGTTCCCTGTTGCCCACCCTTACAGAAAGATGACGAGACCAACATGTGTAGATATGAGAAATTGATTTCCGAGGAGCACAACAGTTACCCCTCAGAACCACCCTTGAATCCCTACCATTGTCTTGAATCCCATACTTGCTTCTAATAACTGAATGCCATAGTGAATCACTCTCAAGTGGAAATCTCCATAACCATTTGCCAAGAAGGGCCATGTTCCTAGCCAAAATATTACCACTGGCCAAACCCCCCTTGTCCTTAGGCAACGAAACTAAATCCCAATTCACTAGGTGTAGACACTCCATTTTTGACCGACCTCAAGACTTGAACGTCATCGTTTGTGCACTCGATGATTGTGCTTGTTTTGAACACCAGAAGTTCTCGGCGGAACGCCTTGTCTTTGAGCCTCTAAACCCATTTTGTTTTGTGCTTGTTTTTGGGCCAAACCTTGTTGCCTCTTGCCTGGAAGGGGGAGGGGCCTTGTCGGCCACCTTTTGTTCTTGTCGACCACTTGAAGTGGCTAGTCGGCTACTTAGAGTGGCCGATGGCCACTTAAAGTGGCCGACGGCCATTTGTCTCTTTTTTCAGATATTTGTTTGCCAGCTGTGCTAACTGTTACTCACTAAAGGCCATCTCCATACACGTGTATGGAGGGATGAATACAAGCTCTAAGCTTGATTTTCTATATATAGGGGATGCTCTCCCCCATTTTGAGAGGTTGGAAATTTTGGATCAAAATTCACCCTCTCTCTCTAGAATTCTCTCTCTCTCTCTCTTCTTGCTTTGTGCTTGATAGTTGATTTTCTCTACACCTTTGCACACTAACCCCTAACCAACTTTGACCATCTTGGAGCTGAGATCCCTTGGAGCCTAATTTGAGCTTTTGGAAGGAGGTTTGAGCCTAAAAGAGTGGTTGTTTTGTGCTGAGCTTCAAGAGGTATGACACTTACCTTGTAGGCTTTGTTTTAATCAATTGCTTTGCCATCTTTTTACACTGTTTTTGGCCTAGTTTTCAACTACAAAAAGCTCTGATTTTTGAGCCTTAACATGTGGGTTTGAAGTCATTTTGTGTTAAGGGGTGGTCCACCCTTCTTGTTGCTTATTTGTGTGAGTTTTTGCACCATCTTTTAGCATATTTAAATCAATTTTTTTGGGCGTTTAAACCACTGAAATTCAGAGTTATTTTAGTGGTGGAAAGCATGTTTTTAAGTCCAAAAATGGAGGGATTGGCCTCCCCTCCTTGTGTCTCATTTGCATGCCTAGTTAGCATCACATGGTAGCATGTTTTTGTGGCTTAACCTAGCTTAATTCAAGCATGTTTTAGGCTCTGATTTGGAATGATTTAGCTCTTTTTTGGACTGCTTTGGTCATATGAGCTTTGTTTTGCATAGTTGTAGTGCAATTATGCTTAAGGGTCTGGCTTGTGCTATGTTTTGGCCTCTTATTCTAGCCATTTTTAGCTTATTTCAAGCATGTTTTAGGACTTCTTTTAGGCTGTTTTAGGACTGTTTTGAAGTGTTTGTGCTTTTTGAGCTTTGTATTGCATGCTCATAGTGTAATGGTCTTCACTAGCTCTTTGTTTGCTTTGAGCATGAAATGCTTGAATTGTTTGCATGTTGTAGTGTTATTTTGCATATAATCTCAGCATCATACTCTCTATCACATTTTCATTTGTCTCACTTTCAATCGCTTTCAAGAGTTGTTTCAAGTTTGGAATCCTTTAAGCTTGAGATAGAGTTCATGCTTAATGGTTTTAATCCTCTTTTGAGGGTTTCTACTAACCAACGGCATGAACTCTCTCTTGCCTTAAATCATTCCTCGGTTGACACTTCTTTCTCTTTAGAAGACTCTCACCTTGGACTTAATCGATTAAAGGACTAATCGGTAATGTAAAATGAGTAAACAAAATGAACAAAGTAAAAGAGGCAAGATTAAGTATCTTTGTGTTGCATTGCATGTGTTCGGATCGGACGTTAATCCGAACACAAGAAATTTGGGACGTTTCATACTCGAAGTGATGAAACGTGCCACTTTTCTTAGTCACCGTCACCCTTGATCATGCATGATAGGGTGGTGGTCCTTCGAGTCTTATTTGTGCATTCATTAAGCTTGTACAAGCTTGGTTTTCTAGCCATCATGCATTGAAAATGCTTGGTTAATGGCTCGAAGGCCAAGAGTTTCCTTCCTTTGAGTTTGCGCAATGATAAGGAGGGTAGCAGTACACACATTCCTTGAAAATACATTGATTTGCCTTTGTTTGCTCTCTGTTGCAGCAAAAGGAGAAGTCCAAGAAGTGTTGGCCGACCGACCGGCCAGTTAGAGTGGCCAACAGCCACTTTTTGTAGCCGACCGGCCACCAGTCAATTTTTGCACAAATGTGCTCTTGAGTTGGAGCAGAGGCATTCTGGAGTTGATACTATTTTCAGTGATCAAAACAAGTGCAAACAGAGGCATCCGATGGCAAGGCAATGGCATTTTTGGGAGGATCAACAGAGCATGCATGCGTCCCTCGCCCTCGAGGCCATTTAATTGCTTTAATTAGTTAGCATAGCTAATTATTCCATTCAAGTGTTGTACTTAACTAGCTTAGTGTAGCTAGTTCCTCAATTTTGGTTTGTAATAATTAGCTTAGAATAGTTAATTAGTTTCAATTGTGTTGTAATAATTAGCGTAGCGAGTTAGTTAGCTTATTCATTTAGACCCTCCGTCGCGAGGGCATAATGTTGTAATAAGAGTGCGTGTGTGTGTACATGTCTTCCAACCCCACTTCTTTTTCCCTTTTATTTATCCGCTTTCGATGGTTAAATTAAGGACATTTTCGATTAGCATACTTTATGCTTGCATGTTTGCATCATTCATTTGTATTGCATGCACCGAGGCTCGGCACATCATTCAAACTGCATTGTCAATTCAATACTGCTTTGAATACGTGTTTCAAAGCATGCTATCTGTAGACACCCCATTTTTGACCGTCCTCAAGACTCGGTTGTGCTTGCAGGTACATCCAGCCCCAAGTTCGATTGCTCGTCGGGTATTCGACTTTCGCGGCGGAACGTCATAGGTTTGAGCTTTCCAGACCCTGTATCCTTTCTGCCCCATTCTTGGACCATGACTTGGTCCTTTCAGAGTGTTTTTCTTGGTGCACTACCGGCCACCTTTTGGCCCTGCCGGCCTTCACTTTGTTGCTGCCGGCCATTGATTGAGCCTGCCGGCCATCAATGAGCCACTACCGGCCACCACTGATGGCCGGCAGCACCCCTGTCTCAGCAGGTTTCACTCCAGATATTTTGAGCCAGCTGGAATCCTTTCATCTCCCCTCCATACACGTGTATGGAGGGATGAAGCTCTTGCCAAGCTTCTTGAAGAAGCTTTGCATTGTTTTCCTTCTATAGCCCTGTTTGGTAGAGTTGTGGGAAAGTGCTTATAGCTTATGCCTAAACAGCTTATAACTTATAACTATGAATATAAGCTGATTTCTGACTTATAAATTAAGCATCTCCTGCCCCACTCGAAAAATAAGCTGATTTCTGACTTCTAAAAAGCGATAAACTATTAACTATAAGCTAAACCAAACACATCAAAATAGCTTAAATTAAGCTGAAAGCTGAAATAAGCAGTTTTTAAGCTGCACCAAACAGGACTTATATAAGGAGAGAGCCTCTCTCCTTAGCAGAGGTTCAGCATTTTGAGAAGAAATATATATCTCTCTATATTGTTGTTGATTTTGTGCCTTGAAGTCCATTTTTCTTGCACTTTTACACTACAACACATAGAGACACACCACCACCTTTGGACTGAGGTTCTTGGGAGGGTTACTTGAGCTCTGAAAGTGAGTTTTTACCCCCTGAGGTTGCTGGTTTCGAAGCTGATCTTCAAGGGTGAGTATTTTCCCTTTTTTAGCACTTTTTTTGTACCTCATTTTGGCCATCCTTGCATATTGTTTTAGGCCTTGCTTTCAACTGAAAAAAGTCTTGTATTTAAGTTCTTTTGGTGGTTGTTTAAGGTCTTTTTGCTGTTAAGGGTCTTCCACCCTCTTGTATGCCTTGTTTGGCCTTGTTGTGAGCCATGCCTTAAGGCCTCCAAGCTAGCCTTGGTTTGGCCTTCTAACCACTGAAATCCAGTAGATTTTCAGTGGTAGGCATATGGTTTTGAGGCCTCAAATCAGAGGGGGTGGCCCCCTCTCTTTTGTTTTTGTTTGCTTGCATTATTGGCCTTCCAAAGGAGCATGCCTCTCTTTACTTTTGAGGCCTGGTTCAGGCCCTTTTTTGTGACTTTTAGGACCTGCCTTGGCTCTGTCCATGGCTGGTTTGGTCACTCTTTGCATGCATCTTGTATGCGTAGTGTAATCCCATTTGTGGCTCATCAAAGTAGCATGTTTGCCTAGCTTATGTTGAGTCCATTCCAGCATGTTTTTGGTGATGTTTTGCCATGTCATGACTCTGTCCATAGCTGGTTTGGTCATATTTTGCAGGCTCCATATACTTGTAGAACAAATCTTGCTTACTAGCTTTATGTGCATAATGTTTTCACTCATCATCCTAACATATTTTGGCTTTGCTCCAGCATGATTTTATTCTTATTTTGGGCTGTTCTAGGACTGTTTTGGGCTGCCATGGCCATTTTGGCTTTGTATAGCTATAGTATAAATGCTTAGGCTAGTCTTGGGTTTTGAGGCCCTTACCATGCTATACATGTGTTGTTTGCATGCTTTGCCATCATTTCAAATGTTATATCAGTGCATATTTCATGGTCATATACTTGCATTTGACATGCTTTGAATGCCTTGGAGGTTTGGCTCTTTATGCCTCATGAATGGATCATTGTGCATGCCATTAAGCCTAGGCCTTTGGGTCATCATATCAGTGCATTTTTGGTCTTATTATACCATGATGTAACTCTGTTTTATGCTGTCCAAGCCATGCCATGTTTGGTTTTAATAAGGTGTAGTGTAATGCCTCTTTGTAGCCTTGCATGCTTCATGCCTTTCGGACTTGTGTTCTAGCCTATGTTGGCTAGCTTCGAGCTTGTTTTCGATCTTGTTTGGACCTGCCTTGGGACTGTTTTAGGTTCCCTTAGCCCTTTGGGGCTTGCCTTGTATGGCCATGGCTTAAGTCCCTTTGCTAGTTTTTAGCTTTTGAGCTTCATGCATGCCATGCTTGTGTTATGTGTGTGATTTGGCATCATTCCTAACATCATTTCAGAGCATGTAATATTGTCATACTTGCATACTTTTCGCTCTTTAAGTGTTCTTGGGAGTTGTCCTCTTTATGCCTTAATTCTTGGGCCCATTGGCATGCATGCTTGTCTAGCATTTTGTGTCATCAATTCATCATTTTGGCCACTGATTTGGGCATAGCTGAGGTCTGCCCACTTTGGTTTAAGTCTATCTTTTGCATGTTGTCGCATGTTTATTACCTTGCATGTTTGCATGTTGTTACATGCTTATCCATTTTGCATGTTGTTGTATGCTTGTTATATCACATGTTGTTGCATGCATTAGTACATAGCTACATATTTGTTGCATGCCATGTTGTTACCCTTGTTGCATTGCATTGTGCATGCATGCATGCATTACATTGTGCCTAGAACCTTATGATCGCCTTGCATTGAGCATGCCATCTAGTTCTTAGCATTGAGCATTGAGTATGCCATATAGTTGCATTGCATGTTTGCCATGTTTGTGTTGCATTGTTGTTTGGATTAAGTGTTAATCCGAGCACGAGAAACGAGGGGCATTTCATACTTCAAGTGATGAAACGTGTCTCAATTCTCGGTCGCCGACGCTCTTGATCACACATGATAGAGTTTTAGGCTTTATGTGTTTATTTGTGCACTCATTTCATATTGATTTGCACAAGTTGGGTCTTTGGCCATCATGCATCGGGATGCGTGATTGATGGTTGTGGATCCGACTATGCCTCTCCCTTGATGTTTCGAGGTGATATGGGGTGGCATAGTGCGTACATACCCTTGGGAGACCCTCCCTTTTCTCTATTTTGTGCCCTGTTGCAGCTTGGTGTCACAGCATATCAGTGGCCGACAGTGCCTTGCAGATGGCCGGCAGCCCTTCATTCTTGGTCGGCAGTGGCTCCCCATGGCCGGCAGGCCACTGATGCATTCCTCAGACTGTTTTTGGTAAGGTTCAGCAGGAATTCCTTGAGGACACCCTGCAGACAGAGCCTCTAAAGAGCAACCGGAGAGCTTTTCGGGACGGCAACCGAGCATGCACCCCCTTCTCCCCCAACCAGAGCTGGAACAGCATTGTTTACTGCTTTTCTTACTTGCTAGTTAATATTCGAATTTGTATTTAATTAGTTAATTTGTTAATAATTAAGTGTTGTAATAATTAGTTGTAGCTAGTTATTCAATTTGGTTATGTAATAATTAATTAGCTTGTTAGTTAGTTAATTAGTTGATTTGTATTATTTATTCGGTCCCTCCTGTGAGAGGGCGTATCGTTGTAATAAGCGTGCGTGTGTGTGATGCATGTCTTCTAACCCCCATTTCTTTCTCCTTTTTATTTACCTGCTTTCAGTGGTTAGTTTTAGGTCATTTTCGATTAGCATCCTTATGCTATGCATATTTGCATCCATTCATCTGTATTGCATGCACCGGGCTCGACGCATCATACTAACTGCATCGTATTTCAATTCCAATTTGAATACATGTATCAATTGTTGCATCTCACATGCCATTTTTAGAATAGTCGAGCCTATTTCTAGTTGCATTTTGCATGTGTTGCATTAGCCATTTTAACATGAACTAGGATCATGCATGATTACTAACTAGTTCTCTGTTTTGGCTCGGAGTACACTGTAAGTGTTTTCGCTTTAGCATACTGCATGTGTGTTACTGCTTGCCATAAAAGCATGCTTGCCATGAGGCTATTTGCTTAGTTGATATAACTACCTGAATGCCTGTGGGTGAAGGTTGGATTACTTGAATTGGAACAATTCATCAAATCCGTATTTTAGCCTACTTACAAGTAGCAAACTTCAAACCATTTTTCAAATAAACGGATATGCAATGCTTTGTTCCAAATTAGGCAATCTAGTCTATACTTGTTTTGCTGTGCGCATCACATAGTAATTCTAGCTAATTAATCGGAATAAGAACGCACGTGTTTTCAAAAACGAGATATCATGTTTAGTAGTGGTCGATCTTTGATTGGGTGAGCGGGGGTGCTCATAGCTGACCTTCCCCAATCGTACCCAAGTTCCCGAGCCGAGGCAACTTTGGTGATGACGGACACGTGGCCTTAGACAACGAGTTAGGGTTTCCTAAATTTCTCCAAAAATAAAATATTTAGGTAGCAACTCTGTATTTGGCAAAGCAGTCCATGTTTGACACTTCTTTCTTAAAAATTAGTTTTCCAAAACGATTTGCCGGATTTGGACTCTTTAGTGATTTATCAATCTCACATCGCACATTGTGAGATCAGATTAAGAACCGTGACATTGAGTCCGAACTGTGGTAAGCAAAGCCCCCGAGGGTGCGTCCACACTATCAAAGTGTTGCAATCATATGCCATATTAGTAGCCGAGCCTATTAATCGCATTATTGCATGTGTTGCATTAGACACTTAACATAGCTAGGATCATGCATTCTTTCTAACTAGTTTTTGTTTTGGCTTGGAGTACTCGGTAAGTTTTTATGCTTTAGCATACTTGCATGAGTGTGATTGCCATATTGTCATGTTTTGCATGCTTGTCATGAGGCTATGTGCTTACTTGCTAAACTGTATGAATGCTTGTGGATGGAGGCTTTGTTGTTTGAATTGGAACAATTCAACGAGTGTGAGTTTTAAGCCCACTCTGCGAAGTGGCAAATCATGATTTAAGCCCACTTGAGGTAGCAAATCCGCATTTCTAAGCCCACTTGAGGGTGGCAAATTCAAACCATTTTCGAAAACAAACATGAGTTGAATTCGTTCCAATTCTTGCAATCTTAGTCTATACTTGCTTGTGTGCGCCACATAGTAATGTTAGCTAATAACCGGAATAAGAACACATGAGGTTTATAAAACAACATATCATGATAGTAGAGGCCAATCTTTGATCGGGCGAGCAGGGGTGCTCATTTTAAGACCTTCCCCTCTCGTATCCAAGTTCTCGAGCCGAGGCAACTTTGGTGATGACGGACACGTGGCCTTTGGCACGAGTCAGGGTTTCCAAAATTTCTCAAAAACAAAATATTTAGATGGCGACTCTGTAATTAGGCAAAGCAGTCCAGTTTTGGCATTATTTGATTTAAAATTGATTTTCCAAAATGATTTGCCGAATTGGACTCTTTAGTGTTTATCAGTTTCACATTACACTTTGTGAGATTAGATTCAGAACCGTGACAGGAGTCCGAACTGTAGGACCAATTCGAGCTCTCCGAAAGGGGGCGCGAAAAAGTTGAGCTACACTAGGTGATTCTTCTTCCTCTCATCCTTGCCTTTCCAAAGAAAATCTCTTATCAACTTTTCTAATGCCCTTGCCACCTTAACCAGTATCTTGAGCAAAGATAAGAAATAAATAGGAATACCACTCAAAACCGTCTTAACCAAAGTGTATCTACCCCCGTTTGACAATAAAGCCTTACTCCATCCTTCCTACCCCTTACCAATCTTTTCCACAAATGAATTCCAAAAAGCTTCACTTCTAGGATTACCCCCCAATGGAAGACCTAAATACTTAAATGGAAGTGCCTCTATACCACATCCTAAAAGTGCCACACTATTCTAAAGAAAGTCTTGCTGCATATTAATGCCCACCACACTACTTTTCTCCAAATTAACCTTAAGCCTTGAGATTACCCCAAAAAGTCTCAAAATCGAATAAAGGTTAACTATCTGACTTTCATCCTTTGAAGAGAAAAATATGGTATCATTCACATACTATAAATGTGTCACACTAACTCTATCCCCCCCTCACCTCCAATCCCCGCAAAAAGACCTTCTTCTCTAGTTCTATCAACCATCCTTCCCAGTACATCCGCCACCAAAATAAAAAGAGAAGGAGATAGTGGGTCCCCTTGTCGTAAGCCTCGCGAAGCCCTAAAAACACTCCTTTGGTTTACTATTAACTAGAACTAACATATTGCACGTTGACAAACATCCCCTAATCCAAGATCTCCACCGCCCACCACAACCCTTGTTGTCCATTACAAAATCCAAAAACTGCCAATACACATGGTCATATGCCTTCTCAAAGTCCACCTTAAAAATAAGTCCCTCCTTTTCTAGACTTCTATATTCCTCCACTACCTCATTTGCCACTAAGGCTACATCTAGGATTTGTCTTCCTTTCACAAAAGCCCCTTGCGCCATAGACACAGTCTACACCAATGAAATCCTTAGTCTATTTGATAAAACCTTCCCCAAAATCTTATAAAGTGATGTGACCAAACCGATGGGCCTAAAATCTCCAATTCTTATAGCATTTACTTTCTTAGGAATTAAACAAATAAATGTGGCATTTGAGCTCATATTAATAACCCCCGACCCATGAAATTCCGAAAATACTCCCAACAAATCCCTTTCATCACCTCCCAAAAGTCCTGAAAGACGGCCATGAAAAACCGTCCGGACCTGGAGCTTTGTCTATCTCACAATCAAAAACTGCCTCCCGAACTTCCATTTCATCAAATGGCCTTTCAAGCCATGCTACAACTGTCTGATCAATGGGTCCCCATTCAAGTCCTTCAATCCCCAGTCTATTCACCTCCTCCTTTGAATAAAGCTTAGAATAAAAGTCATAAATTCCACTGGCAATCTGATTCTCCTTTTCCACCACTACCCCTGGGCTCACTTCTAATCTCTTGATGAACTTCTTCTTTTTTTTCCCATTTGCCACCTTGTGAAAATTTTTTGAATTCACATCCCCTTCCTTCAACCATATAATAACCTTTGCTTTTTGAGCCCAAGAAATTTGCTCCCTAAAAACCAACTCTTCAAATTTCAATCTCAACTGAGATCTCTCCCTCCTAAATGACTCAGCTAAAGCCCCCTGCAACTCCAATACATCTAACTCTTCGATTCTGCTCATCACTTCCCTTGAAACCTCCAAATTCCCAAAAACCTCTTTAGTCCAACACTTCACATTCTCCTTAACCATCTTCAACTTTCTCATAAACTTAAAACCTTCCCATCCAAAACAACTAGCATTGGCCCACCATTCCTCAAAATTTCGTTTAAAAAATGGATGCTCCAACCACATGTTCTCAAATCTAAAAGGCGTCGGTCCCCACTTTAATGGGCAACTTTCTATCATAATAGGACAATGATCCGAAGTTAATCTTTGTTGCAATTGCTGTTTTAAATTGGGGGCGGGGGGGAAACCCTTCCCATCCCAAGGAGTATAAAAATCTATCCAGTCTACAATACACCAAATTTTCTTGCAAATTAGACTATATAAATCTTGTATTGCACAAAGGAGGATCCACCAACTCACATTCTCTTATAAACAAATCAAAGTCCCTCATACCCCTAGTAGTTCTAATCCCCATTGAGCTTTTCTGAGCTCTTCCTGACCACATTAAAATCTCCCCCTAAACACTAATTTGGGGAACACAACCCAGATAACCTATATAGCTCCTTCCAAAAATCCTTTCTCCTAGAAGGTCTGTTAGGTCCATAAACCCCAGTCAATCACCACTCTGTATTGTCAAGATTTCTAAACCTAACTAATAGTGAAAACTCCCCCACTATAGTTTCACTCAGAAACAAGTCTCTCATCCCACATTACCAAAATGCCCCCCGATCTACCAACTGAAGGCACACAAACCCATCTCCTATGTCTAAGTTTCCAAAGACCTTTCATGAACCTCCTATCACACATTTCTACTTTAGATTCCTGAAAAACAACTATGTCCGGTTGATGACTTCTTAGAAGATCCTTAATAACAACCCTCGTTCTCTGAGCACCCAACCCCCTCACATTACAACTAATAATCTTCATTGGGAAACATGCTCACCCCTAACCTCCTTCCACCGCCTCTCATAATTAACTGAACTGGCTAAATTCCTTAGTTCCCTTGCTCCCTTTTTGCTACTCTCTTGTCAGGCCTTTGGTAGTCAGACACTACTGGCCAGTCATAGCTACTATCTTATTTGGAGCGGGGTGGGGTCGTGACACCTAATGAGTCATTGGTTACTAATTGTCCTATACTTGCTAGTGATGTTCATAAAGTTGAAGACTCAAATCTTCTTATTACTATTAGGAAAGGAGTTAGAACTTATACTCAACATCCTATATCTCATTTTGTGTCATATGATTCATTATCTCTATCGTATCGTGCCCTTATTTTGTCTTTGTCTTCTGTATCTATTCCACAGGGTTGGAAGGAAGCTCATAGTGATCCTAACTGGAAAGAAGCTATGGTAGAGAAGATGCGAGCACTGAGTAAGAATGGCACTTGAGAGTTAGTTTCTCTACCAATCAGGAAAAGGTCTATGGGGTGCAAAGGTCTATCGTATCGTGCTCTTGTTTCGTCTTTGTCTTCTGTATCTATTCCACAGAGTTGGAAGGAAGCTCTTAGTGATCCTAACTGGAAAGAAGCTATGGTAGATAAGATGAGAGCACTGAGTAAGAATGGCACTTGAGAGTTAGTTTCTCTACCAACTGAGAAAAGGTCTATGGGGTGCAAATGGGTGTTCACAGTTAAACAAAAGGTTGATGGGACCATTAAGAGATATAAAGCGAGGCTGGTTGCTAAAATGTTTACTTAGACCTATAGTATTAACTATCAAGAGAACTTTGCTCCAGTGGCCAAGATGAATTCCATTCGTTTCCTTCTTTCTTGTGTAGAAATTTGGGATAGCCATTACAGCAATTAGATGTGAAGAATACATTTCTTCATGGAGATCTAGAAGAACAAGTATATATGAATGTTCCTCCAGGTTTTTCTTCTCCAGCTACTGAGAGAAAGGTTTGTTAGTTAAAGAAGGCCTTGTATGGGTTGAAACAATATCCTAGGGCTTGGTTCGATAGGTACCATAAGGCAATGCTCAGATTTGGATATAAGCAAAGCCATGCAGATCACACCTTGTTCATTAAACGGTGTGGAGATAAGACCACTGTCCTTATTGTTTATGCGGATGACATTGTGGTGACAGGCAATGATGAAGAGGAAATGTCTAGAGTCAAGGCTCAATTTTCCAGCATGGTTATCAGAATCCCAATCCGGATCTCACGATCCTACGATCTTATGATCCATTTGGGCACAATCGATCTGGATCGTGTAAAAAATTTCTCATAGGTAGGATCTCTCGATCCTGATAATGGGATCTTATAGGATCGTGGAATCTGAATTCTGATCCAAATATCTGATCCAATTTACAAGCCTTGTTTTGTATTGTATGACATATTTTATTGTAAATTTTATGTTTTTTTGTCTAAATACTAATTTATGTGGTCTAAGTAAATAATAAAAATTAAGTAGTATTGAATCAAATAGACTAAGAAAAACAAACTAGGAAACAAACATTTAAATATTGCGGTAATTTAAGAAAATTAACTAGTCGAAAAAATAAACTTAGCTTTAGCAGAGTCTGAGGAGGGCAAAATGATTGCAACTTTATCCCAATTTTTGGAGAGATTATTTTTGTGACTCGAATCCACTCCACCAAGGATGCCAACGACAAACCTTATTATTCGGTTTAGCCGCTATTTTGAGTTCTTAATCTATTTTCATATCCAACTTTGTTAAATATTTTTTCTTCACTTTTTATGCATTATTGTAGATTGTAAAGTATTTTGTTATAGAATTCTTCTTCTTCACCTTCTTTTTTGATGAAATACAAAACTTTTACCATCGAGTTTTCTATTGTATAATATTATATGTATATTTTACATGAACTATTATATTTTTCACAATATCTTCACTTTTTTTTAATAAAATATAGGCTCATTTTGTGTATACTTTTTAAGAAATATTTATTTAATTTAAATTATTACGTAATTTGTCTTTTTCAGTAGGATCTTACGATCCTTGATCCGATTCTCTGATCCGATCCTGTAAATACCCCTAACGATTCAACATAGGATCCCAATTTTAACAACCTTGCTTTCTAGGGAATTTGAAATCAAAGACCTCAGTTCCTTACAGTACTTTCTTGGAATTGAGATTGCTAGATCAGATAAGGGCATCTTTATTTCTCAAAGAAAGTATATCTTGGACTTGCTTGAGGAAGTAGGCATGTTGGGATGTAGACCAGCTGATTCTCCCATTGAGGCTAATCACAGGCTCAATACTAGTAATGGAGATCATGTAGACAAGGAGAGGTATCAAAGACTTGTGAGAAGACTGATATATTTTTCTCATACCAGGCCAAATATTGTGTATGCCGTTAGCGTTGTTAGTTAATACATGCATGATCCTTAGACGAGGCATTTGGATGTAGTTCATCTAATCTTAAGGTATCTCAAATCAGTGCATGGAAAATGCATCTTGTTCTCCAATCATGGTCATTTAAGATTAGAGGCCTTCACTGATGCAGATTGGGCTGGTTCTATTGATGATACCCGGTCTACCACAGGCTATTGTACATTTGTCGGAGGAAATTTGGTGACCTAGCAGAGTAAGAAGCAGTCAGTTGTTGCTAGATCGAGTGCAGAAGTGGAGTATTAGGCCACGGCGTATGGCATTTGTGAGTTGATGTGGCTTCAAGTTTTATTGGCTGACCTAGGGTTGCTGAGTGGTGGTTCTATGTGACTGTATTGTGATAATAAGGTCACTATTAACATTGCTCATAATTCGGTTCAGCATGATAGGACTAAGTACATTGAGATTGACAGGCATTTTATTAAGGAGAAAATGAATAATGACATCATTTGTTTCTCTTTTGTCACATCAAAGGATCAGGTAGGTGATGTGTTTACCAAAGGGTTAGGAAGTAAAGGGCTTTTGTGACAACCCCATTCTATAATATGCTTTGAATTCCTTAATTGTGCATGTGCTTATGTTCTAAGTGTGAATTTGAGTGATAACTATGTCATTAATATGTTTTTAACTTTATATCTGTCGATCGTAGGAAAATCTGTTATTATTTCTACTTTGATATGAAAATTGAATGCCTTAATGGCGTTAGAAATCAAAATTGGTTAATTTATTGTGATCAACATAATTTTTAGAACCTATTAGAATGTTTGATTAAAATTTCATTCAGTCAAAATTAATTAGATAAAATCAATTAAATTAAGCCTAGGATTAGATAACTTAAGCTAATTAGGCCTATAAATACTTGATGATTGAGATTAGGCTCATATTCTTACACTCAAAAGTCTAAGAGAAAGCTTGAGAGAGAGAGAGAGATAGAGAGAGAGAGAGAGAGAGAGAGAGAGAGAGAGTTCAATTGTAGAGAGAGAAAGAGCTTCAATTTGAAGAATTTTGCTTAAGGATTGAAGAATTAAGGAAGCAACTCAAGAACTTGCTAAATTGAGCTCAATTGAAGACCCTAGGTAAGCTTTTGAACCCTAATTCATGAAGCTAAGTTATTTCATATGTGAATTCAAGAGAATTATGTGATTGAGTACAAGAATTAAGCTAAGATTGTTGAATTTAGAGGCAATTCATACATGCATGCATAGTTTGGTTGAGTTCCACCATTTTTTAACATAATTAAATCATCCATGTTGAATTTGAAAGATGAATTTTTACAAGGTTTTGAAAGTGAATTGCATGTTTTTGAAACTTTGGAATAGAATTTGGAATTTAAAATCAACATGCATGAAGATTTGGGTTTTATTTGAAGAATTCTTGAAGCCTTGAGCTTTGATTTTTGAGAATTGGCTTTGTATTCATGTTTTTGGAAGATTTTTTTAAGTGTTTTCAAAGTTTTGCCAAGCCATGCAAGAAATTGATTTGAAAATATAAGCTTTGAAGCTCAACTCTGTTCTGGAATTTTCAGAATTCTGTCTCACTGCTCGAGCGAACAATCTGTCGCTCGAGCGCGCATTGCTTGCATCCAGTATTTTTGCAAACAATTGCAGTTGGCTTGAGCGACCAAGTCATCGCTCGAGCGACAGCCTATTATTTTGCACCTTGGCTCGAGCGAACATCGAGCCTAGATTCGGACCATCCAGTACTTCTGCAGACCAAGTGGTCCACTCGAGCAACCAATGTTGCGCTCAACCGAAGTGCTTTGTTTCAGCAAATTTTAAAAAGACATACTCTGATCACGTGTGCATTCTCATTCCTTTTTGAGAATTCTTAGGCATGAATTGAACATCCTCAATGAATTTAAGGATTAGAATGAAGCCTAAGAGAATTGAATAAGTTAAAGAATAATCCGGTTAAGCAATGTAATTCAACGTGTGTATGTTGATATATTGTATAGGATCATCCGAAAGGACAAGTCAACAACTGAATCACTGTAAGTAATATCTTAGTAAAGATATTTTCTCAATTACTCTATTTTTTGTATATCCTACTGTGGTACACTTTCTGAAACTGTAATTTTGCAAAAGTAATGAGTTCCTATTTGTCTGATCAATATGATATCTGTAAATGTGGTTGATGTGACATGAATACGTATGATGGACCCAAGGCTGTTCTGTATATTTGAATTGGACCCAAGGTCGTCCTGTGTAACTGAAATGGACCCAAGGTCGTTCTGTACATTTGACAAGATGGACCCAACGTCGTTCTCAACATCTGATAAGTTTGATTATCTGTTATGAGTTGACCGAATGGTCATTATACAGCTGTAAATGATTGGACCCAGGTCATTCTGTTATGATATGATCAATTCCATTCTGTACATCTGTTGGACCCAAGGTCATTCCATTATGTAATGCTTATGATATAGAAATGCTTATGTCAATTACTAGAACTCATTCACATGAACCCTTTACCCTGATGTTCTCACTTCATTATATATATGTATGTAGGTGAATAGTGGGATGTCCAGCCCAGCCTTAGTGAACCTGTGAAGGAAACCAAGTTTTGTGAAGTCTATTATGAGAGCCTCACGAGCGAGGCTTTTGTTCTTTTGTCTTTTGAATTTTTGTTTTCTTTATCGATCATGTTTGACCTTGTATATGTACATAAGTTTTGGTTTAGTATGACAATGATTTTTGAAAGATCTCGGACATATGGAATCTTATTATGTTTGTATGAGTGTGAGTTATTAATATATGTGAAGTTCTGTTTATGCCATTTATGCATAGCTCATTTGATAAAATTTGTTAATTTGCTTCCGCTTTTGCCCCCCGCCCCCCCATTGTTAAATATGTCTGTATTCTGTCTAAGGGGGTAGGGTATTCTGTCTGAGGGGGTAGGTAATCTCATGATTAGTGGCTGGTTATGCTCCAAACCTCTAGGGGCGAGTTCGGGTCATGACAGTTTCATTCTATTGTATCCAAGTTGGACATGAAAGATATCTATGCACCAACTTTAGGGGGAGGGTTAAGTTATGTGTTTGAGGGTAATATTGTCTTTGTACCCATTCCCTTGTTACTATAAATACATGTGTTTAGTGAGGTAAGAAACCTAATTAGGTTTTCAGCCTCCTATTCCAGCAAATCTCTTCTCTTTCTCTCTTAACTTCTATTTGCTTCAATTTTAACTAATATATCTAACGGTTGATCTTGAACTAACCAAGCTTCTCAATCATTTTGCTTATTGATTTTACACAATATACAAATGGAAAAAAGTAAACAGAAGCCAACCCATAACATTCTCTATGTGAAGCTAATAAGCTATGGTCATTTCAATTGGACACTCTAGGTACACCTCATTATTTTCTTGTAAAACTGACAAATTGACATAATATCTTTTGATTTGTAGAATTCTCAAATAATAGTTTTTCATTGTATGTTCCAAATTGTCTGCCCTTATTTCAGTGCAGCTGACCAAAATGAGAATCGCCTAAATCATGAAAAGAATGCAACGAGCAGAAGCATAAACCTAATAGATCATGTTCACCTTGGTATATATGACAAGACACCCAGTTGCCGCACATTTCGCTCATTTCTTTCAATCTGGTGACAAGTTTCCTCAACAAACTGCAATATAGTGCGCATTTAAGCGAGTGAACATATTCAACTTAAAAACAAAAATAGTCATAAATATTCAGCCTAGAAGCATGTAACTCACCCGGCTGAACTGCGTAGAAATTCTAGATTCGAGGTCATCAAGCAAGATGCGCACAAATCCTGCTGCATCAGCTTTTTGACCAGAAATATATCGTTCCGTAGTCCCATGCATAGATATGCAACGCAAAGGATCAATCTTGTATGCCCAATCAACCATAGCATAAAAGTCTTCCTAAAGATTCAAGGGGAAAAAAATTGTCAATAATGTTGGAACTTCTAAAGTGATTAAATTACACTTTGCAAACAGCCGGTGCCTGATGCTAAGCAATAGCAAAAAACTTAAAAAACCATCCAATAGTAATTAAAATATCCATCCCGACAACAATACCAACCCTGCCTGACATGAATCTCGAATCAATTCAAAGTCATTGATCGTAACGAGATTAACAGAATGATAAAATCAGGACTTCACTCTAAATTATTCCCATTACATAATAAATTCTCCTCCTCTAAGATCCATTAGATTGAACCATACATTCAGATAATGATAATGAACTTGATTTAACTTAAACTTACTGTTGAGATGCAAGTCTTGGCCTGGTATCATCATCTAAACTTGAAGTAAACATCCAAAATTTCAAAGGTGCATCTCCATAAAGTTTGTCTCAATCTAGATAATTATGAAAACTACGAAAATAGGTGCACCAAGTTGTGTCAAAGACAAATATCTCACACTATTCATGCATTTACACACATCAAAACACTAATTTCTTCATTAAATGAAGTAATTAAACTACTTACCTATGAAGTATAGATTCAGGTATGGATGACCATATAGGTACACCGATATGGCAAAACCTAAAAATAGTAGAATACAGGTATGGCCGGGGTACACCCATAAAATTATATATTTCTTTTATAATTTATAGTATTGCATGATATATAACATTCAAAAATCAAATGCTAAACTAGTTGAAGGTATAAACTAGAGTTTAATGTCAATCGACAAAGAGAGATAACGGAGAGAGAGAGAGAGAGAGAGAGAGAGAGAGAGAGAGAGAGAGAGAAGGTTAACTGATAGAGATAGGATTTTTTGGGTAATTATAGAGAAATAGGATCGCTCAATCTGTAAAGATTAAAGAGAACTGCAAGTGTTCTCTCAAATTTGTGATATTTCCAAAAATTATGACGCAACGAGTACCGGGTATGAATTTGGTACAGGTATGCATACCAATATGGCTGCACGCATACCTGGTATGCAAAATACATATCTAGTACTTTCTAAAAAAAAATTGAATGTTGTGTATGTTGTGGGTATGGCTTGAGTACGGCATGGGTACATATAAACGTAATTTAGAAGAAAATATAGGGGTACTAGAATAAATATATTGTGCCGATTCTTAAAAATTCCAAAATAAAGGTAGTAAGATTTACTGTATTTTGTCTAAATCTCAAAAGATGAGGTCAATGTAATTTACTGACAAATAAAAAAGAAGAGGAAGAAGAAGAAAAGATTCATTGTGTAATGAATTACAGTTACCATATCAATTATAGGAGGATAAGAAAGTACTATAATGAGATGAGTTTTAACCATACTACTATTCACAAGTAACTTTTTGTAGGCAATTTCAGAGCAATTCCATCATGAAATGTTGACATAATCAAATGCAAACTGATTTAAACCAAATATGCATAATATTACATCTCCATAAAATTTATAAAAACCTCCCTAAGGAGGCATTTTTTTTCTAATTACATAACAAAAGCCAATTGGATAATCTATTAACTGATATTAGTAAATGCACAATAATATATAATACTATAAACATTACTTGTATTCCGTCAAGCAATTCCTGAAGTGATTCATTTAGTTCTGCCAGCTCTGAAGAATTTTTACCTACAATATGTGATAACCAGGGATAAACAAACTTTAACAGCGATAAAAACAATGAGAACTATCTAGAAAAGGATAACCAGTTTTGCTGTCATTGTCATCAATGTCCATGATACCGAGATCATCATCAGTAGATCCAACATTGTTACCATGGCCAACACCTCCTGTTGGTGCAATTGCAGGAACTTCAAAGCGCATGAAATGAGAGAAAAAAGAACTCTGCAGTTTGAGCAATGAAAGAACTTAAAGTTTAGACACAAACAAAAAGAAAAAGAACTATCACTTGGGTACTAGAAAGTGAGTAGAAAATTAAGATCGCAACCTCATCTACAAGGAGTGGGATAAAAATAGTAAGAATTTTGGCATATGCCTCTGAAACTGCGGAAGTGTCTGAATTGTTCACACTTTGGCTGGAACCTGTGAAGCCTTCAAGCCATACAGTTGGATTTCTTGGTGCTTTGGTACTAGCACGAAGCTCATTTGAAAATTCACGAGCCTGTAGATAATTAAGAAAAATTTCAAACACCAGACTTTTGAACTTGACATTCCTTAGTTGTTAATAGATTCGCTGTCAGAAAATCTTCTAAGGCTTACTTAATCAGACACTGCATTATTTACATATAGCACATACTCTTAGGGCATGTTTGATTAGTAGGATTATAGCATAGAATTGGGATTGTTAATCCATGGGCTCACAAAATCCCATGTTGATTGCCAAATTTTATTTACCGGATTACATGTACAGTGGATATTCAATCCGACAAAATTGGCGAATTTTTAATATTGAGAGGGATTGGGAATCATAATTTCAAAAAAAAAAAAAAAAAAAAACGAATACATAATAAATGGTTATCTCACTAATTTAATTGGATAGCTAATCTTATTCATGGGATTATTAATCCTTTCACTATTAATCCTATTAATCAAACAAGGCCTTACAAATTTAGGCTTACCAAATCCTACATAGCAACAAGACACCAAAGAGCAAGTGGAACAACCTACCATCAGTTTATATGGTTTAAGTTGGTCTCGTCAACAAATCGTGAGTAGTTTGGATATAATAACATTGTAGCTGTATAAAGCTACATTTTAACTATCCATATATTGAATAAAATTAAAAAAATACCTAAAAATCCTTAAAAGATGTCATATAAAGGGAAAGAAATGAAGATATAATTCAGCAAATTAATGGCATATATGCTTCATGTTTCCATCATGAGAAAACTATTTACGAGAATACAAAAACAAGGAACATTAGATGTTGGGGAAGTGGGAAAATTCAAACTACACAATTCAGTATAAGAAAGTAAATGGAGTTTCAATATAGAATGCCATATTTACCGGTTAAACCAAAAATATGGGCACCAGTAAAACCAAATGAGTAAAATGGTTGAAAGGTTTACAGAGTCAAGTCTATGAAATATGTAGCATGTTTTAGATTTGTATTTATAAGATCTGCAGTTGGAATAAATACTTATATGCATCTTTATGAACATTTATGAACACAGAGAAAGAGAATAAGAATGCCAAATATCAGTTAGCGTTATCAAACAAAATCGATAAACCTATCCCCAGTTCAATTCCTTCCTAGATCTAGTTCACCATGCAGCATGTGATGCCACTTCCTGACTTGAGACTATTCAAGCACCTTCCATAATTCAATAGTGATTTTGTTCTTACATCTTATATTTAGGAATGAAAGCATTCAGCATATTTATTAGAGCTTGAAGATATTTACTGTGGTAACTATTTCACCAAAAGCATGAGAACAGATAGAACATTTGCTAAATTAAACTTACATGTCAGGTTTAAATTACTCAAAATGTCCATGGATGATTGAATTATTAGTTTTTAGAATACAGAATTGTATCTTGGGGTTTCTATGCAGCTCCAACATTTAAAGTATGATGTTGTATCCATACTAATACCATTTCAACCCATTTTCATGGAGGAATGAATTTACTAATAATATCATCTGCAATCTATGTTACCTGGACTCGGATATGGGTGTCAGGTGTGGGTACGAGTGCATGTCTAAGTGTCTGATTCACCTAACTTCCATGGTGTCATACAGAAATATATTTATTCTAATTTCTAAGGTAAAATGGTATTCACATGGTGTCATACAGAAATATGCAGGTTTTATGCATTCACATGGTGTCATAAAGAAATATGCAGCTTTTATGCATATAGTAACTACTCAAAATACTAAATATGCTTTTTAGGTGAATGTCCAACAAGACATGTTGGACACATCTATAACCTTTACCCAAGTATCGAATGTACTGCATACATTCAGAAGAGTCCATGTAACAGTTTGCAGTAGCTTGGGGTCTCAAGCATAAACATACTTATTAAAAACTAAAGCACTAGTGAGCAAATTGGGCCCCTAACCCCTTACCATACATATGAAGTGTAGTAACAAATGCTGTCCAAATAAAAACCTTATCACCAAATAGATGTCAATGCCAGAAAGAGTCTGAAGACATGCAGTTACTTTCTTTAGTCTCAAGGGTTTTTAAGCTTAAAAATTTACAATAAATAATGGAATGTGTTAATACGAGTAATAACTCCACTTAAAGATGGAATATTGAGCATGAGACACAAAGATAGAGTAACTATGCTGTTAATATATATATATATATAAAGAGTAGGCACAAAAAAATAAAAATAAAAAATCCAATAGAAGTATATTTTCCCACACCTCCCGGCGTAGAAGCAAATTAAGGGAGGTACAGTAAGCTTTTCTCAAGGGGCCTAGGCAATTCTTGTCAAGACTCTGCAAATGCAAAGGAAAAGCAGGCATTGAGAAAAACACAAAAGTAAATAAGAAGATAAAAGACTAAATATAATTGTTGATATTAGGAAGCTGCTCTGTAATTAGACCTTCATGTGCTGCAAAAGACGAGCATACGTCCTGCATTTATACCGAAGATCAGCATGATCTGGCCTCTTCAGTTGTCCCCGCTGTTTAATCCAACAAGCAAAATTCAGGATTCCTGTTCCAAAGATAGACAATTTCCAAGAATAAAACAACATCCCCCTTGGAAAATACCTGAGAGAAGTAACTTTTGTCACTTATCATGAAATCCACCAAACTAGTAAAGTAGTTTTTCAAAAACTCAGATGCTCTACGAACAAAAGTAGTTTTTAATTTTTCAAGTTCTGCCCGCTTCTCTTTAACCTGTAGAAGTTTTCTGCTAGCTTTAGGAGATGATATCTCAAAACTGTCATCAACAGTAGGCAAATTTGCAATCCACTTCAAAAGAAGAACAACTTCTCATGATTAGTTACGAAAATCTCAAAGAAGAAGTACTTCCCAGGTCACACCACTAACATGAATGTAAGACATGAAGTTCCTGATCCCAAACAGGTAGTTCAGCATCTAGCAGATATTAATAATCAGGTAGTCAACATGCTGAGATTTCAAAGGAGACCCCAAACAGAAAACAGGGAGAAATGAGATGCTATGTTTATTAACAACAACAATTAAAAAATATATTTAAATTGAAATGGAGATCAATTTGTTAACACATCCAGCTCATAAAAGCAACCAATGACTTAAAAAATGCCATAACGGGTGGTTTGCCTGCTGAAATTCTAAAAACATTTTATTATTTTTTTTGATTAAAAAAAAAAAAAAAAAAAAACATTTTGTCTGTGTGTTTTGTAAAAACATTTTATTATTATAAGATCAGCAGTTTCAGAATCTTGTAATGTCAAAATAACAATTCATGGAATTCACCTGACATATTAAAAAAGAGGGTAGAAGGGAATTGTATCTAATGTTTGTACAACAAAAGCATGCTATATTAAATCAATAAAATTATACATTGGTGCTTACAAGACATGTATTTATGGACACAGGCAACCAGTTATATAGCATACATTATATCTATGAATTTTATATCTTCAACCCATGTTTGAACCAGTACATTAAATGGGTCAACATCCTGTCTGCACACAAGATTTATTCTTAGGAGCTACATGCATGTACATCCATGTCATGTCCCAGATATCTATATCGAAAATCTTCTTTAGCACATAGCAGACAGAAATTTAACTGAAACAAGAAAGACAGAAGGGACATACAGCTCGTATGTTTGCATAGCTAGAATCCAAGTTAGGGACTTCGATACCACGTAAAGCACCAGTTAACCACTCACACGATTCAATATTTTGATGCATGTGTGCCTCATCAAATGACCCTCCTGTGAGACCAGCTGCATACTGCACCAAACAATACATGTTCAAAAGGTATAAAGATTGAATAAGTAGACCAAACTCAAATCCAACAGTGAATTTCAACAACCGAACTGATGCAAGGGCACCTCAGAAGGCACACGCAATCTTTCAAGAAGCTTATCAAGTTCCTCAATTAATGCTTTATTATTAACAGATTGCATTTCCAGCTTGTTATTGCGAGTTTCTATCTGCAAATCACAAGAATTTTAATTACAGATCAACAAAAGAATAGTCAAGCACTTAAGCTGAGAAATTTTAGATGCCTTAGTAATTGCAAATATTTCCCAACAGGAGGCATAAAACCACGCGAAGAACACACAAACTAGAAAAATGACTAGTGTAATATATCGTTTGGAGAAAATAATGTTATCGTTTGGAGAAAATAATGTTGAAATCTAGGGGAAATCTGTGAGTATCAAGCAAATGAATTAGTTTTCATTAAGCAATAAACAAGGGTTTCTCTCAGGACTAACTCCATTAGATTTTTTATTTTATTTTATTTTTATTTTTTTGTCTAGTGGTGGGGGTTCCATTAGAGCATTTGTATGGATCAGAACATAATAACAAAACAAAAAAAGGCATGAAATTGACTTTCTATTTGGATAATTCAAATCTCAATGCTCAAATATGGGGAGAGGGAAGTAGGTAGCATTCAGCAGATAATATGTGGATACAACATAAATGTCAGATAATGTGTGGATACAAAATGTCTTTGTACATGTATGTGCAGCATATATGCATCATAATAACTGCAATAAAAAATATGGGTCTGATTGGAACACAACAGAAACAATACTTCACAGAAATGTAAGCAGAGATCCTACCGACTCAATGTCCTCTCTCATGTGTCTAAGTTTTACATTAAAAATGCCTAACCATTCGTCCATATCCTCAACACAATTTGTGGCTGATTCAAGACCCTGCAACACCTGAAGGACCAAAAAATTAACAATTAAAGAGCCAAAATAAAGTTAAAGATGACAACAAAAAAAAGGAAAAAATGATTACGTAAAAATTCTCCATTTAAATCACCAACCAAACATTGCCTTTTGTATCAAGAAGATAGCTGATCCTATGGTCTTCAACATAAAATGGTCCGAGCAACATTATAGTGTAGCCCTAAGGGATAATAAATAAGGTAGAATTGCTTGAAATAGTGGCCTTACACACAACACCGCTGAAATAATTCTTAGAGTGTACATATAGAAGCCAATGGTTCCAGAAAACCATTTAGAGGTTTGTAATGATTCCTGAGTAAATTCTGAAACGTGCATATATAACGGAGATGACCCTGAATTAAAGTGAATAGTGAAGCATGACATGTTTATTTGATGCCATACAGCTGGCAGCCTGGAACAGAAGCTTTCCATAGAAAGGCTCCTTTTAATTTAGAAAAGCCTCTTCAGGATCTTTATTAAAACAAAAACAACAAAAGTAAGAGGGGGAGTGGGGTTTAAAAGAAATAAGGACAAGATGAATAATAAGCTTTTCCCAAATATGAGCCTTAAATTCATATTAAGATCATCTACACATCTTACACAAGGGTTACCTCGTCGATCAAAGGCTCATTTTCCAAAATGGCATGCACATTTGCTGCTTCCAAAGCTTGAAGTTCTCGCTTCATCCGCTCAGAAAATGCCTCTGCTTCACCAATACCCATTACATACCTGCAAATAACATCATGCTCAAATCTCCAGCAAAACATCAACACATGACAGCCAGAATGATATGATAGAAATAGCAAAGAGTAAGACAAATTACAGAAAAATAATGAGAAGAATCCATTCATTTCAACAATAGAAAATTTGACTCAACTTCTGGGTCTAACTTTCCCACTAGCAAGAAGGAAAAATAGTGAAAAGTAAACATAAAAAAAATCTTCTAGAAAATATATATATATACACACACCCATATATATAAACTGAAGAGAGAATTGACATTAGCTTATCAAGTAAATACAAAGTGGACAAAATAGCTTCTTAGGTGTTTAAGGATCAATTTGGTTGAAAAACTGAAAATAAAAATAAATAAATAAATTTGTAGGACAAGATGAAATTCCTGTTTAGGCTTGGAAGTGTTTTTCTGATAGAGTAGTTTAATTGACTAATTTGTTTGACAAGATCTGAAAAACTGACCAAAGGAAAATCACTTTAGTAACCATTATTACAAGAATAAAGTTGATATAAAGTTGCAATAATTATTGTGTTATTAAACTTATGAGTCATACAATGGGATTTTAGCAGGCAGCAGTAATTGCACAAATATTAAGATACAAGGAAAGGCTTTCAGAATATGAGACTGGATTTTATGCCTAGAAGATCTACCAAAGAACTATTCACCGACTCATGTAATTGATTAAAAAATATATAGAGAAAAGCACAAAGAACTTCATATGGTTTTATTTACTTAGAAAATTCACAACATAAGAGTCTCTGGGGAAATAATGTGGGGAGTTAGGAAAAAGTGAATATTTTTCCTTCGGCACTGTAAGAGAATATTTTTAATTTTTATAAAAATAAATAAATAATTCATGGAAAGTCTGTAGGCTTGTAACACATTATAAACTGGATGCAAAAAAATCCAAATTGAGAAACTTCAAGGACCTCAGCGTAGCTGAATTCTAAACAATCAAATTTATTTTACTTTGCTTATCCTCTTCATCTCACTCTTGCACTGTATATGCTATAGAAGAAACTTGATGTCATAGTTTTCTTTCAAGTGTACCACATAAAATGAAAATTGTTCTGCATCTAGGACAGTAAATATAAGAATGCATATATTTGTAGTTATATTTTTATTTTCTTACATATGCATATTATATTGCTATGAAGCACGGACATCTCTCTGGAGGTCACGTATGAGTGTCCAACACGTGTCGGACACGAACGCTCTGGACATGTGTCGGACATGCTAGAAAGAGTTGGACAAGCTAGGACACTTGGGACATGCTACAGACATCTCTCTGGAGCACGAACAAGTTGCATATTATATTGCTATAAAGCACGGACATCTCTTTGGAGGTCACGTATGAGTGTCCAACACATGTCAGACACGAACGCTCTGGACATGTGTTGGACATGCTGGAAAGAGTTAGACAAGCTGGGACACTTGGGACATGCTACAGACACGCTGCGAACGCATAGGGACACGCTGGAGACACGATAAGGACACAATGAGGATTATTTTTTTCAAAAAAATTAAATTTTTTAATTTTTTTACTAAAATAACAAACCCAAAGTTGATAAATTTGATAAAATTAAATATTTAACATAAAATACATATTAAACATTTAAAAATATGACATATAATAAACATATAAAATTATATTTTTTACACTTGTCCCCAACATATCGCGTCCTACATTTTTCGAAAATTTACATATCCGCTTGGTCCGTGCCGTATTCTTAATTATGTTGTGTATACAACTTTAAGCATACAAATCCACTTCTGAACGGCTTGGGATCACCTGTTCCAGTTTTCTGTTCCAATCCCCTGTCCCATTGCTAATATGTTGCCATGTCACCATGTGTAAAAATAAATCTCTGTACTTACACCACAGGATTCTTATTTCCGAGTTTTGTACTGGTCTAAGTTGCACAGTGATCTGGTTCGACTATGCCACCACCACCAGCAACCCTGCCACTGCCGATGAATAAGCCATTTTGCAGGTTCTAGGAAAAGAAGAGAAAACGACGTGAATATGAATCATTCCATAAGAGTTGTTCATTATTATTTTATTAGGTAAAATCCATTTTTTCCAGCTTTTTTCCCCTGTTCTTGGTTCCTTCATCCTTGTTATTTGTAGATTCATCTTCTAAAGTAACAAAAAAAAAAAAAAAATCTTCAAATCTATTACTAACACAAAGGTTCAATACTATTTCTCTTCCACTAAATCGTCATTTTGTTCCATTGATTCCATGATTTGGAGGCAAAATATAGATTGTGAAGATCTGGGAAAAAAAAGAAAAAAAAACTAAATACAGCAAAAATATGAGTTTCAGTCAAACGATAGGCATTCGGTAGCCCGGCAATATTAAATATTTGTTGCAAATATTGAACAAGATCATTGCGTCAGAGACTATCAAACTCTGTCTACCAAATCGGCAGTTGATGATTCTCTTATTTTACCTTCACCATGCCGCCGACAGTGGACTAAGCATAGCGATAACTTTCGAAGGCTAGGTTTAGGGGATTTCCCCTAACAAGGGCTAATCCTATGGTGCAAGTAGAGATAATTACTTTTACACATGATGACGTGGCAACATATTAGCAATGGGATAGGGGATCCCAAGCCCCTCTGGACAAGGAAAAAACAGTTGATATTTTGAGCTCTAAAGGAGCTGCTCTAACCGCCACTCTAATGAGTTGGCATGAAGTAAAAAAAAATAAAATAAAATAAAATAAAATACGGAACATACATCACAGCAGTTAGTGAGGCCCACTGTCAGCTCATTAGAACTAACTTTAGAGTTCAAGAATTAGAACTCTAAAACATTTTTGAGGAAAAAATACATACGTGCCTAATAGAGCCTCCATGTCCTCCTCCTCAGCATGAGACACAAGTTCTTTTTCAACAGTCACTTTCAAGTCACCTTCTGTCTCAGTAGCTGCAACAGGCCCATCTTGAAGATTACTTTGCTTGGTGATCGTGGGAGTATTTTCCTGCATTAAACACAAGTAAATAAAGATTACAAACTGGAAACAATGACCTGACTTAATAGTAGTAATCATTTACAAGAAAATTAAATGAAGCTTATTGAAATTAAAAAAATATATGTATATATTTTGATCAGCAACAATAAAATTTTATTAAGACATGAAGCCAAAAAGAAGTGAGGATGGGGATTCCTCTACAAAGAAAAAAAGGAAATGAAAATCTCAAAAAAACACAACGAAGCCAAAAAAACACTACATATCACAAACTGACACCCAATTTACTGCAATCAAAAAGAGAGGAATCCCTCTAAACAGAGGATTCAATGAGGCCCAAAAAGAAGCTAAGTGTCTAACTCTTTCCCATAAAAAATTAACATCCCAAGAAGCATCTTCGAAGACACGCCCATTTCTCTCCAACCAAATAACCTAGAAAATTGCAAAGACAGCACAAAGCCAAAGCACCTTGTCCCTCTTTGATTTGCCTAATACACGGAAGTCAATTAAAATCATATGTGCACTGCCTTTTGGGGCCACCCACATCACATTCCCCAAACCAAACAACATTTTCCATAAACGCACTACTACTAAACAATGCAGAAATAAATAGTCCAAAGATTCTCCATTCCTACAACACATTATGCACCATTGAGGATTTAAAAAACGGGAAGGTCTCCTCTTTTGCAATGCATCATTTGTCAAAGCACCTCTATGAACCAAGATCCACATGAACACCTTTACCTTATTCACCCAAAAAAAGAACACATTTACATTAAAAGGGACACAAGCCCTCCATATCCTCTTATGAAAAGGAAACTGAGCAACATGAGGCTTATCAATGATTTTGTCAAAAAAATATTTACAAGAAAAGGATCCCAATGAATGACTAGCCCAGATCCACTTATCCTTCGAATTTGGAACCAAAGAAACATGCTCTAACCTTGATAAAAGAGCCACCAATTCCCCAACCTCTCTATCATTAAGATTCTTGAAGAAATTAAAATTCCAAGAAATTGGAGCCAAAGAAGAGCATGCCATGGAAGCGACAGAGCAATTATGAGACTGAGACACTCTACAGAAACGTGGAAAAGACAAAGCAAACAAAGAAAAACCAACCCAAACATCTTCCCAAAATTTGGCAACTTCCCCATTACCCACCCTCATAGAAAGGAAACGGGACCAGGTTGCCAGGTTGGATAAATATAAGAAATTAATTTCCAAGGAGCACACCCATTACCCCTAGCGACCACCTGTGAGTCTCCACCATTAAAATGAATTCCATACTTGCTTCTAATGACCGCATGCTATAATGAGTCGCACTCAATTAGGAATCTCCATAACCATTTGTAACAACCCTAACCTATGATTAGCTTATAAACCTTACTTAAGAATGACTAATAAGTAATTATGATGGAAACATGTGTTAATTGTGAGTTATATGTGTTATATGCTATTGTATCTGTTGGTCATAGAAATATCTGTCTGTGTTTCTGTTTCATTATGCAAATCGAAAGCCTTATCGGCGTCCGAACGCAAAATTGACTCCGCTTATGTGTTATTTAGAATTTTTAGAATTTTATGGTAAATTTAATTAGAATTTGATTCGGAATCAAATAATTAAAATAAAATAAAAACAATGGATTAGCCTTAACTAAACTTAACTAACTAATGCCAAATGAGCCTATATAAGGCTAATTTGATGCTAGACTATCCCACTACACCCTCATTTTATCATCTTTGATACTAAAACCGTGAGAGAGGGAGAACTAGAGTGTGAAGAGAAAATTTAAGAAAGAAAGGAGGAATTGCTAGAGAATTAAAGGGAAATTGGAGAAATTGAGCAAGAACTCACTAGAATTCAAGGAATTGAACACCTAAGGTAAGAATTCAACCCGTTAGTTATGTAATTGAGTCAAGTAATGTATGAATTCAAGAGGTTTAAGTGTTTTAACATGAGAATTGAGTTTGAAGGGTAGAAAGAAGAGCATTCCATTCATGCATGTCCATTTCATCACAATTTGAGTAATTTGAGTTTGATTTCAAAGATTTCTCACATGCATGTTCTTATCTTGGCTATATTTTATGAATTCAACATGTTTTTGTGTTAGACATCTCAATTGATCGTGTTTTGGAAGGTTTGAGTTCATATGTAATGTTTTCACAATTTCAAGTTTGACTTTGAACAATTCACTTGCTTTTGGGCCTTGATTTTGCGAAATGATCTCTAATTCATAATGTTTTACAAGTTTGCAAGTGTTTTCTTAAGTTTTAGCCTAAAAGAATATGTTTTGGTGTTTTGGAATTGAAGTTTGGAGCTTAGAGAGCAATTTGGAAATTCCAGACTTTGTACTCTTCACTCAAGCGGTAAAGTCTTCGCTTGAACGGTAGAGTCTACGCTCGAGCGAAGAATGCGAGCTCCCAGTACTTTTGCAGAGTTGAGGGTTGGCTCGAGCATCAAAACCTACGCTCTAGCGACCACTCTTATTTTTTAGCCTTGGCTCGAGCAACCAAAGTTGTGCTCGAGCATAAAATGAGAGCTCCCAGAAGTTTTATAGACCAAGGGGTTCGCTCGAGCAACCAAAGTAACGCTCAAGCGAACTGTCCTATTTCAAAAAATTTACTAAGTGTTTTCCAAGTGTATTCTTGTATCCTCATTACATCTAAGGCATTCTTAGGCCATGATTAAGTAACAATAATGAGGATAAAAGTTAGAATCACACGCTAAGAGAGAAGAACGATAAGTTAAGCTCTTTTGGGCCATGATTAAGTAACAATAATGAGAATAAAAGTTAGAAGCACACGCTAAGAGAGAAGAACGATAAGTTAAGCACTTTTGGGGCAAATGTTCAAGTGTATCTGTCATGTGTTTGTGTAGGTAACGTGTTAGCACCCACCTGATCGATCTGTTCTGTCCAAGTGATCTATTCTGTTACCGGAGCTATCTATGAGTAACAACTCTGTAAAGTTATATTTGATTATGAGTATTTTCTAAGTAAAATGATGTGATCTGTTTTATGAAATGCTATTTGTGAATCATAAATGATTGTCCAGTTTTTCTAAAATGTATTTGTGGCATTCTTAGTTCATGTGGCCCTCGCTCAGGGGTAACAATACCGTGGCTTATGTTCATGTGGCCCTCGTCCGGGGGTAACAATACCGTGGCCAATATGCACGTGACTCATATGCACGTGGCCCTTGTCTGGGGGTAACAATACCGCGGTCCATGTTTATATGGCCCTTGCCCGAGGGTAACAATACCAAGGCCTACGTTCACGTGGCCCTCACCTGGCTGGGGGTAACAATACCATGACTATATGTGCACAAAGATGTTGACCTTTATGGTCATCGGTACCGACTATGCGCGTGGGTCTTTATGATAATCTGATTTGTTAGCTAATGGATATGCCACATATAACTGTTTATGAAATCTGTATGAGCATGTGAATCTCAATCTGTTTTGGACATCAATCATAAACCCCTTTACTTTGTTGATTATTCACTGGGCTCCAGCTCATTGTATTATTTATGTATGTAGGTGATCAGGTGTGGGACCAGACTTAAGCTGTTGCCTGAAATTCTGTTTTGTCAAGCTAACCACAGTGCCTCCTGAAGAGGTTCCTAAGTGTTCAAGCGTCCAAGTCAAGTGCATGTGGTGTCTGTTTTATCTTTTTTCTCTTTGGGACAAGACTTTTGTTTAGACTGTATAAAAGGGCTAAGTCCCGTTTTGTTTTATCTGCTTTTGGGTGACGTAAAGCTGATATAATTATGACGTCACATATATGTGAATATAAGTTTTAAATTTTTATTGTCTCATATATGTTTGCACAGCTCTATGGACATTATATGTTTGTATAATTGCTTCCGCTAGCCCCTTATTTTGTTAATATGTTCTAAGGCCTTCAGTAATCCCAAGATTATTAGCCGGTTACGATGCTAAACCTATAGGGGCGAGTTTGGATCGTGACACCACTTGCCAAGTAAGGCCATGTTCCTAGCTGCAATATTACCAATGGCCAAACCCCCCTTCTTTTTTGGAAAAAAAATTGTCACCCAATTCACCAAATGATCTTTCTTGCCTTCATCCTTCCCTTTCCATAAAAAATCCCGCATCAATTTTTCTAAAGCTCTTGCCACCTTGACTAGAATCTTAAACACATACAAGAAGTAAATTGGGATGCCACTTGGAATAGTCTTAACTAAAGTGTACCTACCCCCTCTAGAAAGTAAAGCCCTACTCCACCCCTCCAACATTTTGCCTATCTTTTCCACAACTGGACACCAAAACACCTCATTTCTTGGATTACCCCCAAATGGAAGTCCCAAATTAAAATATATATATATATAATAATAAAAAAGAAAACTAAATCACATAACAAGCCCTCCACCATGACTTCTTACTTTGCCGAGCGCTTCAAAATGACAAACAAGGCAGTATTACAAACTATATAAACAACCACCATATGAATTACTCCTAAGATCCTTCTAACTGGGAATGCAGCTTATGTTGAAGTTAGACAACTTAGCTTCAAAGAAAGGGTTTCATCTTCAATCTCACATACATAACTAACCTATAAATGCACTAATAGATTCGTTGGTTTTTCAAAGAAAGAAAATTGTCAGGCTATCGCTACATTGATTTATAACTAAACTAAAGGGCAAACTATATTTTAATGACTAGTTCCGCAATCATATGTGTTGTATGAACCACTCATATATGTGCTCAGCATAATGTAAACCTTGGGATATCAAAGTGTGAGCTTAGTTGACATCAGAAGGCAGACACTTTGTGCCAATACCCAGTAATGTCAAAGTTGAGGTCTTATACCTAGTCTACCCTTCTCAACACCCTACCTTAGTAGGCCAACACTTATGGCCTTTAAGCTACATACATGAGCGATGAAAACATTTAGTTTCCTTAAGGAGTGAGCAAATTTCATTGACATGAATACATAGAGTCAAAGTAGCACCAAATAAATCCCATCTGTCATAAGGTCTTCAAAGATGACAGTCTACGGAGAACTTAAATTTTTGCAAACCACATATAATGAGATTTTGAGACAAAAGCAGTATAGATACCAATGCAGAAAACTAAGGAATATCATATGCACCTTAGCCCACAGAGCCATCTCCACAACATCTATACCAACAACTTTGGGAAGATGACCCAGAATGTCTTTGCAAGTGTTTAAGATACAAAATACAAGACGGTTCCTACAACATGAAAATAAAATAAAATAAGAAATAGAAGCCACCTGATAGACTATAAAAAGTATATATACATATATGTATATATATAACAGCATCAAGATATCTGAAGTGTGCTAGGTTTCCTGTAATGTTACCTGTCATCAACATTGCGCATTGTCCACTGAGGAGGTGCAACACTCTGGCTCCTAAGGTTATCAAACCCCTAAAGGAAGTTCATCCGAAAAAAAGATTAGACGAATAAGATGGGTAAGGAAAATAACTCATACATTTTCAAGAAGAAACTGAAAACCAATTTACAAAAAGTTCTAGGAACATATGCTTAATGCATGTCATCCCTATGACAGGGTAAAGTTTAAATCATCTTGGAATGCCAAGCTTTCCTATGATTGTTTAAGTGAAGAAATATTACCAGCATAAATGTACATCCACTAGGGTCATTAGTTACAACCTCCACTTTCGAAAGATGCTTCAGCTTATATAATTTTGCAGGCTACAGGTGGAATGAAAGTTTTAAGAAAATATCAGCTATTAAATATAATTTTTAAGCAACATCAGAGGTATTATGCAGAATACAAAATGGAAAGAACAACCAACAACCAATAGAACTGATGATGATGATGATGATATAATAATAATAATAATAATAATAATAATAATAATAATAATAAAACAACAAAAAAAATCACAGGGTTTGATCATTGTAACAAAATAAATCTGGAGTTTTCAATTTTGTCAATTTAAACTTTAATCTTTTGATTTGTTATCAATCTAAACCATTTGTTTATTTTCATTAACTAAAACCGAGAAAAAAATAGTATTTTAGTCATTAAACTCAATATAAGTATACATAAAATGTCTAAAATATCCATTTTTTCATCAATTTTACTTAACGAAAATAGGCAAATGGTTCAGATTGAAAACAAATCAAAAGTTTAGGGTTTAAATTGACAAAATTAAAAACTCAATTTATATTGTTACAAGGGTCAAACCCTAAGGGTTTTTTATTTTTATTTTTATTATTTTTTTTTTTTTTGTAATTTCCCCTAATAATAATAATAATAATAATAATAATAATAAGGAATCACCTCGAGAACTCCTCCGTTGGAGTACTTTAAGACACGAAGGAAAGCTTTGGTACGCTGACCTTTTAATTTAGCTGCATGAACTACATATAGTCACGATGGAAACACAAAATAGTGATGACAATGAAGTGGTTGTTGTAGGAATTATCATTTACTGTTGACAATTTTGTATTGTATTCAACTTTACCAAAAGCTTTTTTTTTTTTCTCCTCCATAATAATGTATTGGTCACACCTACGACAGGGCAGCAAACAACAAAGATGAAAGTAAATGACCATCAAATTATCAAACAAACAATATTTTATGAAGGTCATTAGAGCTCTGCTTGGGTAGATATTTTATTGTCCAAACTGCAGCAAATATCTTGAAAAAATGAAGCTCAATACAAGTCACAAAGTATGCTGAAAAGGCCCTTCTTAGAGGAGACACCAAATGACCCTTCTCACTCCCCTCACAGCCCTAGAGTCAATTTGACTCTAGACACTTTATATTCATATTACTCATTATTGAAGAACATAAATATTTGCAGCAGTCTTGCATAAGCCTTTACCAAAGAGCATAGGAGAGAGTCATAGCTATCGAAACCTCAAAGAGTTAAATAGTTCTGGACAAATTAGCCATGCTTTCAAGTTCCACACAGTTCACAACTGCAGCTCCATAATCTCATCATTCTACCGCCTCCATTAATTCACATTCCCATCTCATCAGTTAATTTGTCATCCATTTACAAATGTATAAACCATTTCCTTCATCTCTAACTTGCCTGATCACAGATTTTAAAGGAAACATGATTGAATCTTTTCAAAATCTTTCCTAGTCATTCTCTGCATTGGTCATACAGCCACTTTTATAGCAAAATGCTCCAATTAAACATTATATTTAACAGAAATGTAACATACCCAGAAAAATACCTAGAAAAGTGCATAGCATTCAAATATATGGTGCAGATTTAAACTTGGTTCATAAATACTAACTGAGAATTGATTTTAGGCCATGTTTGTTTAGGCGGACTGGATTAGGTTGGATTAGCATTTCCATGATTAATAGTTCTAAAACTATGAATCCTTTTAAATTGTATATCCTATCCAATGTTTGGATTGAGTTAGGATTACAAGGAGGACTAATAGTCCTGACTTTGGCTTAATCTTTCAATTTATATCTCACCCGCATCTGTGGATTGAATAGTCCATCACGCTCCTCTCTGTGCAATTGAATAGTCCATCATACGATGGATACCATATCCAGACATACTTCAATTGTTTAATCAAATATTGGATTAATAATTTTATTGAACTATTAATCGAATCCCAAGCTCATGTCCAAACAAACATGGCCTTAGATCACATGAAAAGATTAATCAGCTCATCGAGAGAGAAAGGAGAGAATGGAATGCGTACTGGAAATGGCGAGAACACGAGGTTTAGCCATGTGACCACGGCCCAATTTGCCGGTTTTGCCCCACATGCCGCCGCTCTTGGCGACGCGGATCGACAATACGATCTTCTGCTTGGTGCCTTCGATGGCGGCCTCGCAGGCTCGCCTTAACTCTTCGTCATCTGCGCTCGACTTCGCCATTATTGACTCTTCTTCTTCACCTTCAGCTCTGGAAGAGATGAACAAACAACATTCAATTCAATCACAGGAGGGTGGGTTTCTTCAATTAGTTTGCACCTCCACGTAAAAAGGAAGCCGTTACGAGTCTATCGCCTGCATTGTTTTTTTATTAATAATACTAGCGGCTGACGCGGTGTGCAAATTTACAAAAAAATTATATTATTCTTTTATTATATTTTTTTATGATAATTGTATATGTATTATAAATGTAATGTAATGCGAGTTAAATATTTTTAACTATGTGCAATATAATATTTACTTGGTATATATTTCAAATAAAATATGTACAATACAATATATACAAATCTTTAAAAAAAATATATAATATTTCCTAATTTTTACCACAAAAAAAAAAAAAAACTATACATTATGAATTTATAAAACATCTCAATTTGGCATTGACATGAGAGTGGAAATTACAAATCCGCAAGCAATATATAAGATACATAAAAAAAATTAGTATTATTTTTGTTTGTTATATAAACATAAAAAAATTAAATTATATTAAATTCAAAAATAAATGTACTTTAATTAATAGATTGCAGCATAACTTTGCTTTTGTAATTTGCTAATTGCGTTATGTATGAAGATACAAAGTGTAAATATTTTTAAAGTTTTTATAAACAAAACAAAAAAGTTAGAAACTTACATGATGATGAGGGCATAAATTATCACTTAGATCGAACTTTTCTATGGTGGGGAAAAAATATATATATATATATGAGACTAAAATTCATATCATAATGTATATATATCTTTTTTATTTGTAATTTAGATTGAACTTTCATACGGTGGTTTTTATAAATAAATTTGTCATAAAAATATGAGTCTAAAATTCACATAGTTTTTCATAAAAATATAAGTCTAAAATCCACATCATGGTGTGTATATATATATATTTCTATTTGTAATTTAGATTGAACTTTATTTGGTGAGAAAAATGAAAAAAGTTTTTCACAAAAATATAAGCCTAAAATCCACATTCAACTAAATCAAACAATAATGTATACGTCACTACGCTAAAAATGAGCATTAACGGCGGTTTTTTTAACGGCGGTAACGAAAACCGCCGTTAAAAGTACTATTAACGGCGGTTTTCGTTACCGCCGTTAATAGTACTTTTACCGGCGGTTTCGTTACCGCCGTTAAAAAAACGTCGCTAAAAGTGTCTTTAACAACGGTAATTAAATTCACTTTTAACGGCGGTAACGAACCGCCGTTAATGCCCACTTTTAACGGCGGTAATAAAACCGCCGCTAATGCTCAACCATTACCGCCGTTAATGCCGGCGGTCTTTGCCGGCGAAGCTCCGGCGACACTCCGGCGACACTCCAGCGAAACCATCTACAAAGTAAAAGTAATGTTTAAATATTTATTTAGATAATATATTTCATGAAAAGTGGCTGTGGCAAAGTGGTTGGTGGTGTGGGTGGATGAGAGGTCATGGGTTCAAAACTTGGGGAGTGCAAGAAGAAAGAATTATTTTTTAAAAAATTCTAACCTATTTACGGCGGTAAAAAACCGCCGTTTTTGGCCCTACGAAACCGCCGTTTTTGGTCGATTTTTAACGACGGTATTTTACCTTTTTACGACGGTTTTACTTTTTCCGACACGCACATAAACGGCGGTAACGAAACCGCCGTTAAAACCGCCGTTAAAGGCTTTAACGGCGGTTTTATATCCTTTAACGGCGGTAAAAAACCGTCGTTAATGCTCATTTTTGGCGTAGTGCGTGTTTTTTTTTTTTTTAATTTAGATTGAACTTTTATATGGTTGAATTTTTTTTTAAAAAAAAAATCATAAAAATATGAGCGTAAAATCTACATCATAATGTATACATTTTTTGTTATTTTATTTGTAATTTAGATTGAACTTTTATATGGTGGAAAAAATGAAGAAAAAAATATTAAAATATGAACATACAATCCACATTATAATGTATAATGTATATACATTTTTTTTTTTTGAAAATTATTTGAGACCACTAAAACAATGAGCTCTAATAGCTCTAAAAACACTGTGCCCCTAATTGATTTGATGTTTTGCTCTTTGTTTTTTTTTTTTTTTTTTTCTTCTGGACTGCTAGCTCATTAGAGCTGGCTTAGTGGTCCATTTTTAGTGGGATCTATCACCACTGTTTTTTTTTTTAATCAACATGATCAACAAAATGGAAATGTGATTTTTTATTAGTTCTAAACAGCTAATTAATGAACATAAAAAAATAAATAATAAATGAATACAATTTTTTTACTAAACAATTACAAAGTTTATACTTTAAAAAAAAAAAAAAAACAAATAAACAAATAGACACTAATAGAACACTTACAGGAAAAGAAAATTGATTGTGTTAAACAACTCCTTGAAAAGTTATTAGTTCTAAATAGCAAAAAATTGTAAAGCAACCTGCAAAAAATATAATAACCCGACAACAGGTCATCCCCAAAAAAAAATTCAGGACCTACAAAATTCTCACATGGTGGGAAAAATGAAAAAAAAAATGAAAAAAATCTACATCATAATGTATACAATTTATTTTTATTATTATTACTATTATTATTTAGATTGAACTTTTATATGGTGGAAAAAATGAAAAAAATTCATAAAATATGAGCTTAAAATTCACATTATAATGTGTACATTTATATTTTTTTAATCATCATGATCAACAAAATGGAAATGTAAATTTCCCATTGGGAAAGTATTAGGGCCTTTTCCCAAACTAAGCTAAAATAGCAACTTATTTCTCAAACTAGACCTAGTTTAGACGGAATTCCCAAACTAGGTTAAAACGTGGTTGTGAACCACGCTTTCACCCTTTACGTACCCCTCGCGCAGAAAATTTGTAAAATCCAAAAAGCGTGGTTACAAATCACGCTTTTAATTAAGAAGACGTGGTTACAAACCACGTTTTTAATTATTTATTTATTTTCATAAAACGTGGTCACCAACCACGTTTTTAAGCATTTTTTTTTTTTTGTGAAAACGTGGTTTGAAACCACGCTTTTAAGTAAAAAAAAAAAATTGTGCAAAAAACGTAGTTATGAACCACGTTTTTACTGTTGACCAAAGAAATTTAAGCAAAATGTGAAAACATGTTTTCAAAACACGTTTTCAACAAAAAAAATAAAACCCAACACTCACTCTTCTTTCTCACTCTCTCTCTCTGACACACTCACACACTCACATCCATATATAATTTTTAATATATATAAATTTTATTTTATAAATTGAGACCAATATTAAATATATATATATAATTATAATTTATAATAACAAATAATAATCAACTATATAATTTTTATAATTTTTGTAAATATAAATCATTTTTATATAATTTTTATCTTTCGAGTGGCTAGAAATAATTTTTTACAAATTAAATTGAAACAACCATACTATGTATATAACCTGCCCAAAAGTTAAAATGATAATTATTTTTTACCCTTAAATGATAATTATTTTTTATTTTTTATTTCTTAACCAAATTAATTTTTAATTTTTTAAAAAAAATTCTAAAAATCAAACCATACATAGCTTAAAAATCTTTTGATAAGTCATTTCTTACGTTGGTAACTTATTTAATTATTTATTAATTTTACGACATTTTAACCATCTGAGGCATGATTGGTAACCATTTCATTTTCAGTTTTCAATTTATATTTACAAAAATTTTAAAAACTATCATAAAAACTTGTTTGATAATTTTTTTGATTTATAAATGGTTGTCTCAATTTGTAAATTTGAGGAAAAAACGTAAATTCAAAAAATGAGTTTATGTTGGTTTTTGCACAAAAATTTTAAAATTTTACTAACAAAATTTTTTTTCAATTAATTTTATTTGAAAAAAATATTAATTGAAAAAAAAATTTATTTTTTCAATAAAAGTTATTTTTTTCAAAATTATATATAAATTATATAGTTGATTATTATTTATTTACTATTATAAATTATATATATATATTTAATATTGGTCTCAATTTTATAAAATAAAATTTATATATATTAAAAATTATATATGGATGTGAGCGTGTCAGAGAGAGAGAGAGAGAAGAGTGAGTGTTGGGTTTTATTTGTTGTTGAAAACGTGTTTTCACATTTTACTTAAATTTCTTTGGCCAACAGTAAAAGCGTGGTTCACAACCACATTTTCTGCACACACAAAAAAAAAAAAACTTAAAAGCGTGGTTTCAAACCATGTTTTTTCAAAAAAAAAAAGATTTGCTTAAAAGCGTGGTTTGTAACCACGTTCTATGAAAATAAATAAATAATTAAAAGCGTGGTTTGTAATCACGTCTTCTTAATTAAAAGCGTAATTTGTAACCACGCTTTTAGAATTTTACAAATTTTTCGCGTGAGGGGTACGTAAAGGGTGAAAGCGTGGTTCACAACTACGTTTTAGCCTAGTTTGAGAATTCTGTCCAAACTAGACCTAGTTTGGGAAATAAGTAGCTATTTTGGCTTAGTTTGAGAAAAGGCCCAAAGTATTAGTTCTAAACTGCTTATTAATAAACATAAATAATAAATAAATACCATTTTTTTTACTAAACATTTACAAAGTTTATACTTTAAAAAAATAAATAAACAAACAAAGAATACTTACCGTAGAAGAATGTTGATGGTGCAACCCTTCAAAAAGTTGTTAGTCCTGAATAGTATAAAGTTGTCAAGTAATGGGCAAAAATAAATTTATACTAATATTGAACAAAATTAAACTACAATTATAAATTAAAAACTCTTAAACACTTACAGAATTTATATGGAAAAAAAAAATAACTAAACAAAATTTCAATCATTGACAATATAAAAATGAATGAGTTTTAGATCATTTACGTAAGATCAAAGCAATATGGAAAAAATAAATTTATACTAATAATGAACAAAATTAAACTACAATTACAAATTAAAGACTCTTAAACACTTAAAGAATTTATATGAAAAAAAAAACTAAACAAAATTTCAATCACTGACAATATAAAAATTAATGAGTTTTAGATCATTTACTTTCAAAGAGGAATAATAATCTTGTTTGTATTTCCTTTACCATAATAGTATAGATAATAATTTTGTTTTGTAGCTTCTTTGAAAGAGAAAATTATAGAAAGAGAGAAGAAACTAAAAAGTACAGAGGAAGAAACCAAAAAGTTTTTTTTTTAAAAATTGTCAAAGTAATGGAGAGATTGAGAGGCGGTTGATTGATTGGTGCTTGGGTGACAGAGAAACTGTAGCAACATGGTGAGGAAATGGGTACTGTTTTTTTCTTTTTTTAACTTTAGTTCTTCTTGAAGTTGGGTATTAAGTAGCTGCTAAGAAAATGAGCAAATGTGGGTTTTTTTTTTTTTTTTTTTTTTTTTTTGGTAAATCACCTAAATTCTGTTGCTTGGGTGCAGAGAAACTGTAGGAACGTGGTGAGAAAATGGGCAGTTTTTTTGGTTGTTTTTTTGGGTTTTTTTTTTTTTTTTTTTTCTTTAAATTCTTCTTGAAGTTTAAGTAGCAGCCTAGGAAAATGAGCAAACGTGGGTGCTTTTTTTTTCTTTTTCTTTGTAAATCACCTAAATTCCACGTGGCAAAAGCTTCAAGAGACTAAATTCAAGGTTCACTTAATATAATAGTATAGATTATTCTTGCCTCCCTTACGTTTTATAGTTTTCTATTTTGGCCCTTAAAATATCTGTTTTCTTACTTTGGCCTCAAATATTTGTAATTTTTTAAAATTTAACTCTCAAAATTAACATCCATCTAATTTTGGTAGGAAAATAAAATGCCAGGTTACGACAAAAATTGACAAATTACACTTTACCCTTTTAAGTTTTACAATTTTCTCACAGTCTCTTAAAATAATTTCTTCACATAGTTTTAAGTTTTACACTTATCATTTTTTTTCTTATATTGTAAAATTTTGTGGTCATAAACAAATAAGTTAAATAACCTAAAATACAGTACAAAAAAAATATGTTTCATACCATCAGGTCTAAAAAATAGGGAAAACGCTAATTAATTATACTTTAAAAAAAATAATTACTAATACATGAAAATTTTTCTATGCTTAATTAAAATCTAGTGAAAATTGTTGAAAAGTTCAATTCAGGAATTGCATAAGACGTTAGGTCCAATGAATATTTGTTATTGGTAAGAAGTCCACACTTTGTGAAATAGTTTAATGAGCAGTCCTTTTTATTGTTTTGGAGAACATTTTGTTTCTAATTTTATCCCTTAACTTATCTATTGAAATGTTTTTTTATCTGTTGAAATTTTTTGAACCTATCTGTTCAAGTATTTTTTTTATCTGTTAAATTTTTTTAACCTATCTATTGAAATTTTTTTATCAATTGAATTTTTTTAATTTATTTTTTTCTTATCTGTTCAACAAAGTAGTCACAATCTTTAACTTTTTTTTTTAATCTATCGAAAGGTCCATCTATTACAAATTTTATCTGTACAAATTGATTTCTAAACCCACTTTTCTCTCTCTATCTGTCTGTCTCTTTTACCTGTTGGTCTCTCTCTCTCTCTCTCTCTCTCTCTCTCACTAATTTGTGAATCTGCAATAGAGATAGAGATAGAGATAAGAGAAAGATTAAAATAAATTATATGTATATATATTTATGTATTTACAAATTTATGCATATATCTGGTTCTCTCTCTAATCTTGATGTCCTTAGTTTGTATGTGTGTGAGGAAAGAGAACAGACCAATCTTAATAGAAGTAGCACGAAGGCCATAGGCCTTGAGAATGAGGCCAATGCTACTCATGGTCACTCCTTTACCAAGATTGCTAACTACCCCTCTAGTCACTTCTTTATCAGTGAGAAAAATTGAACACTGTTCACTTTACATCGCTTATACTGCAAGACGAACGACGGGATTTGCTGTCATCACTGTCGTCGCTGCAGTCAATATCTTCGGTGGAGTTGTCAGATTGAGCAATGGTAGGGCTATTCGCCAAAGGCAAAAGCTCTGGTCGAGATGGAGGCGATGAGATTGTGCGATTTCAAATTTGTAGCATGGAAACCCCGTTGACGGTAGAGTTGTTGGCCTTGGATCTGAACTAAGAGGGAGATCGATCGAGCAGGATTTTAGCGGCGACAACAGCAGCAAACGACAGAAGAGATCGACAACCTCAGACTCTGATGATGCCAATGGTGGAGGTGAGTGGAGGTAATGGCGGCGGTGGTAATAGAGAGAGAAGGGATTTCTTAGGGTTTGAAAGAGAGAGAAAAAAGAAAATAGGTTTTGAGAAATATATAATTTTGAACAGATAAGAGAGTGGTTCGAAACAAATAAGCTCGTGAACTTTGAGGGTAGTTCAGTCATTTCACAGGATGATGTCCTTATGGACATACTATTTTAGCGCCTAAATTTTTGGGCCAAAAAAATCCAAAATTGGATTTACCGCCCGAGCGCACTAAAATCTATAAAGTTTATCATTAATTTGAAAAATAAAATAAAATTTCAAAACACCCACTGATATGTTATTTCCCCAGAAAAATATGAATGGTTTGAATCTATTTTTCATCAAACCTAACCAAAAAAAAAAAACTTGTATTTCTTAATTTTTAAAAATCTAAATTTTTTAAAAAAATCTATTTATGTAATAACCCGACCTTCGTATATATTTTATGGTATGCTTTCAGTCCCTTATTCTGTGCATTTATATGCTTACTGTGAAGTTTCATGTGAAATATTTAAGTGAGTGAATCTTATGATTAGAGATTCATATTTGTTTAATAAGAGAAATATCTGTTACAATTATGATGTTCAGATCAGAAATTGGAAGCCTTAAAAGCTTGATAATCTGAAATTAATTTTATATTTGAGATCAGCATGATTTTTAGAACATAATATGATTTTCTGTAAAAATCTGATTCTGAATGATTAAACTGATTAAATTTTTAGTCAACTCTCATATAACTCTTTTAACTCTTAACTTAGTAAGGCTATGACATAAATATATCTCCTGAGAGAGAAAAGGAGAGAGTTAGAGAAGAGAGAAAAAGGAGGAGAAGCTTGAGAAACTCATCAAGGAAGAGATTGGGAAATTGAGAAGGATTGTAGAGTTTAAAGCTCAAGGTATGTATATTTTACTTTAATTAATTCCTTTCTTGAATATGAGTAAGAATTTCTTGGGTATTCATGCAAGTTAGGGTTTGTTTTGGTGTGTGTGTGTGTGGCAATTGTAGAATTGAATAGGTTTTTTCATCATTTGGTTGTTTTGTGTTAATTTGAGCCATATAAAAGAAATTACATCTTATTCTTGATTTTACATGCTTGAATCCAATTATGTATAAGATGGATATATGTATATATTTAGATCCTGAAGGAATTGAGTTGTGATTGTGAGTTTGGAAATAGTGAAGATCTAATTGAGCTTGTGAATCATGTTTATGGTAATGTTATTTCCAAATATTTCATTGATTATCCCTATTTTCTGCTTGATCATATGATTAATTGGTTGAATTTTTGTATTGCTTCGAAACTGCACCAAATAGGGGTTCCGTCCGCACGTACGGGGCTCACAGCTGCACGTGCAAGAAGCACGCCGCACGTGCGGGGCTCACAGCCGCACGTGCGGGAAACAGGGGAGAATTGAAGTTGAGGTTCTGCTAAATATGCACGTGCGGCGAAGGGCCTCTGCACGTGCGGCCCATGGGGGAAAAATTTGTGTCCTCTATTTCTTTTGTTCGACCCTCTGGGATTGCTAAAATGTGCATTTGATGCTTTTAAATACTTATAAATTTGTTAGAGATTGAGCGAATCTGATATTGTTTAAAAAAGGGAAACGAGGCTAATGTCTGAATTGTATATATGTGTAGGTCACATACAGGAGGGGACTATAGCTCCACTACAGCACGGTGAGTAATAGTACTGTCGTAGTACTTTTGCTTATTGTTAATAATCACTATTAACGCTCTATCATTCGCAAGTTAACTATGTTAAACTATATGAACGATTGGAAAGAAAATCTGTGTACATCTGTATGACTTTGAGACTAGTCTGCTCTGTTGATATCTGGGCCTAAGACCGATATGTAAAATCTGTTGGGCCTAAGGTCAATCTGTAAAATCTGTTGGGCCTAAGGCCGATCTGTAAAATCTGTTGGGCCCAAGGCCGCTCTGAAAACATTCATAGAATAAGATTAATTATATGACCTCTGCACTTGTACACATTATAATTCAAGTTTATTACTGCACCGTTAAGTATTATTATTCACTAAGCCCTGCTCACTCCGTGGTATGTCTGTCTCTGTAGGTAATCAACCTGAAGGTCAGTCTTAACCCATCATGTTCGTTTCTCTTTTGTCAACTTCAATGCGTCCAAGCACTTAGATGGAGCCCATCCATTTTTGTGGAGTTCTTGCTAAGCTTTTAGCTTTGTGCTCTAAGTTTTCTGTCTAATGTTATGAATTGTGTATAACCTTCTTTTACCAAGGCTTTTGTTACACGCCCAACTCATGGGGCCGAGTCTGTATATATGTATGTACATAACTGGTTCTCATATGTATGTTCACTGTATGTTTATCTATTTGATGCTATGTTTGTGATCCTGACATATTAGTTGTAGCTCAATGGACACTGGTTATCTTGATAATTGCTTCCGTTCAGGCCCCATAGGTTATGCAAATCAAATTTTATGTCTGTTTCCATATTGGTCATGCCCAAACTTTTAGGGGTGAGTTTGGGGTGTGACAATTTATATTTTGGAGCACCCACAAACACTCCTTTTCTGAAAAGGGATATATAGGTTAGTTTAAATCTCAAAAGATTAATGTATTTTTTAATTAAAATTCAAGGATTTTTATATAATTTTTTTAATATTTATTTTTTAAAGCTATGCATGGCATGACATGAGTTTTATGCAAGTTCCATGTGTATTCAAAACATTATAATCTTAGTTTTTTTTTTTAGATTATATATTTAATTCTAAGAAAATAAAAAGCAAGAAATTTTAAAATTTAATTTTATTGAAACCAAGCATAAAAATATATTCAAAAAGCAAACGAAACTTATTGAAAGAACAAGAATTTTATTCACATACATACTCTTAAATGGTCACGAAAACAGTATACTAACATTTATGATTAGTATTAAAATTTACAATAATGTTTGGGACCCCCTTTTGGGAGACCCCCACCACCCCCACAGTGATATAGACCAATGATGTATTTGTATTTTTTTTTTCTTTCTTACTTGGACCAATCACAAGTGAGTGGGGGTTGTGGAGGTGATGTTTTGTAGAGGTCTGAATCATTATTGTAAAATTTATGACATTAAATTGTGCTAGGTATACCTCCTTATTGGAGTATGTGACCCAATTTGTTTATTAAAAGCCGTTGGTGTTATCCATCAATGGATTGATAACAGTGTGTTTCATCATGTTGCTACTGAAACTTCAACACATAATTTATGGAAAAAATTAGAAGGCTTTTATGATAGAAAATCAGCCACAAATAAAGCTTTTTTGTTTCGTAAGTTAATTAATTTAAAATATAAATATAGCAGCCTCATTCCGAAACATTTGAATGAAATAAAGAACATTGTTAACCAATTTGCTTCTATGAAAATTATTTTTGATGATGAGTTGCAGGCTTTGATGCTACTTAGTTCTTTGCCCGAAAGTTAGGAGACTTTGGTTATAACGGTTAGTAATTCGGCGCCCGATGGAGTTATCACAATAAGCCAAGTCACTAGCAGCTTGTTGAATGAAGAAACTAGAAGAAAATCAGCCAGCTCTTCTCATTCGGAGGCATTTTTTGTGAGAGGCCGAAGCAAAACAAGGGGGAGGAATAAGACTCCTCATGGTCGTGATCAAAGCCGTAACAAATCAAGAGATGATTCTTTTTCAAAGGAAGACATTGAGTGTTATTATTGCCATAAGAAAGGGCACATGAAGTGGGAATGCCGAAAGCTTAAGAACAAGGAGAAAAGGCGTGACAAAAGTGTGGATAAGAAGCAAGAAGACACAACAACGGTTACTACCGATGATCTCATAGTCGTTTGTGAAGACGATTGTATAAATTTTGTGGGCTAAGAGAGCAATTGGGTGATTGATTTCGGTACTTCTTTTTATGTGACTTCTCGAGTTGATTTCTTCACTACCTACACCAAAGAAGATTATGGTTCTGTTTGAATGGATAATGAAGGTTTGTCCAAGATTATTGGCATGGGTGATGTTTGCTTGGAAACAAATTTGGACTGCAAGTTGTTGCTTAAAGATGTGAGGCATGTTCCCGCCATTTGCCTCAATTTGATCTCTACCGGGAAGTTACATGATGAAGGCTACAACAACAAATTTGGTGATGGAATATGGAAGCTCACAAAAGGTTCTTTGGTGGTGGCTAAGTGCAAGAAGACTCATATACTTTATTCGATGCAAGGAAAAATTTGTAACGGTGTTGTCAATGCACTTGAAGATGATACTTCTACCGAATTGTGACACAAGCGGCTTGGGCACATGAGTGAAAAGGGGCTACAAGTTTTGTTCAAGAAAGAGCTTCTACTCGGTTTGAAAGGTACACATTTTAAAACTTGTGTTCAATGTTTGGCGGGTAAACAACATAGAGTTTCTTTTCATAAAAATGTTACTTCTAGAAAAGAAAGGCCTTGTTTGGTTTGTTTTTCAGAAAAAATTTTGGGAAAAATTCTCTACAAACAAATTTTCAAGAATAATCAAACCAAACAAATTTTTTCAAAAAAAAATCTCAAAATTTTGTTTGGTTACCTACTTTCTAAAATCACACACACTCTCTCATACACATCAAATCAATCACTTTTTTTAAAACTCTCTCCCCAAAACAATTTTCCAAAACCATTTCTGAAAAAAAGCAAACCAAACAAGTTTTCATACTTTTTATCTCAAAAACTACTCTACAAACACAAACCAAACACACCCAAAATGTTTTGAAGTTCATTCATTCGGATGTTTGTGGTCCTTTAAAAGTTAGAACACATAATGGTGCACTTTATTTTGTTACTTTCGTTGATGATTATTCAAGGAAAGTTTGGGTTTTTATACTAAAAACTAAAGATCAAGTTCTAGATAGATTTAAGCATTTTCAGGCCATGGTTGAAAGAGAAACATGGCAGAAATTGAAGTGCATCCGATCAAACAATGGTGGTGAATACATTGGGCCACTTGATGAGTATTGTCACAACCAAGGTATTCGGCACCAAAAGACAGTTAAGAAGACTCCTCAACAAAATGGCGTTGCTGAGAGAATGAACCGCACCATTGTGGAAAAAACAATGTGTCTGCTTTCACATGCTAAATTTCCAAAATCCTTTTGGAGTAAGGCAATAAGGACAGTGGTTGATGTGATCAATTTGTCTCCTTCTTATCCTTTGAATGGTGATGTTCCCTGAAACAATTTAGACCGGTAAAGATGTGTTTTATGAGCACTTGAGAGTGTTTGGTTACTGAACTTTTGTTCACATTCCAAAAGATGAGAAGTCCAAGCTTGATAGCAAGTTAAGACAATGTATTTTTCTTGGCTATGGGCATGATGAATTTGGTTATAGATTATGGGATCCAGTCGACAAGAAATTCATTCGAAGCCGTGATGTTGTGTTTCTTGAAGACCAAACAATTGAAGACTTTGGCAAAGGTGATCAACCGGAGCCAAAAACTAGTGATCTTATTGACATGGATCTATCTCCTTCATCTTTAGTCGATGATGAAAATGGGGGAGATGTGCAGCCAGTTATTGAAGATATGGAGGATGATGCTAATCCTAATGAAGTTGAGCCAGAAATTGAGAAACAGCATCAAACTCAAGAACCACCACCACAACTTGAGTTCAAAAAATCTATAAGGAACCGGCAACCTTCAAGAAAGTATTCTCCCAATGAATTTTTGTTGATTTCTGATCGAGGGGAGCCCGAGAGCTACCAAGAAATAATTGAGCATGCAAAGAAAGATGATTGGAAAAAGGCCATGGAAGAGGAGATAAATTCCTTATTTGAAAATCACACTTTATGATTTAGTGAAGTTGCCTAAGGGGAGGAAAATTCTGAAAAATAAGTGGGTTTTCAAATTGAAGAATGATAGCAAGAATCTGAGGTACAAAGCACGTCTTGTTGTGAAAGGCTTTGGGCAAAAGAAAGGTATTGACTTTGATGAGATTTTCTCGCCAATTATGAAAATGTCTTCTATTTGGATTGTACTTGACATGGCCGCAAGTATGAACCTTGAAGTTGAGCAACTTGATGTGACGACCGCATTTCTTCATGGTGATCTTGAAGAAGAAATTTACATTGAGTAACCAGAGGGTTTTGTGGAGAAAGGGAAAGAGAAATTTGTTTGCAAATTCAAGAAAAGTTTGTATGGCCTCAAGCAAGCCCCACGACAATGGTACAAAAAATTTGACTCTTTCATGATGAATAATGGTTTTTCTAAAACCACTTCGGACCATTGTGTGTTTGTGAAAAAAATTTCGGATGGTATATTTATTATTCTTTTGCTTTATGTTGATGACATGTTAATTGTGGGCCAAGATTACACTATGATTAACAGGTTGAAATTGGAGTTGAGCAAGTCTTTTGCTATGAAAGATTTGCGGCCGGCAAAGCAAATACTTGGTATGAAAATTGTTCATGATTGCAAAAAGGGACTGATTTGGTTATCTCAATAAAGCTACATTAAGAAAGTCCTTGAGAGGTTCAACATGGATAAAGCAAAGTCAGTTGGTTGTCCACTTGCGGGTCACTTCAAGCTTAATTCGAGTCAATGTCCTACAAGTGAGATAGACAAGGAAGAAATGCTGAAAATTCCTTATGCTTTAGCGGTTGGTTCCTTGATGTACGCTATGGTTTGTACAAGGCCAGATATTGCTCACTCTGTTGGTGTGGTGAGTCGTTTTCTCTCTAATCCGGGTAAAGAACATTAGGCAGTGGTAAAATGGATTCTAAGATATCTTCGAGGGACTTCAAAGGTGTGTTTGTGTTTTGGGGATGGTAAGCCTATGCTTGATGGGTTCACGGATTCTGACATGGCCTGTGATGTTGATTCTAGAAAATCTATTTCGGGGTATGTGATGACATTTGTAGGGGAAGCTGTGGCATGGCAATCTAAATTACAAAAATGTGTTGCTCTCTCAACTACCGAAGCTGAATTTATTGCCATTACGGAAGTTTGCAAAGAAGAGTTATGATTGAAGAATTTTTTGCAAAAGTTGGGCTTAAAGCAAGAAAGGTATATGCTTTATTATGATAGTCAAAGTGCTATTCATTTGAGTAAAAATTCTACTTTTCATTCGAGATCGAAACACATTGATGTGAGATACCATTGGATTCGTGATGTGTTAGATTCGAAATTGTTACAACTCGAAAAGGTTCACACAGATGATAATATTTCGGATATGTTGTCAAAGACTTTGTCGAGGGACAAACATTTGAAGTGTCGAACTTTGGCTAGTATGGTTGATATCTTCACCTAAGTCGATAGAGGGAGAATTGTCCTTATTGGAGTATGGAACCCAATTTGTTTATTAAAAGAGTTTAATTTTGTTTGATATTGGTTATAATATATTTTTATATATTATATCTAACTTGTAGAGGCCCAATTCAGTTTGGTAACAACTAGGGTTTTGATAAAACAAGCCCAAGATTTAACAACATATAAATATTGTTTTGCTTTTCCTGGAGTATATAGTAGCGGCAGCCAACATTGGTTCATAGTTGGTTTTGGTGAGATGGTGCTCTTAGCTTGTTTCATAAGTTCAATTGGTGGGTTAGTTCTCAAAGTTCAGCTTGCTATGAATTCAATTCGGTGGAATTTAATTCGGTGAAGCTATTTTTTGATTCGGTTTGTGGCTGCTTTGAAGCATAGTTTGGTTCGTTATTTTGGGTCTTCTTCAACTCTGTTTTGAAGACTTTTGTTCATATATTTGGTGAGGTATTTCCTCTTGATTATTTGTGATTATTTGGAATTCACCTAAGGGTAGTTTGTGAGACCATTCGTGTCTCGTTTGTAATCGTTTGGAAACTTTTTAGTTGATAGTGGAATCGGATTTTGATCTCGTGGACGTACCTCACATTGAGGGAACCACATAAACATTCTTGTGTCGTTATTGATTTAATTTTTCCGCATTAGTTTTTATTCCCATTGATTGATTTACTTGTGGGAAATCATCGATTTTTCCTAACAAATTGTGGGTTCTTTCAACACATTTCAATGTATACAATTATATCTATTACACCTTAACTTGTTAGTGGGATCCTATAAAAAAAAAATTGTAGTATGATTTTAATTTATTTTTCACCCAAAAAGTAGTGCTTTCAAGTCGTAAACATCCCATTTTGACCGGTTTTAAAACTTAGGTACTTCACTCTAGGCACCCGATAATGAAAATCGAAATGCGTAAGATTTCAATTTCTCCAGCAAAAGCTATATATAAGAGTGGATCCCAACCTTAAATCCATTTTTGCCAAATATTTTTAGACCATTAAAACCATTGTCAAAATGTTTTAGCCATGTAGAATACAATCATTTCTATGATGTTCAAGCTCACTTTTCAATCAAAACATTATATGTTTTGATAACCGAGCAAAGACAAGCAGAAATAAGTGGAGAATAGGAGAATCCTTTGGAAATACCTTGTTTGCAACCCATTTTTTGGCCTTGTCCGTAAAAATTGTATTTCCAAACAAAAAGTATGGCTAAACAATTTTTCTTTTTCTTTTTTTTTCTTTTGTGTGTGTGTGTGTGTGTGTGTCTGTGTATGGCCAGACAACTTTTCTAAGGCCAGACAAAAGTTGTATGGCCAAACAACTTTGGTGGCAAATAGTGCAGTTTCTAGAAGATGGTCCCCCATATATGTGAGCGTGCTACCTCCACAATTTTTAAGGGAATTGTGGAGCAAGCAACTTTTTAGCCTATAAATACACCCCTTTTTCAGCATTTCAAGAGGTGAAAAAATTAGGAGAATTACAAGAGCATAGAAACACATATTTTGTTCTCAAAGCACTTGAATTCTTCAATCTCTCTCTCTCTCTCTCTCTCTCTCTATACTGACACGTACACATACAACTCTATTGAACCTTGAGGATTGAAGCTTTTTGCTAGAGATTTAAGGAAGAATTCAGAGACTTAAGGGTGCCTAGAGTGAGGATTGGTAATCAAAGAGCTCTTCTTCCTTTGCTTGAGGTAATCTCTTGAAACTTCTCATCACTTGCTCTTCTATTTTCTTTTCTTTTCTCTCTTGCCAAAAACTCTATAATTCTGAATTCTATTGTTTAAGATGTGATTGGGCCTGCTGATAGATAAAGGGATTTGACACCCCCATAGGAATTGATTGGATTGCTTGAATTCTTGTTTTCTTGCATTTTCTCTCTCATTTTCTCACCTTCCAAATACTCTATTTTATGGTTTCTTTAATAATTTAGATTACTTATGGACTTGTATAGAGGGTATTAGTCTCACCCTATGCTTTGCTTTGGTAATTGTCTTGTTTCCTTTCATTTTCTTTTTGTTTTCCTCTCATTTTCTTACCAATTTTCTCATCATCCAAACATATTTAATTCTCATAATTTAGTTCTTGTTCATAGTTTAATGAGCATTTGGATTGTTTTGTGGGGTTAATTGGATGATTTGTGTGTTGAATTTTGGGTGATTAGAGGATGATTCTTCCATTTTCTCTTATTTTCTTCTTCACTTTCTTGGAAGCCAAATATGGCTTCTGCTTATAAATAGTTTGCAAGCTAATCTCTTCAACCATGTTTACATGGATTTGAGTATCTATTTGCTCTTTTCCATGAGTAGAGATGTAGATTCTTTCTTATTTCTTTGATTGTAGCTTTATTATTGTGGGTTGTTTCCATAATCATCATGTGATTGTCTATATCCTTTGATGATTAAGGACGTCCACCATCTCATTGTGCTCAATTCATGACCTTACCCCCCCTATACCTAATTTCTCGAGCCTATACACGTAGGTTGTGATGGATAGTGGCCTTTGGTAGAAGTCATGGGTTTCCTAGTTTTCCTCAAAAATTAGGTGGTGACTCTGAACTTGGTGATGTAGTCCATTTTTAGCATTTCTTGTGATTAGTGAATTTTCTACGGATTTGCCAGATTTGGACTCTTATTTTGTTTCAGATTGCACAGTTGTGAAACCGAACTAGGGTTAGAACTATCAGGCGCGCTTGGATACCCTTCGGGAGATCCCACACATATTCACTCAAAATACAAATCATTCTAGACTTGTAATTTTTTACATAAGAGGTGCTATATATCATTTCTCTTTTCTTTTTCTTTTTTAAATATGATGAATTCTATATATGTACTAGTGAATTATTCATGGCTAAAGGCACTCATAGCACAATTTGACACTAATCAAAATCAATCACTCTCGTGCAATTGATCTACTCCTTCCCCTTTCCCTTCCAATTTATATGTAATCATAATTTATTTTAGATGGGTAAAGAAAATATTGTACATAACCAAATAATCCATAATTTATTTTAGATGAGTAAAGAAAATATAACCAAATAATCAAAACTAAGCTCTAGAACTGATTAAAAAAACAAGCTTTACTTGTTCTTGAATCAAGCTTTTTAATTTGAGAAATACAAAAGTAAATTGGTTTAATGAAAAATGGTATAGATGAGAATTCCAAACTTATTTTTAAAAATGTTCAGTCAAAGTAACGTTTAGTGAATAACATAGATATTTGTCACAATGTCAAATTTTCAACTCAAATTTTGCCTACGATGGCACTAAGTTTCAGCACACTTAGTCTCAGCCAATAAAACCAACACTTAGACACAATATGAGATTTAAGACAAGTAACATAGACTGCACAACATAGTAGTCATTACAAATAAACACCCAACCTTTTTATTGCTCCAACAATGATACAAAGGATAGTCAATGGCACTCTACTACTTTTGATGATTTTCAAATAACCATGGCATGCCCATAAATAGACTACAATTAGATTTTCGAAATTCAAAAAGACAAAAACATACAAGGGGAACATGCCACATGGCATGGCAGTTGACACCTCTAACTACTAAAGGGTTAAGACAATTCTGAAACCAGCTAACAGTTGTAACCACCACCAACTACCCTACAATTCAGCCTTACTTGTCCCTTGCTAACATGTCCTGGTCTTGCATAACCGCTAATAACCGCCTCTATAATTTTGTTGCCTTGTCTATGCCTTAGACAAATTCAAACTGCCTATGTCACCAAACAAACAGAGCCCTAAGTGCCATTTGTTGGTCTTGGTCAAGCCCATGTCAAGCCATCTAATTGTGTTGAACCCCCAAGTGTACTACAGCCCAACATTCAGGTCATATTAATGCCTTGCATCTACCATGCTACCCACACTTGGCAAAAGGTTAAGTGTCGCCGCCAAACGACAAAAGTTTTTGCCCATCTTGTCACATTGGCATGCCTCCCATATGCCTTGGTCTAGGTCTGACATAGGTGTAACGTGCCACCATATGCCATCCAGCCAACCCTCCAAATTCAAGGTGATAATAGACCACCCCCACCAGAAGAAGCCAATATCCTCGTTGGTAAGGTTTTCAAGTATTTAGCCACTTGTTTCTCAAATTGCCACAACGTGATATCCTTCTCCTAACTTGAATCAAATTTAGATAAGCCTTTCCATTTCACCAAGTAATGGGTTCTTTTGTTCTTTTTACTCATGCCTTTCGTCTTGTGATCAAGAATTCTTTCGACCTCCTTGTCAAACTATCTCTGGACCACTGGTGGTACTCTCTTTGCTTTCTTCCTCTCAACATTTACCATGTCTTCATGATAAGGCTTTAAGAAACTCGCATGAAATGTTGGATGAATTTTCAACCTATCTAGTAGTATTAGTCTATAAACCACTGCTTCAACCTTCTTCATAACTTTAAAGGGACCATCATACTTAGAAACGAGACCACGATGAACAGTCATGCTACTGATATTCTTCCAAATTTAGAAGCTTTAGACAAACTATCATGTGCCTCTTTTAGCAACTCATGCTTGGCACATGCAAATCGATATGCTGCGAAACAATATCTCCTTGTTTTTTGTTTGGCCACCTCATGAGGAGTGATGGGCTGATATCCAATAGCCAATTCAAATGGACTAGGGCCAGTTGTAGAGGATCGGTGTAAGTTGTGGAAGAATTATGCACTATCAAGTAGGTCCACCTAATTTCTCTAGCTTGTTGTGACATAGTGCTTCAAATATTCCTCAAGCAAAGCATTCATGCGTTCCATCTGACCATTCGTCTGCAGGTGGTTCGCTATGGAAAATTTCAATTATGTCCTAAATAACACTATCCAAAACAGTCCGATAAAGCAAGTGTCATGATCACTCACAATGTCCTATAGCAATCCAAAGTTCTTCACCACATTTTTGAAAAACAACTTTGCAGCCACATCAATCGAACATGCATGTGGTGTATGAATAAAAATAGTATATTTTGAGAAACGATCAGCAACGACAAAAATAGAACGCATACCGTCCACCTTAGGCAATCCTAATATGAAGTCCATAGAAATGGAAAGCTATGGCCTCGTTTGAATAGGAAGAGGTTACAATAAACTAACTTCTTTTTTGCACTCTTATTTGTCTAGTCAGCAAACCAAGAATGTCTTGACATACATCTCAATGTCATCCTCTATCTTCGGCTAATAATACGAATGAGATAGAAGAGCCAACATCCGCTTCATCCTCAGGTGACCAGCCCACTATGGATCATGTGTTTCTCAAATTAACTCCTATTGAAGTCCCCCATTGCTAGGGACAAACAACTTATATCCTTTGGCATGGAAAGGGTCATCTTCCGACCAATATCTACGAACAATCCCCTCTTTCACTTGTTATACCAACTTTTGATAATCGACATCCCCAACAGCACTTTCCCGAACTCTGTCCACCAGATTTGACTCAACAATAGTAATGGAAGCCACATATTTCTCAACCACTTTCCTACTTAGTATATTCGCAACCTGGTTGTACCGATCAAGCTTATGCTTCTATGCTTCCACTCGAAGTCATACTCCTCCAAAATCTCTTGTCGTCGAACCTATCTAGGAGGTAACTTTTTCTGCATCTTGAAGAAAGTATTCACCACATTATTTGCTAGGACTTGCAACTTGGTTCCCAATAGATAAACCCTCCAGGTGAGAAGACAATGTACCACCGCAGTCATTTCTTTCTCATGGACTGAATAATTTTTCCGCAACATTCAACTTGTGACTTTCAAAGGCAACTGGGTGCCCCTCCTACACCAATACTCTACCAATAGCTTTGTTTGATGCATCAGTATGCACTTCAAAAGGAAGTCCAAAATCCAATAACTGCAGCACCAATTTAGTTGACATCGCAACTTTCAATTATCAAAGGCCGCTTGACATTTCTCACTCTAGTTCCATTCTTGATCTTTTTTGAGGAAATTGATGATGGGTGCTGTCTTTTTGGAATATCCCTCAATGAACTTCCTATAATAGTTAGCAAGACCCAAAAAAGAACACAACTTAAGAACTTTGCTAGGTGTAAGCCTATCTTGAATGGCTTACACTTTATTGGTGTCCTTCTTACATAGCCTTTGCAAATAATGTGCCTAATGAATTTGATCTCGCATTGGGAAAATTCACATTTCTCTTTCTTTACATATAACCGATGTTCCTTTAGCCGAGAAAACACAATACGAAGGTGAGACAATTGATCCTCCAAGGACTCACTATAAAATACAATATCATGAAGATAAACGACAACAAAATGATCAAAATAATTAGAAGAAATATCATTCATTAAGTTATAGAATGTAGCAGGTGCATTATGAGTCCGAATGGCATAAACTACGTTACCCGGAGGGCAACCCAAGAGGGGGGTGAATTGGGTTTCTAAAAAGAGAGCTAAAATAAAAATATTTTAATCCAATTAATAAATAAATACAGACGTGCAACAACATAAATGAGTATAATAAAAAATAAATTAAGGAAAGAGAATAGAGAGTAAACACAGAATTTATAGTGGTTCGGCTCAAACTAAGCCTAAGTCTACTCCTCAAGATCCTTCTCGAGATTTCTTCTAAAGCTGAGCAAGAAATACGTATAATCCGTAATTCGATCCGGTCCAGTCCAATCCGGTAGGTTTAGATTATTTTTTTGAATTCGTGGTTCGGTTCTGGATAACAAATTTAAAAACCAGTAGGCCACGGATTGGTTTCGAATTGAACCCCACGGTTCCGAATTGGAACCGATCCAGACCATATATAAGTAGTCTATATTTATTCTATAGACCCTCCCACATAATATCATTTCTTATTCCATATAAAAGCTAAACCCTAACCCTAATTCAACATATCACACGCCACTGTCTCTCACACTCTCATCTCTCTCTCGATACTCACACACACACACACACTCTCTCTCTCTCTCTCTCTCTCTCTCTCTCTCTCTCTCTTTTCTTTCTCAAACTGAGTTCTCTCTCTATTCTTGTGATTTCATCTCAGATCAGATTGGTGGATTTCCATCTCAGATCAGATCGATAGTGGCTTGGTCTCTTTCTCTATCTCTCTCTCTCTCTCTCTCTCTCTCTCTCTCAGTGACACTATTTTTGTTGGTTTCTTTATTCTCAAACTCAGTAAGCTCTCTCTCTTCTATTTCTCAGACTAACTTATCTCTCTCTATTCTTGTGATTTCATCTCATATAGCATGTGTATGCTGTTACCATGCCAGACTTAGTGCCAGTGCCTTCAATTGTGAGAGGTACTTTCTTGTTATGCAATTCTATTGCTAATGTGTTAATTGATACGGGTGCATCCCATTGATTCATCCCATCTACATTTGCATCGGCATTGGGGTTAGAATTGGCTTGGTTAGCGTCTCCACTCAGTGTAGAGTCACCTATTGGTAGTGAGATTGTCTTGGAACAGGGGTGTCGGGGTTGTGATATAGAGGTTGCTGGACGTTGACTTCTTTTTGCATTTGTGTTGATTGATATGTCGAGTTTCGATGCTATATTCGGTATGGTCTAGCTATCACCATATCGGGCAGTGATAGATTGTTACCGCCAGAGAGTTACTGTATGTACCTTGAGCGGTGATTGTTTTTATTTCATGGGGGGCAGAGCAGATAGAGGTTTATCACCAATCTATGATCCGCGTGGTTGGAAAGAGCTTAGTTGTCTTCTTGCGAACTCCTTGGGTAGTGAGTGTGACGAAATCCAAGTTCATTTGCCGATGGTAGTTTGTGAATACCTAAACATTTTTCCTGAGGATCTCACTAGTTTGCCACCTCATCGTGAGATTGAGTTCTCTATTAATTTAGTGCCTGGCATGACACCAATCTCTATGGCACCATATAGATTTGCACCCGCTGAATTGAGTGAGTTGAAAATTCAACTCCAAGAATCACTAGATAAGGGTTTCATTCACCCTAGTACTTTGCCTTGGGGAGCACCGACACTCTTTGCTAAGAAGAAGGATGGTACCTTGTGGCTTTGTATTGATTACCAAAAGTTGAATCGGGTGACTGTTAAGAAAAAATACAGAATGCCTCGCATAGATGATTTGTTTGACCAATTGAAAGGGGTCTTGTTGTTTCTCTAAGATAGACTTGAGATTAGGTTATCATCAGTTGAGGGTAAGGAGGAAGATATCCAGAAGACAACATTCTATACGCGGTATGGCCATTATGAGTTCCTAGTGATGCCTTTTGGGTCACCAACCGTGTTTATGGATCTAATGAATTGAATATTCTATGAGTTTTTAGATTGTTTCGTAGTAGTCTTCGTTGACAACATTCTGATTAACTCACTCTTAGAGGAAGAACACAAGGAACACCTACGGGTTGTGCTTGAGTTGCTTAGAGTCCACAAACTATATGCTAAGTTTGGAAAGTATGAATTCTGGTTGACTGTAGATTCATCCAAGATAGAAGCAGTACAAGATTGGGCCATGTGGTATTCGGGGGAGGGGTGACTGTAGATTCATCCAAGATAGAAGCAGTACAAGATTAGGAGCAACCTAAGAATGCCTTTGACATCCATAGTTTCTTGGAGTTGGCACAATGATGTATCACGATCTTAGTCGTCAGTTTTGGTGGAAGGAGATGGAGAAAGATGTAGCCGTGTTCGTGTCGAAGTGCCTTACTTGTCAACAAGTGAAGGCTGAGCACCAAAGGCCAGCGGGTTTGTTGCAACCTTTGCTTATAACCGAGTGGAAGTGGGAACATGTCACGATGGATTTTGTTGTGGGTCTTCCGAGGACTTAACGGGGTAATGATGCCATTTGGAAGGTAGTTGACCGATTGACCAAGTTAGCGCACTTTGTACCTATGCGCACGAATGACTCGGTAGATTTTCTAGCTGACCTTTACATTAGGGACATTGTTCGACTTCAGGGGGTCCCTGTGACTATCATTTTGGATAGAGATGTGCGTTTGACGGCTCAATTGTGGCAGAGCTTGCAGAATGTCTTGGACACTAGGTTGACTTTCAGTACCGCCTATCATTCTTAGACTGATGGGTAGTCCGAGTGTACTATTTAGATCCTTGAGGATATGTTTCGAGGTTGTGTCCTTGACTTTAAGGGGTCGTGGGAGAGGCACTTTCCCTTAGTGGAGTTTGCCTATAATAACAATTTCCAATCGAGTATTGGTATGGTACCTTTTGAGGTCTTGTATGGCTGACCATGTAGGTCTCCTGTGTATTGGGCCGAGGTGGGCAATGCACCTATGTTAGGTCCAGTGTTAGTCCGGGAAACGACGGAAAAAGTTGCACTTATCCACAAGAGGTTGGTCACAGTTCAGAGTTGTCAGAAGAGCTATGTCGACCAAAGGAGGAGACCGTTGTCCTTTGAGATGGAAGATCACGTCTTTCTGAAAATATCACCTAGACGGGGTTTGATGAGGTTTGGAAAGAGCGAGAAGTTGTCCCCTAGGTTTATTAGGCCTTTTGAGATCTTAGAACGGATTGGAGAGGTAGCTTATCATTTGGCCTTGCCGCTTCAGCTTTTCGGGGTACATGACGTGTTCCATATCTGTATGCTTCAGAAGTACGAGCTAGATCCATCACACGTATTGGATTGGAGTGAGTTAGAAGTTGAAGAGGATGCCTCGTATGAGGAGAAACCGGTTAGAGTTTTAGATACTTGAGACCAAGTCTTGCGACGCAAGACGATTCCTTTGGTAAAAGTGTTATGGTGACACCACGAGGTTGAGAAGGCCACTAGGGAGCGTGAGGCAAAGGTCCGTAAGAAATATCCGGACTTGTTTATTAATGTTTGAAATTGTGTTGAAAACTTTGTTATGTTAATGTAATATAAACATTGTATATGTTATGAAAATGTGAATTCTACATTTAGTGTTGAAACTCGTTTATCGTGTTGACGGGAGAAGATAACCAATGGATGGGTCATGGTGATGAATTTAACTTAATATCGTGGTTGTAATTGGTTTAAACTTGGTTCTAATGTTTGGCTTAAATTTCGGGGACGAAATTCCTTAAGGGGGAGAGGTTTATAGCGTTTCTGGTTCAGACCTGACCCATTGTATGTTTTGAATCCAGATTTCGTTTTCTTATATAGTTAGTCATGTCTTGTTTCCCCTTTGAGTTTGGCTATTAGGTTGTGTTGGTTGCGTTTGAAACAAGTTAGTAGCTTATTTTTCAAACTTTTGTTGCCCAGATTTTTGTCCCTTCGCTCCAGCGGTCCTTGCAGAACTCTAGTACTTTTACAGGTTTGCAAAAATACAGGGAGTTCGTATTCTTCACTCGAGTGAAGATTCTTGCGCTTGAGCAACGACCTCTATCTGCAAACTACTGGGAGTGTATATTTTGCACTCGAGCGGAACAACTTATTGTGTCTGGTCGCTCAAGCAACAACTCTTGCGCTCAAGCAAACTGTGCGTATATCAGTTCGTAAACAGACCATTTTACATCACTTTTCATCTCTCTCTCTCGAAAACATTTCAAAACCCTGATATCTTTCACTCTCTTTCTAAAATTCATCTTCAACCCTCAAGTACACCATCATCCATTGTTAAAAAGGTAGAGCTCACCTAGAGCTTCGTTTTGATCCGAACAAAGTTGGGTTTTGGCGTGGTTGGAGTCTCTTCACTCTTTTTTTCATCTTCTAGGTTTGAGGTAGGGATTCTCTACACTTTTTTATGATTTTTAACTTAGCTATTCATCTTTATAAAACAATCTCATGATTTTGGAGGATTTTGGACAAATCTAGGGTTTTGGTTTAAAGTCAAAAGAGAGGTTTTTAAATGGCTGTATTGAAAATGGTTGTGGGAGTGGAAATAAGGTTAAATTGTGATAAAATTATTGACTTAGATACTCAGAATATGTTTTGGAAGAAAATGGATTTTTTGCCCTAATTGTCTTAAATGTGGAATTGGTGTTAGAAATGTGAAATTGGATTGGTATTGATGAGAATGGTAGAGTTGGGTACGTATTATCACTCACCTCTTGAGATTTGGAAAGTTTACCTTTATGGAATATAATTTATCTGTTTATAAATATCTGTTTTGGACTATCGGTAGAGGATAGCTATGATTGTTGTAGAAATTGCATGTGAATTAGGAGAATTGAAACTATTTTCTCATTCATTTGCATTGAGCATTGTTTCACACTTATACATTGAAAATGTTTATCGTTTTGAGAAAAATAGTGAATCTGGGAAACATAAATTGTAATGTTGAACTAAGTTGGTCTGAGTGTCCAGGGTGAAAGTCCGGAAAACCGCACGTGTACATGGGTGCCGATCCCGCGGACAAAATTTCCATGAAATGGCAATAGTAGTGCTTTTATAGCCTACGTTTACATGGGTCTTGATTTATGGTTTCCTCCGGACGAAATTTCTGGGAAAGGTTGTATTGTTTTGAAATTCCTAGAGTGTGATTCATTGCCCTCTTTTATATTGCAAATGAAAGGATTTATGAACTATGATATTAATGTGGCGTGGCATGGTTTTGGAAAGAGACATAAAATGTTTTGGCACGAGCATTGCATATGCATTCACCTTATAGCTTTGTTAAAATTCATATGTTGTGTTGGATTATTTCTACTGGGCTTTGGCTCACCTTACGTAGGAAAAACATTTCAGGTATTGATGATATGCCTCCGCCAAGGCATTAGCTTAGGAGAATTTGGAGCAAGAGTTTCTTTGTGTTGTATTCATTTTGTATAGCCAAGGGCTTTAAATGTATTGGACCTAAAGTTCACTTTTGTTCTAACCAAGAACTATCTTGGAAAATTGTAAGCCTTTAGGGCATTTCCTATCTGTTTAATTTCCACTCTTTTCTTTAGTTGATAGCATATGCTATAGATTCAGGCCCAGGCATTATGAATGTATACTGCATATGCATTCTTTTCTTTTCTTTTTTTGTAAACTCAAATGGATGTAATGGAAGATAATTACTTTATCGTTGTTGTCATTTATTGATATTGTGGATGGGTTATTGTAATTATTTTGGGGCATTACATCTCAGATCAGATCGGTAGTGGCTTGGTCTCTTTTTTTATCTCTCTCTCGGTGAGCTCTCTCTCTCTCTCTCTCTCTCTTGGTGACATTCTGTTTTTGTTGGCTCTTTCTCATACTCTAGTAAGCTCTCTCTCTCTCTCTCTCTCTCTCTCTCTCTCTCTCTCTTTCTAACACTGTTACTTTTTTGTGAATTTCATGCCAGATCGGCGGATTTAATCTCAGATCGGAGATATTTAGTGAACTCTACACTCTCAAATCGATTGTTCATCTCATCTTTTTGATCTTTTCTTCAATGGATTCGATAAATGTAAGTAAAAAGTTCATGTTGATCTTTTTCTTTGGTTTTTGGTTTTATTTTTTATTATTATTTTATTTTCTCTAATAATATTAATCCTATTTTTTTATGTATTTATTTTTCTTGTTTTATAGATGTCAAGTACTAGAGAGACAAATGATGTCATCGACCTCTCTCAGTCTCAGTTTGAGCCAAAGCATGATCCTCAGCCTGAAACTCCTTATGGTTCAAAGGTATGCCTCCCTCATTCTAAGCCAAAAACTCGACAATATTTTGAAGTTTGGGAGCATTTTACCAAAATTTTTAAAGAAGTGAGTATGACTGCTGCATGTGTTAAATGTAACCATTGTAAAGCTTATTATGCTTGGGTTAGTGCAAATGGAACTAGCACTTTGAGAAAACATATTGCAAACTGTCCTAAGTCTCCTCAAAATAAAGAAAATAAAAAACAAAAGACTTTGGCATTTCAATCTGTAACAAAAGGTGAAATTTTTTTTGGTGTTTGGAAATTTGATCAACAAGCATGTAGGGATTCACTTGTTAAAATGGTAATTACTGATGAGTTGCCATTTAGGTTTGTAGAGCATGAAGGATTCCGTCAATTCTGTAGTGTGATGCAACCAAATTTCAAAAAGTTTTCACGCTTTACAGTGGCAAGGGATATTGTGTATTTATATTCTAGTGAGAAGAAAAAACTGAAAATTTGGTTAAAGAAATCAAACTATAGACTTTGTCTCACTACGGATTCATGGACATCTTTACAAAATGTTTCATACATGTGCCTAACAGCCCACTTTATTGATAAAGACTGGAATTTACAAAAAAGAATTCTCAACTTTAGTGTGATTTCTAGTCACAAAGGGGAGGCAATTGATAAGGCAATGGAATCATGTTTTGTTGATTGGGTTATAGAGAAACTGTGTACAATCACTGTGGATAATGCAAATGCAAATGTTGTAACTATTGCATAAGTGAAAAGGAAGTTTTCTGCAAACAGTGACTCTTTGATTTTAAGGGGTGAGTACTTGCATATGAAGTGTTGGGCCTATATAATTAATTTAATTGTGAATGATGGGTTAAGTGAAATAAAAGATTCAATAACTCGAATTCGTGATGCGGTGAAGTATGTAAGGAGTTCTCCACAACGAGAGCAATTTTTCAGGACATGTGCTGAAACAAAGAGGGTAACATGTAAAAACTTGTTGTGTCTAGATGTTCAAACTAGGTGGAACTCCACATATTTAATGCTAGATGTTGCAACAAAGTTTCAAAAAGTATTTGAAAGATTAGAGGATGAGGACCCACATTTCAAACTAGAACTTAATCATGGACCTCTTACCACTCAAGATTGGGAAAATGCTCGCGTTTTTACACAATTTTTTCAAAAGTGTTATGATGCAACTGTTCCCTTGTCTGGTTCTTTGTATGTCACTTCCAATTTGTACTTCACTGAAGTTTGTGCTATAGAAAGTGCCTTAACTGAATGGGGAAAGAGTTTAGATCATTCTTTAAAAGCCATGGCAATAAAAATGAAGACTAATTGGCAAGTATTAGGGAAAAATTGAAAAAATCAATATGATGTTATTGATTATTGTTGTGTTAGATCCTCATTATAAGTTGAAGTATGTGAGGTTTTGCTATTTTGAAGTTTATCAACCTGCTATGGTGAGTGTGTGAGTGATTTTCCGATCACACTGCCCTCCTTAGTGATTCAGCTGTAGAACACAGGCAGAATAGATGGCACCTTGCTGTCCTGCACAGAAAGAGAAGGCTCCGACGGTGGTTCTTCCACCCGGAGGGACTCCGACGATCAAGTCAGTATATATCTCAAAGATAATCAAATATTCAACTCACAAGCTTGAGTGCATAAAAACATCCCTTAGACCCACGGGGGTGCCTTTCTTTTATAGCCAATACAATCCTAGTCCCCATAGGAGCCTAACTCCAATGGACTCAGGATTACTGCTAATCTAGAACTCCCAGTGGGTTTAGGATAAACCCTCTAAGAGTTTCATCTTTGCCCAAACTGAAGTCTTCTCTCAATCTAGGACTTTCGTCCTTTACCCGCTTATCTCGGATTCCGGTATCTTCGGAGATAACCTTGGTAACTCCGAGATCACCTCGGCGTAATTACCACGACACGTGGCACCTCGGCTGACACGTCGGCGTCACCTTGCCACGTGTTGGTACTCAGAAAATATATCCCCACAACTGCCCCCTAGGTTCTATTACCTCGGCATTTTGAGGTGATGGAACCTATATTGTTCATTCTTTTCAGTACGTCGGCACAAGAACTCTTTAGCCGAGATCGTTCTCTTTAAGCTGATATGTCTTCTTTCAAGAACAAGATTTCAAACAAACTCTCCCACGCGTATGAGCTGTCATGCATTATTCCTCAACTGTTTTACTTACGCGTTTTACCCTTATTGGTCCGTGCTTCTGACGCGCCTGTAAGCCGCCTTTCCTCTGTCTGCGCCGTCTGTCGTCTGCGTTACTCGAGGCATAATAAACGCTTCTGTTTGCCGCCGTTTCAAGTTTTTTGACAAAACTTTTTCCCTCTTTCTTTTTTCTTTACTTTTGTACATCAATTTTCTCTTGCTTTCTCTCTCTAAGAATCTGCCATTACTCTAAGCTCCAAGCTCTGCAATCGTCTTTATTTTTCCACTCCTACGAGGCGTTCGCCACTGTTACAACCGTCGTCTGTCCTCGGCGAATTTTATTCCGGCCTCACTTCGTCTGGTAAGCAACTGGTCCCTCCTTTCTCAGTTCTTGATCGTTTCTAAAATTTCTTGCCATTACTGTTCTGCTCAAGCATTTAATTTTGTGAATCATTCATCTGAATGCTCCTTATTTCATGATTTTGCACATGTCATGAATACTTGCACTGTGTCACCACTGTTCTTGGCCTTCAACCCTTTGTATTTTTCGTGTTTCTGATAGCCCATTTTTGTTCTTGAATCTGAAACTTTCGTCTTTGCTTTCTGCTTTTTGTATCTTTTCCAGATCTGTGTCCTTGATCTTCGTCTTCGTAGTTCTAGGTTTGGGATTTGCTCATAAAACCTTCAACTCTTTATGAAAAACTGAAACATACCTTACCTGAAATTACCCAGATTTGTAGTCGAGGTTCTTTCAACCCTTCTGAATTAACTCTCTTCTGAAACCTAGTCTTCTAGATTTATATCAACATCATGGGCATGTGGAGACACAGAGTAAACACCCCAACCAAACTCGAATTCTTTAGGCAAGAGTTCTCCATCCCAGATGATGTCCATTTGAGACTAGCTGGGGAGGATGACTCTATTATGCCCAAGGATGATACCATGCCTTTTCCTATTGTTGCCTTTGCTGAGTGTGGACTTCGGCTCCCACTCAATCCCCTCTTTCGTGAAGTCCTTCACTATTACAAATTGAACCCCATGCAACTTACCATCAACTCCTATAGAGTAATTAATGGTATCATAGCCCTAGCTAGGCAGGAGAATGTTAGGATTATCCTTTCCGACATCCAATTTTGTTATACCATGTGCGCCCTGGACCTAAAAGAAAAAGGCTTCGTCTATTACCTCAAGCCGAGGTCCACCGAATTCAAAATTATAGCCGACCTCCCAGACTCCAACAAGGGGGTTGGAGATGACTACCTTATTGCCTCTGGAAATTGGGAATTTGCCCCAGATGAAGATGCCCATTTATACCCTCTTCCCCGAACTGTTAAAGAGGGCAAGGGTAAGAGCCCACTGTCAATCACTTAGTTGTTTCTTTCCAAGTCTTAAAAACTTTGCCTGTAATTAATGCCTTGTTCTTCTTGCAGACGTTCGTAAGTCACCAAAGGACTTTCGTCAGTCCTACTTCATAGGCAAGGATTTGAAGAAGCTCCTAGATCTGCCAATCCCCAAACGCAAAGCTCCACTCTTGCTGAATATTTGATTATCTAAGGGATGTTTTTATGCACTCAAGCTTGTGAGTTGAATATTTGATTATCTTTGAGATATATACTGACTTAATCGTCGGAGTCCCCCCGGGTGGAAGAACCACCGCCGGAGCCTTCTCTTTCTGTGCAGGACAGCAAGGTGCCATCTATTCTGCCTGTGTTCTACAGCTGAATCACTAAGGAGGGCAGTGTGATCGGAAAATCACTCACACAGTGAGTGAGCTCAATCACAAAGTAAGAGAGACTTTTTGAATAACATTTTTGATGAGTATAAATAGTTTGAGACAATTGCTTCATCTTCCAATGAAATGGTTCATGAGGTAGACATTGTTGATCAAGTAAACATTGGTACAAGTGATCATCAAGTGTCTCTCATGACAAAATTTCAAAAGCTTTTGGAGGAAGAAGAAGGTGATGGAGGCAAGTTAGAAGTAGATAGATATATGGAAGAATCTTGTGAAAAGGAAGCTGCAAACTTTGACATCTTAAGTTGGTGAAAGACAAATTCTTCAAGATATAAAGTTCTTTCTCAAGTTGCAAGGGATATTTTGGCCATTCCTGTCTCTACTGTTGCTTTCGAGTCTACTTTCAGCAGTAGAGGTTGTATCCTTGATCGATTTCGCAATTCTTTTACTCCAAAGCTTGTTGAAAGTTTAATTTGTACACAAGATTGGTTGTGTACTTCACCATTGCCACTTGACATAGAAGAAAACTTTGTAGATTTGGAGGATATAGAAAGAGGTAATGGAGTTCCAATATTCAATTTATCATTTAAATTACATTACTGCTAGAAAGTGATTTGGCTTGTTGTGATGTGGAATTTGCTGCTGTAGTGCTGCTACTGTGCTTTTGTTTGTTGCTGCTGTTGTGCTGCTGCTGCTATGCTTTTGTTTGTTTGTTGCTCCTGTTCATAGAGTGTTGTTGCTTTTGTTTGTTTAAAACGAATTTTCTTATTGGTTTTGTTTGATGCTATGTTTAGTTTTAATACAAAGGAGAGCTCTGCTTTGTGTAATGTGTATCCAGTTTTATTGTTTTTGTTTGATACTTTTGTTTGATGCTATGTTTATGTTTTTATGAAATTAAAATGTTCTATATTTTTTTTTTGTTATTTAATTATGTGAATCCGTGGTCTTAAATCGATCCAATCCATGTTTAAACAGATTGGTTCGGATTGGTTCTACGATTTAAACGGATTGGATTGGTTCCAATTTTTTAGGAACCGTAGATAATGGATTGGTCCTGATTTTACCCCAATCCGAACCAATTCGGACCATGCTCACTCCTAATTTCTTCACTATTCATCAAATAGTAGTTCACTTCTAACTTCACAGGTACTAGTGAACCCCTTAACAATTAATCAAACCCGATCACACCAACCAACTAGTTTTGAATCCGGTGTTAGTCACACCTAACCCAAGTGATTTTGTCCAAAAAATTACTCACAAAAATATCACTCTTTTTACAAGAATAAGAATGAGGGATAGAAAATACTTTTACTATAAAAGCTCAATATAGATAATTTTTCTTTCAAGAGAAATTATAACTCAATGAAAGTGCACCACACAATATTTTAATATCACAAAATTTTTCTCCACTCCTATTGCTTTTTTCTTAAATCTACAGTGCTACTTTTAGAGCAAAATAAAATATGACTGTTAAGTAATCATATGCCTTCCTTTTCACTTCTTTTTTCTTTCAATTGAATAGTTGCTTTTAAATGGTCAGCTTCGCTATGACAAGCAAGAAATCTACACAATTCAACAATTAAAGCATGGAAAACTGGGAATGGCTCCTCTCCAATTTGTCATCGAATTGGACGGACATATTGGGCTATGGTGGGTCTTAATCTGGGCTCATTTCAATTATCCAAATCTTTAAATATGTAGAGCTCGTCGAGTATACTATCCTTGTAAAAAATCACCTCGATCGGATGTTGATAACTATTTGATCAGATCACTTTTCTGTTAACGGCAAGTATGATTTTCAAAATAAATTATGACAGAAATATGTTTGATCAAGTGGCTATCGATATATGATCAATGTAATTTTTTACAAGGATGATATACTCGATGAGCTCTACATATTGAACGGTTTAAATCATTAAAACAGGCCCAGATTAGGGCCTAATATGGCCCAACAGGACCGTTCAGTTTGAAAGCAAACTTGAGAGGAGCCCTTGCCTGGAAAAATAATAACAAAATGGAAAGGATTTGCATGAGACAGCCCACACGTGGTGTCCCTCTTTTCCTTTTATATTATATTTTATTATATTATATATAATTAAAATATTTACAAATACATAGTAGATTCATTTATTTTTAAACCGGTGCTACATGTATCAAAATAATAAAATTTATTTTTATATTGTGTCAAATGATTATAAAAAATATATATTAAAAAATCAAAATTTATCCAATAATATTTTAGATATCATCAAAATCAAACCTTAGGATTAACAATATCCTACAATTGATATCAGAGCGAGATCTCAAGTTCGATTCCCCTGGATGGCATGTTGCTTGCGGGCAGGTGCTGAGAGGAGATTGTTGGCCTAGGTTTGGGCCAAAATCCTGCCATGGCAGAGGTTTGGGTTGAGGCCGAGTTACAGTCGACTTTGTGGCACTTGGTATTGTACCCTTTAAGGGAATAAAGTTTTGTCTTCACCACTACCTATAGATTTTGGTGAGACGGTAAGCGTTTGATCCTATCAACTAGAAATTAATAAAACCCTATATATAGTAACACTTGTGGCCTTGGACTCATCCCCTGCAACCACTCTGACTTGCCAATACTTGGAGCGCATATCTAATTTGGTGAAGTACGTGGCCTTATACAAATGGTCAAAGAGATCAGCTGCCAAAGGAGCTAGATATTTGCTCTTGATTGTCACTTTGTTTATGGCATGATAGTCTACACACATCCGCATGGACCCATCTTGCTTCTTTTGGAAGAGCACTGGGGCACCGTAAATGGTTTTGGATGGCTGAACCAACCAGCGTCCAACAATTCAGTCAATTGCCTGTGCAACTCTGCGAACTCCATTGGAGACATTCTGTAAGTTGCCTTTGCTAGAGGCTTTGCACCACGAACTAACTCAATTTTGTGATATGTGGCACGTCGAGGAGATAGAGAGTTAGGCAATTTCGAAGGCATTACATCCTCAAACTCCTTCAAAACTATAGCAACTTCATCAGGCATTTCCATCATCACATCAGGCTTGATTTCCACTAAGGCCACAAGGTAAGTTTCAGCCCCTTTCTTCAAACCATTGTGCACTTGAATTGCTTACAACGTCTTTGTTTTCCTTTTCATGCCCTTGCCTTTGTTTGGTCTACCACAACCAATAACAAAGCAAGATATGTCTTCATCCGAGAAGTAACCAATCAAGATAAGGCATCAGTGCCACTTTGGCAATCACAAAGAAATCATTTTCGAGGATGACATTGAAATCATCCAATGGCACCACCATCAAGTTTATTTGTCCAACCCATTCACCCATTTTAATATGCACTTTGTGCAGTAGAGTTAACAGACTTGATCCAGCTTGAACTTTTGAAAACTTGTAAACCAAGGGACTACACCATCTTTCCTAAGACGAAGTTGTGAGTAGCTCATGCATCCACCATAGCCAAGACATCCCCACCACCCAATGCCACTTGAATGTACATCAGACCAATCAAAGCGGCTTTATCAGCATGAATTGCATTCAGTAATTGCAAGGAATTTACTCGAGTTGGGCCATCAAAATCCATTTCCCCTCAGTTGTCTTTTGCCACAATAGCATTTAACTTCTCTCGCTTAAGACAATCTTTTGCCTTATGGGGTCTATCACATATGAAACACCCTTTACTTGACTTTCCACCATGATTCTGTGAATGTAAAGAAGACTCTCCTTTTTGTTTGTACTTTGAATGATCCTTACCCTTCTTGAAACTAGTCTTCTTTTTCCCATATTTCTCTTTCCCTTTCTTCTTGGATTTGCTGGTCTCTAGCATAAATCCTTACCCAACTTGTAGTCAAGCAATCCATCTGCCGCAACCATAGCGGAGGATAAGTAATTGACACCCAATCGACGCAATTCCAACAACTACAACAAATTGCACTTTTGGGGACTAAATTTTTAGTCGCCAAAAGTCAAGTTTTAGTCATTGAACGTTTTTAGTGACTAAAATTTTTGGTCGCCTGATTTGTCGTTGAAGACTTGTCGGGAAAAGTAATTGGTGACTAAAACAAATTTAGTCACCAAAAGTAGTAAATTGCTGACTATTTTAGTCGCTAAGGCATTGAAATAAAATTAAATATCACATTTTTAGCGACTAAATTTTTAGTCTCCATATATATATTTTTTTGTTCATCCTATTTTTTTTTTAGCTACTAAACTTATTAGTCGCGTAAAGTCAGATTCTTTTTTATTACTAAACTTTTAGTCGCCAAAAATGTTTTTAGCTACTAAATATTGTAGTCGCCTAAAGGCTTATTATTTTTTGGCTACTAATATTTTAGTCGCCTAAAGTCTCTCTTTTTTCTCTACTAAACTTTTTAGTCGCCAAAAATGTTTTTGTTGTTCATCTTATCTTTTTTAGCTACTAAATGTTTTAGTCGCCTAAAGTCTGATTGTTTTTTTGCTACTAATTTTTTAGTCACCTAAAGTCTGACTTTTTTTTCCTACTAAACTTTTAGTCACCAAATATTTTTTGTTGTGCATCTTATTTTTTTCCAGCTACTAAATAGCTTAGTCACCTAAAGTCTTATTGTTTTTTGGCTACTAAGCTTTTAGTCACCAAAAGTTTTTTTCATTTTCTTTTTCTTAGCTACTAACTATTTAGTCACTAAAATATGTATTTCCTTTTTGACTACGAATTGTTATATCATGCCAAAAGCATGATTTAATGTTTTTTTCTCAAAACTATAATTTCTCCCCAACCTGTATGTATTTCGTGCAACATGGAGTATGTATATAAACAAAACAATATGTATATTATCAATCATTCCACAATTTGCATCCATTTCACATCCAGCTATCCAAAAAAGAATAACTTTAAATGTCAAACTCCATACAAACCAACTATAGTCCAAACTAAAATAATAATTCTATACAAAACAGAGAGGCATACAAAAATCAAGCCCTCCGTATACAAAAAATATATTTACTAATATACCAAATGGCCATTTGGCGTGGTATAAATTACCATCATAATCTGTACCACGACAAAAGGTAATCTATATACCACGCCATTAAGTATTAGTTCGATGCCAAAAGTTGTCTGTATGAGTAATACTAATCTACACAAAAGTAGTGGACGACAAAATTAGCAGAATTATACAAAAGTGTAAATTGTCCTCCATATACAAAAATAAATTATCCACACGTTCACGCCAAAAGCCAAAAAAAAAAAAAAAAATTTGCACCCATTAGAAAATATTAGTTGAATCAGACATACAAAAAAAGGTTTTAACATGCAAGTTAGGTTCAATCTATAAAAGCCTTTTTGGAAATAAAATTACATATATGTTATCATGGAAGATTTTTTTTTTGGGGGGTGATAAATATATGTATCATGAATGCGCACTTGTTTCAAGTTTTAATTTAATTCCCCATTGACAAAAGAACACAAGTTAATCAATCAATATTACTCTCTACTATGATGCTTATCTTTGTTTACATCATACAGTGAAAGAGTGCATTAATTAGATTCGAAAAATGCATGATGCTTTCTTATGCCGACCCGTTTAGCCATGATGCTAGCTGCAATAAGTAAAATACAGGATATACATTAACTAAAATACATGATATACATTAACTAAATACATGATGTTTCGAGCAATATAGATTATTTATGGAAGCTAATCATTCTTGAAATTACCATATAACACAATAGGCAACAAATTTAAAAATACTGGTTACAGAAAGGGCTTGTAGATAAACCAATGTTAAGCATATAAATTGCAAATTAAGAGGTTCATCGATTTAAGAAGTTCAACATTGCGCAAAATATTACTAATATATCTCAAAATTAGGGGTATAAAAAGATGCAGAAACATCTAGAGAAAAAAAAATTCCAGTTAAAACAAATATACAACAGCATGAAGTATTTCATAAAACTGAAAAAAAAATCAAGAAGCTCTGGTTGTGCCAATTCAAAAAGAATATTTAAGCAATATGCAGTGGTAATAAATTTAAGTCACAGATAACAAAATTTAACATAAAACATGGGACAACAAAAGCAAATATAACACTGATAACATCATTTTGTGGTAGTGATCAACCCAATTTGGCAAAACAAAACTAGTAATTATGAACATTTTGCACATTCCCAGACTCTATTTCACTACCAGAACAACAATATAACATAACCTATCCAACAGACTAAAAAACAAAATATGTTTTTTCCTTTTTTTTTTTTTTTCCCTACCTCCCAAACACTAATAAGGAAACCCTCCACTTGGATCCTGTACATTCTAACCCTTACTTCCTCACCACTAGTGTTGAATTCCACAACAAAGCAATAAAAACAAGCTCAAAGGATAAAAACAAACAAGCATCATAATACACAGAATACTTTCAAAATCTTCCAAAGTAGCAGGCATGACCATAACACCAACTAAATGCATAAATGTAAAAAACAAAACCCGATAAAGTATATGGCCCTTTCAAATTTTATAGTAGACTTTCATATTGCTTCTTCAATCTTCCTGAGTCAAAAACAAGTTAGTGCCCTAAATAATAATTTTTTGGTAATACAGATGCATCCAGGCCCGGCCCTGAGATTTTCAGGGCCTAAAGCCAATAATCAACTAATAAATTTTTGGGGCCCTTCACATTTTTTTTTCATTGAATGAAAAAAAAAAAGAAAAAAAAATGAAGATAATAAAAGACAAAACATTTGTGTCAAAATCACAAAAAATACTTAGTATTACATTACAACAATTAATAAGTGTCGCTTGATCCTCACTTTTCTTGCATTTTTAGAAGCAAATAAATCAATCATATTTGCATAATCTAGTTTTTCTGCAAAATCATTTTCAATGGTGCTAATTATTTTAAATGGGCCTTTCAATTTTTTAATGGGTCACTTTATTTTAAGTTAGCTTGGGTCTTCCTTAATTTTTTTTTTTTGGATTTAAAATATACCTAATATATTACAATAAACTACAATATGAGGACCCTTTTTTTGGGTCTATTTTCAATGGATAACAATGTTAATTTTTTTGAATAGGTCTTTCAATTTTTTAATGGATCAATTTGTTTTAAATTAGTTTGAGTCTTCTTTAATTTTTGTTTTAAACTTAAAACATACCTAATATATTACACTAAACCATAATAGAAGGGACCCCTTTTTTTGAGTCTATTTTGAGGGGTCCTAGGCCATGGCCTTGTTGGCCCATGCCTAGGGCTGGCACTGGATGCATCACATTCAAACAGGTTTTTCAATGCAATAGATTAATACATACACAATCAAAGACCAAATATGCATGCAAATACATACACAATCAATGGATTAGGGCTTTGAAACTAATGAGAGAGAAAGGAAAAATAGGGGAATATGTATGAAACCACTAAAATCAAACCCATTTAGGACATCAAACCCATAAAACTTTAGAAATCAAACCACTTCAATCAAATCCATTTTTCGAAATCAACACAAAATTAAATTAAAGAAATCATAAAAAACCTAGAGCAAGATTCAGAAAAAGAGAGAGAGAGAGAGAGAGAGAGAGAGAGAGAGAGAGAGAGAGAGAGAGAGAGAGAGAGTGAGTGAGTGTCACGCCCCCAAAATATTACAAATAATCCATTCCATAAGATCTATGAACATATTAGAAATGATATACTTCATTCATCAGAGTTATATTACAACAGGTGTTATATGAATTATATATCCATAGATATTCATTCTGAATCTACAACATATATATAGCATATGTTAATAACAACAAAATAAATGCCCCACGGGCTTATATCTTTCCAAGACATAACTTGGTTACAACAAATGAGAGTCATCTCTATATATATAAAGCCCTTGGCTTGAATAAATGTTCAAACACAAATAACAAAGTAGAGCCTCCAGCTCCTAAGTCCTCCCAAGCTACGTCCTTGGAGGGAAACATATCACCAGTACCTGAAAATAGTTTCCCAAGTAGGGTGAGCTAAAGCCCAGTAGAGATAGACTAACACAATATATGAGGTTTAACTAAGACATAAGTGCCAGATGAATGTTCTACACTCATAACCAACTTACATTCTTTCCATGATCATTCAATACTGATACCCATATCTCAATCCATTTCCATCTATTCAATTCATATTAATTCAATTAATTTCGAGTCAATTCATGAGACAAGTTCATTGTTATCTAAACAATCCAAATGAGACTACAACTCAGTGATTCACAATTCAATACAACTATTATTCAAACACTTCAATTTTGCCATTTTACGGAATTCTCATCCGAGGGAATCGGCACCCATTTATACTCAAGATTTCAGGACTTTCACCCTAGACACTCCGACCAACTTAATTATAAATGGAGTCCATCCCCTATCTCCTCCCAAACAATGATACATATACAATGTATTTAAAGCATTACCATATATAATGACTATCCACAATACATATACAATGATTTAATCATACCGTCATATTCAATGACATAATTTAAATAATTAGTTTCAATTCACCTAATCCCCATGCATTTTCTACAACAATCATAGTTATCCTCTACCAATAGCCCAATACAGATATTTCTAAACAGATATTCAATCTTTATAACAGATAACTTATCAAATTCCCACAGGTGAGTGATTTATCAAATCCAACTACACCATTTATTCTCACATCCTCCCAATTTCACATTTTCCAAATCAATTTCATTATTTATATAAAATAATCATTCAACACAAATTAGGGCAAATTTTTCCCCTTTCTCAAATATTAATCCCAAGGCCAAATTCACCATTTTAACCCAAGGTAGCCTCATATTCAAAACCCCATTCTCATTCATAGAACCCAACATAGACATCTCTCTTTCAAATTAGATCCAAACCCTAACTTTACCCAAATCACTCCCAAACCTCATCATTTATACATAACAACGAATGACTAGGTTGAAAACCATAACAAAGTATAGAATATCCCTACCTCAAGAGTAGAAGCTCAAAGGAGATGATGAAGAACTTCAAAAATGCTCTAAATTCGGTTTTGTTTGGATCAAGAGGAAACCCACAAGATGCTCTAACTCTTTAACAAAGGGACTAGGGTTGAGAGATGCTTGGATCTCGAAGTATTTGTAGAGAGAAAGAGTATTTTAGAGAGGATGTGTGTCGGATTAGGGTTTTTAGGAGAAAGGAAATCAAAAAGTGATGTAAAAATTCTCTACTGCGAACTGATATACGCGACCTTCGCTCGAGTGAAGGAGTTGTCGCTCGAGCAACCAGACACAACAAGCGACCTCGCTCGAGCGCAAAATACAAAGCTTCAAAAGTTTTACAGACGCACACGCTCGCTCAAGCGAAGCACTTCACCTTCCTAAAAATTCTACGTCTGGGAAAGAAACCTGAGAACTCTCAATTCTCGCTCAAGCGCAAGAAACCTCTCTCGAACGAAGAAGCAAATTTCACAAGGCTCGCTTGAACACAAGAAACCTTGCTCGAGCGAAGAAACCAAAATCTAGGCAACAACAATCTAGACCAACCAACAACCAACCTGTTTCAAACACGCCCAACACATTCTGAAACTCAAACTCAAAGACAAATGAGGGAAAACAAAACATGGATAACAACATCAAACCACGGAACCCGAGTCCGGGATACAACAAAGGTCGGGTCAAAACCGGAATCACTATAGTGAGAGAGACAAGCAAACCGAGAGTGAGAGAGAACTTGTGAGGATGCGGCGATGGTCTGCGCTGAGGTGAGGTTCAGTGAGGTTTGGTGGTGACAGAATCTGTGTGTGAGAGACAGAACAACTTGATGTATAAACATAAACAGGTGCCAATATTTATTCATTCCCTCTAAAATGAATTATACCTTTAGCAACTAAACTAGGAATTTGTCGAAAAATAGTGCCAAATCTTATTAACAGCGACCAAAGTATTAGTCGCCAAAAATGAATATTGGTCGACTAATTCTCTGGTAGCTAAAGAATAACAGTAAATATGTCTGTTTTTGGCGACTAAACATCTTTCTGTCGGCAATAATTACTACACGACGACTAAAACAGGATTTAGTAGCCTAAAATCTAGACTTACGCTGACTAATATTTTTTAGTCGCCAAAAAGTGGCATATTCAACTACTAATTTTTTTTTTAATTGCCAATAAGTAATATATCTCGACTAAAAAAATTTAGTAGCTACAGCCTAAACAAACACCAACTAATACAATTTTTAGTCGCCAAAAGTTAACTTTTTGGCGAGTAAATGCCTTTTAGTCGCCCAATTTGGTCTCCAAAAGTGTAAATTGTTGTAATGAACTGTCCCCAATTTTGTAGGCCCGACATGAAATTAGAGAGTTTGTCCTCCAACATGTCCTTGATGTCAAGCATCAACGAAATGAACTCCTTCACATATTCTTGCATAGAACCGATGTGTTTCAATGGCTTCAATGTATCTCTTGAAACCTAAGATGAGTTACAAGGAATGAATTGCTCTTTTAATTCTTTCTTCAATAACTCCCATGATTCGATCACTGGACGAGCATTGTTCTCTGTTCGGGTCCACCACCACAATTTAGCATTACCAGAAAGGTACATGCTAATGATCGCTACTTTCTCCCCTTCTAATACGCAACCTTGAAGTACTGCTCTATATCCCATAAAAAGTTCTCAAGTTCTTTGGCATTTTGATTCCCTGAGAATGCCTTGGGTTCTGTAACTTTGATCTTGGAAAGAGGGGGCTCACCATTGTTCGAATGCCCATAGACAGCCCTCTTTACTAGCGTAAGTTCATTTTGAACTTTGTGCAGTTGTCTTTCAAGGCATCAGACATGGCAACCATGTCCCCTACAATTTCCTTGAATTGATCTGTCGTCGAGGCGTCAAGAGCGAGGAACCAACAGCCACGACATCTAATTGATCCGTCAATGAGCGATTCTCATCTTTGGGTTCCCTCCCAAAGTTTCCAATTACATTACTTGTTCCTTTACAGTGTCAACATCAGACACCATTTTGAGCAAAACCATACTCTGATACCAATTGTCACAGGGTCAAATTTTCAACTCAAATTTCGCCTATGATGGCACTAAGTTCCAGCACACTTAGTCTCAACCAATTAAACCAACACTCACACACAATATGAGATTTAAGACGAGAAAGATAGAATGCACAACATAGCAGCCATTACAGGTAAACACCTAACCTCTTTATTGCACCAACAATGATACAAAGGATAGCCAATGGCACTTGACTACTTGATAATTTTCAAGTAACCATGGCATGCCCATAAATAGGCTACAATCAGATTTTTGAAATTCAAACAGGCAACAACATACAAGGGGAACATGCCATATAGCATGGCACTTGACACCCCCAATTGCCATAGGGTTAATACAATTCTGAAACTAGCTAGCAGTTGTAACCGCCGCCAACTACCCCTACAATTCAGCATTTCTTGTCCTTGCCAGCATGTATTGGTCTTGCATAACCGCCGCTAACTGCCCCTATAATTTTGAACTACCCATGTTACCAGCTAAACAGAGCCTTGAGTGCTATCTATTGGTCTAGGTCAAGCCTATATCAAGCCATCTAATTGTGTCAAACCCCCAAGTGTGTTGCAGCCCAATATTCAGGTCACATTAATGCCTTGCATCTGCTATACTGCCCACACTCGGCCAAAGGTTAAGTGTTGTCGCCGAACGAAAACTTTTTGCCCACCTTGTCACATTGGCATGCCTCCCTCATGCCTTGGTCCAAGTATGACATAGGTGCAAGGTGTCACCAAATGTCAGCCAGCCAGCTAGCCCTCCAAACATAAGATGCTAACAGTATCCCACTGTTGTCGTCATCAAATCTACTAGTTGAATCCATAGCCATCATCGCCATGCTAAAATAAAAAATATTCAAGAAAAAATTAAACAAAAGACTTAGAAAAATAATAGAAAAGAAAATGGTTAAAATAATATATATATATATAAGAACTCTATCTTCCACTATCACTTCTGCTTTTGGCCAAGTCATGAAGGCAAGAGTCTCTGTGATAGTAAGGGAGAGATAGGAATGTGTTCCCATGTATCATCACTAGGGGTGTGCGCGGTGCGGGTCGGTGCGGTTTGAGGGAAAAATAGAAACCGTATGGCGGGTGGCGAATTGATAAAAGTGTCACTAGAATTTGTCATTTTCCTTATCAAAAACCGGCGGTTCGGTTGGCAAATAATGGCGGATTTGCCTTGGCGGTTCAGGTGAATTGGCGGTTTATAAAAAATATAATTCAAATTACAAAAATTAAATCAAAAAGTAAAAAAAGACGAGAGATACCGTGATGTTAAGCATCTTGCGAAGCTTTCTTCTGATGCAGCAAGTGTAGCAACAATATGATAATATCAACGACTATGCCATCAGTTCATTACAAGCATCTGTGGAAGCTACAATAATCAAATACAATACATAAAATTAATATCATTCAGGATTTACAATATATTGAAAATGTTTACTGTTGAAAAGTATTTAGATTGAAAAGTAAGCTGATGCAAGTTTGCAACATGGCCAGAAAAAAAAAAGATTGAAAAGTGAATTGGAATCCAACTTTATTTTGGATTACTGACATCTTGAATTCCCCTCGAGCAGTAATGTAATACTATATTCTAAGGTATAGAACAACAAGCAAACTTAAGTAAAAAAGAATTTTTAGAATCTTATTAAACATGATTTAGGCCAAGTTTGGCATAACCTAAATAATAGAAAAAGTCAAAAAGTCACTATCCTATTTAAGTCACATCATCTTATTTAAATCACATCACCTCTCTAACACATCACATCAAACCCAACCCAAACCCAACCCATATAAGCCAATAAGTCAAAAAGTGTACTTTTTTAGAACATCCCAAACCAACCCTTAATAGCGGTGCGGGTCGGTGCGGTTTGGAAGAAAAATAGAAACCGGCGGATTGATAAAAGTGTCACTAGAATTTGCCATTTTTCTTACCAAAAACCGGCGGTTCGATTGGCAAATAATAACGAATTTGCCTTTGCGGTGCGGTTCGGTGCAGTTTTGACGGTATTATGCACACCCCTAATCATCACCACTATACAAAAAGAAGTGTACCAAAATTGAAAGACCAACAAGAAAATGTAGTAAGTCAAAAATTTACAAACTCATGAATATATTCTAGGAGAGAAGTAAGTCATTTCTATTATGAGTAAAAATACAACATAAAGAACAATATACAACAATCATTTATTATAGTCAACTCATTCAAATTTACATAAATAGGGAATCTTACTTTTGTGCAAAAAATAAGGAAAGAGACGGAGAGAGATAAGGATTAGGAAGATAGAATAAAGAAAAAGAATATGAAAAAAAAGAAAGAGATGAAAGTGGTAGGAAAGTGCTAAAACTTCTTCGAGCGTGAAGTTTATTTTTGTTCAAGTGAATCCAACCGCTAATTTCATAAATGGAATCACAATCATTCTAACTAGATATAAAAGATAGACATTTTCAAAAATCATTCCATTTATTATATAAATATGTGAAAATTCCAAAGATAAATAACATTTCTCTCATTTTCCAACTCAAACTTGTAATGATGCAAAAAAAAACCTTGCCAAACATTATCCGGGCCCCAATTAAGACTTGAATTAAAAACAAGGCATTTCACTTGAATTGAATGCTTCTACATATCGAGAGCCCACGAAATTCTTTTTCATAACATTTCTCTCATTTTTCAACTCAAAATTGTAACTGTATTATTATCCTAGTGATCAAAAACAAAAACCTTGCCAAACATTATCTTGGCCCCAATTGAGACTTGAATTAAAAACTTGGCATTTCAATTGAATTGATATGCTTCTACATATGGAGAGCCCGTGAAAATCTTCTTCATTAAAGGCGAGCCCATTAAGCACAACAAAAGTCCCTGTTTCCTGAGATGGTTTTAGTGACAGTCTAGTCTTTGAAGGGAACCATCTCTTGATAATCTAAGGATGTTAAAGAGGAAACAGCAATAGAATTATACATTATTTTATTTTATTTTTAAAATCTGTCGCGGGTGCTCCTAATGATGCGGCGGAGATAAACCCTGAAGACAACAATTACAGGGAAAGCAAGATAAAACATAGTGAAGAAGCCTGTCAGAATGATTCAATGGTTAATTGCAGTAGATTGGAAGCTTTGGCGGGCCCAACAATGGTGTAGATGGCTGTGCAATGGCAGTAAATTACATTTTCTTTCCTTCACACCATTAAAAGGAAAAGAGCAAAGAGTTTTCATGACTATAAAATAACAAATGTTAGTCACAAAGAATTACGAGCAGTTATGTGTTTGAGAAGCTCAAGAAAGATACAGCCTAAACTATTTTATCAAACTAAATATATTTACTATACAAAGCCTCTCAACGCTTAGAGAATTGTGGGGCTTTTCGAGCTTTCTTGAGACCAACTTTCTTCCTCTCAACCACTCTTGAGTCTCTAGTCAGAAGACCTTCCTTCCTCAGAGGAGTTCTATGGCTCTCACTTACCTTTAGCAGTGCACGGGCAATGCCAAGGGAAATCGCTTGAGCTTGACCAGAAAGACCACCACCATGTGCCTTGACAAATACATCATAGCTGCTTTCATATCCCAAAGCCGCCAATGGGAATTTCACATACTGAAGCCACAATGGATTTCCTTGAAGATACTCCTGCATTGTACAAAATCCAACAAACCCGTAAAATTCATTGAAACAACTTGACAAGGGAATAATCTTTAGTACTCTCTGTAGTTTTTATCCAACAAACTTGAATCTGTGACTCTGTAACAAGTATTTGCAAATCCTAGAAATTAAAATCCTCCTTAAAGACCAATAATCACGCGCTGTCTAGCCCCGGGATTAGTGCTATGTTGTTTCCAATCTGATGATCTACAGCACCTCATCACATAATCAAGTTTACAAGATCCTAATTGTTTTCTTATCCATTCAGGAACAAATAATTTTTTTTCTTTTTTCAGCAAGTACTTGGGAACAAATCTATAGGTAGGATTTTAAGCAATGTATAAAGGACACTACTCAATCATGCAAAAATGCAGTGAACACTCCCTACATAATCTACTTTATGATTAGGATTGGAGGACTTACCAGCATATTTATGAACATGAGGGGTTCAAGGATTTAAAACTAGAGCGTTAAAAAGCTTACAAGTTCATTGCAACTTAAAAAAGAAAAGAAAAGAACAGAAAAGAAAAGAGAATCTGAGACTTTTCTGTTCTAAGAAAATAAATAAATAAATAAATGGAAAGAAAATAAAAACAAAAGAAAACAAGGCAGCGGAAGGGTATGCTTCATAATTTATATCCCCAAATTAAAATAGGATCATAAGAATGATCAAGCACCAGCACAGAATATTCCATTTGTGATTTCCGACACAACTTACCTATGCTGTTTAGACATGGTGGTTTCAGTAATTGTACAATGAGGGCATGATGAGATGAATGCTAAAGACCATTAATCAGGGCATGATAATACACTAATCCACGAAGGATTAAAAGAAGAAAAAAGAAAGAAAGAACTCCATCTATGTTGCTGTAACCAGCCACACTAACCAGTTTCTCCAAGTAAAATTTTAAAAAGATGCATGCCGTGAACTCAATGTAGCTCAACATATCTTCCTTTTGTAATAAACATGCAGGTAGTAAGTGAACAACTTAAAATTTAGCAATGGAACTACGAGATACATGTTGTGTGTTGTTCCTATTTTTCCTACAACTAACTACTGATATTCATCCAGGCATCCGCATAATCCACACACGAATAATATAAGTTTGAGTTACTTCTGTTAGAATTTTCCCATTTGTGGGCCTACATGTCAATTGTTTTTGGTTTCTGAAAACCCAAGTTGATAGTTGATCAAATAAAACATACTGGTGATCCCATCTAACAGCTAGTGAACAGTATGACATAGGATTATTGTGCATCTTAATTACACAATTGGTAAGGATGGAACATAGTGATAATTGATAAGGACCATCTAATAGGCAAGACTCTCAAAGATAGGCAAGGGTCTTAAAGATAATGCATTATATACAGTGGTCAAGTCCCCACTCTAACATAACTAATTTGTCAAACCCATTTGAAGAGACAAAACAACCTGTGTTCACGCTTGTCTAATTCCTCCAAGCTTTCAAACCAACTTCCATGACAAAAGGTGAAGATAATAACATCATGTTTAAAAACTCACATGAACTCTACATCGGTTATATGCTACAAAACCCATACCACATTCGTTCTAGGGTTTCTAGAGTAAGTCATTGTGAAACAACTTCATCGGCAAGCTATCTTCACAATAAGCTCTTTATTTTCTCTATCAACTACTACTCTTTCCAAAATATTTCACACAAGCAACACTACAACAAGCAATTTCAACTTATTTATTCATTTATTTAGTGGTGCATGTATTAGATGTTAGAATAATATAATATTTTATGTGGTGATGGGGTTTGGAAATACCCTTTGGCCCAAGCAGACTTTCTTAATCCTCGAATTGGTATCTGAAATGATGATGTATACTCCGGTTAGGGGTGCTGGAATTAATAGTCTGTCAAACAAGTTAATATTCTCTTGAGTTTATCTTTTATCACAAGTTATCACTCTTCCCTCTTTGGCTGATGGTCCTCCTCTTTTATATTGCTCTTAGGGGCCCACTTTCTATTATGGTCTCTCTACCCTCACAGCTGGACCCCCAGTCGTTCCACAGGATCCGTGGACTATTCGGCCCTACAGGTAGGTTCTAGTCGGCCACGGCCTTGATCATCACTGCATATTCGGCAGTTTTGGAGATGAAGCCCTATCTGGGCTGACATAAACTTGGCCCCCACATTTTATTTCGGCTCCATCAGCAGCTTCTCTGCTCTCTGTCGGCTCTTGCTGAGGTTCTTCTGGGACTTTGGTTCTGGGTATGTCTTGATGAGTTCATCTGACAGTCTGTTCTACACCTAAACAATCTTTTCTTTTCTTTGGTATAGTACAGCCCCTGCTTTGATTGGTGGTTATTTTCTACCTCAGTTAATTCATTATATGGCCCCATTAATCTGAATATTATGCTCCCATAGTGGTCAGTGCTACACATTGCTTGTTCATTCCATTCCAGTGTTTTTAAAGGCTCAAGGCGCACTAAGGCGCTGAAGGTCTCTCGGGGCCTAGGCGCAAGGCGCAAGGCGAGGCGCGGGCTTTATTGAAGTAAGGCGCACAGTCTTGGTAAAAAATAGAAAAATTAACATAGTACTTACTACACAACACAAAAAATAAATAACAAAAAAACAATTTCAGTATAATGAATGTAATGCATGTTATGTGATGAATTAATTAATGAATGTAATATATGAATCAATTTTCTATTTTTTTAATTAATGATGAATTAATTAATTAATGTACAATACATTCCATTACATTTATTCCTATGTTACATTCAATTTTCTATTAATGTATGAATTAATTAATGTATGTAATGTAATGTATGAATTAATTAATGTTATGAATCAATTTTCTATTTTTTTAATTAATGGTGAATTAATTAATTTCAGTATAATGATGAATCAATTTCAGTATAATCATAATAAATGTAATATATCCATTTTTTTATTTATGTATGTATGTATGAATTAATTAATTTATTTATTTATTTATGCAATAATCAGGGTTATGAAAGTCAAATAATTGGAAAAAAAAAATTATTTATTTATTTATCATAATCAATTTATTTATTTATTTATTTATTATCATAATCAATTAATTAAGTTATTTATGAATTTATTTATTTATTTATTTATTTATCATAATCAAAAGAAAAGAAAAAAAAATTAAAAAAAAAAAAAGGGGCAAAAGTCGATCGAAGAAGGAGAAGGAGAGAGTCGAACCTGCGAAGCTGCGAAGTCGATCAAACCTGCGAGAGTCGATCGAAGTCGTAGTCGATCGAAGTCGAACCTGCGAGAAGTCGATCGAAGTCGAACCTGCGAACTCGAACCTGCGAAGTCGATGAAGTCGTAGTCGCAGAGGAAGAGGAAGAGCCGACTACATTTTTTGAACACAGGTTCGTAATCGATCGATTAGGGTTCCTATTTGTCTCATATGGTACATGGGTCGTAATCCTCTGTGATTACGAGCCATTCGACAGGTTATCTGAGTCGTCAGATCAGATCAACAACTTGAAACACTGAGTCGCGCCTAGGCGATCGCCTTGCGCCTCTCTCGCCTTGCTCAAGTCGCGTCTAAGGCGAGCGCCTGGTTCAAGTCGCCTCGCCTGGTACCTGTACAGGTGCAGATGCTTCGCCTCGCCTCGCCTCGCCTTGGCGCCTTTGACAACACTGATCCATTCCATCCTTCCGTTTTTTGTGATTAGTGCAGTGTTCTTGGGATAGGATTGTAGATTATACATGGCTGACTTGACCAGTGAATCCACCACTACCTCTCAGCCACCTAAGGGGAGAGTCCCATAATGACTACTACATCTGACAACCTAAATCCTAGCCTTAAAATCAACATCTCTCTTTAATGGTCAGAATTACCTAGCGTGATCCCTGAGTTTGACACTTTTTTTGAAGAGTACAAGGAAGATGAGTTATGTTGATGGAAGAGTACAAGCACCTAAAACCATAGATTCTAGTTATGACTAGTGAGAGATTACAAATTCTCTGATCATGGTATGACTCATCCACTCTATGGTTCCTAAGATTGGTGAAGGATACTTGTCCATGGAAACTACACAGGACATTTGGGAGGCCATGGCGGCTACTTATTCACGGAAAGGGAATTTTTCACAGACATTTGAGTTGCGCCGCTCCATTGAACGTTCAGTACAGGGTGAGGTGACTATTCTTCAGTACTTTACTTTCCTTAGCAATGGTTGGAAGCGTCTAGATCATCTTCAAGATTATAAGCCAATTTGTCCGACTAATTCTGCGGGTTATCGGAAGTTTGTTGAGCAGGAGTGGGTCTTTAAATTTCTTGAGGGTCTCAATGTGGAATTTGATCATGTTCGGAACTGTGTTCTTGATATGGATGTCCTTCCATCTCTTCAGGCAGCGTTTACATATGTGCAGAATGAGAGTGTTACCGTTCCGCCATGCTTCCTCCTACCTCCACCGAGCGCTCCACCTTAGTTTTTGCTACTCCTAGAGATGGGGATCGTTTGTCCCGTGGTGCACATAATCCTTTTGAGAAGGATAATTTGTTTTGTGATTACTGTCGCCGGCCTAGACACACTCATGAGACCCGTTGAAAGCTTCACGGGGTTCCATCTGGGGTAGTGGTGATCGCTTTGGTAGTCGAAGGGGTCGATTTGGACCGTCTAAAGGACGTGGATCCACACCACGTGCCTATGATACACCTGATTATGCTTCAGTTGTTCAGCCTACCGGTGTTGGGATGTCCGCTTCTGAGTTTGCTCTGCGTCAATTACTAGATCGCCAGTCTTCCACTACTCCTACAGGTGCATCTTCCTCTTCGTTTGCCCACTCAGGTAACTCAGCTTCTTCTACAAGAGCTTTTCTCTCACATAAGACTTTACCTTGAATTATTGATTCCGGTGCCCAGATCACATCTTTTGATCTGTTCTCAGAATATAAGCCCATTTCTGGTTGGGACAAAGTTAGAATTCCTAATAGCACTATTTCTTCTGTTTCTAGGAAAGGTTTAATCCATGCCACTCTTCCCCTTTATCTTCCGTTTTACATGTTCTCAATTTTTCTGTTAATCTTTTATCATTTAGTCATCTTTACTCGGGACTTGAATTGTAGTGTGACATTTTTTCCTGATCATTGTTTTTTTCAAGACCTTATCACGAGGAGGACGATTGACAGTGATTGAGCAGAAAATGGTCTCTATATCTTGGATCAGGCAAACAAGCCGATTCATCAATCCATTCAATTATCAACCACCAAGGAAGATCTGTGGCTGTGGCTGTGGCTGTGGCTGTGGCATCGGCATCGGCATCGGCATCGGCATCGGCATCGGCATCGGCATCGGCATCGGCATCTTCATCTTGGACATCCATCTTTTTTGTTACTCAAGCATTTATTTCCTTCTATTTTTACAACTAATAATGTTTCTAAATTTCATTATGAGTTGTGTCAACTTAGGAAACAACATAGTTTCTTTTGCTCCCAGTTTTAATAAAAGTTTGATACATTTTTCCTTAATTCATTCTGATGTTTGGGGTCTATGTCGTATTGTGTCTTTAAAAGGTCGTAGATGGTTTGTTACTTTTATAGATGATTGTTCCCATACTACTTGGGTGTATCTTATGAAAGACAAAAGTAAGATTTTTTCTGTGTTTCATAATTTCCATCAAATGATTTGTACTCAATTTGGGGCGATTGTTCAAATCTTGCATTCTGATAATGGAGGTGAGTATATTGATTCTAGCCTAGCAAGCTATTTTTCCACCTATGGCATTATTCATCAGACTTCTTGTACCAACACCCTTCAAGAAAATGAGGTTGTGGAACGCAAGAATCATCACCTTATTGATATGGTTTGTTGCATGTCTTTCAAAATGCATTTGCCTCAGTCTTACTAGGGGGACATAGTTCTCACTGCTGCCTATCTCATCAACCGTCTCCCAACCCAAGTATTACACCAACAAGCTCCTCTTTAGGTGCCCTTAGGATCCAAGTCTACTCTCCATTCCCTCGAAAACCTTTGGATGTGTCTGCTTTGCCCATAATCATTCTCCTACTTGCGGTAAATTGGATCCTTGTTTTATTAAATGTGTTTTCCTGAGTTACTCGCCTACTCAAGAAGGCTGTAAGTGTCATCATCCACCGTCTCGTAAGTGGTTTGTGTCTATGGATATTACCTTATTTTAGTCTCAGTCCTACTTCTTGTCCTCTCCGGTGTCGTAGTCATCCCTTCAGTGGGAGCCCTGGTGTGAAGAGATTCTTGGATCTTTAACAGTTCCTGGAACATTACCGGTGGTTGAGAATGTAGAATGTGGACCAGCTGTTGTTGGGAGTACAGAATCCAATGTTCTCAAGAAAGGGAAAGTTTATGTCAGGGACAAAGACAAATAGAAAGTTACTTGGATACAAGAGACCACTTCTAATCCGCCACTGCTATCTCCTCCTTCTGATGAGTGTCTAGGTAATTTTGAAACCCTTATTCCTCCCGAATATATTGATATTGATATTGATATTTTGGAGTCTTCTGAGTATTCTGATCTTGACGTTCCTATCGCCAAACGGAAGGGAGTGAGGTCTTGTACTAAACATTCTATCTCTAATTTTGTATCCTACTCGAATTTGTCTCCTTCTTATAGAGCCTTTGCGTTCAAAGTTTCTTCTGTTAGTATACCCAATATAATTGTCAAGATGCCCTTCCTACTCCTGAGTGGAAACATACCATAATAGAATCGATGAGAGCTCTTCGTAAGGATGGCACTTGGGAATTGACTGAGTTACCTAAGGAAAAACAACCTGTTGAATGCTAGTGAATGTATAGTGTGAAGTACAAAGCGGATGGTTCAATTGAGCGTTATAAGGCTCAACTTGTGGCAAAGGGTTTTACTCAAACTTATAGAGTAGACTATCAAGAGATATTTGCACCAGTTTTGCTACGATGAATTCAATCAAGGTACTCTTTTCTCTTGCAGCTAATCTAGATTGGCCACTTCACTAGCTTGATGTAAAGAACGCTTTTCTACATGGTGATCTAGAAGAAGACGTATATATAGACATTCCTCCTGGCTTTGAAGACCTTAAGACAAAGGGTAAAGTGTGCAGGTTTTGAAAATCATTATGCGGTCTCAAACAGTCCCTAAGGGCTTGGCTTGAGAGATTTATTCAGGCAATGCTTAGATATGGATTCAAACAGAGTTAAGCTTGAAGGGGCAGGACATAAACGGGTCGGATCTAAGCCTTGGGCCGGTCCAATCCACTAAGCCCAAACCGAAGAGGGCTAGACAAGTACATGGGTCAATCCATTGAGCTCGCCTCCATGAAGAATGATCTTCCCAAGTCCTCAAGTACTTGGGCCCAACACGCAGTGAAAAGGCCAACCCAAGCCGCGATGTTGGGTTGGGCTAAGCTGCTGAATCTAATTCATAAGACCGAACTAATGGACTGAACCGATCATCAAAACTAAAGTGGGCCAAGCCCACACAGAGATATGCAAATGGGTCAACCCATCTCTACAAACAATCTTATTAAAGGCTTAGCCGGGACACATTGGTACCCAGCTGAGGGAACCTCATAGAGAAACGTAGAAGTTATGAACACATACATGTGCAGACTGCCACCTCGACTTGTCCCCCTTTTCTAGAATCATGAAAACAGTTAGATAGAGGGAATGTGGTCTGTTATATGCATGGTTACGATGAACACACGTCTTCATGGTCACAATGAACACACGTCTTCATGGTCAACTACCTTGTGGTCCTCCACCTTTAGTAATGTTAAGGAAAGTCTTGAGACACCAAAGCTCCATGAAACCATCTTGGGAAACAAGTAAAGTTTTCTATATAAGTCTCTCTCTTCACATTGAAGGTAACAACTAAACCTCATACACATGAGCCTACTCCATCTGAGATCATTCCAAGTCCATTACTTTTTCTCTCCCTCTCTCTACACCTAGAGAGTCCTTCATCTTCTCCGATCACTCATTCCCATGCCGAAGGGGTTTTTCGGCCAACCCCGGCCAAGCCAGCTCTTACGGTGCTCTGTTTTGCAGATCCCCAGTTCCTGGATAGTTCATTTCAGCTGCGGAGCTTCGATCCACTTTCATCTAATGCAGGATTCGGTACGCACAATTGGTGCGATGAGCATAGACATTCGTTTATGAGTTCTGCATCTAATTCCGACAATGGGAACTAAGGACATTCCTTCCTCTACACCGACTCTGCCAACGAAGAAAACAAAGGATAAGGACCTGGCATTACAGACGATTATGGAGGAACAAACCGGAAACAACAACTAAACTCCAGATTTTGTTGAGCACCATCGACCGTCTGCTGGTGGTTCCTCCCACCATTTCATGATGAAAAAGGATTATAGGGATTGTATTATCAATTACATGGGGATGGATATACAAGAACTGAATGCACAACTCAAGAGGATGACGGGCGACCTGATGGAGAAGAGGACCGACACCGGAGTAGTCCATCTCTAGAACCACCAGCTAAGGATGGCCCTGAAAATGGTTATGTGCAACGAAGTCAGCCAATTCTAGTACACAGTGAAGTACCGAGTAGCCACACTTGTGGTTCACACTGAAAGAAGGCTAAAATATAGAAAACGGTCAAAGGGAGCACCGAGCGCTGGATCGGCCTGTCTCTTCTCCCTTCTCTCTAGACATTGAAGCCTTGGAACCCCCTAAGAAGTTCACCCTGTTGAAGTTCACACCATATGATGGGAAGTCGAATCCACTCACACATTAGCCACTACCGACAGATGATGTCTTTGTGGAACTGAAACGATGCACTTATGTGCAAGGTCTTTCCGTCAGACTCCAATGGTTCGATCGCATCCCTACTGGATTGATCTATTATTGGAAACAGCTCTTGGAAGAATTTCTAGCTAGATTCGTTTTCAACACTAAAATCCCGAATGAGCTAGACACCTTGTTTAGCCTTCTAAAGGAAAAGAAGAAAACATTGCACAATTACGCATGGAGGTATTGGGAAGAGTACAATGAATTGGAGGAAAACGTCTGCAACAAGCAGATGACAGTGATGTCTTTCAAGGACAGTTTGCATCCAAAAGGCAAATTGAGGCAGTCGCTTACCAAACGCCCAGCCACCACCCTGAAGGATTTACGAGCTAGAATTGAGCAATATGCTCGTCTTGAGGATGATCAGATTCCCATCGAAGTTGCGTCGGCCAAGCAGCCGTGAAGTTTCAGTAAATGAGATAGACAAATCTAAGTCCCATGAAGCAATCATTACAGTATTCAAAGAACCTATCTACCACCTCATGGAGAAAATCAAAAGGGAAAAATACTTTGTTTGGCCACCGAAGATATTAGGAGATCTAGCTCAGTGCAACCAAAAGCTAGGATGCGCCTATCACCAAGATAGGGGGCACATGACTCAGAACTGCAGAGCGTTGAAGCAACATTTGGAGGAATTGGTAGTTGATGGGCACCTCCAAGAGTACATCGATCCAGACAAGACCGTGACCAAACAGGAAAACCCACCTGTGACAACCAGACCCTACTATGCATCATTATATATACTTGTTCATGCATTCATGTTATATATTAAGAACTTGTGCAACATAGGGCTTGTTAGAAATAGTAATAGAGAAGAAGTATGAAAGGCTTTGTTAAGAATTGTTTTGTTATGTGCCCTGAGTTAGGAGATAGTTTAGAACTTGATTTGGAAACCATAGGTTGTACCTATACCTTAAGTGAGAAGCGCAAAAACTTTAGTCTAATAACCATTCTATGCCATTTGTTATTTTGTTGATTGGAGTTAGTAATAATTAAGTATGCTTAGGAAGAATTAAATTAGATTAAGTAAAATTAGAATAAAAATGGATTGCTTAGGCTCTAAACTTAATTAGCCAAGCTTAAGCTAAAAAGTAGTTAACTAAGGTGTTGTACCTTTCCCCTAGCTACATATGATAGAATCTCATGTCCCAAATCAAACAAAAAGGAGGAACGAGCTGGAAAAGTGAGGAACAAAAGAAGGAAGCAGCTACCAATTCCACCATATGCTGCTTCAACGCTCTACAGTTCTGAGTTATATGCCCCCTATCCTGGTGATAGGCGCATCTTAGCTTCTGGTTGTGCTGAGCTGGATCTCCTAACATCTTCGGTGGCTAAACAAAGTATGGTTCCCTCTTGATTTTCTCTATAAGGTGGTAAATGGGTTCTTTGAATAATATAATGATTGCTTCGTGGTACTTGGATTTGTCTATATCATTTACTGCAACTTCACGGGTTCTCTTCGATATGTCCTTCATCTATCCCCCCGGTTTGAATCTAATCATCCTCAAGATGAGCGTATTGCTCAATTCTAGCTCGTAAATCCTTCAGGGTGGCGGCTGGGAGTTTGGTAAGCGGCTGCCTCAGTTTGCTTTCTGGATGCAAACCGTGATTGAAAGACATCACTGCCATCTGCTCGCTACAGATGTTCTCCTCCAATTCATTGTACTCTTCCCAGTACCTCCTTGCATAATTGCACAATGTTTCCTTCTTTTCCTTCCGGAGGCTAAATAAGGTGTCTAGCTCCTTCAAAATTTCAGTGTTGGAAACGAATCTAGCTAGAAATTCCTCCGCGAGCTGTTTCCAATCATAGATCAATCCAGTAGGGAGGCAATCGAACCATCGGAGTTCAAATTCTCCCAGGCTAGACGAAAAGACCTTGCACGTGAGTGCACCGTTTCGGTTCCACAGAAACATCATTTGCCAATAGTGGCTGATGTGTGTGAGTGGATCCGACTTCCCATCATATGGTGTGAACTTCGGCGGGGTGAACTTAGGGGGTTCCAAGGCTTCAATGTCTAGAGAGAAGGGAGAAGAGACGAGCCAATCCAGCGCTCGGTACTCTCTCTAATGAATAGTGCGATCGAGATGTTGTGCCTCTCGTTCCTGCTGTCGCTCGTTTTCTCTGTTCCCGATCAACTAGGTACGGAGATCCTGGAGACGAAGTGGGTACTCCGTCTGTTGGTTGACATTTGTAATTTAGCTTTCTTCCGGCTTGAACCATGGGTGTGGCTGCTCGCTGCTTCACTATGTACCGAAATTGGCTGACTTTGCTGCCTAGAACCATTTTTAGGGCCATCTTTCGTCGATGGTTCTAGAGATGGACTCCTCCAGAGCAAACAAGAAGGTTCTGCATCGGTTCTCTTCTCCATTACGTCACCCATCATCTTCTTGAGCTATGCTTTCAGTTCTTGTATCTCCATCCCCATGAATCGATAATATGATCCCTATAATCCTTCTCCATCATGAAATAGTGGGAGAAACCACCAGTAAAGGGTCGACGATACTCAACAGAATCTAGAGTTCGATTGTTATTTCCAATTTGTTTCTCCAGAACTATCGGTAACGCCAGGCCCTTATCCTTCGTCTTCTTCGTCAACAGTGTTGATGCAGAGGGAGGACTGTGCTCAATTCCTATTGCTAGAATCAGATGCAGAACTCAGAAATGAATGTCCACACTCACCGCACCAATTGTGCATACCGAATCCCGCACTAGATGAAAGTGGATCGAAGATTCGCAACTGAAATGGACTATCCAGGAATTGAGGATTTGCAAAATAGAGCACCGTCAGAGCTAGCCCGGTCGGGGTTGACCGAAAAACCCCTCCAGCATTGGAATAAGTGATTGGAGAAGATGAAGGACTCTCTCGAGGTGTAGAGAGAGGGAGGGAAAAAGTAATGAAGTTGGAATGATTTCAGATAGAGTAGGCTCATATGTGTGAGGTTTAGTTGTTACCTTCAATATGAAGAAAGTGAGACTTATATTGAAGACTTGTTGCCCAAGATAGTTTCATGGAGGTTTGACGCCTCAAGGCTTCCCTTAACATTGCTCAAGGTAGAGGACCACAAGGTAGTTAACTATGGAGACATGTGCTCATTGTGACCATGCATATAACAGATCACATTTCCTCTATCTAACTGCTTCCATAATTCTAAGGGGAACTAGCTGAGGTGGCAGTTTATACATGTATGTGTTCATAACTTCCACATTTCTCTGTGAGGTTCCCTCAACTCAGTACCGATGTGGCCCAGCTCGGTCTTCTATAAGATTGTTTGTAGAGATGGGCTAGCCCATTTGGATATCTCTGTGTGGGCTCGGCCCACTTCGGTTCTGATGATTGGTTCGACACATCAATTCGGTCTTATGAATTAGATCCAGTAACTCGGCCTAGCCCAGCATCGCGGCTTAGGCTAGCCTTTCCACTGTGTGTTGGACCCAAGTGCTTGAGGACTTGGGAAGATCATTCTTCATGGAGATGGGCTCAATGGACTGACCCATGTACTTGTCTAGCCCTCTTGAGTTTGGGCTTCGTGGATTGGACCGGCCCAAGGCTTGGATCCGACCGGTTTATATTCTGCCCCTTCAAACTAGTTTAATGGAAATAAAATTAACTCTATTATTTTTATATGATTTTCTCTTTTTTTTTTTGGAATGAAAAGAAATGTAGAAAAGTCAAAATTAAAATTTTGGTGTTTTGTTTTGTCAAACTAATTTGTAATGACTTTTTTCAAAAAGAGATTCTAAAAACTTTAACCAAATTGGGTTTTGTAAGTGTTTGATTTGGTCTATGATTTATATTGTATTATTTTTAGTTGGTGTAGCTTATTTGTGTACTATTATGTTTCTTATTAAAGTTTAACTTGTAATTGTTTCAGCTATGGCTTCAGCAATGTATTTTGATGTAAATGTCCATTTTTCTGGGGAGTTGAGTAGGATTAAGAATATCAATCCAGATAGGTACTCCTATATTGACCTACTGGATGATGTAACTCAAAAGGCATTGTCTGATTCACCATCTGATAGGGGAGTAGTCATAACATTATACTGTAATGTGCCTGGGACTACTGAAATGATGGTTGTGGGTTCTGATCTGGATGTCATACAAATGTTTGCTTTATATGCTAAGGCTTGTTTGGTTGATATTTTTTTGGAAGTGAGTGATCTGGACGGCCATGAAACTCTAGTAATACCTGCTGCACTTACAGCTACTCCACTTAGAGGACTCTCATGAGAATAGGGCTATAGATGGGGGTGGTAATGGTGGTGAAAATGTTTATTATGATGATATCATAGTTGTCAAATCGGGATTCGTATCGTGAATCGAAATGGTCTCATACCAAATCGCTAATCGAATCGAATCGAATCGTGAATCGTAAAGATTCGGTCACTTTTTCAAAATTATTTAAAAACATATATCTACACATTTAGATGTTAAATATATTTTATAAATATAAAATATTTAGACTTAAATCAATAAAAATGTTATTTTGAATGATAATCACATAGTTTAATAAGTAAGAAGTTAACAAAGGTTCCTATGTAAGATCACCATCTTATTTTTTTTTTTTTTTTTTAGATATTTCTTATCAACCATTCTTAATAAAAATAATAACCAAATAGACAAACTATCAATTTCTAAAGTAACAATAATTAATAACGATATTGATATTTGGACAATAAGCACACATACTTTTCTAAGTAACATTGAGCAAATAATAAGAAAAAATCATTTAAAATCTTTTTTTTTTAAAGCCTGAAATATTTTAAAAAGTATAACTGACCTTATACATGTAATATCTAATTTAATAAAATAGCAATAGATAATTCATAGTGTAATTTTAAGCTTAAACATCTTTAGAAGATATATTACGATTTTTTAAAGGAAAAAAAAAATGAGAAAAAAGGTCAAAAATATGTTGGGTTTGACTAAATCTGATTGGATCCTATTAAAAACTCCATGATCACTAAAATAATAACAAATCATGTATATATACTGGTTATTTTGGTATTAAACACTATTAGAAGTTGTATTATGTCATTTTTACTAAAAAGATGTAGGAAAAATATAGTCGAAAATATGTCGGACACAATAATTTTAAAAATTGCATGAATTGTAAAAAGTGAATCGAATCGTGAATCGATTGTGAATCGTGCGATTCACTAGAGATTCACTTCCAAAATATATTCACCCATAGATTCGTATCGATTTTGTAAAATTGCGAATCAAATCGCGAATCGTAAGATTCTAATAATAGAGGATGATATAACAAATTCCAGTGATGAAGATGACGGCTGTTCTGATTACCAATCTGATGATAAGGGTGGAAATGTGTCTAGCTCAGAATCTGAGTTTAAGAGTCAGGGTCATAGGAGTAACTACCTTGATCCTACCAAGTTTGGACAAGAATTTCATGTAGAAAGTCACAAAAGATCAAGCTGGCAGTGGGTATGAGAAGTCAAGGGTTACTAGTCATTGTGCTGCTGAAGGATCTTACTGGAGAATTCATGCATCCCCTCTTCCAGATGGAAAAAAATTAGGTCATACAAAGGGGAACATACCTATGTTACTTCTACCAATTTATTTAGGCAAACTCCAGTTGGATCTCCAAGAAGTTAATATCCAACTTGAGGGCTAACCCTACAATGTCTCTAGATGCAATGCAAGTTGAGATTAACAAAAAATATGGCATTGAAACTTCAAGAATTCAGCTTTATAGAGCAATGGAGGAGATTGAAGGGAACCATAGCAGGTCATACTCACAGCTTCTAGCCTATGCTGCTGAGGTGATGAGGAGTAATCCTGGGAGTGTTGTCATAATTGAAAGAGAGCCTAGGAATTCTACTGAGGTGATGAAGAATCCTAAGAAATGCAACCCTATGTTCAAAAGAATTTTCGTGGCATTTGAAGCCAGGAAAACAGGCTTCATTTCAGGTTGTAGGCCCTTCATTGGGATGGATGGCTGCCACTTGAAAGGGCCATTTGGTGGTGTTTTATTGGCTGCTATAGCATTAGATGGGAACAATGGCTTGTTTCCAATTGCTGTGGCAGTAGTGGAATCTGAAAACAAAGATAGTTGGAGTTTTTTCATTGACAACTTGCATTCAATTATTGGAGATGTGACACATGCAAGGCCTTTGACATTCATGTCTGATATGCAAAAAGGTTTGGATAAGGTAATTGCTCAATTAATGCCTGAAGCTTCTCATCGTCAATGTTGTCGACATTTGTTCAGCAATTTCAAAGGGAGATTTCCTGGGTTATTATTGAAAAAATATTTTTGGCAAGCTGCCAGGGCATACAATCAGGTTGAATTCAATCAAGCTATGAAGAGATTGAAGAGTGTCTCAACTGTTGCTCATCAATAGCTGTTAGATCTCCCTCCTACTACTTGGCCTAGGCATGCTTTTGATGTACGAATGAAGAATGATCACATCACAAACAACTTAGCTCAGTCACTCAACCATTGGGGTTGGCCATCTAAGGTATAAGCCTATTTTATCTCTGTTAGAAGGGATTAGAGCTAAGTTGATGACTAAGATTGAAAAAAGGTATGGGATGGGATGTGTGTGGACTGGTTTGGTTGGACCAAATGAGAAGAAAAGGCCAAACACAGCACAAATGGATTCTAGAAAGTGTACTTTGTTGTTTGCGGGGGCTGATGAATACGAAATTTTGGAGGAAGATACAATGTCATTCCTAGTTCAGTTGGACAGTAAGAGGTGCATTTGTATGGAGTGGCAGATATCAGGTATCCCTTGTAGACATGCAGCTTCCACCATTACTCATAGAAGAGATAATATTGAAGAGTATTGTCACTGTAATTTGAAGAAGGATGCCTGTTTGAGGGCCTATGGGGGCATTATTCATCCTATTTTAGACCAAATATTGTGGAAGGTTGCTAGTGGTTACCCGTTGGATCCACCACCACTTCGTCAATTACCTGGCAGGCAGACCAACAAAAACTAGAAAAAGAGGAGTTAACGAGGCAGCCACAGCGACAAGTCAGTCTAGGAGGTCCCAAGCTCTCAAGTGTTCAGTGTGCAAAGAATTTGGACAAAACAAGAGATCTTGTCAAAGAGCTCCAGTGAAACGGGCTGCAGCACCTAGGCTAGTATGTAATTTACCTTGTGATCTAATTTTCATGATTCACTTTTGATTTGATCTATTTTAACCAACTTTCGATTTTATCTATTTTAACCAACTTCCCTTTTTAAATGTCAACAACCAGAAGAGCATATTGCCTCTCAATGTATCACACATGACTCAACCCCTTCAAGTTTTATTCAAAATGATAGTGGATCAGTTAGGGTAAGGATCTAAAACCCTATGCAACTGCAAATTGAAAAAAAAATGCAATACAATGGGTTTTAAGTTTTTTTTTTTTGTTTTTTTTTTAACCTTCATACAGGCTGATGCTGGCACAGAAAGGAGCAAGAGCAAGGGCAATGGAAGGGGCACTGCTTTCCCTACATCTGAGGTTAGTGTAATTTATGATTTGATTAAGCTTTCATATTTGTTTACAAGTTTTCATAATAGTTGCCTTAACTGTTATTGCAGATGACTGGTTCAAGTTGGAGTCATTCGTGATTGGCATGACCTCATATGATTTTGAGTTTTTGAAGTGGCCCAAGTGATGTGAGGTTTTTTTTGTGCAGCTGAAATGTGTACGGCTGTTTGTTTTTTATACAAGTTCATAAGTGTATTGCTCTTGCCTTTTGTTTTTGTGGTGTGAGCAATATAGATATATAGGTGTATACCTCTCACAGGCCCACATTGTTTGTGTAGTAGTGGGATGCAAATGTTATTTCTTGCATATTAAAAATAATCTTCGTTCGTAATGTGGAACTTTATTTTGACTGCTAGTTTATGAAATATTTATTGTTTTTAGTTTATGAAGTTTATAGGTGTATAACTTCTCAACAAGTATTTAGTTTATGAAGTTTCCTTTGTTAGTTTCTACTTTCTACACCTATAAGCTTAGTATGTTTTCATAATATATAATTAGATGGAAGGATGTTTACATTTTGAAATTGTGTTGAAGCTGAGATTCATTTATAGAATGTATAAAGGGCAAACACGAGAGTGAGGGGGTACAACTGGAAAAGTTGAATCTTTTTTTTTTTTTTTGCTTACATCAGCATCAAACAGACGGAAGTTTACATTTGGGGGAGCTTGAAATTGAAAATCAAAGCAGAGGGGAGGTATCTACAATTTCAGAAACCTGAGGGGAGGTATCTGCAATTGTCAGAAACCTCCAGGGAGGTCATTGTAATTTACCCTGTATAGGAAGATTCGGGTATGTTTGGTTTGCATTTGGGAGATAAGTTTTTGAAAAAAAATTTCTAAAAAATTGTTTGATTTGAGTTTTTCTCAAAAAATTTTCAAAATCACTTTCCCTCTCTTACACATCAATCAATCACTTTTTCTCTCTCCTCTCTCCTTCTCAATCACTTTTTCTCTTACACACTCCTACTCAAATTCTCCCAAAATATCAAATCATCCCAAACTCCCAAAAAAACAATTCTCTCAAAATATACAATCAAACAAACCAAAAAAATTTCTGAACTCTCTCTCCAAAATTTTTTTCAAAAACAACTCTCCCAAAAACAAACCAAACAAGCCCTCAGTTCCTACAATGCTACATTTTCATTTCACCAAGAACAACTTGAATGCTTCTTAAAACACACAATACATATGCATACACATTAGAAACAAATATATGTCTACTGAATTTGGTTTTCTTTAGTCTCGTTTGGGAACAGATTATTTTAATAATTTTTTAATTTTTTTACGGAAAGATTTACCTACAAAAATAGTGAGAGATGTGACAAGTTTTAGTATTTTTTAACTTTTTTTTGGCTAAAAACCGAGGGGTAGAGTGAGAGGCACCTTGGCGTCGCGGTAATTGATGATGAGTTTGCCAGTTCCTTCCTGGAGAACGACACGAGCGATGGCGCATTTTCTGCGGCCGGTGCCGAAGATGGTTTGGGCGGCGAAGCCACCAGGAAGCCTCGATTTCACGTACTTCTTCAGATTCGTTGTTTCTAAATCGACGGCGGAGGGGGCGGCGACGGCGGAGGCGACGACGGCGAGCCTTGGGGTTGCGACCACCACGCGAGGCGGCTTCGATTGGGGAAAGGAGAGGGAGTGGGGGTTTTGGGAAATCTGTGAAGAGAAAGAGAGAGAAGCGAATGAAGATGTGAGGGTAGACATTGAAATTGCCATTTTTTTATTTTATTATCTTGAGCTTGAGCTCGTCTGAGAAGAGTTGATTTTGAAGAGAGAAAATAGGACATGCGAAGCGCAGGGGGAAGTGGGAGGAACACTACCGGATAACGTAAGAGTAATTGACCAAAATGCCCAATTTTGGATCAATATTTAATTATGATATTAATATATCAATTAGTCGATCATTCTCATCTGACAAAATAATAGACTAAGATGTCTCACCATAAATAAATAAATAAAAGAAGAAGAAAGACAGAAGAACTGATTGATCTCAAATTGTTTGATATGATCGAAGATGGAAATTTTTTTGATTTTATTCAAATAAATAAAGTTAAAAATGATACCAACACTGGAAGTATCTCAAATCATACACATGAACCAATAATATTTAGAAAATATAATAATCATAAGTATTTAATAATTTAAAATGGTACTTATTTAGACTTATCTCGTGTCCCATTTAAAGACTAGCCATAAGCAATTGATGACTAGGCACAATCATTGTCCATCATTATTACCAATTATAAAAATAGTTGGTAAAAGAAAAAATTCCTTGATTATATTGCAATAACCCTCGAGGGAGATGTGTTGTAATGGTTAAGATAGTGGAAAAAATCTGAAATTGAAAAAAATCAGAAAACAACTTTGTTGGCAAATTTTCTCACACTTGATACAATATTTGCTAAGTTTGCAAAAAATCATCAGAGAAATTTTATGTGGTTTTGCTGAAGATACTAATTTGCAAGCAAATGCAAATTATATTTTGACTAAATTAGAATTATGTAGCATTTGTCTTTTTGAAGACTATGTTCAAACTTTTAAAATATATTATTATCTTATTGATCCACCAACAAATCAATCCTAATTAGATCAATTTTTTCACAAATTCTCTAATTCATGAGATAAGTTATGTATTAAAACATGTGACACCTAATATAAATAATTTAACATGAAAAAGTATTAAGTTCCAATATAACAGTTAAAAGAGTACGTTTCAAAGCTTAATCTTAATACAACTCCAAATGTTTGATTTCTTATACCAATCTTCGGACATTGTTACGTTAATACATAAAATTTCATCAAAATAGATAAGAAGGTAGGCAAGACTAGCCTTAATGGCTAGGCTAAGACGGTTCTAAGTGAACCATGGCTGAACTTCGGCATCTTCGACAAATGTTCCTCGAGATTTTCTCTTTCTTCTTCACCTAGCATTAAACGCTGTGAGCTACAAAGTCCAGTAAGATACAAGAAACTCAAAAAAAAAAAAAAAAAAAAACTAGCCACTTCTTACAGTTTAAAAATTATGTAATAATAACACAGTGGAGTTAATTAATAACATTGAAAAATATATAATCATCACGAAAAAGATAATAGAAGCGAAAACAACATATATATATAGACATGATCCATCACGAATATATTCACAATGCAAATATCAGGTTATCATAGAGTTCATAACATAATTTCATTTAATTGTAAATTTGGTGAGCCTACGGTGACTCCCGATAGAGTGGCGTCCTACCCAACCATTGACCTTGGCTAGGGGCTATTCTGCACCTCCTCTTGATCACGAGGCACTAGATCTAAAGATGCTACGTGCTGAGTTAAATACTCAGAGCGTATCATCAGTGGTTCATCTCAAGAGAACTGGCCTTCTAAAGATACTCCCTCTATGTGAGACCCTTATTGCCACCCTTATCCAAAAACCAAATCCGTGAGGTCAAAATACGATCCGGGCCATGTCAAGGCTTTGCAAGCTAAATAATCACATTTACTTAGAACCAGGGTGCACCCTGCACCAACAAAACACCGATATACCTTTTCTTTGTATTCATCCGCATGCGCATGGTCCAAAACCACACATTTCATTTTCTCCATATTATGGTTATAATAGCTCTTGATAAAAATACATATATCATGATTCATTCCAACTGACCAAGCATATTTAAGTGCATGCAAGACAAGATATGTAAAAATGAGGCAATACAAAAAGGTTTTAAACCATCATTAACTTGATTCCAGATTCTGAACGGTTTCCAGCAAACTGTCCCCTCAAATAAAAATATAGAAATGATATTTAAAATTTTTGATTTTGGGTGGAGTTATAGATTATTAAGTTGGGAACATTTTTGGAAAAGGGCTCAAAGTCATTTAGCCACTGGAAGATGTCCAAATAAATTAAAAATAGTAGGTAACTCTAGATTCGTCGCATTTTTGAAAAAGCAGACATATCTTACCACATACTTTTTTTTTTTTTTATCAACAACAAAGAACCCTTTATTGATGATGGAAAACCTTACACAAAGGAAGAAAACATCAACAAAAAAGGGAGGGATGATGCAAAAGCCATCACATGGCAGCACCAAACCAAGAACCTGTTGGTGAGAGACTAACAGAGTCAGCAATGCAATATCAGTTACACACAAGAGAACCTAATGCTAGTAGAGGCCAAACCAGCAGCATAGAAACAAATTAGCAAATAAACAGATTATCACCCCAACAAAGAAACAGCATCAGCAACAAAGAAACAGATTATCAGACCTCTGCCTTAAGCCACCCAAAATACCCGACCAAACCCCATCAGATACAAACCAAACAGCAGCCCTCACCACATACTTAATGAAATGAGTTGAAACTTGTGGCATTGGAAATATAACTTAAAAACCTCACATCGCTAATTTAATCACTCAAAATTTCATTATGTAGAATAAACCGTAGCCATGTAAAGTAGGCCTTGCTGTTGTCTTAACAGTAGAGATGAACATGAAGCATATTTTTGGCTAGAAAATAGTGTCAAATAATTTTTGTAGAATTCTCACATATAAATAAGACCCTAAAATAATTCCAGTAGCTTCATATTTTCAAAATAATAAATAAGTGATTTATTTCATGGTTTTGAAGTAAAAACAGATTTTGCACAGTGCAGTTTCTGTTCGAATGAGCAATAGATTGTCTTCTTTAGTTCCCTACTTAGGCATGCTAGGCTACATTATTTATAAAGAGGCATTTTTCTTGCATTCAAGAGGTACTACAGGTTAGGACAATAGAGCAAAGAGAATATAAAAATAATGACAAGAGATAAGACAAGTGAGTTCATCTAAGGCATGCAAGAGGGACCTCTCCTATTGAGTTTGTTCTTACTTCCTTCATGTATTGTAAGACATATCAGATTGTTTTGCATACAAACTTCCAAAACCTAAAGAAATGGAGTATTTCTAAGTATCCTACCTCAGTGAAGCTTTGAAGACCTTTCAAGTGATGAGTCATTCTTCTCCTTCCTTTCTTCTTCTTCTCTTTCTCTTCTTTCTCACTTTTCTTTCTCTCCTTCTCCACTCTCTAGCTCCAGCTGAAAATTGTAAATGGGGAGTTGGGGGGGAGCTTGTGTTTCATATATAGACTAAAATGAAAGGGAGAGTTTGGAGAAATTACTTGGTAAAAGAATCCATGCATGTTTGGCCATTGGGGGGTTGTCTACCCAACAAGCACACTTATGACAGCCAATCTCTTCACTCAAAGGTAAGAAAAAGGCTGGTTAAGCATGCTAACAGGGCTGCACTTTTGAGGTAAATCTTCATATAAGACAAAATCAACCCTTTCCCATGAGAGTTGACTTGGCTGGCCCCCCTCTTCCTATTTTTTTTTTTTTTTACACACTCATGAATAAGACAATCAAGTGAGGACAAAATTCTAGATTGCCTTTAGAAACTTCATTAATCTAATTGTGAGGATTAGTGTTAATAAGGATTTAGTTTGTAATAACCCAATCCTCATATCTGTTTCTGGTATATTTTCAGTTCCTTATTCTAAGCATTTAAATGCTTACTGTGAAATTTTATGTGAAATTGAGTTTCATTAAGTGAATCCTATGATTATGGATGTATATATGTATGATAAGAAAAATATCTGTCACAATTATAGTGTTTGGATCAGAAATTAAGAGCATTAGAGGCTTGACAATCTGAAATTGATTTTACATTTGAGATTAGCATAATTTTTAAGTTATAATATGATTTTCCGTGAAATTTCAATTTGGAATTATTAAACTGATTAATTTTCGTCCTTATTCACCTTTAATATATATATGTCCATATTCTCTAATCCTTTGACTTAGAAAGCCATTACTAAAAATATCCCCTGAGAAGAAAAAGGGTTTGAAAGGGAGAAAAGAAGTTCAACAAGGAAATTTGGGAAATTGAGAAGTTATCTGAAGATTAAGGTTCAAGGTGAGTTTAACCCACCTAGTTCTATTCCTTTTCTTGCTTTAGAGTAGGAATCCCTTGGTGTTGTGTGACTTAGAGTTGTAATGGAAGTTGTGTGTGTGTGTGTTGAAGAATTAGCATGATAATTTTACCATTTATTTATTTTGATTCAACTTAAGTTATCTAGTGGGAAGAAACATCCTATTCCCTTGATTACCAAGCTTGAATATGTATGTATGAGTGTGTGAGTGTTCAAATGGAATATTATGTAATTGAAGTTTGTTATAAGCTTTAGGAATTAAAGATTTGAATCATAGTTTGATTGTTGTGTATTTGTGAATCTTGTACCTGCTTTTTGAACCATATTCTAACAATTAAAGAACCTATTTTGGGCCTTGAAAAAGTGTACCAAAAATTGGGTTTTGCTGAACTTTCGAATTGCAATCTGTCCAGAATCGCCGCATGTGCGAGAAGCCTTGCCGCACGTGCAGGGCTCACAGCCGCACGTGCGGCCCAAGCTGGAAAAAATGTTCTGCTCCATTTCGCGTGCTTAACCCTCTGGTATTTTTGAAACTTATGTTTGATGTCCCTAGGATGCCTATAAATTCGTTTGTAGTAAAAGGAAGCAAGAAATAATGAAAGAAAGAAAAAGAGCTAACGTATAAATTGTGTACATGTGTAGGTCATAACCCGGGAGGGTCAAGTGCTCTACTATAGCACTGTGAGTAGTAGTACGGAGATCGTGCATTTACTGACCGTTAATGATTCTTATTCTTAACACTTTGTTCCTTGCAAGTAATTATATTAACATTTATGCTGATTGGAAATCGGTGCGAATGTATGGGAACGTTGAAAGACTTGTGTACATCGGTATGACTCTGAAACTAATCTGCATTCCGGTTATGGTTAATGGTTGTCGATAATGTGCCATAATCTGTAAATTATCTATGACTTCGCATGAGAATTTTATACGAATTATTAACGTTGGATTAGTTTAAAGATAAATCTAACTGGGTTCATTATGATAAAAAGTGACTTGTGTTATACAAAAACAGGAGTGATGCGTTTGAAGAGAATTGTTGTACTGTGTTCCGTATTCGGGAGTTAATACTGTGGAATTGGTTAACAAGAAGAAATGGTAAATGTAAACCCCGCTTACTAGGAACATGATATTCTGAATGGCCTATCAAAGGCTACTATAGTTCATTTGGCTCAACACATGTTTTATGGCATAAATATCTACCTAGAGTGGATCATCAGAATGAATAATTGAATAAGATCACGGGTTGTTTTATACGTTAATAACTATTAAGAATTATGATAAACATCGGATAGACTTACGAATGACTCAACCTGAAGACAGAATTGAATAGCAATGACATTGTCATGTAACTCACATTATGATGTAAACTGTTCTGTCTCTGTTGAGTGTACCGTACTGACAAGATATGACAAGAAGTACTCTATTTTCTGATATATAACATTTTGAATCAACGAATGATTGTCCATATATGTAAAAGTATTCATGGCACCCTTAGCACAAGGCCCTTACCCGGGGGTAATAATACCGTGGTCTTATGGCCCTTGCCCGGGGGTAATAATACCGCGGTTCAAGAATGTTACAAGTTCCCGGTACCGGAGGTTCCTTTATAGAACTAACAAGTATGCTCTATATTGATTTGTTAGCGTTATAGGATGTACCATGTATAATCCAACATGAATTCTGATTTCTGTTTATGATTATGATTCAAGCATAATTAAAAATATGTATGAATATGTTTCTGTTTATCCGTTCCATTTACGCTATGTTATGACATGATATGGATTGACCGGTCTTTAAGACCTAATGATTTCTGGTATGGAACAAAGTGCTGTATGGAACTAAGTGCTGCAATGCGAGCCACCTCTAGAATCCGTACGAGCCACCTCTTGAGTCCATACATATGTGAACTGGGCTTAAAGCCGATGTGGAAGTTATGAGGCCTATGGCCGTTCTGTGAAAGTTACGAGGCCTATGGCCGTTCTATAACATCTATGAGGCCTATAGCCAATTTGTGACATCTGGGCCTATGGCCATTCTGTATGATCTGTTAGTATGAAACAAAGTGCTGTACGAAACTAAGTGCTACCATGCGAGTCACCTCTAGAATCTGTGCGAGCCACCTCTTGAGTTCATACATGCATGAAAGGGGGCTTAATGCCGTCTGTTTAAGGGCTTCATGCCGTTCTGTTTAAGGGCTGAAAACCATTCTGTTTAAGTATAGGCCTAAGGCCATTCTAAAAATAATTACAGGATAAAGCTAACTATATGTCCTCCACCCTTATACATGTACATTGTAATTCAAATTAATTATTAAATTGTTACGTACTACTATTCACTGAGTTTGGCTTACTTTATGTTATGTCTATTTCTGTAGGCACTCCACCTGGAGGTTAGTTTCAACCCACGGCATCCATTCCTCTTATGTCAACCTTAGGGTGTCCAGGCACTTAAATGAAGGTAGCTCATTTTATGGAGTTTTGCTAAACTTTTAATTTTGTACCCTGATTGTCTATCTAAAGAGGAAGTGTATATAATCCTTTTGCCTTTCAATGCTTTTGTTATACGCCCAATCTTGAGGGCTGGGTCTGTATATGTGTGTGTCTATGCATATAGCTAAATTCTCAGATGCACGTCACTGTATGTTTATCTATCTTATGTTCCGTTAGTGATCCTGGCATGGTAGTTATAGCTCAATGGAGATGGTTTTCGGCTATTTTAAAATATTAATGCTTCCGTTCAGGCCCCATATCTTATATATATATATATATATCAAGTTAGATGTCCGTTTCTGAAGTGGTCATGTCCAAACTTTTAGGGGCGGGTTTGGGGGCGTGACATAGTTTAATCAATCCCTCTAAACAGTGATTAATTTAATGTGTGCCAAACTTCCATATCTTATGCATTAAATTAGAATAACTCTTCAATGACAATCCATCCTCCTAAAAATAATTTCGTCCTTGAAATTACATTCTTCTTACTTGAATAGCTGAGGATAGCTGAGGCCCATAGCGTAAAAACCCGATAGGGCCGATCGAGCTCTAAGGTAGAAGTAAAAGGAAGTTAGATAGTCGTGCCTTTTTATAAACTTTCAAAGATGTGAAGTGACTATTCTGACGGTGTAAAAACCCGATAGGGCCGATCGGCCATTCCTATTGCCCATCAATTTTTCAGTAGGCTAAGTAAACATCAACAACATATTGAAAGAAAAGTATTCAAAAGTATCCAGTGGTGTATGGTTGTTATCCTTATCGAGCTCTAAGGTGGGATTTTTCAGCAGAACTCACAGAAAAAAAGGTCAGTCCTTGTTTTTGTTGTGTTTTTCCTACAATTGCCTCAGCGACATAATGCTTTTTTTTTGTTTCAATTACTCCCCACACATGCGAAGTGAGTAAAGAGTGAACCCTCGATTAATATTACATCTTTTGGGGTTGGTGGTTAACACCACCCTTAGTTAATATCGTCCCCTATAAGGTTAGCAGTTAACACCACCCTTGGTAAATATCGCCCCTGTGAGTTTGGCAGTTAACACTATCTTTTCTTCCTTCATATTACAGTATGTTTGGAGTGAGTTGTAGAGTTCTTTGTTGTTGTGGCTGCCAATCATATGTGACTTTGGCTACGGCCATTCTTTTCTCTTTCCCTCTTGTGCCATGGCATGGGTGGGTGTTGCATTTCTTTTACTCATGTGGAGCATGTTTGTATGTGTTGTGTGCATCGTCCTTCATATTTTCTACGGTGGTTAGCTTGTTTTGTGTCATTTGTAGGAGGGCCTCCTCTTTCTTTTGTCATCTTTGCAGCTTTATCTTTGTTCTACCTCGTCACCCTTCGTGGTATTCGCATCACCAAGCTTTTCAAAACTCCAGCAGTATGGTACACGTAAGCCCAATTATCAAATCATGGTAGCATGTGCCATGTAAGCCCAACTTTTCAAAATACAATTCATGCATGGCATTTGCATTCTGCTCCTGAACTACGCTAATTTGATTCCTTGTAAAAGGATACGTAGGCAACCATTGGGTTCAACCAAATTTTATTTGCATGTTGTTTGTTTGCCCAAGTCTTCCGACCTTACCAAAAAGGGTCGTCTTCAGGCTTTAACATTCACTCGCGTCATGAAATGATGCACCAAGCTATGTTAAGAGGGGCAATTATAGACACCCCATTTTGGATTAGTCTTGAGACTTACGTGTTTCCTTTTAAGCTCCCGATGATGAAGATGAAAGGTGTTAATCTTTGCAAGTTCCGCATCAAGAAGCCTAACGATCAAGCTTTAAACCATCCAGTACCTGTGTTTAGACAAAATGTTTTTCGACCAAAATGGAAACCTCTTCCAAAACGAGTTTTAGTGGTGTAACTCCAAGCATTGCTACAATATTCTAAGGCTCATATTTTCAAAATCAAAACGTTGTGTTCTTTCAAACAAGCTGAGCAAAGAATATAGTGGAATTGAATAGAAGATATGAAATCCCCTAAAATACCTATTTCTCCTTTCAATTCACGCCGACCTACTCTTGTTGATCCGATGATGTGCTTACTCGCTAGCCAGACACCATATGATAGCCAGCTACAAAAGCACTCAGCCGATCACCAGGCAGCTCGGCCGGTTGAATGTTCTGGGTACAAAGCATTTTTGGGAATTTCAACTTGTTTTGCTTACTTACCACAAATATTTTAGATATTTATAACCTAAGCTCTATATATAGAGCTTGCCAGCTCATTCCAAAGGGTTGAAAAACTTGCCCAAGGCATAGAAAAGCTTGAGAGTTCCCTCTCATTCTTCTCTTACCTTCTACCTACACCTCCACCTTCACTTTCACCTTTTAATACTAAATTCTCCATTAAAGTTTGATCCTAAGCTCTGGACAAAGGACTTTCAACATGAAATAACACACCTAAGAGTTCTTAAGGGGCTTTAAGGAGAGTTTGTGAACAAAAAGAACTCATCCTCATAAAGAGGTTGCTTCTTTGATCATTTTCTCCTTACTTTTTTCTTTAGTTCCAACTATATTTCCAATTATGTGATTATTGTAAGTCCTCATAGATATGGAGGGATTAGCGTTAGCCACCAATCCATTAAGTTGATAGCCTTTTCTTTGTTTCCTTGCTTTTCTTACCTCTAACTATTTAGTTCATATGAATTTTGGATCTTTTTGGATGAGATTGGGAATAGTTTTATCCATTCATTCACAAGTTCAATAAATATGGTAGTTTTTCTTATTATTACACTTCCTATCCTCGTTTATCCTATCTCTCAAGTGTGTTAATCAATGTGGTTCAACTCTTTACTCCATTAGTGGTTGTTCAATGGGATGGCTTGGGTGATCAATGGGATTTGATGTGGACAAGTGGTGTCTCCCTCTTTTCATTAAGCTTTTGAAAGTAAAACAAGAGATTTTGGGTTAAAGGAAGTTGAAACCTCATTTCTCAATCATTTGTGAACATAGAAAGAGATGTTATCATCCTTGTTCTATGAGTAGATGAGGAGTTTTTTAATGAGTGTGATGAGTCTCTTGTTTTGATAAGCAAAGCTTCCACCAAGAAATGATTTGCATTAGTGTCACGACCCAAACCCGGCCCTATGGGTTTAGCACCGTAACCGGCCAGTAATCCGTGATTACCGAAGGCCTGCTTATTAGTAATACAGTAAAACAGAGTACAGGGCCTGGCGGAAGCCAATACAGTAAATGAATAATGTCCAATGAGCTGTGACAGTCTGTATGCCAAAAAGATTTCTCATACATATATGCAGTCAGAGACAAAACAGTATCTACATTATATACAAATATTCAGTACAGGGACTTAATCCTTTGATAACAGTTCAGTAAAGTAGATAACAGTTTATACAGTGATACAAAACAGTACGGAGACAGACGGGGGAAAACAAAACACCCCAAGCCATAGCATGGCAACTCGAAACCTCACAGTGAGGCACATAGGCTGGCTTGACAAAACTGGGGTCTAACCCACGCTCCTAGCTCCGGTCCGGTGGCTGAGAACCTACATATATATATAAACAGTGAGCTAAAGCCCAGTGAATAACATAATGCATAAAGAGGTTAAGAATGAATGTCCTTACAGTAATGAAAAATGGTTCATTAAATCAGTATTTCAATCTTTCAGTCAATCAGTCGTATGTGGTACATTCATTAGCATAACAGTACAGTAAGCAGAAGGTCTTAAAGACCGAACAGTAATGATGGCCATCAATCAGTAAACAGTAGTGGTTCCACGAGGGAACCGACAAAGATCTCTGTAACAGTAACAGTAACAGTAAACAGAAGTTGCTAAGGATGCCACAATACATTTCAGAATATAGGACATACATTCAGTCAATTAACAGTAATCAATTCAGAAAACAGTTCAGTTAAACAGTCAGAAAACATTCTCAGTTGAACATATCTTTACACAATTGTTACTCACAGAGTTCTGGGCTAATAGCAGCTAGAGCGCGTCCCCGAGAGCCAACCCTAAACAGTTAACAAGTTGAACACACTCTAAGTTTTACAGTTGGGAAAATAATAATTAACTCCCTAACATGCCTCGGTGTGTTCTACATCTAAATCCTCATTAAGATGCCTTAAACTAGACCTAAGAATGCCTAGAATAGAATGAGGATGTAAAGATGCACTTAGAAAACATTTTTCAAAAGTTGCTGAAAACAGGGGTCTCGCTCGAGCGAGCCTTCCTTCGCTCGAGCGAGCTTGCAAAATCAAAGGCTTCGCTCGAGCGAGGAATCCTTCGCTCGAGCAGTCTGTAAAAATGCAAAAGTACTGGATGCTGAAATTTTACGCGCGATGCTCGCTCGATGCTCGCTCGAGCGGAGCCCTGGACAAAGGTGCTCGCTCGAGCGAGGAATCCTTCGCTCGAGCGAGGAAGCCAAATTCTGAAATTTCCAGATTTGCCTCCCAAGCTCAAACCAAGCATTCTACCACTCTAAACTCGACTTCTTGGGCCCAAATTCTGGAAAACACAACTAAACTCAATATATAACAAGTTTCAAAGCTCAATTTGTGAATTCAAAGCCGAAGGGTGAGTCAATTAAATCCAAATTTCAAACCCATTTTCAAGAATGAACTTCAAACATGTCATGCATGAGTTTTAAACCAAATTAAAGCTTCAAAGCTTGCTCAAATGAGCTCATGTCTTCAAGAACATGGTGAAATCATGGACTTAAGCCTAAATATGAACATGCATGTACAATTTACCATGAATTCAACTCAAAATTCAACATCTCAACCATGCATGCATGAATTAAGCTATAATCCAACTTGTATGAACTAAAACAAAACTTAGCTATAAGTGGGCATGGACCATGCAAGAATTAGCTTAAACTCACAATTAGAGGGTTGTGTTCTCTTACCTAGGTCTTCAATTACAAGTGTAGAGGCTCAAACAAGCAAGAACCCTTCTAATCTTCTTAATCTCCAAGCAATTTCACAAAATGAACTCAATTCTCTCCTATTCCCTCTCTTGGTCGGCTAGAGTAAAGAAAAGGGGCTGAGGAAATGTTTTTTTTTTGATCAAATGTATTAAGGCTCAAGTGGTGAGTAGATAATAGCCACTAAGTGGTCTAATCGTAATTAAGCCTAAGTTTGCAATATATCAACATTTAATCTAATTTAATCATACTAAATCATCTTTCAATTAAATACACCATAAAATCACATAAATTACGATGATCATAAATCATTAATCAATTCCCGGTTCGGCCGTCGATAAGGCCTTCATTTGCAATTTAATCGTAAACACACGAACGGGTATTTAAATAACAAACAGATAGATATGGAGACAAACACACATATACTCAGTCAATTCAGTTCCAGTTTTCAATCAGTCAGTTCAATACTCAGTTAATCCATTTACTTATCATAATCGGCCTCAGTTTAACGGAAATTAGTAATTAATCGGTAATTTATCGGTAATCAGTACGAGGGCTGTTACAATTAGTCTACGCTCTTCACTTAATAACATGGATTTGGGTATTAATTTACCCTTATTCACAAAAAGAATATGTATGTTCTTATTCTTTTCTTGGGCTTGAATTTGTTCTTGATTTTGATTAACTTAATTGTTGATTTATTGCCAAATATCTGTTGTATATACTTGTTTTATAATGGTTGAGGGCTTTGGCCTATTCGCTTCTTCCCTAAATGATACCTGTCAACAGATGAGACAGAGGGTTGAGCACTCCTCCACAAGTGCCCTTTTGGCTTCTGTCCTGGAATTCCGTACTAACCTATTCCCTAGCCAGAGAAGAAATTCGGTCGACCACTTCTTCATGTGCCCGACTCACTTTGTGTCTAGCCGGTCACCCCCCTCTCAGAACAGAACAGAACAGATAGTTTTTGGGGAATGCTCCCCTGGGTAGTTCTGGAGCTCCTGGACCATTTTCTTTCTTTATTCATTATGATTTGTTAGATTCAGTAGTGGTTAGGCTGAATCGGTTCATTATTGTAACAATCTCTCTCTCTCTCTCTCCTTTTTTTTTTTTACTTATTCGAATTGTTGTAATAACCTTCCAACCCCACGTCTTTCTGACCCTTTTATTTACCTGCTTTCGGTATTGCATTATGTTTCTCTTATCACCCCTATATACTGCATCCATTTTTCATGCATTTGAGTCCGGTTCATTTGCATTTGTGGGATTTACAATCTTCAAAGATGAATACATACATAAATCCATGTCTTAAGATGATGCTCATGTCACGTCTTAGTATTCGAACTCCTGGATGCATATTATGTATGTATTGCATTAGTAATTTTATATATAGGAGCATGTATATTTGTCAATTTGCATATGTCTTGGGACTTGCTTTGGAGTATTTGGTGAGCATTTTTGAGTTTTAGTATATTGCATGTGTATGTTCATTATCATATCTGTTGCTATATCATGAGGCTAAGTGCTTAAGTGATATAGTTGCTTGAATGCCGATGGATAAAGGTTGTGTTGTTTATTTTGGAATGTAGATGATTCTTATGCTTTGTATTTTTTTCAAGAAAACCTTTTTCTTTTTTTCAAAACATATGAAATTAGAGCATAACCAAAATTAATGACACAATCTATATTTTCATGTTTCAGATAGTAATGGTAACATTATTAATAATTAGAATATGGATATACATTGATTATAAATAACATTATGACTTAGTAGAGGTTGATCTTTGATCGGGTGAGTGGGGCGCTCAATTAATGACCTTCCCTTCTTATACCTAAGTTCCTGAGTTGAGACACTTTGGTTATGATAGACCATAGTCTTTGGCACGAGTTACGAGTTTTCTAATTTCTCCAAAAGATTAGGTGGCGACTCTAAAATGTGGTGATGTAGTTCATTTCTGGCAATATTTTGCAACAAAATGAATTTTTTATAAAAGTTGTCAGATTTGTACTCTCATATTTTTTGTTTCACATTGCACTAGTAATATCAGATCAAAGATCAAGAGTCTAAACTATAAGGCATGCTTGGTAACCCCAAAAAGCCATCCCATAAAGTAATAATCATAGAGGTGGCAAGAACTTTCAAAGAGGTGAGAGTTCATAACAAGGAAGGGGAAGCAGAGCTGTTGTAAATGAAACACCAGAATTAGATTGTGCATGTTTACCTTGATAATTTTGCGAAGCGACATTTATAATGCACAGGTATTATCGAGGTCACTCAGGTCTAGTTATGAGTCCATTTGAAAATCAAACCCCACATGTTGGTCAAGAAGCTAGGCATCGCAAGTGGTCCATATTATTTGTAGATCGAGTAAGAAGAAAAAAATTGTGTCACGAATGTGGACTGAAGGTGTTGAAAGCACATTCAGTTGAGATCCAAAAGTAGGATCCTAATAAAATTGATCGACTATGTCAAAGACTTCAACTTGAGATTAATCAAATGAACCGCAGATTAAATCGCGATATGCAAATAACCATTGTTATAAAGGATGCCAAAAAGAACATATCAGATGCTATAGAGGTCATAAAGTTTATTATATGATATTTCAGATATTGATTTCGAAGATGTGAATACTGCTATATCACTTTTTGATTAGGGTTCATTTTTAGTTTTTACCGTTCATTTCAATATGTTCTTTAGTGAGTTGCTTTAGAGTTTGAATTTGTACCATACCTGTCACATCTCATATTTTTACTCGGGTACAGTACCAAATTTCTTATAAACATCAATTTCCAAATTATAGTTACAGGAACCAGACGAGTTAGATAGAATAAATAAGGTTCTTTCTCGCATGGTTAAAATGATAAAAATTTTCTACACAAATGTTCACAATACATGCCTCAAGGCTTACATAAAATGTTACACAATAATCATATACAACAGTAGGATAACATCCTTATTACAACATCGTAACACTTCGTTTACAATTCACATAGTAAAAAGTCTTAATGAACTAGGACTTCATGATCTTGAAATCGTTGCACCAACTTCATTCCTATAAAAATAATTAAACAACATGGGATGAACACTAAGTCCAGTAGGGATCTACTATGATTCTTGACAATAAGATCAATAGATATATGTGATCATGAATGCTATCATGTGATACAGACATAATTAAGGTGTCCTTTGTATGGAAAATAGATTACATAAATAGATAAGCTTTTCATAAAATCTCACTTGCCAGTTCATTGAAACCTCCTTTGTTAACTATTTATCTTACAAAAATTCGTCTAGTAATTCCCTTAAATCTCGTCTCCTTAGATAAAGATTTTAAGCCTATTTATAATTTACTACTTTAGTTCTCTTTTCACACTCATTTATTCGCAAAACACCAAACACTTGCACGCCATAACACATGTCTCGTATGATAGTTATTTTGTTCGATTCGTTTTCGATCTTGTCTCATTTACACGTTTCATTTTCTAAATACGACTTTTCAAATGGGGTTGGCTGCATGAATTTTTCTTCTCCACTCAATTCTATCTAAGGCCATTTTGTTAGTCAAATTAAGGAGATTCATATATCTACTTACTACATTAGTTCACGTCAATCTAGGTCTACCCATTTCCCTAACATTATCACCTACCGTCACTATATCGCATCACTTCACTACTGCCTCTATTGATCTCCATTGTATATAACTAAACCATCTTTATCTATTCTCTCTCAACTTATTTTCTATCGGTATTACTCCTACCCATTCTCAAATATACTTATTCCTAACTCTGTCTTTTCTAGTCTTGCCACATATTCACCTTAGCATCCTCATCTCAGCAACACTCATCTTTTCTATATGTTATTTCTTAGTTGCCTAACATTCCGTCCCATACAACATCGCTAGTCTAATAGCCGTTCTATAGAACTTCCCTTATACTCCAATGGATACTCATTTTATCGCACAATACTCCATATGCACTCCTCCACTTAAGTCAACAAATTCCAAATAATTGAGTTACAAGAACTAACTCACTAATAATGTTTTTCACCTTACACACTTCAATTTTTATATCTAGCAATTTTCACAATCACATAATGGAATTATCACAAGATTTTTAACAAATATCCACAGGCCAATAACTGGCTTCACCAAGCCATACCAACACAGTTTTCCTGGCGTTACTCCGGAAGGAACACTAGAACTCCAGAAGGAACACTAGAACTTCTGTCAAGCGCCACGCTTTACCGATGGCTAGTTAGAAGGAACGCGGAATCTCCATATAGCCCAACAATCCACACGCTTTACTAGGTGCTACTCCGAAAGAAAGATGGAATCTCTTTCAATCATCACGCTTTACTGGTTACGAGCTGGAAGGAAACGAACCCTCTTTCCAAACTTTATTCCACAATTCATCATTTTCAATTCAAAAACTAAATCATGTCCACAACACATAACAAATAAAGTAAAGTCTGTCTTTATGCAAGAACATAATTTGTTCTCCACAATATTCTCATTTTATTCCATACACATTACATAGTTTATCACACCAATTTTCATTATTCATTTACTATACAAGAACCCATTGCTCAATGATCATTCTCACCACATTTAATAATCAATGTTTACAACCAATTCAACCAAACAACAACTTAATTTCAAGAATTTAAGGTTAATTGAAGAAAACCCCTTGTTTGATTAAAAATTTAAAACTAGGGTTTGAATAAAAATTGGGACTTTTCATTTCAAAGGTGTAATTGTATTTCAATAGCTAAAAACTTCTATAATCAACTTAAAATCATAAATTATCTCTTTTGAGTTAGAAACCCTAATATTTCTCTACATGCATTTCGAAAAAATCTCTTTCAACTTAAGATTTATATAATAAAAACATACAACCCATCTATCTATACGAAAATATTGAAGAAAAGTAAAGAAATCTCTACCTCTTGCAAAGAGAGGAATAAACCTAGAAGACCAATTTCAACGAAAACATGATCTGCTTAGATTAATAGAACGCCATTGTCGTGCTCATCATTTTTATACAAGGAATTAGGGTGGTAAGGAGATGAAATCTAGGGTTTAATGAGCTTGAAGCTCAACAATGGCTAAAAAGAGGGAGATGAGATGGAAAATTCTGGAAGGAATGAAGAAAAGTGGCCCAAAAGTGATTTTTTAAAGTGTTGATCCCGAACAGACCACTCGAGCGAACATTTCCCCGCTCGAGCGGTGAACACAATCTCTTAGAAGTTTTGCAGGTCTATAGTGAAAATATTGGGAGTCTCGCATCTTTGCTCGAGCCCTAGACACAGCTAGTCACACAGCACAGTTCCTAAGGCACTCTCAGCACATCAATCTTATTTTCATATGTAACCATTTAAGTAAATTATTTTATTTAGCCTCTTACATTTATATTTCATTTATTTAAGTTTACAATGTAAATAAGAAAATATCCCCCATTAGAATTAAAAATCAAAAATCAAAAAATCAAAATCCAATTAAAATAAAAAATTGACTCTCCCAGTTTTAGTACGAAAATAATTTTCCAACTAAAATTTCTAAGTTTGACGTTGAAGTAAAGTGATTAATACCTTGTAGAAAAATCCCATAAAATAAAATTAGATTATTTAATGTATAAGGAACAATTACCATCATATATTATTTTCAAAATTTTAAGTTTTGAAAAATTCAATTTTTTACTCAGAAATTTTTTAGGGCCTCGTTTGGGAACAGACTAATTTAGTAACTTTTTGGCTATTTGGCTAAAAAGGTAGGTAAAAAAAACTTATATGTTTGGGATGACTTTTTGGCTAATTACGAAAAGATGTGCAAAAAGTAGAGAGAAAAGAGAATCTTTGACTTTTTGGTATGAGTTGTTGGCTTTTTGGCTAAAAAGATAACTTTTTGGCTTTTTGACTAAAAAGGTAAGTCCCCAAATGGGGCCTAAGTTGAATTTTTTATAGAAAACTTGGATCTCGACCCGAACTGTTACAATTCCACTATGTGGTTCTTTAACAAAAATCTTATGTTTTGTATTTATTATCTTTTAGGGTAAATTACACTAATCTCCTCTGAAATTTGAAACAAATAGAATAAACCTAACAATTTTGACATTATTATGCTAATCTCCCTTATAGTAAGGTTAAATGGACTGAAAATAATACAGATGTTGTGTAAGCACAAAAATAAATAATGTAGAATATATAATTTTGTTTAAAAAAAATGATAATACCATTTTTTCATCCATATAATTAAAAAAACTATTGATAAAAATTAAGTATTACACAAATTAAAATAAAGAAACTCAATGTAATTATGTTAAAATTATAGCACTTACTGTATTACCTCAAGGCAGTCCTTATCTTTTATCAAAATTCACTCTAGAGCAAATTATTTAAAAAAAAAAATTCCAAAGTTTTACATGTTTTTCAAATTAAACCACAAGACTTCAATTTAATCAATTTAAATCCTAAACTAACTTCCGTATCACAATCTACGCCCCCCTAATCCATCTCCGTCCATCTTAGTTAATTTGTTTAACAAATTTTTTATTTAAAATACTCATGCAATATATTATTTGCTCTTTTAACTTCTTGTAAAATTTACTTTTGACCTTGATCATACTAGATCACAAGCCCACATTATCCACCATCCATCCCATCACAATCATCCATCTCAACCCTACTACACACCTTACCACATTGAATCACAAGTACCGTTCACCATCTGTTGCCCTTAGCAACATTGGCTACTTCCTTATAAAAAATTATTTAATAATTCTGAAACACTATGTGATTATATTTCAAGTTAATTATTAATTTAGTCTTATAGAGTTCTCACATCTCAACATAAATTATAAATCTCTATCTCCTTTTATCAATCAAAACCTTATAAAATAACACGCGTCAATACTTCAAGAATTCTGAATAATCGCCCATTTCTTATTCTTTTCATTCTCCGTAGCTTTTCCTCCACCAACACAGATTTGGCCCCTTCTCCTTCTCCTTTTTTCCACTGATGATGCTTCCTCTCCCCTGATTTTCCCTACCTCTCTCCTCCACCCTCATTCAGTGCTCCATTCCACTGATTTTCCCTACCCCTCTCCCTGATCATGCTTCTCGTCCCTCTCAGAAGTCGATGTCGGTGACCTTTAATGTAGCTCCGGCATTGCTCGTTATAATTTCGTCACCGATGCAATACATACAGAGATTCACAGGAATACAGAGGCAATAAATGTTGGCAAGAAGCCCCAACTTAAAGTCAGTTGTTCATATGAAGAAGCTTTCCAGATTAAACAATCATCTCCGAATTCGATGTGTATAGGGTTATAATTATCACAAAAATCTAGGAATTTAAAACAAATAGGTTTGTTGAAATTAAATGGGAACATCATAAGTAGCAGAAAAGTAGAGAGGTGATGTGATGGAAAAAAGATAAAAAGATAAAAAGATGGATTATATAGTATATGTCAAACCAACCCTTGTCTTACAAATTTCAAACAAATTATAATTCAATCTTTTAGGGCTTTACACCATAAACAATTAAAACCTCTAATCTAAGTAAAAACAAAACAATGGAAGCTAGTATTATAGCCCAATTTTGCAACGATGTAGTAATCTTTTTCTATCATTTTTAGTTGAGTTGTCGACAATGATGATATGCCTGCGATGACGATGTGCGGGCGACAGCGAGTTGAAGATGAAGACTAGCTATAGGCAATGAAGCTTTACAAGGCTTTCGGTTGCGTTTTCTTCGCCAATCTCTCTTCGCAGATCTGAAGCAAAGAGTCGATTTCTATATTTTCTACATTTTTTATTGTTTTAAATTGTAAATATAGTAGGTATTGAGATAAAATTCTTCCATTGAATTTTTAAATATTATTGATTGTTTATTTGTCTGTAAAATTGAGTGCTCCATTATTTCAGCGGGAGATGGACGGAGAGTAACATTAGATTAAGTTTAGGATTTAAATTAATCAAATTAGAATCTTGGGGTTTAATTTCAAAAATCTAAATTTTTTTTTTAATTTGCCCTTCACTTTAATATATAGAAAGGAAAAAAAATACAAGGAATGATAATTTGATATGAATAAAAATTTATGCATGCTAAAATAGTATGAATAGGTTGGCTATATATGTTTAAAAAATGATGAAGCAAAAAGAAATTCAATCTGTCAAGAAATTGCTAAATTTTACTTTGAAATGTCACTTTCAAAATGGGTTTGTAATTGCACAATTTAAAATTACATTTTCAAAATGCGAGTTTATATTGAAATCACAATTTAAAAATGTAATTTCAACTTGCCATATTATTGCAGTAGAAGCCATATCAATTTGAAATCGCATCTTCAAAATGCGATTTCAACTTGCTACATCAATGCAACATAAGCCATGTTGACTTGAAATCGAATGCGATTTCAATGTTCGAAATGTAATTTCAAAAGTGGATTAATTCTTTAAATAGTTTGAAAAGTTTGTCAATTCTCTATTTTTATTTTTTTAGAATATTCAGGGAAAAAATAAAAACCTCAATAAACAAATAGCATATTCTTTCTTAAGTCCATAACTAAAATTTTAGGGAGGAATATATTTTAGGAGTAATGCCCCAGACCCCCTGTACCCCCAGTGACCCCCAGCCCCACGTGGGGGTGGGTGATTGGAAGAAAAGAAAAGAAAAGAAAAAAAAACTGTCCAATGAAATGCCAGTGGGGGTGCTGGGGTCCCCAGCATAGTTGATATTTTAGACATCAAAAAAAAAAAAAAAAAAAAAAAGAAGAAGAAGAAGAAAAAGAAGAAAGGGGAAGAACTAGTTTCATTATCTTGAGATGTTGAACCATCAAGTTTCCACTCAATAGTATGGTTGGATTATTTGGATAAGAGTTCGGCTACTCTTAGTTGAATAATTGATTTTAGGATAAATTATACAAATAGTCCATTTGGACAAGAGTTCAGCTACTCTTAGTTGAATAATTGATTTTAGGGTAAATTATACAAATAGTCCCTATAGTTTACACGATGTGTCAATTTGGTCTATGTTATTTTAATTTGTTCGATTTTGCCCCTTAATTTAACGGATTGTGTCATTTTAGTCCAATAAATAACAGTTGTTAAGTTTGGTGGACGAAAAGTCAAACTATGTGTCAATTTGGTCTCTGTAGTTTACACAATATATCAATTTGATCATTGTCAAAATTGAGCAAATTAAAACAATAGGGACTAAATTGACACATTGTGTAGATTTTCGGTCCACCAAATTTAACAACCGTTATTTATTGGAATAAAATGACACAATCTGTTAAATTAAGGGGCAAAATCGAGCAAATTGAAATAATAAGAACTAAATTGACACATTATGTAAACTACAGGACCATTTACATAATTTACGCTTGATTTTATAAGAAGTGACTTTGTTTTGTGATTTAAGAGAATTCTAACTCTTTGGATAAATTGTGATAAATCAAATTGTTCTTCAAGAAAAGTTAGAGATACCAAAACAATACAAAGATCATAGTGAAAATAACTAAACCATTTCAGAATACATCAAAATTGAATGGCTCACCACTCCTAACCATAATAAAGTCATAATGTCGTATCACTTTTGAGTTTAAATTCTTATTGAAAGAGCACAAGCTCAATTAGGCAGCGCCATCAAGCTTACGTATAATGAGAAGATCCAATCACTTCATGTCGCATCTCCATTTTGAAGTTCCAAGTTTTCACAATATTTCAGAGAAATTAGGGTGAGATCATGTAATTCACTGCCTCCCAACTTTCACTAAGTTGAGTGACGCATGTTAAATGTTGAAAATTTTGGTTTTATAGGCTTATTGTGGGCAAATTTTGAGCCCAAAATTGTATGGGGTCCACACGTCTTTTTGAGGTGGGTCTAAAGAGGTAATGTGTTCCTTGCCGCATAGCAAGTCACACGGTGAAGACGGTTCATCAAAATCATTTATGAGTGAATAGAAATTTGATGTCGTTTTCGGATTCGTGGAATGGACATTTAAAGAATTAAATATAGGTTTCCTTAAAATGAGTTGTCCCACATTGAAACTTTAAGAAAGCTTTTGTGAGTATATAAGCTCTTGGTGTACTAAGTTGGGTTGGCCCTAAGGGGCACTCCAAGTTTGTAAAATGGAGGAGTAATGGACAATTTAGTCCAAACTACCACAGGCGCGTCGCCACTGTCCGGGTTGCGGGTCGGGTCGATTCTAATATTAACTTTTGGACAAAATTTATTTGAATTTTTCCAAAAAATTCTTGTAGGAAATTATTTGTATTTCAAATTAAATTTGAATTCAAATTTTGTGTCCAAAAATTGTGCCTCTTTCAAATCAATTCCACAACAGATTAAACAGTCCAAACAGGTCTTAAATCTGTTGCACTTGGATAGATTCAAACTGCCCAGAATAGATTTAATTGCTATGCAGTTATCTGTTGAAACTGCCAGATCTGTTTGAAATTCAAACTGTATCTGTTCACTTCTATTTTGTACCTGTTCAGGTCTGTTTGTTTTGCCTATAAATAGAAGGCTGTTCCAGCAGGTTTTGGTATCCAAAAAACAATCTGAAAATTTCATTTTGCTGTCTAGATTTTGTTTATTTGCATAAATGCTCTTCATATTAGTTTTTAGAAAAATTAAATAGAGTATAGAACACAAGGTTTTGTTCACTGTACAAGTTGTTTGGAATGCTACTGCAGTTTGTGAAGATCATTGTATTCTGGGAGATAGACGCCACTTGTCCGTAAGCACCGTAGCAGGGCGAATCTGTCTTAAGGACAGAGTGTCATACACTCGACTTGATCTTTTAATTATTTATTCGGTTTGGTAAAATAAATTCGGTACGTAATTTATTTTATTTGTTTGAATTATTTCAATTTATTTATTCTTTACAGAAGATTGATCCAACATTAAACACCTTGATGTGTTTTCTCTCTCGTTGCTAGCAATTAGACCATGTTTGGATCTTAAATTTTGTCGGAATCATTGACTTGCAATTGCACCTCCCCATCTCTTAACTCGAGTTTCTGCTTGTGCAACCTGCATATTTTAGTCATGTAAACACTTACATTTATTCTGATTGAACCAAATATAAAGAAGAAATTATAGTGGCATGTATCTTATGAACAAAGCATAGATTTAACTCTTGGTAAAGGAAATGAAGAGCACAAAAGGGAAGGGGGCAAACTGACTTCTTTGTTCCAATTTCTGACTGAAGTCACCACTAGTAAGATAGCTGTCTGTAAGCAAATTCCTCCGATCATCCCGCCCCAAATTCCCTACAATTAGAAATATATATACTAAGCAAAAGTAACAAACAAAATTAAGACAATATGAACTATTTAGATTCAATGCTCTTTATGCCTTAGTAAATCATTGTTTGAGGAGGGAATGAAAATTAAATCCTCTATGTTGCTTCATTGCAATTGATCATCATACGATTCATCATATACATGTAGTCAGTCATTAGCAAAGCAGAAACAATGATAATAGCGAATATGCACAAATATTGTTGTTGTGTCTTGAAATTTTAGAGTGATCCTCTCTATAATAGTGAATTGGTTGCCTTTGAGACTTTTTTTTTTTTTTTTTTTCAATAAGTGATTTACCCAAAAAATATGGATATACAAGGAAGCTCAAGACATGACCACAGAGGTCACACGACAAGAAGCCAAACCTCTCCATTGAGAGACGACACAACAAGGGCCTGCAAAAACGGATACTCTCACAACCCGAGAGCTATATATGTATATGCATCAAATAGAATAACTTTGGTATCTTACCATGGCTCCAAGACCAAATGTGAATCCCAATAGTATGCCAGCAGGCAATCCAACTATGTAATAGCATCCAATGTTAATGTATGCCACAAGAGATTGCCATCCAGCTCCAATAGCAACCCCTTCATACACAAAAACAAAGAACAAAAAAAGGAAACACTTTCATTTCTTGAACTGATGACATCAATCAATGTTGGAACCCTTAAATTTTTGCACAAGTGTCACTCCATCTCTATGCTAAGCAAGGCTATTGTGTTGAATGGTTGCACCAAGTAAAGAAAAATTAGGGCACATTAGAAAAATTATTGGGTACTCCTAGAGCAAGTAGAGTTGGTGGTCCAACTTGATAGAAATTGAATTAAATAGTGAAATTCATCACTTTTGTTGTGTTATATTTTAGTCAATATGTAGAAAAGAGTCCTTTGATACTTGACCGGGAGAAGCAAGCAACAATACACATCATGCCCCATGGCTCGCCCAACTCAACTTATTTTTTTAACAGTTCAGGATTTATATTTTAGCTTATAGAGTTAGGCTAGATTGAATTTTTAGGTATGTTTATTAAATGAATCATGTTTAGGAATAGTTACTGAAGCCTGTCCCAACTTGCTCATTATTATATATTAGTTTGTATAATACATAAATAATTTATTTAGTATTTTTTTTTTCAGTAAAAAGTGTATTTAAAAAAGAAAATATACCTACTAAGATTGACCTTAGGATGCAATATTTTTTTTTAATAAAATATATAAATATGCTAAATTTTTAATTCGTTTTAGGACCAAACTCGAGATGAGATTTCTAGACTCTTGGGCACAAGAATTTCTTATTGTTAGGCTAAATCCAAAGCGAACCCGACCCAACCCTAGTTGAAATGGCATTGGAAAACGGCAGTTAAAAGTGTAGCCATGTTGTGTATGTACATACCAGATAAGACCGGTTGAAGACTGTTTAAAAGAACAGTGACTCCGAGCAAGATGGCAAGTTTGGTAGTTTCTTCAGCAACTGCAGTGCTGTTTGTGAAAAGGTATGGGAAATAATCTCTAGTTGCAAACACAATGGCCATGCAAACCACTCCTATGGACACCGATGTCACAGACACCACTATCACTGCAAATTTCGCTGCTCTTGCATTACCAGCTCCAAGTTCATTTGATACTCTCACACTGTAAAAAAAATCCACCATAAGTACTTCATATATCCTCATTTTGATTGTTGAGACTACGTCAAAAAAGAAAGCAATTTTGTAAGCTCTGTTTGTCTTGGCAAAAATATTGCAAAACTCCTTTTTTTTTTTTTTAACCTCCTTTCTCTACTCAGCTACCAAAGGATGCAATTAGGAATGTTTTTAGAAGAAGTGAATTCTTAGCATGTCTTTGATAAGTAAGGATAAGTTATGCAGGGAAGATCACCTTATGGCAGCATTAAACCCAATTGCAATCATGGCATCCCATCCTTGAATATTCATGCTGCACAAAAATTTCCAACCAAATTATGACTTTTTTTTCTTACATACAATGGATCCATGTTATAAAATCCCTTCAAATGGAATAGTCCAATTTGTTTTCCACAACAAGGAAGAGCAGTATTTGTAGTTTAGATTGAGATCATTGCTATAAATAGGAAATTGGTCTTAAAGGACTACTTTTTCCCATAAAATATTTGGGTCCTCATTTGTATATATTGTTAGGATTAGTCCACATGTGATAAAGGTAGGTCCCATATAATTATTAGGTTAGTTTATACATATGTATTTGAATTAGGATAGTAGAGTTCAGAATCTACTATGAAACTTAATATACATAGCCTTTCGTTACCTAATTGTATGGAACTAAGATTTTCATGGATAGAGTATTATAAACAATCTGTGTGGACTATAGGGTTTTTTTTGTGAGAGAGATTAAGAAATTGAGAGGAAAAATAAGAGATGTAATGAGTGAGAGAAAAAAAATACCGCGAGTACACTGGGTGAACAAGGGCTCAATTACTCATGAAGCATGGGGTTCGGGTAGTGGCGTAGGTTTTGAGTGTTTTAGGCATCTCACATGTATTCTTTATTTTATTCATAGTGGAAGCTCTCTCTCTTTCGTGGATATAGACAATTTGGGGTAAATCATGTAAATCTGTGATTGTTTCTCTTTGGTGTGTGCGTGGTTGTGCTTCCTTTACATTGGTGGGATGTGATATAAATCCGAACATATATATGTATATATATTTTTATGTCAACTCTTTAATTTCAAAACTTAAGAGCTTTTGCTTAGGAGGGATGAATGTTGATGAAGTATCATACCAGATAGAGATGGCATCAACTGGTATCAAAGGATTCGTCAGACGGCCAGTTATCACCACCAGTACCATCAAGTACCAGAACTCTAAACTGCACATCAATTCACCCAATAACTTCATATTCACATGTAATAAAATTCAAAAAATACCATAAAACCATATAAATTTAAAGGGTTAATTTCATTTTTATCCCTTTGAAGTATTGTCACTTTTTTTATTTCATCCTTAGATTATCAGTAATTTTGTAATTTCAGCTAACATGGTCTAATTGGAGGGCGTTGTCCAAAAGTCAAAGCATAGTTCAATGGATAAAAATGTCATTTTAAAATGCGAACGATTTAAACCAAACAACCAAACACTCGTTTTTTTTATAGCTGTTTTGAAATGAAAGGTAAAGAAAAGGATGGGTGTTTGGCTGTAGGTTGTTAATTGTCTAATTTACTGTAAGTCAAAAAATAAATATTTGGTTGTATTATTTAAATTGATTTGGTGATGGATTAATGAAAATGTGCAACAATTTGACAATGACAAAAGGGTACAAACATACCATAACATAATAGCAGAAGCTAAAGAAAGCTTGATAAAGCCCCACAAGTCAACAAAAGCAAGCCAAGTGAATCCACTCCAAGCACCATCTGATTTGGTGATGAAAATGTAGAGCAATTGTCCAAATACAATGAGCCACCATGAGGCATTGAGAGTGATAGCAGCACCAATCAAACCCCATCCAAGCTTCAGCATTAGGAGCCAACTAAAAAAAACATGTAGGACTAGCACTATTGCTGATACCCATGCCATTACTATCACTTTCCTCTGCGCTTGCAAGAATTTCTGTATTGGAAAGTTCAATGCATATGCAAATAATTGTGGCAGCATCCATAGTGCAAATTTTCCTGCACCACAAAATCAATCAAATTACCTTTGTAGTAATGAACCAAACTACCAGGCTCAACTTATTAAAAGTTCGTTTGAGAATAAATTTTTATGTAAATAATTTTGAATTGCACATATTTTAAGCTTTCGTTTGACATGCTAGGTTTTTTGGCTATTAGACTATTTTAAACACAAAAAGACAAAATATGTTTTTTAACCTAATAAGATAAAATATCACATCCAAACCATAATCATTTCATTTTTTTTTTCTTACAAAAGTCAAAAAAAGACAAAAAACCTATCCCAAACGAGGCTTTTTAGTCTCAGACTAAAATAATCAAAAAATTAAAAAGTCAATACACATTCCAAACGAACCCTAAAACTGGTTATGTTTTTAAGTAGGGGTGAAGTGAAACTAGACCCTAAAGAATGAGGGCCAGATAAAACTTGAGGGACTATTAGTTGGGCAATGAAATATTGACTGATGCCTTACATTTTCTTAGATTTAATTTATTATTTTTTTGGGGGGTGGTTGGGAGCAGCCCTTGCAAGTCCCCCATATCCAGTCCGGATTTTTTAAGTAATTTTGAAGTGATTTTTTATATGATTGATTTTTCTTCTAGAGGATCCGGACTCTCCCATATCCCTCCACCATTGCTCACCAACATAAAAGGAAATCCTTTAAGGGAGAAAAAAAAAAAAGTCTTCAAGGGGCTCTCAGCTTTTTGTTTAGGGGGATAAAATGAGATACAAATGCGTTGTGTGTCTAATATATACAACGTAATAGTACAAAAATACAAGACTTATTATTTATTATAATAATTATTATTTTATGAGGCCTAGGCGAGTAACTAAACAGTTTTGGGTGAGCCATTATGCAGTTTGCAAAAATGTCCTTTTTTTTTAATAATTTAAAAAAAATATATTACTAAAGCAAATCTACACTTTACTTAACACACATATTCTAATTTCTATTGAAAAATTATTTATTTTTAACACATCCTGTAAAGAGAGAGTTTGAGACAGAGCCAGGACAATGGGAAACTAAATTTGTTTGGCAAACTATTTTTTAATTTTTTTTAAATAATAATTAACTTTTTAGGAAACATTAAAAAATTAATTTCAAAATTTTGAAAGTTACTTTTACACAATATAATCCTTGTTTTGACACTTTATTATTTTATTTTAAATTTTAAAACCACCCAAACAAAAACAAAAACAAAAACAAAACCAAACATCTTTCTTTGGATTCAATTTTCAAAATCAGATTTTAAGTTTTCAATTTATCTATTTGTTATTTTTAGTGATTTTTTAAAGGAAAAATTGGTTAAACATCTCTCTTCAACTTTGGGTAATAGGAGAGATCCAATATATATATATATATTGTGGAAATTCAAATTTCTTTATGTTGAATTTTTTCTGTAAAAATGTTGAGAGACCCCAATTACTATGAAAATATTGTATGTCATTTATCTTATGAAATCTTAATATCAGTGATCTTAAAAAAAAAATCCCTTTTTAAAAATATTTTAGTTAATTTTTTTAATTTTTAATTACATCTAATCCAGATGTACTAAAAAAATAAAATATTTATAAATAAATCTTTAAAAAATTCAATAAATAGACGAACCCATTTAGAGATGGACAAATATCGGGCAGGGCCAAGTTCAGCTACGCCAACATTATATAGTAAGAGTATGTGTGTTATCTCAAATCTGGCTTGGCATGATAACGGGTCTAACCTAACCATCCCAAGTCTAACCTAAAAAAATGTCTAAATTTCAAGCCAACCCATTTGACCCAATAGATATGAACTATTAATTTTTTTAATCAAAAAAAAAATTAAAAAAAATGAACTATTAGGTGTTTTTTCGTCTAAAAGGACAATTAAATTATTTAATTTTTTTAATAATGATTTGGATTTAAAATATTAATAAAACTCAATTATAAAATAAATATAAATTTTTAAGTAAGTGCTTTAGTTTAAACTATAGAAAGAAGCATATATATATATGTGTGTGTGTATTTTTATTCTTTATTATTTTTCTAATTTATTTTATAACTAAATAATATAAAATTTAAAATTAATATTTTCTAAATGGGAGGGTCGGGACAAGTTGGCCTAAAACTCTTCATCTCAAGGCCATTTTAAAAATTAAATGAGCTCAAAAATTTTATCCAATCCAGCTCTATGAAGTTAATATTTTTTTCAGTCTCTAGAAATATTGAATTGGGCTGAGCGAATTAGATGAGCCATCCGCCGATGGCCACACCTAAACCCATTCCCGTGAGTCCATGTGTGGAACATGGAGCGTGTTGTGCCTATAAGGACAACACAGTGCGGTGGGATCCATGGACCTTGTCCCGAACTCATAATATTAATTCAAACGGTTAATATTTTAGGATTTATCGAGTACAATGTAAATCAAATTAATTGTATATCTATAAATTCAAAATAAAACCACATTTGTTTTTCAATAATTTAACAGTTAGAATAATTTTGATAATTTATTTTAAAATAGTTAAGACTTGATTATGAAGTTACACATATCCGATTAACTTGATTTTTGTATATATAATATATTTAATAAATTTTACAATATAAACCATTCAAATTATCAAAATAAATTCAGAACAAGTCCCAATCAACCTTACAGCATGCGTGTTGTGCCAACACTCCCCTAAGTCTAGCCCCGGTGTGGAAATTATTTGATGTTTCGGGTCCATGTGTGGTTCGGTGATCCACACTACTTATGTTTCTACAAGAGCAAAAAGTTATGACTACTACCTATCCAAGACAAGAATCCATTATTTGCTGGCTCCCAGGAAGATAGATGGATATGGTGCTCATTTTTGAAAATTCCAATTACATTCCTTGGGGCCGTTGATTAAGATTTAAAAAATTATGAAAAATATACTGTGGGTGGCAAAAAACTGAATTAACATAAGGTATGACTGGAATTCTTGGGCTGACGGTAAAAAGGCAGTATCGCCAGCAAAATGGAAGGTCAACCCAAGATAGTTTGAGTCTGGCTTGGTAGCCCAAGACCAAACTGGGCCAAAAAAGTTTTAAGATAGGAGAAAGGCGACAGAAAGCACGCCCAAGAAGAGCGCTGACCTAGTCAACCCACATTCCTTTATTTTAGGCTTAATCAACTCCTAGAAATCCGCACCTGGTACAACACAATCCCTAAGGAAAGGGAGTTGACGTAAGGAGTGGGGGGATGCCTAACAGCCCACAACGGTTAGTAGGAGCAAGCTATAAAAGAGAAAACAATTAGCACAATGAAGAAATGAAAATACTTCAACCTGAACCCCACTAAGACAATCCTGCACCTTTATCTACTTATGTCATTGAATTAGGCATCGGAGGGTCCCCAAGCTGCTCCAGCTGCCCCCTTTACCTGTATTTAAGTGTTTTTCAGGTCAAGAATCAAGCTATCTCCGCAGCGTAACTGTCGTAGCCTAAGTGGTTCAATTTGTGCCCACCACAATTTGGCACCATCTGTGGGCATTCTGCAACCAAATGCCTAGCTCCACTTGCTGAGATTCCAGATTATCCATGGCAGTGGAAAACGCCAACCCATTTACAAAGGATAAACATGATGGGAACCTCTTCCCATGCCAACAAAGGCGCTTTTGAATGTCGGAACATCACAGAAATGACACGAACAAGAAGAGAGAAACCTGCTTGCCATTGAAAACTCAAAAAGCAACAATTGGGTGCAATAGTTAACTAGCCGTGATTAGGGGTGAGCATGGTCCGGATTGGACTGGATTTGGGTAAAACCAGGACCAATCCGTTATTTACGGTTCCTGAAAAATTGGAACCAATCCAATCCGTTTAAATCATGGAACCAATCCGAACCAATCCGAACCAATCCATTTAAATACGGATTGGATCGATTTAGGACCACGGATTCACATAATTAAATAACAAAAAAATATATATAACATTTTAATTTCATAAAAACATAAATATAACGCTATATTACTTCCACAATAGCAATATGTCTTTCTATAATAGCGACATACTGTTCTAGAATTTAAACAATCATAAGAAAATTGGTTTCACCATAAGTATTTAGACCATTACAAATTAAAACTAAAAACTAGCAACCAAAAGTAATAAAAAAAGATATGATGCGGGTTTACGTTTGAGTTTAGCTTTATATGGAATAAGAAAAAATACTATGGGGGAGGATGTATAATAAAAATATAGACTATTTGTATACGGTCCAGATCGGTTCCAATCTGGAACCGTGGGGTTCAATCCGGAACCAATCCGTGAACTACGGATTTTTAATTCTTCAATCCGGAACCGAACCACGGATTCAAAAAAATAATCCAAACCTATCGGATTGGACTGGACTGGACTGGATCGGATTACGGATTTCACGGATTCTTTGCTCAGCCCTAGCCGTGATCGAACCATATGTGCTATGAACCGGTAGCTTAAGGAGCTTGTCAATCAAGTCAAGGCCTTGAAGTAAGATTAGAACCAACCATTGGTGCCCTAAGGGCAAAATGAGGGATGTTTGCGCCCCCCAAGAAAGAGGCATTAAAAACAATCTAAGGGAAATACGCGGACTGAGGCAAACCCAAGACCTACACTGACCCGTAGGGCTGGCGAAACCAGTCACATGGCAAGTAGTCTGCCTCTATTTGAGGGGCACCGCCGGACCTATTCCAAATTAAAGAAGTATCAAATAAAGGACTATGCCTGTTCAGACGACGTAAGATTCTTTCTACACAAAAGGGAAGTAACAGGAGGAAAAGGTCCAAGGAGGTCAGGTCCAACCCAGAGTTCTGACTTCCCTATAGAGGACATGAGGGCATTTATTAACACCCGGAGACAAGAAAAGGTAGCCCAGGACCAGATTAGACAGCACTCTAGATCAATCATGGAAATATTAGAATAGAAAAACCTACAAGGTAGGCCAGGTCGCAGGGCCATTTGTGGTAAGATTACCAGCCACAAGGCTCCATGAAAGAAGAATACACGGCAAACCGAAGAAGTTACCCTACCAGACCCAACAATTCGAAGTCCTATTCAAAAACAAACATAAGGGATTACTTTTAGAGCAACAGATATGAGACCAATCCTACTAGTGTTACCATTCACAAAAAATATTTCCATGGCAAAACCACCAAAAAAGTTCAATATTACAAAGTTCGAACACTATAATGAAAGATCAGACCCCTTAGACCACATGCGCTACTACTATGCCATGGCCCTCTAGAACGAAAACGAGGCACTTATGTGCCAAATCTTCGCTTCTAGTTTGGGCAAAACAACCTACACTTGGTATGATAAACTCCAGGTGGGATCCTTTGACAGTTCGAAATGACTAGCAAATAAGTTTACTGAGCGGGTCATAGCAAAGAGTAAAAGGGCAAAGGGACTAGACACACTCATGGCACTAAAGAAGACAGAGGATCAGATTATTAAGTAGTACGCCCAACTTTACTGGAAAACTTTCCATGAGATAGAAGAGTACTGCTCAAACAAGATGAAAATCTCAACTTCAAGCAAGGACTCTAATCGGAGGACAAGCTATGGTAGTCATTAACCAAGACCCTGCCCAAAACTGTCACGCACTTATAGTTCAGGATCGATCGATAAGTAAGCTTGAGGAAGACCAGAAGTCTACAAGATATGGTAGTACGTAGACTAGCACACAGAAGACCAGTACTCTGTGCAAGGAGGCAAAGAAGGCTAAAAGCTAGACCATTAAAAAGAATGACACATATTACGTATATCAAATTGTGTTCAGACTTCTGCTTTGGCGAATACTTCTAGAAATTAAAAATAAGCCCTAGTTCAAGTGACTAGCCAAAATGAAGGGAGATCCAAAGGTATGAAACTAGAGGGCCAAGTGCTTCTACCATAATGATGTAGGGTATAGGACGGAGGACTACTTTTCATTTAAGCGATATCTCGATGAGATGGCAGCCGCTGGGCATCTGAATGAGTTCCTAGCAGAACAGCAACGGAATAGGCAGAACAATCAGCAAAAAGAGAATGATGCAACAGCGAAGCACCCAAGAGGGGTGATCCATGTCATCCATGGAGTTGCACACCCAGAAAGAATAGCACAGGCCATGGGAGAGATGCAATAAGTAGCATATCTCATGGGGGTTTACAAAGCAATGTATTCATTGGGAAGCAAAAGGCCAATGATCGAGGCTAGCTCCAAAGGCCTAGTAATTTCCTTTTCTGAAGAAGACATGCAAGGTTTGGTCTGGCCCTACTCGAATGCTTTGATTATTAAATTGACATGGATGGATTCGGGGTAGAGAGAATACTAGTTGATGAAAGCAGTGCAGCCGAAATTATGTACTATAAACTATACCAGAGCTTGAGCCTCAAGGATCAGGATCTCAAGAAGGTTAACTAGCTACTGTTGGGCTTCAACTCAAACCTGATCTGGCCGATCGGGGAGGTGACGCTACCAATCAGAGTAGGATCCGTACACCTTGAAGTATGCTTTCTGTCATGGATGTGCTCTCACCATACAATGCTATTATGGGCAAACCATGGCTGCACTAGCATAAAGCAGTTCCCTCCACACTTCACCAAGCCCTGAAATTTTCTAATAAGGAGGGAGGCATTAAAACCATTCGAGGGGACCAAGTATCTGCACAACAATGTTTAATGCTAGCGTTGGGGTACAAAGAAGTTAAACTAGCTCAAAAATGGGTTTGCTCAATCAAAATTCCGAACTTAAAAGCTCTAGGGGATATTAGAAAGGATCTAGAGAAGCGCATAATAGAAGGACTCCATAAAATCCAGATATCTCTCGATGATCCAGAAAGAAAAATTTTTGGGCTATTTGGTCACGAGAAGGGGGATTGAAGCAGACCCTCAGCAAACAATAGCCATCCTCAACTTGCAGCCACCTCACAAACTCAAAGAAGTGCAGAAGTTGACAGGGATGGTAACAACACTTAACCGCTTCACAAGCCACTCCTCAGACAAATACAAACCCTTTTTTCAATTCCTCAAGAAGAGAGGATGAGTGGACTAGAATAAAAAGTGCGATCAAGAGCTAGAAGAATTAAAATAGTACATCATTTCACCTCATTTGTTCTCAACTCCTCAATGAGGTGAAAGGCTGTACATATATTTAGCAGTGTTAGGGCATGCGGTGAGACTAGTCTTAGTCAGAAATGTGGAAAGCACCTAGCTACTGCTCTACTACATCAGCAAAACTCTAAATAGTGCAGAAACCAGGGATTTGCCCTTGGAAAAATTAGCCTTGGCCTTAATGACTGCAACTAGGAACTTGTACACAACTTCCAAGGTCACCCTATCGCAGTGCTAACCTAGCATCCTTTGCGAAGCCTTTTTCACAAAGCTGATTTTTCTGGGCACACCGCTAAGTGGGTCGTAGAGTTAAAGGGATTTGACATCACTTTTCAACCCAAAATAGCCATCGAAGCCCAGGTTCTGGCTGACTTCGTCGCAGAATTCTCAACCGAACAACCTCAACAGAGTTCTACAGCCTATGTCACTAGTCGCAAAACTAGAGGGCAACGGGATGCGATCCAGGATATAGAAGCTGGAATTGGCATTATCACAACAGTCTAATACCACAAAAACTGGGCAACAAGCTTAGTCAGGACAGGGCAATGATACAACATGGAAGCTATATGCCGGCGACATGGACAACTAGAAACTGTTTGTGGATGGTGCATCAAACTTGAAAAGAGCAGTAGCTAGTGTGGCCTTGCTCTCCCCTAAGGGCATTCTCCACGAACAAGCAATCCATCTGGGGTTCAACGCTTTGAATAACGAAGCAGAATATGAGACCCTAGTCGCATGATTACGGATTGCAAAATTTCTCAACATTCAAGACCTCACAACACACTGTGACTCTCAGTTAGTGGTTAACCAACTCACTGGAGAGTATGTTGCCAGGGACGAAATAATGCAAACCTATTTAAACAAAGTCCAAGACATGGTAAAATCCTAATAAAAACTCAAGATTGTCCAAATAGGCAGGGAACAGAATTCCCCCGCAAACACCTTGGCTGCCCTTACTTCAGCAATGGAAAAAATAGACACCAGAACCGTTGCAATTGAGTTCTTGCCTCAGTCCAATATCTTGTCAGAAGCAGAGCAAGACATACAACCAATCTTGTGCACTAGTTATGGCCTGCGCTGGATGGATCCAATCGTTAAGTAAATCTAGAAGGAAGTACTCCCAGAAGATAGGAAAGAAGCCAATAAAGTCAAGAGGAGAGCGCTCAGATTATGTATCTCAGAAAAAGGAATCCTGTACAAAAATTCCTTCACAGGCCAATATCTATTTTGCATCCATCCAACCCTTGAGGATAGCATCCTATATGAGCTGCATGAAATCTATGGAATGCATACTGGGGGCAGTCTTTAGCAGAATATAGAATCACTCAGGGCTATTGGTGGCCATTTATGTACAAGAATGGCCAAGTGTACGTCAAAAAATGTGACAAGTACCAGCATTTGTCTCCTCTAATCCACCAGCCAGTAACAGATCTTCACCCACTAACCAAACCTTGGCCCTTTACCTAGTGGGGCATGGATTTGGTCAGCTCACTTCCAAAAGGCAGAGGAGGTAAGAAATTTATGTTGGTAGCAACGGACTATTTCAGTAAGTAGGTGGAAATTGAGTCGTTGATCACAATCAAAGACAAGGATATTAAGAACTTCGCTTGGTGCAACATCATAACCAGGTTTGGCATCCCACATGCATTTATTTATGATAATGACATGCAATTGGATTATGCTCTCTTAAAAAATTATTGCTCAAGACTGGGAATAAAAAATTTATTCTCAACTCCCTATTATTCTCAAAGCAATGGTCAGGCAGAAGTCTCCAACAAGACTGTGCTGGATGGAATGAAGAAGCATTTAGAACGGCTAAAAAGAAGGTGGGTTGATGAACTGCCCAACTTTCTCTGGGCTTATCATACAATGCCTAGAAAGGCAACGGGTGAGACACCCTACGCCCTGGCCTTTAGAACTGAAGTCTTTACTAGAAGTTAGATTGCCCACAATGTGATCAGAAATTTACGAAGAGATATAGATTGAATAAGCGTTGGCTCGTAGTCTGGATTTAATCGAAGAAATGAGAGCAATAGCTTTGGTCAGGTTGGCGAATTACCAAAAGCAGCTCTCAAAAAGGTACAACAAGAAAGTTAACCTTAGGGAATTCCAGCCAGGAAATCTGGTCCTGCAAAGAGTTCTGGGTAGTTAGAAGAATCCAACTGATGGAAAGTTAGGTCCCAATTGGAAGGGCCTATATAAGGTCATTTCAGTAGGTGGGAATGGGCTTATTATTTGGAAGATATAGATGTCAAGGTTGTACCTTATCCTTGGAACACTGTAAACCTTAGGATTTATTTTCATTAAGTATTTGTTTTAGAAATATCTTGTAAATATGTAATTTTTATGAGATTTTTAATTTTGTTTTCAAACAATTCTTTACTTAAGTGCAATTTATAACAATTGCTTGAGTACAAGAATAGATGGCAATCTAGCGCAAGATGCTATCTTGTCCTAGATCGCAGCAATGTTCTTGTATGAAAACAAATCATTGAAGAATCTTTCGAATGGTTATTCTCCAAGCAACATGCCTATTCAGGAGTGTAGAAAGGATTCTAAGTCAGAAAAGTAGAACAATCCCACTCTGGATTGAGGTCTTTGAGACTAAAAAGAATTTTTTAGCCAAGAAAGGTGACTTCCCTACTCAGGAATGTAACACTGTTTTTGAACCAGAAAAGTAGGCAAATCATGTTCTAGATTGTGATTCCTTGGACTTAAAAGGAAATTTTATCAAAAGTTTTCCTACGTCCAAGAAAGCAGACCCTCTTATATATGGGGGTAGTTGAAATTTTTTACTTAGTCAAAGTTGTTTCGAAATTTTCACTCAAGTCAAAAATTTTCCTCTACTTTTGCTTAAGTAAATTTTTTTTTTCACAATTTTACTAAGTCAAATGTTTCCAAAATTTCTATCTCATTACAATTTCTTCCATTTTTTCCTTAGTCTAATTTTTTCAAATTTAGAACTCCACCAATTTTTTGTAGCTTGGCTGTCTTTGTTGTCAAAACCATCTAAGCTAAGGGGGCAAACAGGGTGCCTTATACACCCATTTTAGCCCCCCGCCCCCCCAACGAAAAAAAACAAAAAAACATTTAGGAAAATACTTAACACTTAGATAAAAATCAAACACAAAAGCTTTCTATTTTTAAAAAAATTGCAATTGCATCATAAGGACTGGACCATACAAGAGTTTCTAGGCCACAGTCAAAACAAACAAAAAAAACAAAAACAAAAGGCAAGTTTCTCTATCCTTTATCACAGCAGCGGTCTAGCTAACACCAACTTCAACAGCTACAGAAGAAATAGTTCCAACATCCGTACCTTTAGTAAGGGTAGGAATTTATGTGGCAAGAAGAACAAATGGAGCATTAGAAGAAGTTTTTTTTTAAGGCTCAGGGGCAGGAAGTTCAATCTCATCAGTAGGAGTGGCCACATTCTAGGCACTTGCATCCAGAACTGTCTCCACCTCCTTTTCAGGGTCTTCCTCAGAGCCCTTCTCTTCAGCTTCTTTTGTTGGCGATGAATCTTTCTTCCAAGGCAAAATTGGGTCAGACTTCTGGGAGGAATCAGGAGTAACCCTAGCCTTAGCCAAGGCATCCTTCTAGCCATCAATAAATAGATCATCTTGAAGCTTATAGATTTGTTACAGATATTTCTCGTTAACGTCCTTGCGGTATTTATCCAGCTTCTCCTTCTTTTCCTTCTTCAGTATCTCGTTTGCAGTAAGAGTAGAGGCCATGCTCTCTTGGGACTCTTCCAGTTGGATCTTGGCCAGGTGGGCTGCACTTTCAGCAACTTCTTTTTCAGTTGTAAGCTTCAAATTCTGGTCAGACATCAATTTCAGTCTCTTCTCCATATCAGTGACAACTTTTCGGAGCACGAAAGGCCTTGACAGAGTAGATGCAAACTTTAGCCTTGTAAGAGTCCATCTTGGTCAAATCTTCATGACAAACCTAGATGGCCTACAGAAGAGAAAAATGATTAAACTCAGTCAAAATACAAGGAATAGAGAAAGCCCAAGTACAAAAAGCTTACCCTCAAAGTACTGACCACACCGGTATAGATCAGAGAAGTATCATCCAAAGGCTGGAGGAAAGCTATATCCCTAGGCAGGGTAAACCCCTTGTTGAGTTGGAAGCCCAGTTGAGGAACCTCCATTAGGCTGTCACTCTTGGACACATAACAGCAGTTTGGGAGTAGCATCTGAGGCCTGAACTGGTCATCAGGAACCTTGTAGGACATAGTCTTGTTACCTCCTTGTGTCTTAGGACGTTTCACACCAGGATCTTCAGGGTCAGCAGTAGTTGTAATAGGAGTAAATCGTTTCGATTTCATAGATTCAGGGGTAATGGACCCACCAGCACCGGAACCAACATCGGCGGTAATAGCAGCGACAGTAGAAAGCGCGAATCCTACTTCCTATTTCATCATCAGGAGTTTGCACCTTTTTGTAATTTTCTCTTCTTCTTGACGTAGGAAAGGGTAGTGATTTTTGTAGTCTTTGAAGAATGTCGCACAAGGGCAGCAGCCAAGTCCTCAAATTCTACGTCCATAGATGGGTCAGTAATGTCGAGGACATGATCAAAAATTCTTTTGGCAAGACCACTAGTGGAGCTTTCCTGTTGTTCTGAAGAAGCGTAGGATGACCATTTTTTATCTTTTAGATAGGATGCAGAGGATTCAAATCCCAGAAGTTTAGGAGCAGACTTCTCCTCTTTAGGAAGGTTCCAAATGTTCTCCAGAACCTCCTAACGAACGACATATTCACGAAACATAAACGGATAGAATCTTCATCTGACCAAGGTGAGTACCCTGGGCTTGGTTCAACTCAAAAACCCTATTCATAACTCTGTAAATGCTAGTAGAGAGTTGAATGGGGGCAAGGACCAAGAACACATGCACTCTCTTAAAAGTGGGTTTAAGGGAAACCTTACCCATCTCTTAGTAATGGAGACAAGGGGCATGCAAGTGTAATCTATTTTCACCCTCAAGGTTGTTAGTATCCTTCTGTAAACGAAAATGGACATCATTTGGAATGCCAAATCGCTCGCAAAAGGCGGCCAATGAGGAAGGAGATTCTAAAAGGATATGATTCTTTCCCATAAGACCAAAAAATGAACAAAAATCAAGAAATGAGAGAGAAAGAGAGGGACTTATAGACAACCAAAGAAAGATCGGAATGGAAAATCATCGGACTAAAAGCGTTATAGTTGAAATCTTCTCTCTTACTTTTTTTTTCCAGAAGGAACTAGTGAGTATTAAGGAAGGAGGGACTCTGGCGGGAAATTTATAGCACCAGGAATAATTTTGAACGGACGTGCCCATTGTTTTGTATGACAGACGCGATTTGAGACTTATGGCTGAGGCGATGTGTCCTGAAGCGGTGCAACACGCGAAGTGTAACACTCCAGAAAATTTCTTTTCTTTTTCATCGCTCGAGCGATGGAATGATCACTCGAGCCGTCTTGCGAAGCTTTCAGTACTTTTATAGGTCTAAGATTCTGGAAGTTGTTGATGTTCGCTCGAGTGCAAGATTGGTTGCTTGAGCGATGTGGTGTCTCTCACGCTCGAGTGCAAAAGAGGTCACTCGAGCAGTCTGTTCGGGTTCAACATCTTTAAAAGATATTTTTGGTCCACTTTTCTTCATTTTCTCAGATTCTTTCTCTCTCCTCTCTCTCCTATCAGCCATAGTTTTTAGTTCCAAACTCACAAAAGCTAGGATTTCATCTCCTTAGAGTAAGATTCTCACCCATGTTCCTTATATAAAAACAAAGAGCACGGCCAGGGCTTTCTATCAATCTGAGCGAATCTTGTTTTCATCGACTTTGGATTTTTGGGATTTTGCCTCTTCTTGCTTGAGGTAGGGATTTCCTTGTTTCTCTTCAATACTTTCTTATAGATAGATGGGTGGTGTATTTGTATTGCATAAAAACCTCTTGTGGAGGAGATTTTTCTTAAAGGCATGAAAATGAAGCTAGGGTTTTTAAATTGAGGGAGCTAAATCTAATATTGAAGTGGATTAAGGGAGTTTTGAGTAGTTAGAACATGATTTTGTGTTTTATAGTAAAGCCCTAATTTATGTCAAATTCTAGTTATAAGGTTTATTTTTGAAATGAGGAATGTTTTCAATTGACCTTAGATTCATGAAATTAAGATTATGATTATTAAGATGAATATAAATGATGATTATTAATTGTAATGAAAATGCTTATTGCATACGAAGGCTAAGTTGGAGAATTTGATAATGAGAATTGGATTAATGAGTTATGCAAAGAGTATGATATAAATTGTGGTATATACATATATAATTGAATAAGAAGTGTTGGTGTTAAAGGGTAAAGAATGTTGTGGGAAATAAATGATGCTCTTTCTAAAGATGAACTTTTACTTTTACTATTGAGGAATTGAGTGTTGTTGGTTTAAATTATAAAATGAAATTAATGAATGTTATGAGAAATTGATGGATTATGATGGTGGAATGAGGATTCGTTTCCTTCCGGCTCGTGACCAGTAAAGCGTGGCTCTTAACAAAGCTTCCACATTCCTTCCAGAGTAGCACTCGGAAAAGTCTGTGGTCTATTGAGATATGTGGAGGTTTCGATTCCTTTCGGCTTGTGACCGGTAAAGCGTGAGGTTCCGTTTTCCTTCCAGCTTGTGACTGCTAAAGTGTGGTGCTTGATAGAGGTTCCACATTCCTTCTGGAGTAACGCTCGGTAAAGTGTGTAGTTTGTTGGTATGGCTTGGTAAAGCTGATTATTGGCATGTAGATGCTTATTGAGAATTTTGTGATAATCATGTTATGTAATTATGAAAACTGTTACATGTAAATTTGAAGTGTGTAATGTGGAATATGTTGTTAATGAGTTAACTCTTATACTTCAATTCTGCCAAATTTGTTGTGGTGTGTATATGTTTGGTGTTTTGTGTGTATTAGTAAGGTGTCGAGTTGTAGGGAAATTAATGAGTGTGAAATATGAATTAGAGGTAGTAAATAATTAGTAGGCTTAAAACCTTTATCTAAGGAAACGAGGTTTAAGGAAATTATTCGAATGAATTTTGATGAGATAAAGAGTTAACAAAGAAGGTCTCTATGAAATGTCAAGTAGGATTTTGTGAAAGGAGTATCTATATATGAAATCAATTTTGCATATAAAAGGACACATTATTTATATATGTATCATTTGATAGCATTCATGATCACATTTATCTATTGATTATTATTGTTGAGAATCACTGTAAATCCCTATTGGACCTCGTGTTCATCCCATGTTATTTAACCATTTTTTAGGGACAGAGTCAGGTATAATAGTTGGAAAATCAAGAAGTTACTTATTTTATTATGAGTCTGTCTCATGTAAATTGTGAATGAAGATTAAAGGATAGTTGTGTTAAGGCAGTTCCTTCTATGTAATTATTTATTTTGAAACCTTTTATGTAGGCTTTTTTGGCATGTACTGTGAATGTTGTTGTGAACATTTTAGTATTATTGTATTTATGTGAGAGTGAACCTCTTTTATTCTATTTAGCTATTGTTACTTCTACAATTATTTTTGGAAATGGACTTTTATAAGGAAAATTTTTAAATTATCCGAGTAATAAAAGTGGGGGTGTGACACGAAGGGACATCATGCCGTTTGAAAATTGAAACGCTAGGCACGAAGCCCTAGGATTAAGGGTAAAAACTTGTGCAATTGTAATCAAAACTCTAACTCCTTTTTCAGCCCAGAAAGAAAAAGAAGCCAAAGTTGGGAGGCAATTATGGGAGGCAAAAAATGAATCAACATAAGGCAGGACTGAAATTCTTAGGCTGGCAGTAAGAAGGAATCATCGCCAGCAAAATGGAAGGTCAGCCTAGGATAGTTTGAGTCTGGCCTGGCAACCCATGACCAGACTAGGCCAAAGAAGTTTTAGAACAGGAGAAAGGTGGTAGAAAGTACGCCCAAGAAGGGCACAGACCCAATCAACCCACATCCCTTTATTTTAGGGTCAACCAACTTCTACAAATCTATATCTGGTGGAATACAATCCCTAAGAAAAGGGGTTGACGTAAGGAGTGGGGGAAGCCTAACAACCTACAACGCTTAGTAGGAGCACTGTAAAAGGGGAACCAATTAGCACAATGAAGGTATGAAAACACTTCAACTTCTATTTACTTCTATCACTGACTTAGGCATCGGAGGGTCCTCAGGCTGCTCTAGCCATCCCTATTTTTACCTTTATTTAAGTGTTTTTCAGGTTAGGAATCAAGCTTGTCACCGCCGCAGCCTAAATGGTTCGATTTTTACCCACCACATATACTATTAAAATATGCAAAAAAAAATATGAATATATAAGTAAAATGTATATTAAAATTATTATTATTATTATTTTATAATCGATGCCCTTATGATGGTAGTTGGCAACACCTTTTAACTTTAACAGTAATTTGATGTGTGTTTCTATACTATGCTAGCAGTAATTCAATGTAGAGTGTTGCTATTTATTCTTATATTTTTCCTTAAAATCCCTACCTTGTTCATTTTTTTTTTAATTTTAATTTTGTCCAAATATAAAATTTTATTTTTACTTTCATCCATAACCTTCTAATCTTAATTTTCCGAATAATGTTTGAGGGCCCGAAATTAGGGGCTCGAATTGGCTCAAAACCCAAAACGACGTCATTTTGGGTTTTGATTTTTTTTTTCCCTTCCTTTTCTTCCTTTTCTTTCTTCTTCTTCGTTGAGTTGAACAGAGGCGAGAGAGAGAACACAGAGGCGAGAGAGACGTCGTCGCAGCTCGCCGGCGTCCCAGCTCGTCGGCCGATCTCGCAGCTCGTCGCTCGTCGGCATCGCAGCCCCGCCTCCACCTCTGTCTCCGCCCGCCGCCTCCGCCTCCGCCTCCGCCTCCGCCTCCGCCCGATTTTGTTGGCCCCTCCAGTCCAGTTCTCCTCCTCCTTCTTCTCCTCCTTCTCCTCCTTCTTCTTCCCCCTAATTTCGAGCCAAATTCGAGCCCCTATATTCGGGCTCTATACCATTACTATAATTTTCCAAATCCTAACCCTAATTCCACCAGCCATTCCCATCACCTTAATTGCCACTATCCACCCTCACTGTCACCTCAACGTTGGCCTCCATCCCCCCATATGTGACATTTTCATTTGCAACTCTGCCATCATCTATCTCTGGCACCACCCCAATCCATATCACTCTTGCATATCTCCAACCACAGCCATCGAGCAGCTTTCTTCTTTGCGAAACCCTAGTCGTCATTGCCTTCTGCAATCCCTATCCACCGTCGCTACCCTCTACAATTGTGAACCCTAGTTGTCGCCGCTGCCCTCTCCAATCGTGAAACCCATAGTCCCAATCTCAATCTCAATCGTGACACAAGATATATATATATAGAGAGAGAGAGAGATATGAGGTAGGAATGGGGTTGAGTGGTGGTTGGGGATAGGTTGAGGGGCAGGTGAGGTAGGAATGGGGTTGAATAACTCTAATCTTTTTCTTTATACATATATATAGTTTTTTTTTTTTGGCCTTTTTAACCTAAAAGTCAAGTTTCTAAATGAAACCTAAATATTGTTTAGTTTAAAAAAAATTTAACAGAATTTTTAAAACTTAAACTTGTAAGGTGATTCATTTATAAATTTTCTAGAATTGCCACGGTACTTTACCACACAATTTAGAGCTGAAAAAGTTTAGTTCAACCAAATCCTACTCGTTTTTGTTACTTTCATGTGATTTATTACAAAAATTTTATATGCATTTAACACAGTAGTTTAGAGATGGGTCCAAAATAAATATAAATAACCTCAAACCATCCTCTATAATATGAGTATAGATTGATGAGAGGAAAAACAGAAGGGGAGAGGTTAAGAATGAATCACCTGCGGCATGAGAAATTTCGGTAGTTTCTCCAGCAAATTCCAGAATGGGAGGAGAAAAGACATAGATGGGAATCATAAGACAGGCGGTGGTCAATAAGATCACCCATGATCTCTGCATATACACTCCTAACATCCTAAATTGCCCCGCTCCATATGCTTGCCCGCATAGTGTTTCTAATGCACTTCCCATTCCCAACTGCATTTCCACACAAAAAAAAAATATATATTTTTTGATCAGCAAAAGTGAAATTTTATTGATAAAAGAAGATTTACAAACGAAGAACTTACATCAATAAAGAAGAGAGGTGCAACAAGCATTATAACTACACTTAACAATTCCAATTAGGTTGGCACCGAGAAAGTAACACAATCATATGCCAGCACTACACCTTAGATTGGTGAGATCCAATTAGCCAGACTAAAAAAAACAAAAAAAAAATATAAATTTAAATTAAATATTTTAAACAATTTTAAATATTATTTATAAATTTCAAAACTTGCTTTAAGGGAGTGCCATCCCAAAGTTTATGAAAATTACATTTATATCCCTATATTTCATGATATTTATAAAATATATAATAAGATTGCCTATTAATTTTTTATAAATTATTTTACTAACTCTTTATGTCATTAAGTCTTACAATGTATGATGGGATGATCTCTAACTATTTCGCACCAACATAATATAATTGATTTTATTTATAGAAGATCTCCATGCTACTTTTGTTTTTGTTTTTGTTTTTGTTTTTCAATTTTGAAAATCAAAGGGGTATGTCTACTTGTGTAAGAAATTATCTTCTGTTACCAATGTATCCAAATTATTCTTTTATTTATTTATTTATTTATTTATGCAAACACCTCTATCCCCCTGTGTGCATAATTTTTTGTTCCACCGCTGACCATATCCTTGCCCACATATCATTTGAATTGTGGGAAAAATTTTATGGGCCCAAAGCATCACAGGATGCTCAATCTTTGGGCTACAATTAGCAATATAGGTTGATTTTTGTCAAAAAGTTAATTTTTTATTTAATCAAAAAATTTATTCAAAAAGAATTCAGTGATTCCTTCTATTTTTATCTACATTTTACTTGGTTTTTTTTTTTTCTTTTATAAAAAGGCAAAAAAATCATTCTTTTATAAAAAGGCAAAAAATCATTCTTAAATATTTTAATTTTTTTCATGTCAAAAAGAAAGATTCCTTCTTTCTTTGATGACAACCTTGCACATATGTTTTTCTATTCTTGTAATACAATTATTTTAAAACTATCTAACTGACATGTTATTTGTTCAATTATTTATGGATAAATTATACCCCCCCAAAAAAAATAAATAAATAAATTCCAAGGTTTTTCTACTTTGGCCCTTAAAGATATTTTTTTCCCACTTTAACACTTAATATTTGAAAATTTTCCTAATTTACTTTCAAAACAAACTTTCTTCCAATTTTGGGCAAAAAATGCCATACGGACATCCATGTGGCATAAAATGGATAAGTTACAGTTGCCCCCCTTAAGTTTCACAATTTTCCTACTTTGGCCTTTAAAATATTTTTTTTCCCACTTCGATCTTTAATATTTTTAATTTTTCTCAATTTACTTCCAAAACAAAGTACCGTCCAATTTTGGATGAAAAATGTCATGTTGATTACTATGTTGAATAAAATAAATCATATTAAAATTTAGTTTTGTTTTGAGAACTTGTTTTCTGATTTATTTTTATTTGTGTGTGTGTGTGAATGTGAAAATTAGTAACAAGTCCGACAAAAATAAAACAAAAAATATATTTTTGAATTTAAAAAAAAATCCCTGAAAAGAGAAAACCATAAGAAAACTATATTTTTTAATTTTGTTTTTTTTATTTTTTTCACTTAACTAATTTCAAAATAGAGAGGTGTTTGAATATATATGAACGACGATCATGATACGTGATGGGACGATGAAGGAAGGGGATAGGGGGGGCAATGAAAAGATGATGAAGGAAGGGGATAGAGGGGGCAATGAAAATAGAGATGTGATGAAGTTGGTGTAGGAGGAAGACTGAAGGAGTAGTAAAAGTTTGAGGGTGAATTTGAAGAAGAGAAAGGGACAATGGTTAAAATTTGGGTTTAGGTTTAAAATTGGACAAAAGTTAATTTTGGGAGTAAATTAGGAAAAATTACAAATATTAAATGCCAAAGTTAGAAAAAATTATTGTAAAGTCATTAGGGCTGCAAACGAGACGAGCCGAGCCGAGCTTTAGTGTGTTTGGGCTTGTTTATTAAGATTTTAACGAGCTCGAGCTAAAGAAAAAATTAACGAACCGAGCTCGAGCCGAGTTGGCTTAGGCTCGACTCGAGCTCGAGCCTGTTCACGAACATTAACGAGCCAAAAAATTTATAAATTCATACTTGCATGTGAGACTAAAGTTACAATTAAAACTTTGATTATACAATTATATATACAATATATATAAACATACTAAAAAAAAGTTCATATTTTACTAAAATAATAATATCTACTACCACTATTATATAAATATACTATCTATAGTTAAGTATTATTTACATTTATATTTTTTAAATATATAAATAGCATATTTCTCTTATTTTTTATACATAATTTTATATTATTTAATATATAAATAATAAATATTAAACGAGCCAGCTAACGAGCCGAGCTTACGAGCCGAGCTTTAGACTGTTTGGGTTTGTTTATTAAAAATTTAACGAGCTCGAGCTCGAGCTCGAACGGCCGAAAAAATTAACGAATCGAGTTCGAACAAGCTCTTACCGAGCCGAGCTCGAGCTTGTTCATGAACGGCTCTGTTCATTTGCAGCCCTAAAAGTCATATTTCTACTCTCTAATGGTGGAGTTAATTTTCTTGAGTGCATTCTTCAAAAAATGAAATTCTGTAAAACTTAAGAACGACAAAGTACAATTTACAAGTTTGGAAGGAGGAATATGTATTCTCATATTTTGTTTCAACAGTCATTCCATTAAAATAATTATTCTTACTTAGATGAGACATATCAAATAAGGGAAATAGAATACAAAACTAAAATGAATATTTCATTCTAACCCCTCTTATGGTAGCAAATGTGTTCTATGTGTTACAAGTGATATCGAAATGTGGTTGTATTTCTATCATTTCTCTGTATGGAGTTTTCGTGGATTCCTATATGAATAACGTTGCCACAAGAATATTGATATATAAGTTAATAATTTTAATTTTATTTATTCAGATATTTATTACATTATCGAAGTAGATTTTATTTTATATTGTAAAAGACTTTGTTACACGAGCTAATAAAAAAAAGGGGTTTATTACACTTTTTATTTTTAAACTATCGTCAAATTATTTATTTAATTCTTAAACTATTGATTGAATATATTTTGTTCCTAAAGTATATAAATTAAAATCTATTTAATCTCCAAATTGTCAACTGAATTTATTAAGTCCCTAAATTATTTGATTCAAACTTATTTAATCCCTGAAAGGATTATAAAAATAAAATATATACTCGTAAGTATTATATTTTTCAAATAAACTTGATTGTTTATTCTGTTTTAAAAAGTGGGCATCAATTCTTTTGGTGAATTTTCTTTATAAGGGTAATGTTAATTATCTATAATATTTTCTTACTTATCTTCTATAATAACTACTTGCTTGCTTTTATTTATTATTATATACCGAATTTCATTTATAATTTTTAAATGGGTTGCTTTTAAGTTTTTCGTTAAATTCTTTTTATAACTTAATTAATGTATTATTTTGTTTTATTATAATTTGCAGTGAAAGATTATTATTTAAATTATCTAATTTTATTTCTTTAGTAAGTCTAATACTCGTATAATTTTATTGACAACACTGAGAAATCGGACTCTAATACTAATTCAAACATACAGCAAATAAAATACTTTTTAAAGACAAAATAGAAATTTAAGATTTTCTAGAATAAAATCTTAACTTTTAGTAGGGTCTTTTATTAATTTATAATACTTATGAGCATATATTTTATAGTGAAACATCCCTTTTCAACATTGTGCCTGTTTGGCACAGCTTATAATCAGTTTATTCCAGCTTTCAGCTTAATTTAAGCTATTTTGATGTGTTTGGTTTAGCTTATAATTTTTTGGAAGTCAGAAATCAACTTATTCTTTGAGTGGGGCAGGAGATGCTTTAAGAATAAGCTGGAAATCAGCTTAAGCTGAAAGTTATAAGCTATAAGCTGTTTCCCACAGCTCTACCAAACAGGGCCTTTGTGTAATAAGAGAGGTCCAAAATATTTTTTTTATTAGTTAAAATCCCTCAACATTTTCACAAAAAAAAATTCGACTCAGAGAAATTTTGCCGGACTCAGAGAAATTTCGGCCTGACAAAATTTCTCTGAGTTGAATTTTTTCTGTAGAATTGTTGAGGGACCTTAACTACTATGAAAATATTGTATGTCATTTATCTTATAAAATCTTAATATCAAGGATCTTAAAAAAAATTTCCCTATTTTATTTTTATAATCATTTTAAGGACTAAATAAGTTTGAATTAAATACTTTAAGAACATAATAAATTTGATCAATAGTTTAAGAACTAAATAGATTTTAATTTATATACTTTAAGAATTAAATAGACTCAATTAATAATTCAAAATTTAAGTAAACCATTTGACAATAATTTAAAAATATAAAGTATATTTATTAATTACTATATAAGTTTTTCCTATGTCATTTATGACATAAAAACCAAAATTATTAAGGGGTGGTTTAGAATGATTTAAATAAATGTACTTTTTGACTTTTTATGAAATATAGGTTGAGTATAGTATGGGTTGGGTTTAAACTGATGTGATAGAGAAGTAATGTGACTTAGATAAGATCATGTGACTTAAATAGAATAGTGACTTTTTAACTTTTTTAGGACACCCAAAAAAGGCCTAAGTACTTTCAGAATCTTGAAGGATGTCACGTGCACTAGCTATTTGACATATGTTATTTAACATAGGCATATGATAAGTCCAAGGACTTTATCGGCTAATTATTCGTTGTCCGGGCGAAGATAATAATCTCTTCTCAAATTCTTTAATTTTTTCTATCCTAAATCATTACTATCCTTAGAATAAATTCTTTAATTTTTCTATCCTAAATCATTACTACCCTTAGATTATTTAAACCTTTTTGAGACTATATTCTAACAATTATTAAGTGTTTAAAAAAAAAAAAGGAAAAAAGAATTGAATAATCCTGCCATGTCACCAGTAAATGGTTCTAATCATAATTTGACCATAAATATTGATTTATTGATCATGTTGTATTTGTTAGGCATTTTATGTATTATGCCTCATTTGCAAGTAGGCTAGTCATTGGAGAGCTAAGAGAGACTAATGGATTATTTGGCATAAATCAAAAGTGTACATATTTGAGTTATATTATTTCTTCTTTATTTAAATCATTTCAAACAACCCTAGCTATGAAGAATAAGTTAGTTAGAAAATTTAATTATCAAAAAATAAAGAATATTTATAATGCTAAAGAATGTACTCTTTTTTATATACTTTTCACAAGCAAAATGTCAGAGTTGTTCTTAAAACACCAACACTTCCAATGGAATCCGGATCCTCTCCAGCTCTTCTCTCCGGCCATCCCTCCGGTCAACGGTCAAGATTTAGCCACGTCACCCCACTGAAAATCTGTGACTAAGATTAGCTTAAAAAAATAAAAAAAACTCATTTACATCCTACCACTCACTCACACTCAATCACTCACGTTTTCTCTCTCTCTGACGTCCCACCACTCTCTCTCTCTTTGACATCCCACACTCACTCACTCTCTCTCTCTCTCTCTCATTTCTAATAAAAAATTAAAAAACTATTTTAAAATTTTTAATATAAAATTTTAACTTTATAAATTTAATATCATTAAAAATATAGCTTTAAAATAAGACTAATATTAAATATATTTAATAAAAATTTAAAATAAATAAAAAGTATATATGGTTTGCACCAATACACATATTAAATTTGTGTTTTATTTTATTTATATCTATACACAGATTGAATTTTTGTATATTTTATTTCCTTTAAAAAATTATAAACTTGTTTGGTTAATAAAATTAAATTAAAAATCATTATTTTCATATGATTTTTTTTAGAATGAAGATTGTTTTTGATATTTTCATATGATTATAAACTTGTTTGGTTAATAAAATTAAATTAAAAGTCATTATTTTCACAAGATAATCATATGAAAATAATGAATTTAAAAAAAAATTTATTAACCAAACAAGTTAATAATTTTTTTTAAAAGAAATAAAATATACAGAAATTCAATCTATGCATAGGTACAAATCAAATAAAACACAAATTGAATCTGTGTATCCATGCAAACCAAATACATTTTTTTTAAAAAGATTTTTATTAAATATATTTAATATTAGTCTTATTTTAAAGGCATATTTTTAATGATATTAAATTTATAAAATAAAAATTTTATATATATCTTATGAAAATAAAATAAAAGGATTAAAATAGTTTTTTAATTTTTTTATTTAAAATAAGAGAGAGAGAGAGAGAGAGAGAGAGAGAGAGAGAGGTGGGATGTGAGAGAGAGAGAAAACGTGAGTGATTGAGTGTGTGTGAGTGGTGAGAAGTTAATGGTTTTTTTTTATTTTTTTATTTTAGTTAATCTTAGCCACAGATTTTGAGTGGGGTGACGTGGCTAAATCTTGACCGTTGACCAGAGGGATAGCTGGAGAGAAGAGTTGGAGAGGATCCGGACTCCTTCCAATGGTTATATATTTACAAATTTTGATGAGACTTGACATTGTTTGGTGGGGTCACTCAAAATTTGCTAGTGTAGTAGTAAATTTGTTTGTCGGTGTTCTTAATATTTTATGCCATGAATTTATTTATCAAATTTTACTTTACACCCATCTGCATACAATTATATGTAAAAGAAAAGTGGTTGTAAAATGATATTTAGGCCTATTTTGGGAAGATGGTTATAATCAGTTTTTTGGTGAAAAGCTGATTATAAGCAGATTATAATCAACTTTTTTGTGAGAGAGGAAGTTGGTAATAATCTGAAAATCAGATTATTACAAACTTCCCAAAAGAACCCAGTGGTTACATTTAGTTGTACATCTAAATTATTCCTACATTCTTTATGAAATTATGACCATACCCCTTACCACTTAGGTGTTTAATTCAGTCATTGGTATTTAGGTATCTCTTTTCAGCAAAAGGAACATAAAATTTTAAAAATGAGAAAGTAATATTATATAAATAGAAAAAAATATCTTTTTATTTTACTAAATTTAAACATCATTTTAAAACAACAGATATATCAAAATGACTTTTAGTTGTAAAATTATAAAATTTATAGCATTTTAGTGAACAAAAAATTATATATAAGTTTTATAAGAATATATTTCTGTTTTTAGGCCTCGTTTGGGAACCCTCCAGTTTAGTCAAAAAGTTAAAAAGTTACTAAAAAAAGTCAAAAAGCCAACAATCCATACCAAAAAGTCAAAGATTCTCTTTTATCTCTACTTTTTATACATTTTTTCGTAAAAAGTCAAAAAATCATCCCAAATATACTAGTTTTTTTTAGCTCATATTTTAGCTAAATAGCAAAAAAATTATTAAATTAGCCTATTCCCAAACGAGGCTTAATTTCATGATTGCCGACCTCACTTTCTAGCAACTCTCACCCTATATTTATGGGTTTTTTATTACTCAAAAGGAAAAATAGTAGGTAAACAAAATAAAAAAAATAAAAAAAACAAACAAACAAACTAATTTAAAATGATTTCACCTTATAATTACTTAAAATTTTGTGTCATGGTGTTTTAGTTTAGAATGTAAGAATAAAAACTATATATATTGATTTCTCAATTATAAAAATTATATAAATATTTTAATAATATATAAACAACGTGTATGAGTTCATGAAATTATGTTTATGCAGTATTAGGTTGTATTTAGATTTAAACATTTAAAATAAAAAGATTTAAGCACTAATCATTCCAAGATAATAAATCAAAGTTGATAGTTTTTAGATATAGTTTTTAAATATTTTTACATTGTATTATAAATTTATTATAATCTATTATATAATAGATTATAATAAATTTATAATACAATGTAAAAATATTTAGGACAAATTATGTTGATGCTATAGTTCTTATAATTCGGTCATTATGTCATTTTTTAGTTTCTGTAATTTCAATTTGTTTGATTTTAACTATGAATTTATGATTTGATCTCAATTTGATCTAATTGATTAATTTGTTAATATTTTTTTAATGAAAAATGCACACATACGTGACGTGTCATGTTTTTATAAGTAAAACTGTAAACGTATTTAACTTCGTGATTATTTTCTTTCAAAAATCTAAAATTAAAAGTCAAAACCAAGCTAATTAAAAATAAAAAAATAAAAATGATATAATGAGCAAAATGCAATGACTGTCGAAGTAATTTTTTCAAATAATTATTTGAAATTTGTCATGAGACTATGATTACATATTACTCTCACGTGTCTTTCCATTTAGTTTTGTAACTTGTCTATAATATTAGTTGACTTTATGAATTTTTAGAAAATTTAATTTCAAATTCATTGGATATCTCACTATCCAAACAGAACTCACATAATAGTCCAAAAACACATTCCTACTGGTCTCTGCACGGAGCAAAAGAAGCATATCCACGCAAAAATAAACTATCTATGGATCCATCATCAATGCCACAACCCACAAAAAAATAAAAACAAAAATAAAAATAAAAATCACAAAAATCTTCTCGAGACCCAAACCTTAGGAAATTATTCAATAATCTTGGAATGCCACGTGTCTATACTCCCTAGTTAATTATCATTTAATATGCCTCCTCATGTTCCTCAATCACTCAACATAATACCTCATCCATTTATCTTCTCCACCAATCACAATATGAAATATCACGTGTCTATATTCTCAGATTACTGAATAATGACCCCAAAAGCTTATACGGTCATCGATGTTTTCGTGATACACTTGGCCAATATCACAAATAAATATAGCATGATAAAAACTTAAAAATAAAAAATTAGGTTAAGAAGCTTACCATGACACCAAAAGCAAGTCCAGCAATGACGGAGTTCTCGACAGAGACAGCGGCGAGGTCGAGTTCGCTGAGTTGACCAGCAAAAGTCTGAGTCAGTGCACCGAGGGAATACTGGCATATGGAGGTGAATATGGCCGGGCCGGCTATCTTCCATAGCCTCTTTGACTCGTTACCAAATTCCCTTACCACCGCCCTTACTGGCTTTCGGTCTTCCTCCTCATGGTTGTTATTCACCAGAAGTGGGGTGGTGCCACTGCCCATATATGGCTTATCTAATAAGTTAATATTGCTTTGTGTTTTTTCCTTTTATATCTGTTCTATTGTCACCGACTCACTCTTAACCATGCAATTGCACTAGTTTAGAGTATCTTGTGCAAATGCTTTTACTTGTGTGTGTATGAACTGGGTGTTATATATATATATATAATAGGGGACTTGTTTGGACACTTAATTATTTCAACCTAATTAAAAAATTATGTTTAGGATGATAGTTGGCTTTTTTTTTTTTTTTTTTTTTTTTTTTTTTTTTTTTTTGATAGTTAATTTGATAATGGCGAAAGAAAAAATAAAATGATTGTGGTTTAAATGTGATATTTTTTCTAATTCAATATTTTTAGCCTATTTTTATCTTTATTAATTATTTTAACCAAAAACAGCCACCAACCCAACTTCCCAAATATGTGAAATGCTAGAGCTTTGAATTAGGGTTTTGACAGTCTTGGCTGGTAGATATAGAATGTTCAACAGTTTGAAAGGTTGTTGAACGATTTGGGATGATGATGAAAGAAAATTATTAGCAACTTTCAAAATATTATCATATCTTGTCTGTATACTAGTAATTTACCCTAGTAGAAATGATGATGATGATGACGACCATGACGATGTGTAATGTAGTGAGTCATTCATGGTTGTTGGAGGTTTAAAATTATGGAGTGGTTTAGATTTATGGTGCGTGGGTAAGCAGGACCCTCATGTCACACCAACTTCTTTTTTTTTTTTTTGTTTTTTTTTATATCTTTTTGATCAGCGGCTGAGAATGGTTCCGTGATCATAAACGAGTTGGGATTATCTCACAGCCATTTTAGGTAACTCATATTTATTTATGGGAGTCTGAAATGGGTTTGTTTCATATTGATTTAAGAGGTATTCACAATTTACTTGATAAGTTGACTAACTCCTCCTAACTTGTGTGAGGCATTTTTTAAAGAAGAACAAAATCGTGAGGCTCACAATTTTATTCTTCCTTGCTAGTTATGAAGAGTTAGTAACTTATTAAGTAGGTCGTGGATGTCTCTCAGACCAATGTGAGTCCCCAACTGATTGGGGCCAAACGCCAAGGGACTTACATTGGAAGGAGTTCCCATAGATGGTGCCAAATGAAACTACCAACCCAACCCCACTAGCACAATATTGTCCGCTTTGGCCGGAACTTTACGGTTTTATTCTTCTTTAGAAAAGGCCTCATGCTAGTCAGGAGGAGTTAGTCAACTTATTAAGTAAGTGCTGAATGCTTCTCAGACTGATGTGGGACAAACTTATTTCGGGCTCCCACATTATTTATTTATATTCTTTTTAGAGAAAAAAAAATGGTGTCTTAATTTTTTTTTTTTTTAAACAATGACATTTAGATTTCATTCTAAATCATTTAATTTTATTTTATAACCTCTCAAAAGGGGAGAGTAAAAATTATCGATATTATTTTTTAGTTTTTGGATGCTAATGCATTAGATGATTAAATGAATCTTTCAATCTTTACTCTTTTTTATTTTTTTTAAGGATCAAGTTATTTGAAATACATATTAAACTTTACTCTATTTTTTAAACTATAAAAATCTAAATTAAAATAATATTTGAGTATGGTGTTTGGTAAGAGCAAAAGTTATAAATTCCATTATTACTATTTAGATATTTTAATTTTACATTTTCAATAATTAAAATTTTTATTATTACTATTTAAATTTCATGTTAAATTTTTGCAAAACTTAATATTTAACCTATTTTCAAATTTTCTGATTCTCACTTAGATTTAACTTAAATGTCCGAGAAATATTACCATATTGAACAAAACGCACACTTTCACGACGTGTATTTTTATAATTTATAAATTTAATAATTTGATAAATTTGCATTGAGATTTTGAGTCTTAATGACTCTCTCTCTATATATATTTTTTGATCAGCAAAGAAAATGGAATTTTATTGATAAAAATGACGTACAAAAAAAAAGCTTGGCACAAATGCATCATAGTTCAAAAATACATCCCAACTAGATTGGCACCTATTAGAGAACCCAATTATGTGCAGGCACAAACCAAAAGAAGGCTGATGAGTACTCAACCAGAAGAGTTTAAAAGAAGAAGACAAACAAAATACTGAGCATCATTATGAGATCCTAGCTCTGTAGCCTTTGATGCCATGTAAACAAAACAAAAAGTCATAAATTGAGAATTCTGACAGGTTAAACGATTGCTTTATCTAAAACGCCACCTCGATCTTAATGTTTTCCACCAAATCCACCTAATTAGGTGAAGACTCTCTCTCTATATATATATTTTTTGTTTTATATAATAGTAAGTAGATATATGTGTGTAGATGATGTGTACTTTTTTTTTTTTGATCAGCAAAGAAAAATTTCATTTAACAGCATGAAATTAAAGGTACAAGAAGATGGTATGCATCGAAAGAGTTTCGGAAGTATAAAAATACCCCTACTACTGCTATACGCACCCATACACTACAAGAATTAACACTTTTAGCAACAAAAAAATTGGTCGCTAAAAGTCTATTTTTGGTCGGCAAAAATTATTCGCGACCAATTTTTTTGGTCACTAGTTTGGTCGCCAATTGAGGGTCGGCAAAAGTAATTCGCGACCAAAATTTTCGTTGGTCGGCAAAAGTTGGATTTGCCAACTAAATTTTTGGTCGCTAAATATTTAATTACCGCGACTAATTCATTTTGTCGCTAAAACACTTTGGTCGCGAAAAGTCGCCTTTTGCCGACCAAATTTCTTAGTCGCCAATTGACACATTTCGCGACCAAAAAGTTTGGTTGCCAATTGTGACATTCTGTGACCAAAATTAGTTTGGTCGCCAATTGTTACTTTTCGCGACCAAAACTGTTGGTCGGCAAAAGTGAGTTTCCACGACCAACAAAATTTTTGGTCGGCAATAGATGTATTTTTTGCGACCAAAACTCTTGGTCGGCAATTGTCATTTTTTATGAAAAAAAATAATTTATTTGTCATGACTAATAAATTAGTCGCCAAAGCAAAAAAACAATACTCCTGTAATATTTAGCGAATTCATAATCAAAATAGGACGAATTCATAATCAAAACAGGTCTTATTATAAAATTTTCTATATCCAAGTTTCAACACATAACTCAGCAGCAACAACATTGATTGGAACAATTCACAAAACCCTATTCTAAACCCCAAAAAACAAAAACCAATTCATTCCAACAAAAATTTAACATAATCAGCATCAATTTCAAAAAAATTAAACATCTGGTGTTAACAAGGTTGAGTATTGTTGTTTTTTTTTTATGTAGGGCATCCAGCTCCTTTTTGGCCTCTGCAAATCTGTCTTTGTCGTACGCGTCAACAAGGTAAACTACAGAATCCACCTGCATGATGATAAAAAAAATTATATACTATTTGTGAACAAAATTCAATAATCACTGTCATATAAATGAGCTATAAGAATGTTTTGTACTCTCAATTTAGCTAATTGATTCAAAAGGGATATGTTTGATGGAATGGGTCCCTCCAATCCACTTCCATGCATTTTTCTTCATCGACACAAATTAGAATTGAATGGTTATATACAAATAACGGAAAAACCATCACTGCTTTTAGCCGATCTGAAAAGGCACTTTTCGGAAGATCAAAATCTTACAATCTCAACCTACGCATATTACTTGAATCATAAAACACCAAACACTCAATTTTCATACTGGTTTTTGCTATATTTTTTGTCTGAAATAACAGGCAATTCCACACAATTCACATGGTGATGTATGCATTATGGTGATACTAAAAATTGAAGTGTATCAGTCACCACACACAATAATTTTCCAAATGGGTCAATGAAAGCATTGAAACAACTTATTGAGATCTCAACACAATGGCATATAATTTATAGCAAATGTTGTTTTTAATGTTGATATCAGTACAAACAATTTTAGAGGCCCCAGTATAACAGGCAGATTCATTCCAGGCATTCTCTAGTTCAAATCACCAAATATATCGAACAAACACTCCATTTTTGTTTTTTTTGTGATGGTATGAACCCTCCAGTTTTGTACCCAGAAAAAAATAATATTGGAAGGTTCCCTCAAATGACAAACATGGTGAGGCAATATGTAGACTAGAGAGAAACAGTTAATAACAAAAGCAATTTTACCTGCATAGCCATCTTTAGCACAGGCAGACCAGTTATCATCCTTTGGTTGAGTATGTTTAGCCTGTAGACAGTCGAAAGCAAGTAGTTAGCTCCTAGAGTAGAAAACAAAAGATGTGAAGGAACCATAGAATCATCAAAGACAATATACCTCTGAATCAGGAAAGACTGTTTCTCCACCCCTCTTAACATCAGACAGATACATAAGTATAGTGGCTACACGGTGCCCACCTAATTCTCGATTGATCTTGTGGTCCAAAAATTCAAAATGGGGCTCATACTTCTGACCATGCTCATAATGAAGTATTTGAATGGATTCCCCATTTTCTGATCACAACATCAGGTTACAGTAAATTACAAGAACTCGTTTCCTATATATATATATAAAGTCCATTGATAACAAGCATGGCTAACAATACATTCAGGGAGGAAAGTCCAAGCAGCAATCCTAGCCTCAATAGCACATTTCATCCCTAATATTTAACAAAATATTTTTTCATCCCTAATATTTAACAAAATCTTCTGGAAAGTCCCTTGTTGCCTAGGTTTGGGTTTAATATTTAACAATGGGCTGTAGTCCCTTGTTGCCTCCCTAAGGTTTAAAGTCGCATTACAAATCACCCCCTCCATTAACAAATTTTACTGATGTCAACCGTTAATTTGTTTTTTCCAAATACCAATTTTGGTTGTTGAATGGTTGTGGTTCAAAGAGGCATGGTGGAGAGTAGGGGTGGGCGCAGATCGGTTGCGGCCATTAAATCTCTAATCCGCCATCCGTCCGCCAGATTGGCGGATTGGAGAAAATCAATCCGCATCCGTCCGCCAATCCGGCGGATGCGGATTGGGCGGATGGATACAAATCGGTTTGGCAGTTGAAAACATAAAAAAAAAAAAAATGAAATTAATAATAGTTTCCTTTCCGTTAAAGATTTTACTTTCCGTAAAATAATAGTTAATATGGGAAACAAGAAACAAGAAAAGACATTTTTATGTTCACAAAGTCCTCTGGTATTTAGCATTTCAATCCCTAATCACTTCCACAAAATAGCCAAATGGACTGATATTTAAATTTAACAGCTAATAACATCACTTTAATAAAAACAAATCCAAGAAGTAAGGCTGCATTAGGTAGCATGTCCATGCATTGAATTTGTAATAAGAGGACATTTTAGTTATAATTTTGATCTAATATAGCTTCTATTTCCAATTCCAAGGCATGCATTCCACAGTGCCAAACACAAACTTAAACCAATTACAGGACACTCAATTTTCCCATAATAAATTTGCAAAAGACAACTTTTCATTAGTAACCTGTAGATGATGTTTTACAAATCCATACTAGAACAAAACAAAATAATAATAATAATAATAATAGAAGTTTAGAACATGTAACTAATATTAAATCCATACTTGGTAAAATAATAATAATAATAGAAGTTTAGAACATGTAACTAATATTAAACAAAACATGAAGATCTCGTCAAACTGTGATCCAAACTGTGATCAGTTGAAAACAAAGTTGGGTGGAGTGAAACATCAAACAAATGGAACACACTTCATAGATTAGTAATAAAATTCCTTTTTTTTATCCAAAACAGAATAGATTTAACAACCAACCAAAATCTGGAATGCAATCTTGAGAATGTAGATTTAACATTAAATCTAGCATCCAAACATTCTCCATGTGTTTGCAGATTTTCAGCAGCAAGAGACAAACATCACATTAGATCCTTGGCACTACTTGAGACCATAAATTTTAGACCAAATAATACTTTCAATACTTAGAAGTTTAGAAGTTTAGAAGTTTAGAACTGGAACAAAACAAAATAATAATAATAATAACAAAACAAGATTAGAAGTTTAGAACTGGAACCAAAAAAAAAAAACCCAGTTACAGTCTGGAATGAGAAGAAGAGAGAGAGAGAGAGAGAGAGAGAGAGAGAGAGAGAGAGAGAGGTACCTCAGTTACAGTGAGTGTAGTAGACTGTAGATCGATCAATCTAACCATCTATTTCGTTTTAGAACTGGAACCAAAAAAAAAAAAAAAAAAAAACAGATTAGACTCAGATCAATCTAACCATCTAGCTGAAGCCCTAATTACTAAAAAAAGACGAACACTGACAGGGAACACATGGAGTGGTGGGAGTTGTGGTCTTAGAAGAAGAGCCTGTATTAGGGTGGAGATGCTGAGGATAATTAGGTAATTTTTATTTTAGAGTGTAAGGTTAACAAAGTAATTTTATATGTTCTACTCAATTAAAAGACGAACACTGACAGGGAACAAAGTGTAATTTTTGAAACATTGATGAAAAATCCGTATTAAACCCAAACCTCAAGAGTGTCAGCATAATTTACCCAATATTTATTTTTTCTCTTCAATACCTCATCAACACCAGCAGTCAATTTATGCAAAAAACCACATATGGCTATGTATTAATTGAAACTGTAAACAAACGACTGTTGCACAATCTGAACAAACCCTAACAGAACCATCATGAACATACACAAAAATCAATAATGAAGAAATTCCATAAGAATAAACTAGCTCACAAAATTATAAATAAACAAAAAAACAACATGGTGAAAAGATACATGAAAGGAGAAAAATTCATAAAGCTCAAAATAAATTTTTTTTCCTATAAGACTCAAAGATAAAATGATATTTGTACTGATGAAAAAGATACATAGAAATGCACAAAATAAGCATCATCAAGAAAAACAATAACGTGTAAAACCATTATTAGTCAAATTAAGAAAACAATCAACCACACAAACCCAGAAACAACCTGCAATCAATAGCCATGATCAATCCATAATTCAAAAAACCCAGAAAAATTAACAAGACCTAACCCATAAAATTGAATTAGAATTACAAGAATTGGCGGAGGAAAAAAATCACTAACCTCCATCTGAAGGAGTATCATCAGGTCTACAAATCAAAATCAAAATCAAAATCGATAGATATAGACAGAAAATCGACAGATACAAAAAAGGGTATTTGATGTGTACCCAAAAATCACAGCGTTCCACAACATAATATTGTTGTCCTGAGGAGTACCACTGATTCCGGCGGGTGGATCTTGCTGCAACCTCTTGAAATCCCTCATCAGCCTCTTCCTCGCCGGTGTCGACATTTTTACCTCAGGTTAATTCAACAATAAAAGTGCCCTATATATGTGTAGATATATATAGACAGAGAGAGAAGATCGACTAACCCAAGGGCTTTATCGACTAACCCAGAATCCGAATATGCTCGAATTACAGCATGCAAAGCTTCCGGAGTCGGTAACTTGTCTTCAACTTTCATACTCTCCAACACAGTCTCAATCTCTAAAAACACTCTAGAGTTGGCCAAGAGCTTAAGAACAGAAGAATAAGCAAACCCATCAAGAGAACAACCGTATGGGCGTTGAGTGACCCAATCAAAGAACTTCAAACCCAATTCGGGGTCGCGAATACGGTCGAGCACCAAATGGGCAATGTCAGATGGGACGATTTCTTCTTTGGAGAGGTGGGTTTCGAGGGTGTCTTGCCATTGATTGTGGTGGTGGGTTTTGAGGATGTCACAGAGTTCGTTGACGAGTCGCTTGATGTGGGGTTTGAAGGAGAAGGAAGGGGAAGAACTGGGTTTGGGGTTGTGACGAGGTTTGATGCGGGAGAGAAGGGTTTTCGACATGAGAGAGAAAATGAGGTTTGGGGAGTCATCTGCTACTTCTTTTAGTCTTGTTCCTTTCATTGTTCCACACTTGCAATCCGCAACAGTAGTACATGAATACAACTAATGAGGAGTGCGACGGTGGTTCAAATTTCATTTCCCCCTCTATCTTTCAAATTTTCCCCCAAACTTTTGGCGACCAAACTCTCAAATTAGTCGCAAAAACAGGTTATTTCGTCGACAAATTTTTTTAGTCGCCAAATCTCAATCAACGGCGACTAAAATATTAGTCGTTGAAAGTAGTAATTTGGCGACTAATTTTTTTTTGTTGTTGAAAATAAATTTTTCGCGACCAAATTTTTGGTCGCTAAAAAATATGTTACCTTCCGCAACCAAATTTGTAGTTGGTCGGCAAAAGTATATCACTTTCTGCGACCAACATATTTTTTGGTCGCCAAAATATAATCTTCTGCGACTAATAATATTTGGTTGCCAAAAATAATGATAATTCGTAACTAATTAATATTTGGTCGCCAAATGTCATTTTTTTGCGACCAAAATTTTTTTGGCTACCAAATATGAGTTAACGTTAGTCGCGAATGATCATTGTTTTTGGCGACCAAATATGAGTTGGTCGCAGAAGGTCATATTTTGGCGACCTAAATTAAAGTTGGTCGCAGAAAGTGGTATGCTTTTGGCGACCAAAACTTAAATTGCTTGCGGAAAATCAAAATAAGTTGGTTGTGGAATTGGCGACCAAAAGTTTGGTCGCCAAAAACTTATTTTTAGCGACAAAAAATATTTTTGTTATCGTATATTGAGTTTTGGCTACTAAAACAATTTAGTCGCTGAATGGAAAATAAAAAATTATTTTTTATTTTTGGCGACCAAAATTTTGGTCGCCAAAAACTTATTTTCAGTGACAAAATATTTTAGTCGCCGTATACTGAGTTTTGGCTACTAAAACTATTTAGTCGCCAAATGAAAAATAAAAAATTATTTTTTATCTTTGGAGACCAAAATTTTGGTGGCCAAAAACTTATTTTCAACGATCAAAAAAAAAATTAGTCGTCGTATATTTATTTTTTCCGACCAAAAAAAAGTTCGTTGCCAAATTTATACTTTTGGCGACTAATATTTTAGTTGCCGTTAATTAAGCTTTGGCTACAACAAAATTTTTGTCGCCAATTATTAACATTTGCCGACCAAAAACTAAATTTGTCGCTAAATGTGTGAAAATTTTAGAGGGAAAATATTGTCCCCGCCTCATCTCTGTTTAAACAAATCAGATCGTTCTCTCTCTCACACGTTCTCCTTCACCCCCACCTCATCGCTGGTGCCTCTCTCTCTCTCTCTCCCTCTCTCTCCTAAACACCCACCACACCACCTCGGCTCATCCTCTTTCTCCTCCACTAGTGCCTCCGCCGGATCCGAGAAGATCGTCGAGATCTGAATCAGATTTGAGTCCTCGTCTCGATTCCTGATCTCTCTCAACCTTCTCTCTACCACACCCCTCCAAACAAACCAAACCCTAACCAAACCGCTCAATCTTGACCCTCGATCGGAGTCCTCTCACCCCCTCTCGAGCCCCAAATCGCCATGAAATCGACCAAATGAGCTTGCATTGTCGGAGTCGCGCTCGATTGCTACTTCAAACAGATCTCTCAGATGCCTAGTTGGTCCAAAAAATAGCTTACAAAACATGAACCAGCTTAGATTACCCAAAGTTGTAGGAATGGGCCAAGTGTTTTGTGTGTTTTTCAAAACTGTTTTCGAAAATCTTCATCTTCTTCCTCTTCATCATCAGCTAGGGTTTCCTGGTTTTCGAGCTCTTCGAAGATGTCAATGGCGTCGCAAGAGCAGCTGGACAAGATGCAGCTCCGCCAGAACTACCGTAACCTCTGGCACACTGATCTCATGGGCACCATTCGGGACGACATTCCATGTACTCTCTTTCTCTCTCTCTCTCTCTCTCTCTCTCTCTATCTCTCACTTCTGTACTCTAATATGGTATTGATTTTGGTTTATTTTAAGTTAATAAAGTGATTTAAAAAATGAGTGCCAAAGAAAGCCTTAGTTATATAAATGCATTTGAAATTCTCATATTCTGAAATGCTCATTACTTTATGCAATTGAGTGAATGTAGTAAAGACAATAAGAATTTTGAGACAAAAAAATCCGCCACCATGTATATAACTGGCCATAACTCTAAATTATATTAAATGCCAAAATTCCCATATTATCTATCAAAATAGAACATGCATAAGTAGTTCAGGGACTTCAAACACAAACCACCTTCATTGTGGTTTCTTGATCATCAGGAATGCAATAATTTAATTTATTACATTTTTAAAAGATCCTGTTTTTTATTCCGTAAGCAATGTGCTTACAGAGAGGAAATCGATAGTATTTAAAAAAGAAAAAAGAAAAAAGAAGCATCTATTCTAGCTTTTGTCATAGTTCCTACTATAATTTCAAGTCTTCAATATATTAAAGCTTCTGATAAGTGATTGTAGACACTCCATTTTTGACCGCCCTTAAAACTTGGACGCCGCTACTGACGGTTTACTTGGTGGTGAAAGGTGTGCAGGGCAAAGGTTCAGTTTCTTCGGCAAGGAAGGAGACAAATCTCAACTTCACACCCCATTTTGGACCAAAGCTATTTTGAATGGTTTTTAGACCTTAAAAGCCTCTCTTTCAAAACATTTTTGAAATAAAGTTTCTACAATATTTCGAGGCTCACATTTTGTCAAATGATGCGCTTTTTCGATAAACCGAGCAAGGACAAATAGGAAATGAATGAAAGAGAGATGAAATCTTTGAAAAATCTTTCAAAACACCTTGTTTAGGGGTTTGGAGTTGAAGAAAAGAGGAGAAGAGAGAAGAAACCTAACTGAGGAAGAAGTTGGGTATGAATCACTAAGAGAGAGTCGAGCGGTCCTTGCCAAATCAGGCTTATCTGTCTGTACACTTGGAGTTAAGCTATGAGGCCACCATCGTTGAAAAGAAGACTTCCGGGGCTTCAATTTTCATTCAAGAATCTTTGCGAGCCGAGTCCGGATGGGAAAGATATGATTGTTGGAAGTTCGGCATCAATCCGGTTGGACTGAAACTGAGCAGTCTTCACTAAAAGAGGAATATCTCTTAGCACAGTTGAAATTTTGATACGAGACTCCCATCATTGGAAAGCTTACTTCTGGGGCTTCAATTTGGACACAAGAATGACCTAAAAAGGAGTCCAGATGAAGGAGATATGCCTATTTGAAGTTGGACCTGCAGAGCAGATTTTCTCTGCCGGCCATCGATGATGCAGTGTCGGCCACCAGTGATGTCCTGCCGGCCAACAATGTCAAAAATCAGATTTTTTAGATATTTTACCTCTAGCTGTTATGCACAAGTCCCCAGCTCAGATATTTCGACCAAGCTCTCTTTTGGCTATATAATGAAGCTATATATCTCATATTCAAAGGGGTTGAGGACTTAGAACTTCTTGAGCAAGTTTAGGAGCCTGTCTCTCTAAAAACTCCTCTCTCTCTCTAGAATTTCTAGACCAAAAACCTCTGCCTCTCTCTCTAGAGCCCCTCTCCATTGCCCTTTTGTGCATAGAAGTGCCTAGAAGTAGAGAGATACATCTTGTTTGCATACACTTCCTTCATCAAGGTTCCATATCAGTGGGCTGAGGTCCTTTGGAGCTCATTTTTGGACTGTTGGAAGGTCATTTGAACCAACAAAGAGCCCCTTTTGCTGTTGTGCTACAAGGGTAAGCACATCTCTTCTTTTGTATTTGTTTTGCACACTTACTTCACCATCTTTGCATACTACTTTGGGGGTGTTTTTTGGGTTAGTGTTGAACTACAAAAACCTTTGTTTTTCCTCTATTTTTCAGCCCTAAAAGTCTTGGTTTGAGCCTTGTTTGGCTAGGGGGTTGTCTCTCCTTTTTGTTCCTTAGCTTGTTTAGCTTTTGAGCCATCTTTCAAGGCCTTTCAAAACAACTTTTCGTGGCCTTTGAACCACTAAAATCTAGAGGATTTTTAGTGGTAAAAACCCTATTTTGAGGCTCAAAATAGGAGGGGGTGGTCCCCCCCTCCTCTTGTCTTGTTTACTTGCATACTTGGCCTTCCAAAGGAGCTCCATTTTGCATGTTGTGAAGTCATGTTTCAGGCCCTATTTTGTGAGTTTTAAGGTCTGCCTTGACTCTGTCTAGAGCCCTTTTGGCCATATTTTGTGTCTTTGATGCATGTGTAGAACAATCCTATTCAAGGCCTTTCAAAAGGGCTCTTATTTGCATGCTTCCTAGACTAATTCTAGGGCCTTTTTGGTGGGTTTTAGGACCCTCATAACCTCTGTCCAGAGGTGGTTTTTCCATTTGATGTGTCTATCATGTATGTGTAGAATAACCCTCTTGTTGGCCCTCCAAAGGGGCTCATCATTCTTGCATGCATTGACTGAGTTTCAGTGGATATTTGGGCATATTTTGGCATGGCATACTTCTGTTTTTGGCTGGTTTGGTGAGCCCTCATGTGCTTCATATACATGTAGTGTAAATCATGGTTCCCTAGCTTTCTTTGCATGCTTTGTTGACCCTTGATTTTAGCACTTTTTGGCCATGCCTTAAACTAATATTGTGCTTATTTTGGACTACCCTAGCTCTGTTTTTGGGTCTCATGGTTGAATGATGTTGGTTTTGCATGCTTGTAGTTCAACACCCATGCTTAACTTTGAGTTTTGAGGCTCATTCCATGCATATACTGAGGTGTGTTCATGTTTTGGGTCCATTATACATCATATTTCAGAGCTTGTATCAATGCCATATTGCCATGTTTTCTACTCCTTAAGTGTGCTTGAGAGTTGTCCATGAATGCCTTGTTTTCGGACCATTGAATGAGCTCCATTTCTTTGCATTCCAAGCCATCATTTTAGGCCATTTCCCCACTATTTCAGACCTGCCTAGGGTCTGTTTGGGGTTGGTTTTGTCTTTGGTGCATTGCTTTAGGTACCTCTAGTGTAACGCACTTCACTAGTTTCGGTATCCGAGCCATCTAGCATGCATTGTGTGACATATTTGCATGATTCGGGACCACTTTGCATGCTGTTTCAGAGCTGTAATTTATGTTATTCTATTCCATGTTTCATCCTTTGCCATGCCTAGTTAGAGTTGCATGTTGTGCCTTAGGATCGGTCATTTGCATACGTGCATGTTTGCATGTGTTTCGGTTGTCTCATTTCCATCGTATGGCCACTGATGTGGGTGTGGCTGAGGTCCACTCACATTGGTTTACGTCCATCTTGCATTGTGTACGCCATTTAGTTCATGTTGTTGCATGTTTAGCCATTGCATTGTGTATGCTTTGATCATATCATTAATAGTCTTCATGTGCGCACGATAGCCTTCGTATGTGCATTGTGTATACCATTTTAGTCCATTGCATTGCGTATGCTAGGTTGCATGTTAGTCGCATTGTGTGTGCCATGCATATTGCATTTTGTTTGGATTAAGTGTTAATCCGAGCACGAGAAACGAGGGGCGTTTCATACTCCGAGTGATGGAACGTGTCTCAATTCTCGGTCGCCGAAGCTCTTGATGATTCATGATAGAGTTCTAGGCTTTACTTCCTTTATTTGTGCATTCATTTTCATATTGATTTGCACAAGTTGGATCTTTGGCCATCATGCATCGGGATGCGTGATTGATGGTCGTGGATCAGACTAGGCCTCTCCCTCGACGTTTTGAGGCGATATGGGGTGGTATAGGGCGTATACACCCTTGGGAGACCCTCCATTCTCTCTATTTTGTGCTTTGTTGCAGCTTGGTGTCACAGCACACCAGTGGCCGTGTAACAAGCCCGCGAGGGACCTCGCTACAGTTCGGACTCGATTTGTCACGGTTCTCAATCTTGAACCAAAGAGTCCAAATCCGGCAAATCGTTTTTGAGAAAAACAGATTTTTTGAAAGAAGTGCCAAACATGGACTGCTTTGCCAGATAACAGAGTCGCCACCTAAATATTTTTTAATGGGAAATTTAGGAAACCCTGACTCGGTGCCAAAGGCCACGTGTCCGTCATCACCAAAATTGCCTCGGCTCGGGAACTTGGGTACGATTGGGGAAGGTCACATCGTGAGCACCCCCGCTCGCCCGGTCAAAGACCGGCCTCTACTAATCATGATATCTGATTTTGAAAACATTGTGTGTTCTTATTCCGGTTTATTAGCCTAGGTTACTATGTGATGCTTGCAGCAAACAAGTATAGATTGGGCCGTCTGAATTGGAACAAAACATTTCATGTTTGTTTGCTTGAAAATGGTTTGATGATGCTACCCTCAGGTAGGCTTAAAACGTGGATTTGCCACCCTCGGGTGGGCTTAGAAAACATGATTTTGTCACTATCTAGTGGGCTTAAAACAAACAGTCAATGATTTGTCCCAATCCAAATAACTCAACCTTCACCCACAGGCATTCAAGGCAGTTATATCACATAAGCAGTTAGCCTCATGGTAAGCATGCTATCATGGCAACACTCACACGCATGCAAGGATGCTAAAGCATAAAACTCACCGAGTACTCCAAGCCAAAAAAAGAAGCTAATTAGAAATCAATGCATGAATCCTAGATGCAGATTTGCCTAATGCAACACATGCAAAATGCAACTATAGCAGGCTCGGCTATTCTAAACATGGCGTATGGAATGCTACAGCTATCATGTATTCAATTTGGAATTGAAATACAGATGCAGTTTGTATGATGCGCCGAGCCCGGTGCATGCAAAACAGATGAATGATGCAAACATGCTGTCATACTGTATGCTAATTGAAATATGCCCTAATTCTAACCATTGTAAGCAGGTAAATAAAAGGGAGAAAGACGTGGGGTTGGAAGACATACATCACACTCACCCACACTTATTACAATTATGCCCTCGCGCAGAGGGTCCAAATAAATATACAGTCCCGAATAAAAGAATAATACAGATTCCTAATTAATTGACAAATTAATTACAAAAAAAGTAAAACTGGCATGCAAGCCAGGGACTGCCTTGACTCCACTGATGAATAGTGTATGCTGGGCTGCCTTCGCACGGAAATCCACTGGGATTCCCCAATTAGCCTCTGTTTGCAATATTTCTCGAAATGCGTGCTAGATTTTGAAAAGCTGTTGATTCTTGATTTTTGCTGCAACAGAGAGCAGGAAAAGGGCATAGCAATGTATTTCACAAATATATGCATGCCTCGATCCTCGTGCCACCAATCACGCATATCGATGCATGATGGCCGAGGAGTCGGATTGCACAACTCAATATAGGATGAATGCAGATGAATGCAACAATGAAAACCTAACTCCATCATGGGGGATCCGGAGTGTCGGTGACTTGGGAATTGAAATCCGTTCCGTCACTCGGAGTACGAAACGTGCCTCGTTTCCCGTGCCCGGGCTAACTCCTATCCCGAACACGATGCAATATGCATGAAAATGCAACTAAGATACGGCCTAGTATGCACAATGCTGTGAAAATGAGATGAAAATGAGACGCCTCGAAAAGCGTGCACGCGGGCACGCAAACCGAGGCGATGGCATAAAATGCAAACCGGATAAAACCTAAGTGCCTCGAAATGCGTGCACACGGGCACGCAAACCGAGGCGGTGGCGAAATGCAAATCGGATAAAACCGAAGTGCCTCGAAATGCATGCACACGGGCACGCAAACCGAGGCGGTGGCACACAGGCATGAAATAACAAATTGGGCTTACACTAACATGAGAGAGCCTCAGCCGCACTCATATAAGCTGCCGTCGGATGAAAACGAAGCGCCTCGAAATGCGTGCACACGGGCACGCAAACCGAGGCAGTGGCATACGCAATGCAAATGACATGGAAAATGCAGATTGGGCTTACACTAACATGAGAGGACCTCAGTCGCACTCACATAAGATGCCGTCGCATAAAATAGAGGTGCCTCAAAGTGCGTGCCCGTCCGAGGCGATGATATACAAGCATGAAAATGGTACAGAAATGCAATGATGGGCTTATACCAACATGAGAGAGCCTCAGCCTACTCACATAGGAAGCCAATGAATGAAAACGGAGTGCCTCGAAGTGCGTGCCCACGGGTACGCCAACCGAGGCAACGCACTAAGGCATGAAAAGACATGGAAAATGATATGCAAGCATGCAAACCAAATTTCAACAGCTAAATGAAGGGGAAAACAGCCCCGAAATGATACGAAATGACAATCAATGCATGAAATCATCCCGAAATGTGATTTTAAGTACCCGAAATGGCCTACGGCTATGCTAAACATGCAAAATTGGCACATGACAGCAAAAACAGTAGCAAGGCAGCCCCAAAAAAAGCATCTTTCCAGTACAAAACATGGCCCAACAATGATCACAAGCATGGCAAAAATAGCTTGCAAAAATGGGTGAAAAGAGGAGAATTACAAAGCAAGTGGTATATAGAAAATTCAAACCACAAAATTTCCTTCTACAACTTTGAATAGGAGCCCAAAATATGCATATTTACAATGAATGACAACTCCAAAATCAGTATGTAGATAGGCTCAAAATAGCATGCAATATATGGACCAAAAGAAGGCTATAATGATAGATCATGCATGGAAGCACCAAACAACTTTGGACCCTTAACAAAACATGAAGAATGAGCCAAAATAAGACACTTTCTAAGCCTGATGAAGGCTCAAAACAGAATCTAAGCAAGCCTAACAAAGCATGCAATTTTACGGAAAATATGAAGGATATAACATGAAGTACCAAAAGCATTCACCAAATGGCTTAAGACCCTTAACAAAACACAAAGAATGGACCAAAATAAGGCTCTTTATAAGCCTGATGAAGGCTGAAAACAGAAGCTAAGTAATCTTAAAGAGGCATGCAAAATAGGAGTAGAACATGATTTCAAAGCAAGTGGCATGTAGAGCATAAAAACCAGGTTGAGCCCTTCTTCAATGTTGAAGAGGGGCTCAAAATAGGCACAATATTAGTTCATAAGATGCTCCAAATCAGATCAAAAATAGGCCAAATAAATCATGCAACTTTACGGTAAAATGGAAGAATTGCAAAGGAAGTGCATGATGGAGAAGCCAAACATGATGGAGCCCTTCTTTAATGTTGAATAGGGGCTCAAAATAAGCCCACTAACAGTATATATCAGGCTCGAAATCAGATCACTCAAAAGCCAAACAAAGCATGCAAATAATTGGCATAAAGGGTGATATTGAAAGAGGTGTATGATAGAGGCACCAAATGAGGTTGAGCCCTTCTACAAAGTTGTAGAGGGGCTCAAAATAAGCCTAAAATCAGTAGGGATCGGAGCCCAAAACAAAAAGCAAATAGGGTAAAGAATTGATAGAAAATTATGCTAGAAAAAGGGAATTTGAGATTTACCTTTGAAGATCTAACTTTGGTGGCTTCTTAGCTTCAATTTGCTGCTTCTTAACCTCTGGAAAACACTCCTTTGCTGCTGGAATGGAGTTGGTGATGGTGGTGCTTAGAGTTGATGAAGGATTGAACTAGGAACTTAAAGGTTTTTTGAGCTTTTGGATAGGAAAATTGAGTTTTTGGAGGAGGAGCTTATGAGATGAAATTTTCTAACCCTAGGGAAGGAGTTGTCCAGCCCCTTAAATAGGCAAGAAAGGGTGTAAAAGGGGAGGGAAATGCATCCAAGCTTTCCCTCCCAAAATATCCCTCGGAGGATACAGATATTTCAAAAAGTAGCTAGACAGCTGTAAAGGGTGGAAAAGCAGAAAGCTGGCCGACCAGGTAACTTTTTAGAAGGTGGCCGGCCGGCCACCCCAACTGGTCGGCCAGCCACTCACCCTGGCCGGCCGGCCATGGCCCAAAAATGAAGTCAAGAATTTCTGGCCGACCACCATGTTTTAGGGTCCTCCCAAGTGTGTAGAATAAGGCCCCAGGGTTGGAATCTGGCAACACTGAAACAAGAGTCACAACATAGAACTTGAAGGAGAGGCTCAAAAATGAAAACAATAATTACTGGCCGACCACCACTTTTTGGTGTCCTCCCATGTGTGTAGAACAAGGTTCCAAGGTTGAAATTTGACAACATTGAAGAAGGAGTCACAACATTGCATTTGAAGGAGAGGCTCAAAAATGAAATCCACAATTACTGGCCGACCATGCACTTTTAGGGTCCTCCCATGTCCCCTCATCACAAATATGTAGCTTTGGTTGAAAGAAAATATCCCCAGGGTGTTCAACATTGGCCCGGAAGTGAGCGAAACGGGCGCCGGAGAAGCGAAACTGGTTTTCTGGAACAATTGCTGGCCTCCCACCCTCCAGCGATCTTCTTGATGCTGAAACAGAGGTACCTGCCAAAATTGAACAAAAACCGATACAAAATGAAAGCTCGGGGCCAAAACCGGGCAGTTCGGGGTCTCGAAAACCGGCTGTAAGCACCGAAAGTGGCGTACGGCCACGAAGTGGGTATCAGAGGCCCCAGGGTTCCTCGTGATGATAAAACAGAGGCACTTGCCAAATTTGAACAAAAATTGATACAAAACGAATGCTCGGGGCCCAAACCGCGCGATTCGGGGTCCCGAAAACCGGCTGCAGGCACCGAAAGTGGTGTACGGCCACGAAGTGGGCATCAGAGGCCCCAGGGTTCCTCGGAATGATAAAACAGAGGCACTTGCCAAAAACCGAAGAAAACGGAGACGGTTGGGCGGTCCCGAATCGAGGCACACGGCCTGACGGTCCCGAAAACCGGGAACCGGGCTCCGAAATGGGCAAAATGGCCTACGGCCACGAAAAGTAGCTCACGGCCACCAGGAGATAGTCTACAGGACCACTCTCTTCCCTCAGGACAGAAAATAGAGAAAACCGAGTCTGGTTCGCAAACCGAGACAAGGCACAGAAGAGGGTTCGGAAGTTCGGAGGCAGGGCGCACGGCCGCGACTCTGAGGCTTCTGAACAAGCACAACATGCAACATCACCGAGCGCTCAATCGGTGACGTCTGAGTCTTAAGGTCGGTCAAAAATGGGGTGTCTACAGTTGCCCCTCTTTGACAGAACTCGAAAGTCAGGAAGCGACGAGAGTGAATGTCAAAGCCCAGAGACGACCCATTTTTGACAAGGCCGAAGACTTAGACAATCATACAAGATAATCAGATATGTGTGCCCGCAGGCGTGCCCTCAGGCAAAGGAGGCAAAATGCAAAATGATAAGTACGGAGCCAGATGATCATGCAAATGCAGCAAGCTGTAATGAAGCAAGTATTGACAAATAGATGCAACAGTTTTAAGCAAGAATGCAAAGCAAACAACTACATTTCATGCAGTTAGGAATGCGGAGAATTATTCAATTCTCGTCGCGTCTCACACGGAGAAGATACGATACCTGCGCGATTCGTCTGGTCGCACCAGCCTCAAATGAACCGTACATACAATATCGTGCCTGCAAAAGAAAGAAATTCAACAAGAACAATATGCTAACAACATATATTCAATGTGATTCCTGTGGTTCCGAAAGTTTGACACACGCAGTGTCGGCGAGTGAATGCATCGCAATGCGAGAAAAGATAATGCGTGACAACGTATGTTCAAGCACAAAAGTATTCTACATCAAGAAATCATGCATGACAATGCAAAATATTCATAAGAATGCAAATTATGAGCCAAATAATGAAAAATGAGTACAAATCAGGGTGCCCGTTTGTTGCGCAACAACGAGCTGGGAAACGCGCATTTCGGCGACGGCAACCCGATCGCGGCCTCTGATTCACCTCCCGGAGAGGTCACAATATGTTTAAAAAGGATACACTCTGATTTTGATGAATAATGAGGAGACACATGTCAGAAATTGCAGCTGGAGTTCCGGCGGAGCAATTCGGCGCCAGAAAGTGCACTTTTCTTGAACTTTTTCAGGTCCCGGGAACTCCGATTTTCCTCAAAATTTGCAGAGAGGTAGGGGAGGGGGTGGGGACCACCAACGGCCAGCCCATTTCCCTAGGAGAAGCCATCGGCCAGGGCAAAAAAGTAGAGGGGCCGGCCAGCCAGAAAAGGTGGCCGGCCGGCCACCTGCCCAAAGCAGGGGCATTTTGGTCATTTTTCCCATTTCTATATATACACACCTCCATTCAATCCGAAATCACACCCAAAGTTGCAAAACTTCCTCCTCTTGCTCCCCAAACCATTTTCTTCTTCAAATCTGCATTTTATACGCGTCCCCCAGCCTTCCACGCAAGTTGTTTTCGCGAAATCTTCCAGCGTTAAGCACTTTGAGCCGACTAAATTTTGATTCCGGGGCTTCTCTTCTCATTTTCACCACTTGAGGTAAGTTTGTCTCAATATTTGGAAAATTTTCCCGGGAGTTGACTTTTGTTGACTTTTCATTTCCCGAGAGTTGACTTTTGTTGACTTTTCAATTTTGCTCATTTTGCTCGTTTTTTTTTCTTTTGCTCCTTTTGCAGATTTCTTGCAATGGCGGGTCATTTTCCTCACGGTGGAGGTCTTCCGGGTGTCGGAGATGATTTTGACATTATGACTCTACCGCCGAGGGTTCGCCCTTTTATTCCCGATCGATACACCCCAACGGTACATAGGCTTCCGCGAGCCGTTTTTCGTCATTTCACCGAATTCAACGATCGGGTACCAGGGGATCTTCTTCTGCGGGAGCCAGAGCAGTACCTCTCCCACGATGCAGAGGTATTTTACTTTATTTTCTGTATTTTCGTGCATTTCATTCCCCTGCCATGCTTAGATACACAGTTTAGCTTATGGCATAGTACTTGCATCCTGAGCATGTGACTTAGCCACTTGAATTTCATGAACATACGGCTCATTGAATAATTGTGAACGCACGGTACACATTAGTTAGAAATTGAACACACAGCTCAAACATTGATTCGTAGAACACACAGCCCGAAGTTGAAAATGAGCACACAGCACATACTGATTAAGAGTAGAACACACAGTCCCAAAACTCAGATTCACTGAACACGCAGCCCAGATTTGAAGCGAACACACAGCCCACTGATTAAGAGTAGAACACATAGTCCCAAAACTCTGATTCATTGAACACGCAGCCCAGATTTGAAGTAAACACACAGCCCACTAATTAAGAGTAGAACACACAGCCCTAACCTCTGATTTACTGAACACGCAGCCCAGATTTGAAGTGAACACACAGCCCACTAATTAAGAGTAGAACACACAGCCCTAACCTCTGATTTACTGAACACGCAGCCCAGATTTGAAGTGAACACGCAGCCCAGATTTGAAGTGAACACACAGCCCTAACTCAGATTTACTGAACACGCAGCCCAGATTTGAAGTGAACACACAGCCCACTGATTAAGAGTAGAACACACAGCCCTAACCTCTGATTTACTGAACACGCAGCCCAGATTTGAAGTGAACACACAGCCCACTGATTAAGAGTAGAACACACAGCCCTAACCTCTGATTTACTGAACACGCAGCCCAGATTTGAAGTGAACACACAGCCCACTAATTAAGAGTAGAACACACAGACCTAACTCAGATTTACTGAACACGCAGCCCAGATTTGAAGTGAACACACAGCCCACTGATTTAAGAGTAGAACACACAGCCCTAACTCAGATTTACTGAACACGCAGCCCAGATTTGAAGTGAACACACAGCCCACTAATTTTCTGAAATTTGAACACGCAGCCCAAATACCAAATTTTGCACACAGCTCATTTTCACTTCATTTGCACACGGCTCATTTTCACTTCATTTGCACACGGCTCATTTTCACTTCATTTGTTGATACACGCATTCATTCTAAATGCAGGCTGGCTCTCGCATAGTACGAGGATATGGCTCCACTGCCGCGAGGGAGTGGTATGCTGAGCTTCCGGAAGCTGTCCGGGACTTGGTTGACTTTGCAGGATTCGGGCCATTCTGCAGGGGGTTATCTCACTGTCTTCTCAGTAGGACATTATTTGCTGCTCTGGCGGAGAGATGGTGGGACACCACCAATTCTTTCCATTTTTCTGCGACCGGGGATATGACCATGACCCCACTGGACTTTGCTGTACTCACCGGCCTAGACATAGGCGGTGGACCCATTCCCTATGACGAAGATATGGGTCAGTGGGAGGCTGCTTGGATGCATCCATTGGGGGCACTCCCGCCTGTAGACAGAGCTTCCGGGAGGGTTCGGTATACTTGGTTCTCTTCCCATTTCCGGCGGCCACAGATGGAGCCTGAGTCTCCTGAGGAGGTCGAACAGTATACCCGCGGCTTCCTCATGTACCTCTTTGGCACCACCCTGTTTGCCGATAGAGGGAACATGGTAGGATTGTATCTACTGAGCGCTCTAGTAGACCTATCACAGGTCAATCAGTATGATTGGGGCGGCGCTGGCCTGGCTACCCTTTATTGCTACATGAGCGCAGTCTCTCGCACGCGGGGGGACTTACTCGGCGGCTACTGGAGAGCCTGGGAGGTACATTCTGTCCTTTTGATTTACATTTTTGCTCCTCATTACTTGTTCACTGCACACACGGCGCACTTTGCATTCTGTATTCTGCCTTTTAGCACCTTGTATTCACATCCTGCACTGCTTTTCTCAGCTATGGGTATATGCATATTTCCCCACATTAGCTCCGGAGATGGAGGTGGCAGGACCTCCTATGACTCCGTTTTCATTGATGTTTGAGGGCGAGCACCTATCGAGGCCTCGAGAGACTCTCTTCTCTCTGCGACAGTACTTCGACACTGTTCGGGCGACAGAGGTATTTCAGAACTCTCAGTTCTTTTCATTTTCATCTTTGATTTGCTCTATATATTCTGATTTCTGATTGATTTATGCACTGGTTATCTGCAGATCACTTGGCAGCCCTGGGCCGTCTTCGGCGATGATCTCGAGAATCAGTACCCCGGAGGGTCGACTAGTTCCCAGTATAGGTTCCTGCTCGAGGGACCAGTCGGTAGGGCCTGGTTCCTGGGGGAATGCTTTCAGCGTCAGGTGTGGGGGTATGATTCTCAGGACCCTCCTGCTGTGCCTCCGCCCACTATGCGGATTGCTGACAGGCTATCTACTGAGGAGGTCACTAGGGATATGCAGGGCACTGATGCTTTATTACATCTCGTAGATGGGGACTACGCCACCTATCGCCGTATATATCTGATGCCCCCCCTGACGGGAGTGCGGGCTCCGCCACTGAGGCCTACTGGCGCACCATCTTCGAGTCGCGCCCGTGCTACAGACATCCCCTCTTCTAGCAGGGCTGGTGCATCTAGAGGTAGAGGTAGTTCGATTCCTCCGATTCCTCCGACTCTCGATCATCCTGGGTGGCCAGATATGCCGACCGAGTTGATGAGTTGGCAGTATGGGACTACTTCTCCGATTCCGATCCCTATAGAGCCTCCGACGCCTGGTCACAGATATGTCAGAGACCCTGATTCACCACCGGTATGCTTTACAGCTTTGATTTATCAGTCGGACATTTGGATATCCATTCCTTCACTGATAGTTTTGCATTTGTGTCTGTAGCCCCCAGTTGAGTACATAGATCAGATGCTCGGGATAGTGGCCTCACTTGAGGGGATGGTCCTGCGTAGAGAGGCACAAATGTCCGTCATGGGCTTCCAGGTACCCTTCATCTCTCTTGCATTTATCATATTTCTGTTAATGCTCTGGCTTTAAACATTCTGCTGTATTGATAGACTGTGTAGAACACATCTAGCACACACCTCCACTCACATACTGCATTTGCATCTGCTTTTTATGTTTAAACTGATGTATTGCACTTTTCATTTTCAGATGCCCCCCGTATATGCTTCGACACGGGGCGGGCCACCAGGGCCTTCTCAGAGAGGTCGAGGTGCTAGACCTGCTCGAGGTACAGGGACTCGAGGAGCTGGGCCATCCAGGCCTTACCGAGGAGCTCGAGGAGCAGGGTCGTCTCGCAGACGCAGGGCACCCATTGTCGAGGACGAGGAGGAGGAGGTCGCAGACCGCGTATCAGAGACATCTCCTGGGGAAGGAGGCTCAGGTCTTGGTTCCGGGAGCGGAGGCGAGCTTGAGGGGGATCCGGAGGATGACAGCTCTGATCCGGATGGTGATGATGGTGCAGAGGTTATCCCGCAGAAGAGGATGAGAGGGCCTCCTCATTCCCGTTCCCGAGGATACTGATGTTATTTCCTGCTTTATTTTACTTTTTGGCTAGTAGTTTGTAGCACTTTGCACATTGTTAGGCAGTTCTATTTCTGTAAAGCTTGTACCTTTATTTTGTCGTAAAACATGATGGAATGAAACAGCTTTTGAAAAGATGTTTGTATTTGAAATTCTTAGCATCGCATTGCATCATTTTGCACAAAATGGAATTGAATGAAAATGTGCCTCATGTATTTACCGGGTCAGGTAATGAATCGACGCAACAAATCAAAACAAACCGACTCACTAAGAAATAACGGAATCTTAGCAAGTTTACAACTCGATAAACAAAGTACAACAATGTTAACGACTCAATAGACAAGACTTAACAAAATTGTATAACCAAAAAGCAACAATTCAAAAAACACAAAAAGCGACAGCTCGACAAAACTTACAACTCGATAAATAAAACAACAACTCGATAATCAAAATACAACAGAACATACTTCGGACGGACAATCCGGATGATGGAACGTACCCGTAACTGAGAGAAATGGAGGCCTTCGACATTCCCGATGCATGAAAATGCCTCAAACTTTCTTCCAGCGGGCAAAACAGGACCAATGCGAGGCTGAAAACATTTCGCATTTGAAGACTAAAAGGTGGCCGGCCTACTAGGATAGGTGGCCGGCCGGCCACCTCTCCCACAACCTCCAGAAATTTGACACGTGTCCTTTGAATAGTGTTTTGCTCCTCTATAAAAGCCCCATCCTTGGAACTTATTCATTTCATCACCTTTCCTCGCAAAAATGGAGGCATTTCTCGCAGAAAATCTCACATCTTGGATTTCTTCTTTAGATGGCTCGGAGAAATTGAATTTCCGGGGTTTTGGCTTGAATGCACTATTCACGTTGGGCCGGACTCCGCTGCATCTTCCTTTCCTCCATGCGGCGGCGAGGTTTTGGAACCCGGTGACGCACGTCTTCAGCTTCGGAGGGCAAGAGGTATGTCCTACTTTTGAAGATTTTCAAATCTTGATGGAGTCCGAACGCTCAGAAGAGATCTTGCCTCAATCTCGTTTTGGCCATGCCCAAGCTTTAGGGCGGATGTGCGGTCTCAACGCGCATGATGCTCGATCACTGATTTGTAATGGGATGTTGGATATCCCGAGCCTGATTTACCGATTCTCCGATGTTGGTGACCGCAGCGACCACTATTGGCAAGGTTTCCGACAGCATGCCCTCTGCTTGTGCCTACTATCCCATTTTCTGTTTGTCTCGGGCTCCGGAGGAGCTAACATCCGTTTGATTGAAGTCGCCCAAGGCTTGAGGGAAGGAAAGAGTTGTATCGCCCTGACATTGGCCGAGACACTGATGGGTCTAGATGCCTTCTACCGCCAAGAGACAACCAGGTTTGCGGGGAGTCCACTACTGCTACAGGTAATGTTTCCCACCCAAGCTCCCAAATGTATTTGCTCACATCACTCGGCCCTCGGGCTCGGTTTTTCTCACAAAACCCTTATCTTACTTTTCTCTCATCGCACATCTCTCTATTCTTTATTCTCTCATTTTTCATCCCTCCCCAGATATGCCTGATGGATAAATTGCAAGTTGTGGACTCTTGCCCTGCTTACTCAGCCCGTGGCTACTTCTTTCGGCAACGCCTAGTCAATGCTCCTGATGAGAGCTGATGGTTTGAATGGATGTGCAACTTGTCAGCAGATCGCATTGCGTGGCGCTGCCCCTGGCTCAATCTCCCGGCGATGAGCTATAGCATGTTCCAGGATACTGGGATCCGTTTGATTGGCTTGACTCACTGTGTATTCTATTTCCCATTCCGTATTTTGCGCCAGTTCGGCCATGATCAGACTTGCCCTCCGGAGGGGATAGAGTGTCCGGCTACATTCCCAGTCCGAGGTGCACATCTTGCCCGGCATATTACAGCTTGGAGGACCAGAGAGCTCTTGTCCCCCGCCCTTGTTTTCAGTTGCACTTTATCTGATGAGTGCTGGGATTGGCTCAACGAAGAAGCACAAGTTGGGCCTAGGTTGGCATCAGAGGCTTCAACCAGCTCTAGAAGGGGGCGCAGGGACACCTGACTTGACTATGCCCCAGATTTATTGCTTTATTAGTACTTTCAAGTTTTCGTTATGAATGTAATAAAAAGCAACTTCAATTGTATGCAAGAGCAAAAGAACTCTGTTTTGAAATCAATGAAATTGAAGGTTGTGGTACTGAAAATTTCCCGTTTTGGTCCAAAAATGGTCTTAGTTGTGAAAAGATTAATTTGAACAAAGTCAACTTTTATTAAAACTTTTCAAAACTATTTTCGATATGGATCAGAACTGGACACGCCTGAGATCTGTCACTGAGATGCACAACCCCGGATCCTAGCAACTGGAAGGTTGCCCCTAGTTTGAATGGCACCACAGCACCTCCTGGAAACGGAAAGTTGCCCCTAGTCTGAATAGCACTGCACCGGAGATTACGATGAATGCTGATGGACAAGGATGCCTGAGATGATCAAAATGGACAAAGTTGATCGGGGAAAATGTTTATGGCTGAACTTCAGGATGAAGCTGCCTACGTATCCCAAAGACGGGAATCAAGCCTTACGTAGTTCAGGCTTAGGTTCGCTCAGGTATTTTCACTCTCCTTTTGCGCTCTAACTTTTGCCAAGGCCGCCCTTTGCGGGTTTTCAGCCTTGCGAGCTCAGTTTTTTATATTTTCAAATTTTTTGTGCTCTGAGTTTTGCCTAGGTCGCCCTTTTGGGTTTTCGGCCCAGCGAGCCTCTCAAGGATAGTATTTCTTCAACTTGTCCATGTTGATCGGTTGGGAAAACTCTAAGCCATCTAAGTCCATCAGAACTACAGCTCCACCTGACCAGATTGACTTGATGATGTAGGGACCAGTCCAATTGGGTCTGAACTTGCCCCTTGGGTCGTGGATGGGAGCTCGGTTGTCTTTGAGCACCAAATCTCCTTCCTTTAAATTCCTGGACTTAACCTTCTTGTTAAAAGCGCGTTGATAACCTTGGATGTGGTACAGTGCTTTCAGCCTTCTTTCATCGAAAAGCATGAGTTCCTCAAATCTGTTCTGCTGCCAATCCGCTTCGGCTATCTGGCACTCGGCCAATACTCGTAATGACGGGACATCAGTCTCAATAGGTAGAACGGCCTCCATCCCATAAACTAACGAATACGGAGTCGCCCCAGTTGAAGTTCTGATCGAAGTCCTGTAGCCCCACAGAGCAAACGGCAGCTTATCTGGCCAGTCCCGATAGGTTTCCACCATCTTCTGTAGTATGCGCTTGATGTTCTTGTTGGCGGCCTCAACTGCTCCGTTGGTTTGCGGCCGGTATGTAGATGACTTATGAAAAGCCACATTGTATTTCTCCAACAAGTCTATCACTTCCTTCTTGAAGTGGGAACCATTGTCTGAAATTATCTCATTTGGGACTCCGTAGCGACAAATGATGTTGTTTCTGATAAATTTTGCGACGTGAGAAGCCTTCAACACCGCATAAGATTGGGCCTCGACCCACTTTGTAAAATAATCTATCGCTACGAGGATGAACTCATGCCCATTTGACCCCTTCGGCGTAACGGCTCCGATTACATCAATTCCCCAGACTGAAAATGGCCATGGCGAAGTCATGTTGTACAGCTTTGATGGCGGGATGTTTATGCGATTTGCATGGATCTGACATTTATGGCATCGCCGAACAAAACCAATACAATCCTCCTCCATGGTGGACCAGTAGTACCCCTGTCTGAGAATCTTCCGGGCTAGCATTACCCCATTCATATGTGCTCCACATTCTCCCCCATGGATGGCTTCCATTAGACGCTTTGACTCTTCTGCATCCACACACAGTTTATGCATTCCCAGATGACCTCTTCTGTACAGCTTATCCCCACAGATGATGAACTGAACGGCCAATCTTCTTATTGCCCTTTTGTCCTTGGCATTTACCCCTGGCGGGTATGCTTCCTTCTCCAGAAAGTTCCAAATGTCGTAGTACCAGGGGTTTTCGTCCTGAACTTCATCTATGGCTGCAATCGACTCATAGGCAGGTGCAAATTTCTGATCAATGATAACTGGACGCATCCGGACTCCACACGGGATGTCTATCATAGATGACAGAGTTGCTAAAGAATCTGTGAACCTGTTGTTCTCTCTTAGTAGATGAGTGAAACTTAGCTTCTCAAACCGAGGAAGGAGCAAATCCAGGGTCTGGTGATACATCATCATATTTTCTTCTTTTACTTTCCAGTCTCCTTTAGCTTGAGACACAACAAGGTTCGAGTCCCCAATGACGTCCAGCCGTCTTGCCCTTAGTTCCAAGGCTGCTTCTAAGCCAGCGATGCACGCCTCATATTCAGCTTCATTGTTCGAGACTTTGAATCGGAGTTTGAAGGCTAGAGGGATACGGGAATTGTCGGGTGCTATCAGCAACACTCCTATCCCATACCCGTGTTGATTTGACGCTCCGTCAAAGTACATCGTCCAAATTTCGTCGTCGATCTGCAAAATTGCTTCATCTGGGAACAGATACTCAACTGCTTCATCCCCCTCAACCGGGTGGTCGGCAAGGAACTCTGCTACTGCTCTTCCTTTAACTGACTTGCGTGTGACATATGTGAGATCAAATTCGGAGAGCAACAGCAACCAACGAGCTAGCCTACCCGTAAGCGCTGGTTTCTCGAAGAGATATTTGATGGGATCAAGTCGTGAAACCAACATTACAGAGTGAGCTAACAAGTAGTGCCGTAGCTTCCTGGTGGCCCATACCAAGGCCAAGCAAGCCTTCTCCAATGGGGTATAACGAGTCTCATACTCTAGCATTTTCTTGCTCAGGTAGTAGATGGCTTTCTCCACCTTGTCTTCTGATTCTTGAGCAAGCATGCAGCCCATCGTGGTCTCAGTCACTGACAGATACAAAATCAACAGTTTCCCCGGTTCTGGTGGCGATAAAACGGGCGGGTTCTGTAAATATTCTTTAATCTTTTCAAATGCAGCTTGACATCGGCCGTCCCATTGGAACTTCTTTCCTTTCTTTAGGAGGCCAAAAAGTGGTTCACAAGTCAAGGTTAGTTTTGAAATAAACCGTCTTATGAATTGCACTTTACCCAGAAAGCCTCGCACTTCCTTTTCAGTCCTTGGTGGTGGCATTTCTAAGATGGCCTTGATTTTGGAAGGGTCGACTTCGATGCCCCTTTGTGTAATCAGAAACCCCAGCATTCTTCCTGCTGTAACACCAAATGTACATTTCTGAGGGTTTAGCCGCAACCGGAATTCCCTGATCCTTTGGAAAAACTTATGCAAGGCGGTGTAGTGGCCCTCTCTTTCCTTGGACTTGACAATCATGTCGTCCACATACACCTCAACCTCTTTGTGGATCATATCATGTAGTATTGTGGTTGCGGCCCGTTGATAAGTAGCTCCAGCGTTCTTCAACCCAAATGGCATAACTCTGTAGCAGTATGTCCCCCACGGGGTGGTGAATGCAGTCTTTTCCCTGTCTTCTGGTGCCATCACTATCTGGTTGTATCCTGAGAAGCCATCCATAAATGAGAGCAATGCATGCCCTGCTGTGAAATCTACTAACTCATCGATGTGCGGTAAGGGGAAGTCGTCCTTCGGACTAGCTCTGTTCAAATCCCTGAAGTCCACACACACCCGGATCCTGCCATCTTTCTTCGGCACCGGAACAATGTTGGCCAACCAAGTCGGATACTCAGATACCAGCAGGAAGCCTGCGTCGATTTGCTTGGTGACCTCTTCCTTAATCTTAAGAGCCCAGTCCGGGCGGATCCTTCTGAGCTTCTGCTTGACAGGTCGGGCCTCGGGGTCAAGGGGGATCCGATGCTGTACAATCTCAGGATCGATTCCAGGCATGTCTTCGTAGGACCACGCGAAAACATCTTTGAAATCTTTTAATAAAGCGACTAAGCGCTCGCGTTCCTCCGAAGACAACGTGGACCCGATCTGGACCAGCCGCGGGTCCTCCTCAGTACCAATGTTCACGGTAATGATTTCATCCATTAATGGTTTAACAAATCTCTCTTGCTCTTGCTCAATTAAACGTTGTAAAATCGGAGGAACTTCGTCCTCGTCGTTTTGATCAAAATTTTGAAAGTCTGAATTAATGCAATAAATTAGGGGCACAGAAAAGTACTCGGAAACCACAGATAGTTCATTCTCATTAGGCACATCCAAATCGTCCAATTCATCGGTTACAACAGACTCAAATGAAAAGGAAAAAGACGACCTGGACAGGACTGTGGCATCCGGGTTGACACCCCCAGGAGTACCAGACTCAGACTCAGTCGAGCTGGAACCTGATTCCGACTCACAGGACTCGGTGGAATCAGATTCCGGCTCACTACCTGACCCGGTGCTGCTGGATAAGAATCCCTCCTCGTACTGCCAAGTGAGAGAGGGTGCGATTGATGCATCCAAGATAGCTGCTGGTCGGCTCGCAGCCGTTTCATTCCCAATCATGGAAACCATGAAGTTATTCCCCAAGCAATCTTGGTCGATCGGAGGATCAGAGAGGAGACATGCCAGTGCTACCCCCATTTCCAATTCTGTGCTCTCAGGATCCACTGCCTTATTCTGCTCAGCCTCAGTTGTTGGGTCTGTCTGCTCTGTGGCAACATCATCCCCGGATAGTTGCAGGTCGAAGAAGATTTCGAAACCTGGTACGCGCTTCCTCTCCGCGTTCAACCATGGCTCTGGGAAGCCGCAAAATGGAAAATCCTCCCCCTCCCGGACGAAGCGTCCGTTCAGGGTACCCAAAATGGGCCTGTGCATTAGATCAAAAGGCTTCCCAGCCTGCTTCGCTCTGGCTCTTCCGGCCATTTCCTTTCCTTTCCTTACCCAATCTTCTTTGGTGGGCAGATAACCCAGTCCAAAGGTATGTGGATTGTGTGGCACTTCGGCCAACGCTGCGACTCCTTTCCTGCCGCTTCTTCCCAATCCCATCCCGGGGATATGTTGTAGCTTGTTCATGAGGTAGATGACTTGAGCGCTGACATACACACCCTCATTCACAGCCATAATGTTTTGCACCACCCAGGCCTCAGCCAAAGTAAATCCCGATATAAACATGTCCTCCATGTCGTGTTCAATCTCCAGGACTGGCGTAGATACCTCCGGAGGAGGATGGATTGATGAATTCCCAAAAACAATGGCTACTCCCTTTCCATAGGGGTATTTCACCATTTGATGTAGAGTAGACGAGACGGCCTTCACCTGATGCAACCAGGGTCGCCCCAAAAGCATGTTAAAGGATGCAGGGACCTCCAAGACATGAAAATCTACCTCGTGTTGTCCAGGCCCAATCTTGGTTTGGATTTTTACTGTCCCCAGGACATCCCTACTTGTATTGTCGTAGGCTCTGATCACTTGAGTAGTCGGTGTGAAGTCCGCAGGCTTTAACCCAATTGCATATGCCGTCCTGGCCGGGCAGACATTGATAGCGGACCCGGTATCAACAAGTACCACCGGAATCCATTTGTCCCTGCATTCTACAGAGATGTAGAGGGGTCTGTTATGATCCACGCCCTCAGGCGGCAGTTCCTTGTCCGAAAAGGTCAACGCCGGGGAACCTCCTCCCGGAAAGACCAGCCCAACTAACTGTTCTGGCGTAGTTTCGATGGAGAGTTTGGCTTTGTCCATGGCAGATAGGACAGCCTGCCTGTGCACCCTTGAAGCCATAAGCAGTCCCCAAATGGAGATGTCTGCTTGTATTTTCTTTAGTTGCTTCAGTACAGCCTCTTCTTCAACTTGCTTCTCTATCTGTTTCTCTGCCTCGTTATCTTTCCCTGATGCCTCGGGTTGATCAAGGTGTGGGGGCTTGAAATACCGCCCACTTCTAGTCATATGATCCACCTCCTCGAGGTACCAGGTGCTGTCTGGTTGGCCACCCGCCCAATCTTCGTCTGTGTGGGCGAGATACAAGTCGTTATCTTCCCACCACATTCCATTAGCATCTAGCAGGCACCTGTCTGGTTCCGGCTTGTTTGCGCTCTCAGCATTTTCCTCCCACATGCTCACAGCATGTTCAGTTTTTGTGCTCACAGCACTTTCAACTTCCTCATGATTCTTGGCTTTTCGGATCCTCTCAGAATCCCATTTCTTTTCTTGTTCCTCCAGCGTTAATTGTTCGGTTTTCAAAATGTCTTGGTCTTGAGCGAAATTCTTCGTACCGGCGCTTTTCGGCAATTCAATCTGACTCTCGGCCCTTCCGGCCACAAATGGTACAATATCTGGCTGATCATCCAACCATCCGACGACTTCTGCCTCCTCGTATTCGAACCAGTTGATTGATGCATTCCCTGATTCTTGATCGTTGAAAAAATGGAGGTTGGCGAATTCCTCTTCCACCGTTATCAGATCATCCCCTGCTGATTCAAGTTTGTCCCCCCGGATCATACACAATTCAGCCTCTTCCGACAGCCCCATACTTAGCTTAGGCTGGCTCATTGACAAGATATATCCACTCGGATCATAAGCTCTGCCAGCTAAATTCTCAAACTGCTCCACCCCAGAGTCAACAGTTTTGCTCTCCTCGGAAGCCTGCCTCGTTCCATTTTCGGTGGTCACCACCATTGGCTCAGGTCGGGTTGTGGAGGTGTCCATCATGCACAAGTCAGTGCTATCAGGAAGGATCACCCCCGGCTTGGGTAAGTGGGAGGGAGTGATATAGATACTAGGGTCGTAAGACACGTCCCCAGTTTGGATGAGATTGATTCTTTTGGGTGGATCTTGGTTATGTTTGGGGAGTGGGTTGGTTGTAACATTGGGTCTCTCGGGAGGTAGAATGATGTTCTTGTCAATGAGGTCCTGAATCTCATGACGCAGCCTGAAGCATTGGTCGGTATCATGACCATGCTGCTGGTGGTAAGTGCAGTATTTGGCTGGGTTGTGGGAAGGGGGGAGTGGATTTGGTGGGGGCCTCGGTTCCAGAGGTTTCAGATGCCCCTTTCTGACTAGAACCCCGAGGACTTTAGACAAAGGCATATATAGTGGGGAGAAGGTTCGTTGACCCCTGGATTGGTATCTTGAAGCTTGGTTACTGCTCCCAGATGCATCAGAAAAAGGTGTGGCCGCTGCGGGCCTTGGTTGGGGAGGGGGAGTGGTAGTGACCATACCGACCTCTGAAGCCCTCGTATTGGTAGAGCCGCTCGGGCCCGCATTATTATTACGGTTGAAGGTCCTTCGGGGCTGCTCCCGATCCTGGTCTATCAACCCTTGCTTCATAGCATCCTCAATTTGCACCCCCATATCGTGTAAGTCTGCGAAGGTGGGGAAGGGAACTACAATCATCTTCTGCATAAGCCTTGGTTGGAGATTGCGCACAATCATCCGAATTTGGTCTTTATCAGTTGGCCTCAAGGTCATCATCGATGCCTTGGCTCTCCACCGGGTTACAAAATCAGAGAAGGTTTCTTTCTGTTCCTGCCTCGTTGTCTCGAGATCACGAGTCGTGACCTCGATTTGCGTGTTGTACGAATATTGTGCAAGGAAGGCCTCAGCCATCTCATCCCAGTTTGTTTTCACATCATCTTCTAGCTTTGCGTACCAAGTGGATGCCACACCCGATAAAGTTCGACCGAACAAGGAAAGCTTTTGCGGTCGGGTTAGGCCCATTGGTCTCAAGATGTCTGAAAATAGCCGGAGGTGGACCATGGGGTCCCCGGATCCATCAAAGCGATCGATCTGGGGCATCTTAAATCTGTCCGGCAATGTCACGGCCACATCAGTGTAGCCATCTTCAATATCTGGGATGGCCTTCACCCCCTGTGATTTCTTGAAGAGTTTTTCCAACTTGCTCAATTTCAGAGCTGTCTGGTCTACCTCGAACTCGAATGGAGAGTCCGGGTGATTGGGTGCCAAATTCTTGGACAGTTGTGGTAGAAGTGGGGGCGGAGCCAGCCCCGTTGGAAGACTCGTATCCTCTTGAGTGTTCTGAAGGTTTGGCAGAGTGTTCTGCAGATTTGGGAGGGTATTTTGGGTATTCTGGGGATTCTGGGTATTCTGGGGATTTTGACCAGCAGGGGTCTGTTCAGGTAAGGGGGCCCTGGGTGGAGGAGGACCCTGATGTGAAGCAGATGCCGCATTCTGCTGTTGTAATCTGGTGATCAGTTCGGACTGTTGGGCCATGACAGCGGCCTGCTATTTAGAAAATTCCGCCTGGCGGATAGCATCATCTTGCATCTGTTTCATGCTCTCATGCATCTGGCGCATCATCGCTTCTATCATTGGTGTAGTCTGTTGTTCCATCTGAATAACCGGCAAGTGTATCTCTATAGCAGAAACAGGAATCTCAACCCGACTATCTGACACTAGAGTAGACTGCTGTTCCGGTGATCTCTGTTCTGACGGACTGCGCCTCCTCGGCCTTCTTCTGGTGACTGGGGGTAGAGAGTGGAACACTGGATGTCCGTCAACTAGATCCTCGGATCGGTTGAGTCGGCGACCTCGTATCCAAATTGCTTGGGGAGTATCGACTGGTTCAGAAGCAATCGTGCTACAAACTGCCCTAGCAAAAAGATAATAAAGCAAAAAGGAAATAAATGACCAGAAAAACGGGCAGCATAACAGCTTAATTCAAATACACACAACGCACAGTCGGGCATACAACACACAGTTTGATAAGCTGGAAATACACTGTCCTCAACCACTGATCACTGTTCCTGTATCACTGTTCCCCTAAACTGAATCTGATATCCGCAGACAACTGATTCTCAGACAGTGAATGATGCCCGCAGGCCTGATGCCCAAACTCAACTGATACATGCATTCCCTGTAGAGACGCACTCTAACAAGCACATAGCAGATAGGTGAGAGCCAAAACACCCCTATGTTGGGGTAGGGTTTCCCTGTCCTATTTCGTCAGGAACTAGGGGTTCACTACGCACACAGCGGCTTCAAACAACCTATAAACGGGTAAGCAACCTGTCCTAGTTTGGAATGGTCACTATGGATCCGAATATGCACTAGGTCGAATGGTCAAAAAAGGGTGCCCCGGTAGAACCGGGGTTTGTGTTCCCATACTGGCAGAGCCCGTAACCGGTCAGCCTTACAGACATGCCTTGACAAGACAAGCCTCCGGCAAACCGCTCAGGAATAGCAGATGGCAAACACGGTGTCCTAGGCGCACCATGCAAATGCAATGCAAAGAAATACACAAGTGTAGTCAAAAACAGATATCATGAATTCGAGTCAAGCTCTCTAAGTCCCCAGCAGAGTCGCCAGAAACTGTAACAAGCCCGCGAGGGACCTCGCTACAGTTCGGACTCGATTTGTCACGGTTCTCAATCTTGAACCAAAGAGTCCAAATCCGGCAAATCGTTTTTGAGAAAAACAGATTTTTTGAAAGAAGTGCCAAACATGGACTGCTTTGCCAGATAACAGAGTCGCCACCTAAATATTTTTTAATGAGAAATTTAGGAAACCCTGACTCGGTGCCAAAGGCCACGTGTCCGTCATCACCAAAGTTGCCTCGGCTCGGGAACTTGGGTACGATTGGGGAAGGTCACATCGTGAGCACCCCCGCTCGCCCGGTCAAAGACCGGCCTCTACTAATCATGATATTTGATTTTGAAAACATTGTGTGTTCTTATTCCGGTTTATTAGCCTAGGTTACTATGTGATGCTTGCAGCAAACAAGTATAGATTGGGCTGTCTGAATTGGAACAAAACATTTCATGTTTGTTTGCTTGAAAATGGTTTGATGATGCTACCCTCAGGTAGGCTTAAAACGTGGATTTGCCACCCTCGGGTGGGCTTAGAAAACATGATTTTGTCACTATCTAGTGGGCTTAAAACAAACAGTCAATGATTTGTCCCAATCCAAATAACTCAACCTTCACCCACAGGCATTCAAGGCAGTTATATCACATAAGCAGTTAGCCTCATGGTAAGCATGCTATCATGGCAACACTCACACGCATGCAAGGATGCTAAAGCATAAAACTCACCGAGTACTCCAAGCCAAAAAAAGAAGCTAATTAGAAATCAATGCATGAATCCTAGATGCAGATTTGCCTAATGCAACACATGCAAAATGCAACTATAGCAGGCTCGGCTATTCTAAACATGGCGTATGGAATGCTACAGCTATCATGTATTCAATTTGGAATTGAAATACAGATGCAGTTTGTATGATGCGCCGAGCCCGGTGCATGTAAAACAGATGAATGATGCAAACATGCTGTCATACTGTATGCTAATTGAAATATGCCCTAATTCTAACCATTGTAAGCAGGTAAATAAAAGGGAGAAAGACGTGGGGTTGGAAGACATACATCACACTCACCCACACTTATTACAATTATGCCCTCGCGCAGAGGGTCCAAATAAATATACAGTCCCGAATAAAAGAATAATACAGATTCCTAATTAATTGACAAATTAATTACAAAAAAAGTAAAACTGGCATGCAAGCCAGGGACTGCCTTGACTCCACTGATGAATAGTGTATGCTGGGCTGCCTTCGCACGGAAATCCACTGGGATGCCCCAATTAGCCTCTGTTTGTAATATTTCTCGAAATGCGTGCTAGATTCTGAAAAGCTGTTGATTCTTGATTTTTGCTACAACAGAGAGCAGGAAAAGGGCATAGCAATGTATTTCACAAATATATGCATGCCTCGATCCTCGTGCCACCAATCACGCATATCGATGCATGATGGCCGAGGAGTCGGATTGCACAACTCAATATAGGATGAATGCAGATGAATGCTACAATGAAAACCTAACTCCATCATGGGGGATCCGGAGTGTCGGTGACTTGGGAATTGAGATCCGTTCCGTCACTCGGAGTACGAAACGTGCCTCGTTTCCCGTGCCCGGGCTAACTCCTATCCCGAACACGATGCAATATGCATGAAATGCAACTAAGATACGGCCTAGTATGCACAATGCTGTGAAAATGAGATGAAAATGAGACGCCTCGAAAAGCGTGCACGCGGGCACGCAAACCGAGGCGGTGGCATGAAATGCAAACCGGATAAAACCGAAGTGCCTCGAAATGCGTACACACGGGCACGCAAACCGAGGCGATGATAAAATGCAAACTGGATAAAATCGAAGTGCCTCGAAATGCGTGCACACCGGCACGCAAACCGAGGCGGTGGCAAAATGTAAATCGGATAAAACCGAAGTGCCTCGAAATACGTGCACACGGGCACGCAAACCGAGGCGGTGGCACACTGGCATGAAATAACAAATTGGGCTTACACTAACATGAGAGAGCCTCAGCCGCACTCATATAAGCTGCCGTCGGATGAAAACGAAGCGCCTCGAAATGCGTGCACACGGGCACGCAAACCGAGGCAGTGGCATACGCAATGCAAATGACATGGAAAATGCAGATTGGGCTTACACTAACATGAGAGGACCTCAGTCGCACTCACATAAGATGCCGTCGCATAAAACAGAGGTGCCTCAAAGTGCGTGCCCACGGGCACGCAAACCGAGGCGATGATATACAAGCATGAAAATGGTACAGAAATGCAATGATGGGCTTATACCAACATGAGAGAGCCTCAGCCTACTCACATAGGAAGCCAATGAATGAAAACGGAGTGCCTCGAAGTGCGTGCCCACGGGTACGCCAACCGAGGCAACGCACTAAGGCATGAAAAGACATGGAAAATGATATGCAAGCATGCAAACCAAATTTCAGCAGCTAAATGAAGGGGAAAACAGCCCCGAAATGATACGAAATGACAATCAATGCATGAAATCATCCCGAAATGTGATTTTAAGTACCCGAAATGGCCTACGGCTATGCTAAACATGCAAAATTGGCACATGACAGAAAAAACAGTAGCAAGGCAGCCCCAAAAAAAGCATCTTTCCAGTACAAAACATGGCCCAACAATGATCACAAGCATGGAAAAAATAGCTTGCAAAAATGGGGGAAAAGAGGAGAATTACAAAGCAAGTGGTATATAGAAAATTCAAACCACAAAATTTCATTCTACAACTTTGAAGAGGAGCCCAAAATATGCATATTTACAGTGAATGACAACTCCAAAATCAGTATGTAGATAGGCTCAAAATAGCATGCAATATATGGACCAAAAGAAGGCTATAATGATAGATCATGCATGGAAGCACCAAACAACTTTGGACCCTTAACAAAACATGAAGAATGAGCCAAAATAAGACACTTTCTAAGCCTGATGAAGGCTCAAAACATAATCTAAGCAAGCCTAACAAAGCATGCAATTTTACGGAAAATATGAAGGATATAACATGAAGTACCAAAATCATTCACCAAATGGCTTAAGGCCCTTAACAAAACACAAATAATGGACCAAAATAAGGCTCTTTCTAAGCCTGATGAAGGCTGAAAACAGAAGCTAAGTAATCTTAAAGAGGCATGCAAAATAGGAGTAGAACATGATTTCAAAGCAAGTGGCATGTAGAGCATAAAAACCAGGTTGAGCCCTTTTTCAATGTTGAAGAGGGGCTCAAAATAGGCACAATATTAGTTCATAAGATGCTCCAAATCAGATCAAAAATAGGCCAAATAAATCATGCAACTTTACGGTAAAATGGAAGAATTGCAAAGGAAGTGCATGATGGAGAAGCCAAACATGATGGAGCCCTTCTTCAATGTTGAAGAGGGGCTCAAAATAAGCCCACTAACAGTATATATCAGGCTCGAAATCAGATCACTCAAAGCCAAACAAAGCATGCAAATAATTGGCATAAAGGGTGATATTGAAAGATGTGTATGATAGAGGTACCAAATGAGGTTGAGCCCTTCTACAAAGTTGTAGAGGGGCTCAAAATAAGCCTAAAATCAGTAGGGGTCGGAACCCAAAACAAAAATCAAATAGGGTAAAGAATTGATAGAAAATTATGCTAGAAAAAGGGAATTTGAGATTTACCTTTGAAGATCTAACTTTGGTGGCTTCTTAGCTTCAATTTGCTGCTTCTTAACCTCTGGAAAACACTCCTTTGCTGCTGGAATGGAGTTGGTGATGGTGGTGCTTAGAGTTGATGAAGGATTGAACTAGGAACTTAAAGGTTTTTTGAGCTTTTGGATAGGAAAATGGAGTTTTTGGAGGAGGAGCTTATGAGATGAAATTTTCTAACCCTAGGGAAGGAGTTGTCCAGCCCCTTAAATAGGCAAGAAAGGGTGTAAAAGGGGAGGGAAATGCATCCAAGCTTTCCCTCCCAAAATATCCCTCGGAGGATACAGATATTTCAAAAAGTAGCTGGACAGCTGTAAAGGGTGGAAAAGCAGAAAGCTGGCCGACCATGTAACTTTTTAGAAGGTGGCCGGCCGGCCACCCCAACTGGTCGGCCAGCCACTCACCCTGGCCGGCCGGCCATGGCCCAAAAATGAAGTCAAGAATTTCTGGCCGACCACCATGTTTTAGGGTCCTCCCAAGTGTGTAGAATAAGGCCCCAGGGTTGGAATCTGGCAACACTGAAACAAGAGTCATAACATAGAACTTGAAGGAGAGGCTCAAAAATGAAAACAACAATTACTGGCCGACCACCACTTTTTGGTGTCCTCCCATGTGTGTAGAACAAGGTTCCAAGGTTGAAATTTGGCAACATTGAAGAAGGAGTCACAACATTGCATTTGAAGGAGAGGCTCAAAAATGAAATCCACAATTACTGGCCGACCATGCACTTTTAGGGTCCTCCCATGTCCCCTCATCACAAATATGTAGCTTTGGTTGGAAGAAAATATCCCCAGGGTGTTCAACATTGGCCCGGAAGTGAGCGAAACGGGCGCCGGAGAAGCGAAACTGGTTTTCTGGAACAATTGCTGGCCTCCCACCCTCCAGCGATCTTCTTGATGCTGAAACAGAGGTACCTGCCAAAATTGAACAAAAACCGATACAAAATGAAAGCTCGGGGCCAAAACCGGGCAGTTCGGGGTCCCGAAAACCGGCTGTAAGCACCGAAAGTGGCGTACGGCCATGAAGTGGGTATCAGAGGCCCCAGGGTTCCTCGTAATGATAAAACAGAGGCACTTGCCAAATTTGAACAAAAATTGATACAAAACGAATGCTCGGGGCCCAAACCGCGCGATTCGGGGTCCCGAAAACCGGCTGCAGGCACCGAAAGTGGTGTACGGCCACGAAGTGGGCATTAGAGGCCCCAGGGTTCCTCGGAATGTTAAAACAGAGGCACTTGCCAAAAATCGGAGAAAACGGAGACGGTTGGGCGGTCCCGAATCGAGGCACACGGCCTGACGGTCCTGAAAACCAGGAACCGGGCTCCGAAATGGGCAAAATGGCCTACGGCCACGAAAAGTAGCTCACGGCCACCAGGAGATAGTCTACAGGACCACTCTCTTCCCTCAGGACAGAAAACAGAGAAAACCGAGTCTGGTTCGCAAACCGAGACAAGGCACAAAAGAGGGTTCGGAAGTTCGGAGGCAGGGCGCACGGCCGCGACTCTGAGGCTTCTGAACAAGCACAACATGCAACATCACCGAGCGCTCAATCGGTGACGTCTGAGTCTTAAGGTCGGTCAAAAATGGGGTGTCTACAGGCCGGCAGTGTACCAGTGATGGCCGGCAGGCACTCATCCTTGGCCGGCAGGTGTTCCCTCTCTGGCCGGCAGGTGGCCGGCAGTGCTCCTCCATGGCCGACAGGCCACTGGTGAATTCCCCAGCAGTGTTTTGGTAAGTTCCAACAACAAACACTCGAAGACACCCTGCAAACAAAGCCTCTAAAGAGCAACCGAAAGGCATTTCGAGGCAAGGAACCAATGCGAGCATGCATACCTTCCTCTTCTCCAAACAGAGTTGGAACAGCATCATTTACTGCTTTCCCTATTTGTTTGTTGTCATTCATTTGATAGTTAATTAATTTGTTAATTAATTAAGTCGTGTAATAATTAGTTGTAGCTAGTTATTCATTCGGTTTTGTAATAATTAATTAGCTCGTGAGTTAGTTAATTAGGCGATTTGTATTATTCTTTCGGACCCTCCGAGCGAGGGCACAATTGTAATAAGTGTGCGTGTGTGTGATGTATGTCTTCCAACCCCACGTCTTTCTCCCTTTTATTTACCAGCTTATGATGGTTAGATTAGGGCATGTTTCAATTAGCATACTTATGCTCGCATGTTTGCATCCATTCATCTGTATTGCATGCACCGGGCTCGGCGCATCATACTAACTGCATTGTACTTCAATTCCGAGTTGAATACTTGTTAGTTATAGCATTTCACATGCCATCTTAGGACCGCCGAGCCTATTTGTAGTTGCATTTTTGCATATGTTGCATTAAGCATTTCAGCATAGTTAGGATCATGCATGGATTTCTAACATAGTTTCTGTTTTGGCTTGGAGTACTCGGTAAGTGTTTATGCTTTAGCATCCTTGCATGTGTGTGAGTGACTGCCATGATAGCATGCTTACCATGAGGCTATGTGCTTATATGATATACCTGCCTGAATGCCTGTGGGTGAAGGTTGGGTTATTAGAATTGGAACAATTCATCGATTGCGAGTTTTAAGCCCACTAGATAGTGACAAATCATCTTATTTTCTAAGCCCACCTGAGGGTGGCAAATCCACGTCTTAGCCTACTTTGCGAGTAGCACTTTCAAACCGTTTTTCAAATAAACAAACATGAGATGTTTTGTTCCAACTCAAGCGATCCAGTCTATACTTGTATGTTGTGCGCATCACGTAGTAAATCTAGGCTAATAACCGGAATAAGAACACATAATGTTTTCAAAACTCGATATCATGGTTAGTAGAGGCCGATCTTTGATCGGGCGAGCGGGGGTGCTCACGAAGTGACCTTCCCCAATCGTACCCAAGTTCCCGAGCCAAGGCAAGTTTGGTGATGACGGACACATGGCCTTAGGCACGAGTCAGGGTTTCCTAAATTTCCCAAAATAAAATATTTAGGTGGCAACTCTGTATCTGGCGAAGCAGTCCATGTTTGGCACTTCTTTCAAAAAATCTGTTTTCAAAAACGATTTGCCGGATTTGGACTCTTTGACGATTCATCGGTCTTGCATTGCACTCTGCGAGATTAGATACAGGACCGTGACATTGAGTCCGAACTGTAGTGAGCCCAAATGAACAGAACGGGATTCCCTCCCGGGACGTTCGGGGACGTCTACAGTTTCTGGCGACTCTGCTAGGGAGTTAGAGAACTTGATTCGAACTCATGATATCTGGTTTTGACTACGTTTTTGTGTTTCTTTGCATTGCATTTGCATTGGTGCGCCTAGGACATCGTGTTTGCCGTATGCTATTCCTAAACAGTTTGCCGGATGCTCACTTCGAGAAGCGTGCCATAAGGCTGACCGGTTGCGGGCTCTGACACGACGGGAACACAAACCCCAGGGCACCCTTTTGACCATTCGACCTAGTGCATATTCGGAATCCATAGTGACCATTCCAAGCTAGGACAGGTTGCTTACTCGATTATAGGTTGTTTGAAACCGCTGCATGCGTAGTAAAACCCTAGCTCCTGACAAAATAGGACAGGGAAACCTTACCCCTCCATAGGGGTGTTTTCGCTCTCACTTGCTTGCTATGTGCTTTTAGAGTGCGTCTCTACAGGAATGCATGTATCAGTTTGCAAGTCTGGGCATCAGGCCTGCGGGCATCAGCATTAGTGTTTTGGGAATCAGTTTTACCTGAGGGTATCAGTTTACAGGCAGAACTTATGGCAGAATTCTGTAAGAGGGGCACAGTTATTCAGCTTTGCTCATTTTGGTTTTGGTGAAATCAGGCTGAGATACTGTCTGTTTTCTCTTTTGCGGGGTAGTCTTGGAACCATAGCTTCAGAAGGCTCCGATATCCCCCAGGTTCATTGGACTCGTATCAATAGACTTTGTCAGGTCAGAGATTCCGTTCAAGGGCAAATCAGTGTTCCTTCGCTAGAGGCAGGGTAAAAAGGCCAGTTAGGCACAGATCATCAGTTCAACAGTCTTCGGATCAAAAGTCATTATCCATCTCACCTGTGTGCAGTTGGGTTGAGATATCTGCTTTTACTCTAGAGATACACATACCGGTAGTCCAGATAGATCAGGGCAGTATGGCAGGGATGGAGGAGATGGTGCGCCAACTCCAAAAAAGTATGAAAATCATGCAGCAGGACGCTGTCCGCCAAGCGGAATTTGCCAAACAGCAGGCCGAGGTCATGGCCCAGCAAGCAGAGCTAATCACCAGACTCCAGCAGCAAGCCGGAGCATCAGCTTCACATCAGGCTCCTCCCCCACCCAGAGTTCCAACACTCGGGGAGACAGCTAATGCCCAGGAAGATACGGACATTCCAGTAGGACCGGCTCCGTCCCCGATCCTACCCCAGCTATCTAAAGCGCCGATCAACCTGCCGGATTCATCTTTTGAGTTCGAGATAGACCCTACAGCGCTGAAGGTCAGCAAGTTGGAGAAGATGTTCAAAAAATCTCAGGGAGTGAAGTCCATCCCAGATATTGAGGACGGGTACACCGACGCGGCTATGACGCTGCCGGACCGTTTCAAGATGCCACAAATTGACCGTTTTGATGGGTCCGGGGATCCCATGGTGCATCTCCGTTTGTTTTCAAACATACTAAGGTCGATGGGCCTCACCAGACTACAGAAGCTTTCATTGTTTGGCCGGGCCCTGTCGGGTGTGGCAGCCATCTGGTACGCAAAACTGGAGGACGATGTCAAGAGGAATTGGGATGAGATGGCCGAGGCCTTCGTTACACAATACTCGTATAACATGCAAATCGAGATTACGACCCGTGATCTTGAGACGACGAGGCAGGAGCTTAAGGAGAGCTTCTCAGAATTCGTGACCCGCCGGAGGGCCAAGGCCTCAATGATGACCATAAGGCCGATGGATAAAGATCAGATTCGGATGATTGTGTGCAATCTCCAGCCCAAGCTTATGCAGAAAATGATTGTTCTCCCCTTCCCCACCTTTTCAGATTTACACGAGATGGGGGTGCAAATCGAGGACGCTATGAGGCAGGGCCTCATTGACTAGGAGAAGGAGCAGTCTAGGAGGGCGTTTTTCCGCAGTTCGAATGCGACCACTAGTGGTGATGCAGCTGCAAGATCTTCTGAAGTGGGCATGGTCACCACCACTACATCAAAAACAGCTACCCCATTCACCGGTGCGTCCGAAAGTAGCTCACAAAAAAACAAATATCCACCTCGAGTCAAGAGGGTTTTTACCCCACTTTATATGCCTTTGTCAAAGGCTCTAGAGGCCTTACTCTGGAAAGGATATCTGAACCGTTGGAACAACGGCCTCTACCCGATCCTCTCCATCCAAAGCATGACCAGACTAAGTACTGTGCCTACCATCAACAAACCGGTCATGACACTGATAGTTGCTTTCGTCTGCGCCATGATGTACAGGATCTGTTTGACAACAGGGTCATCGCCGCACCAGTCTTGCAAAGTCTATCGGCACTTGATCAGTGAATTTACGGGGGATAAGGTGACTATGTGATCGAGGGATGAACCACCTGCGGGCGGCACTCAGTTTACTCCAGATATGGCGTATGGCACGCACTGTTTTGAGCATTTGTGAATGCTGGCTTTTGTGCTTTCTGATTCGGGTATTGAGTCAGTTTTTGTTATGTCGTTTAGAGTCTGTCCTGTTGTATAGAGTCAGTCTTTTCATACTGAGTCAGTTGGGTCTGTCCTGTTGTATCGAGTCAGTCCTGTTTTGTTAGAGTCGGGTGATCCCGGGGGCGTTACCTCGGATATCACTATTTTGTTTTGTGTTTGTCTTTTCGCTTTCTTTGAGTCTGTTTCTGCTGGGGAGCCAGTTACACCAGGAAATTTGAATGAAACAGCAGTGGTTTTTCATGCTTTTGTGCTTGTTTCCGCTTTGAGCCTGTTGTGCCAACAAACTTGAATGAAACGGCAGTGTATTTCACCTGCTCTTTTGTGCCTTTAAGTCATTACATTGACCTGAGTTTTTTTCAAAACCTTTTTGAACATTGTGATGAAAACGAAGAGGAAGAAATTCCTCGGGTTTTGCAAAATTTGATCAATTGAGAGAAAGAGAGGCATGCTAAGCCCTTAATGATTGAGATCATGTTTGTTAGTGTGAGTACTGGGAAGGATCCTGGCTTGATCCAGATTGGTTCCGCACTGTCTTCAGCGTGAGCGATTTGTCGCTTTCTTAAAAGATTTCGAAAAATGTTTTGCGCGGTCCTGCGAAGACCTGTGTGGAATCGCTCTTGAGATTGTGTAGCCTAGGATCGCTCTCAGCCTCGAGACTCGACCCATTGCTTTCGAACCTTGAACTGGGATTCAGAATGTTCAACGGTTAACCACAATGTGAGGCCCGTGTGGCCGGATCAGAAGCAGCCCATGAACTAGGGGCGAGGATATCAGATGTGATCAAAGGAAGCTTGCGAAGCTAGATCAAAAGCCGCCCTCGAACTAGGGGCAAAAAATGTTAGATGTGCTCAAAGAGTCAAAGATAAAGACTGGCAAGAATGCCAAATTCCAGAAGGGAAGAAAGAAGAAGGTACCGCTGAAGGACAACTAAATTCCTATCCACAACACTAGGGGCAAGTTCAGCCCCCATTGGATGGACTCCTACATCATCAGTGAACATCAGCCATTCTCCTGGATTCAAATGACTTCAGGATCTCAAAACCATTTGACATGGACAAAGCTACACTTTTACCCTTAAGAGGCTCGCTGGGCCGAAAACCCAGAAGAGCGACCCAGGCAAAAGTTAGAGCAAGAAAAAGAAGAAAAAGAACAGAAAAAAAAGAGAAAAATGCAAAGAATGAAAAAAAGAAAATCAAAAAAAGAAATGAAATGAAAAGAAAGGAAAAACAGAGCTCGCAAGGTTGAAAACCCAGAAGGGTGGCCTTGGCAAAAGTTAGAGCGTAAAAGGTGAGGGTTAATACACGAGTGTACCTTAACCCCGAACTACGTAAGGCTTGATTCCCATGTTTGGGATACGTAGGCAACTTCATTCTGAAGTCTAGCCGTAAAACACTTCAAATTGATTGTGCCCATGTAATGGTTTTGATCATCTTCGCCTTCTCTGTATCCGAGAATTTGGTTATGTTCGTCACTCTGAGGACTGACTATAATGTGCTGTGGTGCCATTCAAACAAGGGGCAACTTTCCTTTGCCATTCAATGTGCCGCGGTGCCGTTCAGACAAGGGGCAACTTTCCGTTGCCATGCAGTGTCCTTCAAGCAAGGGGCAATTTCCCTTCGGATCTGACGTTGTGCATCTCAAGAGTAGGTTCCGTGCTCGTTGAGCAGTGGTCGTTTGCAAAAATAGTTTTTTTGAGAATTTTTACTGAGGTTGACTGATTCTCTCAAAAATTATTCCACTTTTTTTCAAAAACGGGACCCTTTCTTGGACCCAAAAAAGGAAAATTTTCAATGCTCATGACCTAACTTGCATAATTTTCAAAATCAAAAAGTTGAACAAGTGTGTTAATCTAACTCTCATATTGGTCAAATTGTTTTAGTAGAAAGCAAAAACAAAAAATGGTCAAAATAATGAACTAGGGGCACAGTTGAGTCAGGCTTCCTGTCTTTCCCCCGTTGTCAATGCATTTGCCAGAAAGGGCACCATACTTGCCGGAAAGGGCACCCTATTCGCCAGGAATGGTATAGCGGAAGCTAACAGAAAAGGGCTGAAAGCTCTCAACATCCTCCAAGCAACGAGGTATCAAGCCAAGTGCGAAGCATGAACTAGAATGGATCAAGATATTTCACTCCCTCATCTGGACAGGTCCGATCACGTCCAAACTCCCCAGCAGAGCATCGTCAACCAATGACAGCTGCACATTTGTTACACACCCAGTGTTGGCACAACCCCTCTGTAGGAGGAACTCATCGACTGTGAGCGGAAGAAAGAGAATCTAGCAGCATGCTAGGGGCAAGAGCCCGCAACTTCTTGTTTATCCATCAACCACCCAGGGGAGGGATGAAAAATGAGAGATTAAAAAATAGAGAGATGTGCGCTGAGAGAAAAAGCGAGAAAAAGGGTTTTGAGAGAAAAACCGAGCTTGAGGGCCGAGTGATGTGAGAATCACAAATGAGAAAGGGTGGAAAATAATACCCAGAGAAACAGGCTCCCTGTGCACGTCTGAGTGTCGTGTCTTTTTGTTTTATCTAGATTTTTGTTTCGAGTCGTTTCGAGTGTTACTCGATGTGTTTAGGTTGTTTACCTTTTGTTTTCCGTTGTTGAGTCGTAGTGCGCTGTGTTCAGTCGTAGGCTCAATACCCCGGTCAAGAACTCATCTCTCAATTTCAAAAATAAAATCGTTTTGCGCTCCGAGTGCTGTGCCATTATCTACATTTGTGCAAAACAAGATCTGTTCTTTCATAAAACTGCAGGGTTCAACCCAGGTTACATGAGAACAGTAAAACCAGGACCTATCTGAAGCTATATAGGTTCCAGACTGCAAAGCAAAAGAAAAGAGAGAAAATGTCGGGTATCTGAGTTTGTTTCAACTTCAGTAAGTTCCGAGACTACATTCCGTGTGTACCTCTACCTCAAGCTCAAGATCAAGTCTGCTTCAAGCCAGAATGGCGATCAGAAGTGCTCTCCCTGAGTATCATTCCCTGCCAGAGGCATCTCGGCTGTGTTCGCAATAAGTTCCTAGGAGACCAACGGCGACGGTGGAAACTAGAGTTCGAATGGCTGTTGCCTAGAACGCAAAGGTTCAGGATTTCCGAGACTAAAGTCTGGTTTAAATACCCAGAGGCATATCCTCGGCTTGAAATCTGTATAGAAGCCCCATAGTTTGAGATAGCGTGTATGCACCTCAATTCTGGATACTGAACCAACCTAGTCTGTCACCCCGTTGGAGAATAGGGAAAGTTGTGAATATGATCAGGAGGAAAGACAGCATCCAAAGTGTTCTACGTGAAGAACCCTTGTCAGCATTTCAGAGCCTTTGTACTGTCAGTTAAAGGTAAGTGTTCGAAGAGCACGAGGGGAGATCCCCGTTAGAGTAGAGCGGTTCATCGCCACTCACCCCACGAGGTGCTTTCTAAAGCGCCGCTATGCTTGTTTATTGCGTTCCTTAAACATCATGCATTGTATTGCATTGTACCTATCAAGTTTCTTTCTCATTCATGCACGATATTGTATGTGCGGTTCATTCAAAGAAGTTCCGTTTGAGATCATTTATTTAGTGTATCAATCACACTTCATTCAGTTAGTGTATCAATCACACTTCATTTATTTAGTGTATCAATCACACTTTATTCAGTTAGTGTATCAATCACACTTCATTTATTTAGTGTATCAATCACACCTCATTCACACTTTCTTCATTTGCTTAGTGTATCAATCACACTTCATTTATTTATCTATCATACTCTGTTCACACACTACAACAAAAAACACAATTGGCGACTAAAAGTTACTTTTTCGTCGCTGAAAGTATGGTTTTTGGCGACTAAAATGGAATTAGTCGCCAAAGTTGCTCACTTTTGCCGACTAAAACAGTTTAGTCCCCGGATGCAATGGTTTTAGCGACTAAAAGTCAGTTTAGTCGCCAAATATAGGGGTTTTAGCGACAAAAAAAATTTTAGTAGCCAAAGGTTGGGTTTTTTGGCGACTAAAACCATTTGGTAGCCAAACGTTAAGGTTTTGGCGACTAAAAACCACTTTAGTCGCTGATTGTACCTGTTTTGGCGACTAAAAAAAGTTTGGTCGCTGAAGGTCAAGCTTTTTGGCTACTAAAAAAAAATTAGTAGCTAAAAACAGGTTTATGGCGACTAAAATTCACTTTAGTAGCCAAAAGGTGACGTTTTTGGCGACTAAAAACAGGTTTAGTCGCCAAAAGGGTAGGTTTTTAGGCGGAACAGTTGTCTTTAGCGACGGAAAATTAATTAGTAGCCCAAAAATAATAGAATTGGCGACTAAATAATTTTTTTAGTCACCAAAAGTGATCTAAATTTTTTTTTAATAAATAATTTATTTTTTACATAAATTATATTGAATATATATAATTATATTTATATATATAGTTTTGTATTAATGCTGTGAAAGTAATATATAAATAATATAAGTTGCAACTATAATCATAAGATGGTTCAGTGGCATAGTGGGGTGGAGTGAGTGGTTAAGGTTTGGAACTATACCTGGAGGTCTGAAGTTCGAGGCGTGGGAGGTCTGAGGCACGAAGGGCAAATTTTTTTTTTTTTCAAAAATGCTTTTGGCGACTAAACATTGTGGTCGCCAAAAGATTAAGCATTGCCGACGAAAATAATAGTCGCGAAATGTATAAATAATAAAAATAATAATTCACTATTGGCGACTAAGAGTTTAGTCGCCAAAGGTATAATTTCCAAAATGGAATTGACTATTAGCGACTAAATTATTGGTCGCTAAAGACCTCCTTTTTGCCGACTAAAACAGGTTTAGTCGCCAATACCTCCCGCGACCATTTATTGGCGACAAAGGCAGCGACTAAAATTTTTTGTTGGGGAAACCAAAAACTCACCTTTTAGCGACTAAAAATGGACCTTTGGCGACTAAAAATTTAGTCGCCAAAGGTGATTTTTCTTGTAGTGACATAGCGCATCTATCACACTTTGTGTTCACTTTTAGTGTATCAATCACACTCTGTTCACATAGTGCATCTATCACACTTTGTGTTTACTTTTAGTGTATCAATCACACTTCGTTCACATAGTGCATCTATCACACTTTGTGTCCACCTTCAGTATATCTATCATACTCTGTTCACATAGTGCATCTATCACACTTTGTGTTCACTTTTAGTGTATCAATCACACTCTGTTCACATAGTGCATCTATCACACTTTGTGTTCACTTTTAGTGTATCAATCACACTCTGTTCACTTAGTGCATCTATCACACTTTGTGTTCGCTTTTAGTGTATCAATCACACTCTGTTCACTTAGTGCATCTATCACACTTTGTGTTCGCTTTTAGTGTATCAATCACACTTTGTTCACATAGTGTATCTATCACACTTTGTGTCCACCTTCAGTATATCTACCACACTCTGTTCACTTAGTGCATCTATCACACTTTGTGTTCACCTTCAGTGTATCTATCACACTTTGTTCACTTAGTGCATCTATCACACTTTGTGTTCGCTTTTAGTGTATCAATCATACTTTGTTCACTTAGTGCATCTATCACACTTTGTGTTCGCTTTTAGTGTATCAATCACACTCTGTTCACTTAGTGCATCTATCACACTTTGTGTTCACCTTCAGTATATCTATCATACTCTGTTCACATAGTGCATCTATCACACTTTGTGTTCACTATTTAGTGTATCAATCGCACTCTGTTCACATAGTGCATCTATCACACTTTGTGTTCACCTTTAGTGTATCTATCACACTTTGTTCACTTAGTGCATCTATCACACTTTGTGTTCACCTTCAGTATATCTATTATACTCTGTTCACTAAGTGCATCTATCACACTTTGTGTTCACGTTTAGTGTATCTATCACACTTGTTCACTAAGTGCATCTATCACACTTTGTGTTCACCTTTAGTGTATCCATCACACTTGTTCACTAAGTGCATCTACCACACTTTGTGTTCACCTTTAGTGTATCCATCACACTTGTTCACTTAGTGCACCTATCACACTTTGTGTTTACCTTTTGTGTATCCATCACACTTTGCTCACTTCACCCTTTGTGTATTAATCACACTTTGTTCATATAGTGTATCTATCACACACTCGCTTTGTATCTATCACACTATGCCTACTTTGTGTATCAATCACACACATTCGCTTTGTGTATCAATCACACACGTTCGCTTTGTGTATCAATCACACACTCTCGCTTTGTGTATCTATCATACCTTGTTCACTTAGTGCATCTATCACACTTTGTGTTCACCTTTTTGTGTATCCATCACACTACGTTCACTTTGTGTATCTATCACACACATTCACTTTGTGTATCCATCACACACGTTCGCTTCGTGTATCTATCACACATGCACACTGTATTCGCAGTGGGAATTGCAATAATTCTCTTACATCCTTTCTGCATTGTAATGTAGCTTGGTTTCTACTTGCTTAAAACTGTTGCATTGTTATGCTTCGTTACAGCTTTCTTTACATGATCATAAGTTATGCTCAGCTTTGTGCATATCATTTGCATCTTGCCCCTGCCTGTGGGCGCATCTCTTTATTATCTTGCTTGTTTGTCTAAGTCTTCGGCCTTGTCAAAAATGGGTCGTCTCTGGGCTTTGACATTCACTCCCGTCACTTTGTGACTTCCGAGTTCTGTCAAAGAGGGGCAACTGTAGACACCCCATTTTTGACCGCCCTTAAGACTTGGATGCCGCTACTGACGGTTTACTTGGTGGTGAAAGGTGTGCAGGGCAAAGGTTCAGTTTATTCGGCAAGGAGAGAGACAAATCTCAACTTCACACCCCATTTTGGACCAAAGCTATTTTGAATGGTTTTTAGACCTTAAAACCCTCTCTTTCAAAATATTTTTGAAATAAAGTTTCTACAATGTTTCGAGGCTCACATTTTGTCAAATGATGCGCTTTTTCGATAAACTGAGCAAGGACAAAGTGGAAATGAATGAAAAAGAGATGAAATATTTGAAAAATCTTTCAAAACACCTTGCTTAGGGGTTTGGAGTTAAAGAAAAGAGGAGAAGAGAGAAGAAACCTAACTGAGGAAGAAGTTGGGTATGAATCACTAAGAGAGAGTCGAGCGGTCCTCGCCAAATCAGGCTTATCTGTGTATGCACTTGGAGTTAAGCTATGAGGCCACCATCGTTGGAAAGAAGACTTCCGGGGCTTCAATTTTCATTCAAGAATCTCCGCGAGCTGAGTCCGGATGGGAGAGATATGATTGTTGGAAGTTCGGCATCAATCCGGTTGGACTGAAACTGAGCAGTCTTCACTAAAAGAGGGATATCTCTTAGCACAATTGGAATTTTGATGCGAGGCTGCCATTGGAAAGCTTACTTCTGGGGCTTCAATTTGGACACAAGAATGACCTAAAAATGAGTCCAGATGAAGGAGATATGCCCATTTGAAGTTGGACTTGCAGAGTAGATTTTCTCTGCCGGCCATCGATGATGCAGTGCCGGCCACCAGTGATGTCCTGCTGGCCAACAATGTCAAAAATCAAATTTTTTAGATATTTTACCTCCAGCTGTTATGCACAAGTCTGTTATGCACAAGTCCCCAGCTCAGATATTTCGACCAAGCTCTCTTTTGGCCATATAATGAAGCTATATATCTCATATTCAAAGGGGTTGAGGACTTAGAACTTCTTGAGCAAGTTTAGGAGCCTGTCTCTCTAAAAACTCCTCTCTCTCTAGAATTTCCAAACCAAAAACCTCTGCCTCTCTCTCTAGAGCCCCTCTCCATTGCCCTTTCGGGCGAGCGGGGGTGCTCACGAAGTGACCTTCCCCAATCGTACCCAAGTTCCCGAGCCAAGGCAACTTTGGTGATGACGGACACATGGCCTTAGGCATGAGTCAGGGTTTCCTAAATTTCTCAAAATAAAATATTTAGGTGGCGACTCTGTATCTGGCGAAGCAGTCCATGTTTGGCACTTCTTTCAAAAAATCTGTTTTCAAAAACGATTTGCCGGATTTGGACTCTTTGACGATTCATCGGTCTTGCATTGCACTCTGCGAGATTAGATACAGGACCGTGACATTGAGTCCGAACTATAGTGAGCCCAAATGAATAGAACGGGATTCCCTCTCGGGACGTTCGGGGACGTCTACAGTGATGCTCAATGACATGTTGTATAGTTATATTGTGGCCAAATACGTATTGATTGATCATCGAAGGCAAGTTGTTTTACTAATTTAGTCTCTCATGTATATGTGCTTATGACACCCACACATACATCCAATCAGACAAATTTGTAAATATGTGCTGTAAAATACATTTACAATTACAATTTCAATGTAATAAGCTTTATGTCTATGTTGAGACAGAGTGTCCCATCCTGTCTGTTGACAGATCATAGACTAAAGACATCAACAAGTAGTGGAGATAATAGATTTTCGCTGGTTTTCTCGTTGCATAATGTCGCTACTTGTGAAATTGAGAAAACATCAAGCAGATGCTACAATTTTATTGTTATTTTTATTTTCAAACATTTTGATACGTAAATACAAGTTACATTTTCTTTTTGGTGTTATACTGAATTCTGGAATATACACCATTATCCAAACTTTAATCTAAGATTTTTTCCCTCTATTTTTTCCTCTTCAAGGATGGTTCATGTAATGGCCTACAACACTACACTGCCCTTGGGAGGGACCAGGTAAGAAAATCTCTATCGCTTAGCTCATATGAAGTTGTTCACTTCTGGCCATGGTTGTCATGTTCTTGTATTGTAGTGAAAAAAATTACTTTTGTTCAGTTAGGAGCAGCTGCAGTCAATCTTGTTGCAAGAGAGAAGCCGGCAGATGTTTACTTGGGAATTGCTGCTAGGTACACAATTCTCTTCAGATGATATATATGTTTTCTTTTCTAGTTTCTTTTTCTTCCCTCTTTTTGTTGGTGTGTGTGTATATATATATTTATCTATTAATAAAGGAAGAAGGAAATTCGTAAGTGACATGTACATCACTACTAGCTTCCCTTAACCAACATTTGGGAGGCTGCTAATTTTCAGTTCTGTAAACTTTAGAGGTGAACCATCTTGATTAAATTCTCTAGGAACATATAAGTTGGGTGTGAAGTGTGAAAAATTAGTGTTGTGATTAGAAGAGAGAGAGATAGAAATAAAGAAGAGAAGAGAATACGATGAATAGGTTTGGGTGTATGTCAAACCCTCCACCTTAGAGCATATTTTATATTAGAACAATAGAATGTGATAATAGTATCCTGAATGCAAAATAACATAAAACATACAACAACAAAAAAAATACTCTGGAAAATCAATATTCCCAATAACAATGAAATGTCTGGATCCAGTCTGAACATACCCTGATCAATGTGATTTATGGTCTCTTCTTTGATTCTGAAAAACAAATTACTAACTGGAAACAGAAAAGAATAGAGGTCATGTCTTTGTTCAGGTGCTAAGTGCACTGGATGACCAGCTTGGAGATGGATCAAGGGAGTTACCTCATGGTCCTTGTGTGGAGCTCATGAATGAAAATTTATATTGTGGTATTACATGGAGGTGCTTAGACAGATCTGATAAAGATGCCTTGGCTTGTGACATCCTCTTGAATCACAATTGTGAAAATTTCCTCTGTAAATACTATTGATATTCTTGGTGTGATGCAGAGTTCTTGATATTATGTGGAGAGATGCAGAAAAAGATCCCGTAACTGATCCGAATGCATTGCGTGCTAGGCTTTTAATTAATCAGGTTCGATTGCTTCTCATCAAGGTTGTTAAGATCGGGATCCTACATAGGATCGTTTTGGGGGTCTGTTGGATCGGATCGTAGGATCGGATCGAGGATCGTAAAATCCTACTAAAATGATAAAAAAATGCAATAATTTTTATATGACTAAGTAATACTATCAAAATATATATAGAAGAAGTCCCAAAAAAAGAAATATAGTAATTTAAGGTACCATTCAAATATATTTTTCCAAAAAAGAAGTCAAAAATATAATAAAAATAAATACCAACAATTGCACACCATTGTCATTTGTTACATGTTCCAATTCCAATGTGCAGTAACCATAACAACCTACTCTTTTCATTATAAAATGCCATAAATAGGAGACTGGAGGAGCATAAAGGAAGAGAGTTGAATACACAAGTGCATAACATTACAATACTTACATTTTTCATCGTCTGGACAGTGGCATAGTATACTAGCAAAGAAGAACCAACAAAAATGAAGAAAAAAAAAAAAAGAAAAAGTGAAACATCATTCATTCAAAAATATATATAATACACACAAACACAAAAAAAAAAAAAAAAAAGGAGAACAAAATGAAAACAAAAACAGACACAGAACAAAAAAAGAGAACAAAAAAACATAAACATATATATAAAGAGAACAAAAAAAAAATATATATAATAATTTATTATTAAACATAAACATATATCAGTCCTCTCTCTTCACGCTTTTTTTTTTTTTTTAAAATAATTTTATTAGAATGATTTTTTTTTATTATTAATCATTCTGTTTATGTTTTTTAAAAAAATAATCGTGTTACCCATTATTTATTATTAAAAAAATAATTTTATATAATAATTTATTATTAAAAAATAATAATAATTTATTAAAAAAAAACATAAACATATATTCTTTTTTTTGAACCAACATAAACATTCGAACCACAAAATGAGAAGGGAAGCAACTCAGTGAAGGAAAGAGAACTGAGCGAAGAAAGCAGAAGAACAGCGAAGACGAGAAGTTCGAAGAGAGAGGCAGAAGAATAGCGTGAAGAGAGAGGAAGAAACAGCGAAGAAAGCAACGAAGAGAGAGGAAGAGAAGATTCGAAGAAGAAGGAAGAAGCGTACCTGGTTGATTCTCGCTTCAAATTCTGAAATTAGCTGTTCGATTTCTCTTTTTCCCAATTTGTATTGCCCTAATCGCAAGGTATGCTTCCTGGCTTGCTTTGCTTCTCTGCATCTCTGTCTGTTTACTCCCGATTTTGCCTTTAAGTTGCGAAAAATAGCTTCAAATCTGGATCGCACAAAGTCGCGATCCAGAAACGATCCCACCGATCCCAACGACCCTGTTACGATCCCACCACGATCCTGACCTGGAGGCGATCCATAGTTCGATTCGGATCGAATGCTGTAAATTGGGTCGTAGGATCGTACGATCCTACGATTCGGATCGCGATCTTAACAACCATGCTTCTCATGTTCAGTTGTATCACTGATTTCCTACCTTCGCAACTGGAAATCTTCAGGTAGACAGGAAATTGGTTTGCAAACGGTGATGACATCAATGTATGGTGTGACTTATATTGGTGCCCGTGACCAAATCAAGAAGAGGCTAAAAGACCGTTGTGCCATTGAAGATGATGATGAGTTGTTTGCAGTATCTTGTTATGCAGCAAAAGTAAGTACATACCGCTGTAGTAAATCTTTGACTTTGTTGGTTTTTGGCTTTTTTTCCAATAAAATAACTATAATTGCGACACGGTGGTCAACAAAGTCACACCAGCAATTTGTAATAAATGTTGGGAAACCTGCTTTTCACATTCTCAGCCTGACAATTTTTTTCCCTCTATATATTAAGGAGGGTTTAAGTTAACTGTGATTCACTGTATGGCAAACCACCTTGACCGCATTGGGTGAGATGTTTGAAGCTGCACGAAGTATCATGAGTTGGCTCGTGACTGTGCAAAGGTCTGTTCAATTTAATTTCTGTTGTTTTGCTTAGTAAAAAGATATGTACAGATTGTGACCATCAATAGTTGTGAAGCTAATCCGTGTGTGCAAAAATGGGTTTAAATATGTTACATGACGATTGCGTTGTGGTGGTTGTCCAATAGGTAAAAACAAATAACAATGCATGTGATGGGAAAATGCTGTTTAGTGTTGAGTATTGTTATTTTTTTGCTGCAGTCACAAGTCACCCCATGCAATCAGTTTGGTGCCCATTCTGTTTTTGTCGTACTCCTACTCCAATAAATTATGAATTTAAGTTCATTTATGGTCATGTTTTTCGGTTAAAAATATTTTATTAAGTTTAGATGTCACATATACTCTAGAAATCTGAACTACATGTTTGCCTATCCAATTTAATGGATGATGAAGTTCTGTTGATGAAGTTCTAATGCACTGAAGCCTTCTGTCATTGCACTGCATATACATGGATGTAAGTCTGGAACTATTTTACATGTGAGACACTTCTATCAATTCTTTAAGCTTTTAAACAGATACCTTTTTCAATTGTAACCAATGACCAAGTTGAATGTATTAGTTGAGCAGAAACATCAAAATTCAAATGAAGAATTTTGAATTTATTACGTTTTTCATTACTTGGATTGGGATTTTTAAAGTTTCTGCTCAACTTAGCAGCCACCTAAAAGTAAACAGGATGTTTTAATTGGATTCTTAACTTTATCTGCTTTTTAGGTTTTTGATTATACTCCATTTGGCTTCCGAGAAAATCTAGTAAAGAGAAGGAAAATTTTGAATTTATTAGGTTTCTCATTACTTGAATTGGGAATGTAAAAAGTTTTACTCAACTTAGCGTAGTAGAAGTAGATAGCATTAGTTAATTGAATTCTTAATTTTGTTGTCTATTTGGATTATCGGAAAATCGAAGCATTAGTTACTATCCTCTCTCTATGTACTTCTTGGGTTTTTGATTATACTCCGTTTGGTTGTTGAGTAAATGTAGTAAAGAGAAATGAAGGAAGATAATGTATTGAAGTGCATTTGTCTGTGGTTGGATTGATTTTTAAAAATTGCCTTTTGAAATAAGTCTTTGTCATTTCTGTAATTATTGATTTTATTATGGTATTTAATTCCATAACTATTGTTATACTAATGGAATTCATTAGGAGAATTTTAATATTATTTTAATTTAGCTAAATTAGGTTTTAGACCAATTGTTAGATGACACATGTATTTTGGAAATTATAAATTGAGAAAAATTGATTGGCATTTCAAGCCTCAAATAGGTCACAACATTTTTGCTTATATTTGAAGAAAGTTATGAACTAAACTATATTCATTCAAGATGATTGCATGTTTGTTTATACGAAGATATGTAAGTAACTCTCTAACAAGCTCACCAACCTAACCAACTCCACTTGCATAACAATATCTTGGTGATTTACTAACTTTAAAGTACTGTGAAACATTAGGCATGACAGCCACACACATGGGATGTGACTTGGACTGTTGTGCTTGAGTAGGTTGCAATTGCATCAGCTGTACCAGAGGAAAAGGACTAGCCTTAGCCTGCTCTGACTTCTGTAGCTGGTCTGATGACTTAGGCTGAGATATAGAGTATGCTTAGCCTTGGACCTAGTGGTCATGGAATGAGAATTATGAGAAACAAGAACATGTGGTAAAGACTGCGATGGGATAGATTGAGAAGGAATAGACTGTGAAGGTAGAGAGGAAACAGGTATATCAATACTAATAAAAGAAATAGGAATGGCATTAGAAGGAGAAACATATGTAGGCATAGGTGGAGAGGAAGAAGGAGAACTTGAAGTGGATGGCACAGATATAGAACTAATGTTAGGAGAAGAAATGGAAAAAGAAGCTGAAGATCAAAAGAAAGAAGTAAGAGAAGAAGAGGGTACATCAATGATAGGAGAAGAGGAAGTATGAGAGAAGGGAAAACAAGTTTCATTAAACAAGACATGTCTAAAGATATAGACTTTACCAGTTAAGGGATCTAGACACCTATAGCCTTTAATAGTAGGGTGATAGCCAATAAAGACACAGGGTAAAGACTTAGGTTGCAATTTGTAAGATGTGTAAGGCTTAAGCCAGGGAAACATTGACAACCAAAGACCCTTTAATAGGAGTAATTAGGAGGAGTATGGAACAAAGACTAAAATGGAGACTTAAATGCAAGAACAGAACTAGGCACTCTATTGATGAGAAAAACAGTAGTGGCAATAGCATCAAACCAGTATTGAATAGGTAAAGATGAATGATGAAGAAAAGCAATAGCTGTCTTAGTAATATGTCTGTGTTTTCTTTCAATTATGCCATTCCGTGCTTGAGTATAGGGGCAACTAGTTTGATAAATAATGCCTTGAGAAGTTAACAAAAAAATCCATTTGTTTATTGACAAATTCAGTGCCATTGTTTGTTCTCAAGATTTTAAGAGAAGTTTAAAACTAATTTTCAACATAAGCCTTGAAAGCAAGAAATTTTCAGTATATTTCACTTTTGTGAAGCAATGGATACACACAAGTAAATCTTGAAAAATCATCAATGAACAAAACATAGAATCTTATTTGAGAATTGGCAGAAGCAAATGGTCCTCATACATCACTATGGACTAAAGAAAATGGAGAATCAGCAGCTAAATTGGACAGCTTAAACGAAAGTCTACGTATTTTAAACATATTACAATTAATGCAAGACAAAATTTTATTGAAAACACATGATTCAAGCAATTGTGAAGCTAAGTACTTAAATTTCTCGTGAGAAAAGTGGCCTGGTCTTTGTGCCATAGCAAAGTAGAGTCGGAATCAAATGTAGATAAGCAGGACTTGCAAGCTTAAGGAATGATGGTAGAATCCATTGACATTGGTCCCTCTATGGAGGACCTTGTTCGTGGACTGTATCACAAATGAGTTAGCATCAAAGATAATAACACAATTGTTATCCTTAGTCAATTGGTAAATTGATAGAAGATTAGAGGTAATATTAGGAACATGAAGAAGATTATTAAGATGAAAGGAAAATGTAGGAGTAGGTAATAGTCATTTACTAGCATGAAGAATAGGCAAGGAAGAACCATTATCAATTGTGACTTGATCATAACCAGGATAGGGCTGATAAAGAGAGAGATTAGTGAGATCATTGGTCATATGGTTGGTAGCTGCTGAGTCAATATACCAAGGCACACTTGTCTCTTGAGAGAATGATGACAAATTTGAAGGAATGGCTGTTGTATAAGCCCTTGGGTGTGTTGAAGCTTGTGACTGAGAGGATTGAGAAAAAAGAACTAGAGGTTTATACTTTGGATCCATACGATACCAACAATCAAAAGCTGTGTGATTCAAACCTCCACAGATTTGGCAACCAAATGAGGAAGATGACTAATATCTATTTCGACCTCTGGTACTAGATAAAGAGAGAGATTAGTGAGATCATTGGTCATATGGTTGGTAGCTGCTAAGTCAATATACCAAGGCACACTTGTCTCTTGAGAGGATGATGAAAATTTTGGAGGAATGGCTGCTGTATAAGCCCTTGTGTGTGTTAAAGCTTGCAACTGAGAGAATTGAGAAAAAAGAACTAGAGGTTGATACTTTAGATCCACACGATACTAACAATCAAAAGCTGTGTGATTCAAACCTCCATAGATTTGACAACCAGATGAGGAAGATGACTAATATCTATTTCGACCTCTGGTACTAGATCTCCCTCTAGAATGCACATACCTACCTCTTCTTATTCTATATGAATGTTGTCTTCTAGAATTTGGTGAAAATTTTCTATAGGAGGTAGATTGAGATGAAGTTGATTGAGATCCAAAACCAATACCAGAACTAGATGATCCTCTAGTGCTTGCTGCATAGGCAACATTGAGATCATGATTATGCTTCAATTTGTTCTCAACATGAATGGACTATGAGCATAAGAGGGCACAAAGTTCTTACATGGAAATTATACTAGATGTAGCACGTATAACAGTTTTAAATGCATTATATTATTCAGCTAGTCCATTTAGTGTGAGCAAAATTAAATCTTCATCCTCAATTCGAGAAGAAGCCAAAGATAATTGATTTGAGATTTCCTTGATTTAAGAAAGATATTCTTCTATTGATGAAGTCTTCTTTGAAATTATTTGAAGCTTGATCTTCAACTGATGAATATGTGATCAGTGTAGGGATGTAAACCGCTTATTGAGGATTGTCCATACTTCTGAACTATGTTGAAAATGAAAAATTGAAGAGTAGATAGAAGGCGAAAGAGTTGCAGTAAGACAACTCAAGAGATAAGCATCAATTGTTTGCCATTTGATAATAAGCAGGATTAGAAACTGAATTTCCAATGGAATCGGTGATTTCAAATGGAGAACAAGAGGTTGAACTAGGAACAAACCCTAGGAGATCAGTGGCTCATAAGACATTCTACATCTGACTTTTCCATACCAAAAAATTACTGGAATCTAACTTGACTGTGACTAATGAACTTAAATTTGAGATGGGAAGGCTTAGATTTGATGAAAGGAAAGTAACAGATTAATCTGCCATTGAAGAGTGCTCATGAGAGCTTCACAGCTCTAATACCATGAAGAAAGTCATGAACTGAACCATATTCATTTAAGATGATTACATGTAACTAACTCTCTACCAAACTCACTAACCTAACTAACCTAACCAACTCCACTTGCATAACAATAGCTTGTTGATTTACTAACTTCACAGTATTGTGAAACATTAGGCATGACAACCACATACATGGGATAAGCCTTGGACTACTTTGCTTGAGTAAGCTGCAGTTGCATCAACTGCACTAGAAGAGAAGGACTAGCCTTAGCATGGTTTGACTTTTGCAGCTGGTCTGATGACTTGGGCTAAGAGATAGATAGCTTATCAATATTATATTAGAATAAAACCCGTGCTATGCACGACATTAACTAAAAAATTAAAATTTTGGGTGAAACACTAATAAATCCTAAATAGTGATCTTATTAACTGTTTAGTTCTTCTTTTTTTTTTCTTATAGACTCAAAAGTCCTATTCTAGTGGAATTACATAAAGGGCCAAGTATAAACGCGTATGTATTTTATGTTGAGAGACAAATGTGGATTTTTTTCATAATGTTAAAAAAACTCCGCAGTGTACTTTTTCCAAAGGTAATACTCCAATCAATGTAAAACACAAAAACTTCTTAATGTATTTTTTTCCAAACATAACACTCTAATGTAACCCATTAAAAAACTCCCTAGTGTACTTTTTTCAAACGCAACACTTCAATCAATGTAACACACAAAAACTCCTTATGCTGTGTTTGGTTGGGGGATTTAGGGAGAGATTTGGAAAGGAAAAGGGAAAAGGTGTGTGAAATTAGGTGAAATATAAGTATATTTTATTCACATTTCACATATATTTTCCATTTTTCTTTCCAAATAGCTCCTCAAATCTCCTAACCAAACACAGCATTAGTGTACCTTTCCTAAACATAACACTCCAATATACCACACTAAAAAACTCAGTATATTTTTCTCAAACGTAACAAGCTAACATTCTAAAAAAAACTTTTTAGTGTACTTTTCCCAAACGTAACACTCTGTAGACGTCCCCGAACGTCCCGAGAGGGAATACCGTTTTGTTCATTGGGCTCACTACAGTTCGGACTCAAATGTCACGGTTCTGAATCTAATCCCGCAAAGTGCAATGCAAGACCGATAAATCACCAAAGAGTCCAAATCCGGCAAATCGTTTTGAAAAACAGATTTTTAGAAAGAAGTGCCAAACATGGACTGCTTTGCCAGATACAGAGTCGCCACCTAAATATTTATTTTGGGAGAATTTAGGAAACCCTGACTCGTTGCCTAAGGCCACGTGTCCGTCATCACCAAAGTTGCCTCGGCTCGGGAACTTGGGTACGATTGGGGAAGGTCACTTCGTGAGCACCCCCGCTCGCCCGATCAAAGATCGGCCTCTACTAACCATGATATCGAGTTTTGAAAACATTATGTGCTCTTATCCCGGTTATTAGCCTATAATTACCATGTGATGCGCACAACATACAAGTATAGACTGGATTGCCTAAGTTGGAACAAAGCATCGCATATCCGTTTGTTTTGAAAATGGATTGAATTTTGCTACTCACAAGTAGGCTAAAACACGGGTTTCGACGAATTATTCCGATTCAAATAACCCAACCTTCATCCACAGGCATTCAGGCAATTATATCACATAAGCAAATAGTCTCATGGTAAGCATGCTATCATGGCAGTCACTCACACACATGCAAGGATGCTAAAGCATAAACACTTACCGAGTACTCCGAGCCAAAGAAAGAAGCTAATTAGAAAACATGCATAAATCCTAACTACGCTGAGATGCCTAATGCAACACATGCAAGAATGCAACTAAGATAGGCTCGGCTATTCTAAGGTGGCATATGAGATGCAACAATCAGCACATGTATTCAACTTGGAATTGAAATACAATGCAGTTAGCATGATGCGCCGAGCCCCGTGCGTGCAAAACAGATGAATGGATGCAAACATGTGAACATATAGATGCTAATTAAAACATGCCCTAAAACTAACCATCATAAGCTAGTAAATAAAAGGGAGAAAGACGTGGGGTTGGAAGACATACAACACACACGCACACTTATTACAACAGTTGGCCCTCTCTTGGAGGGTCCGAATAAATATTACACAACCAAAATGAATAACTAATTATTACACAATACTAGCTAATTAACAAATTAACTAAGAAAGCAAGTAAACTAGCATGTAATGCTACATGAAGTAGACTGCCTCAGCTCTGTTCGGAATGATGAAAGATGCATGCATGCTCGAGTCGCCTTGTCGGGAAATCCTTCGCGATGTCCCAATTTGCCTCTGTTTGCAATTGATCCCGGAATATTGTACAAAGCTCTAGAAGGCTGTTGGTTCCTGGTTTGCTGCAACAGAGAGTAAGAAAGGGGCATGGCAAAGAATTTTCAACACATGTGTGTACGACCACTCTCCCCGTCATTGCACAAGCTCTAGGGAGTGTAGTTCTCGATCCTCATGCCATCAATCACGCATCTCGATGCATGATGGCCGAGGAGTCGAATTGCACGACTCAATGTGAAATGAATGCACATATAAACACAACAAGGCCTAAACTTCATCACGGGTAATCCGGAGTGTCGGCGACCGAAAATTGAGACGCGTTTCGTCACTTTGAGTACGAAACGCCCCTCGTTTCCTGTGTTTGGACTAATCCTACTCCAAACACAATGCAATGAGATGGCATACACAATGCGACTAACATGCAACCCTAAATGCAATGCAACCTAATCATGCTGGCATGCGAGGGATGATATGCACACATGCAACCTAGCATACGCAATGCTATGGACTAAAATGGCATCCACAATGCACATGAGCTATATGGCATACACAATGCACACATACGAAGATGGACATACACAAAGGCATAATCAAAGCATACAGAATGCGATGGTTAAACATGCAACAACATGAACCAAATGGCATACACAATACAAGGTGGACTTAAACCAATATGAGTGGACCTCAGCCATACTCAAATCAGTTGCCATATGATGAAAACGAGACAACCGAAATACATGCAAACATGCACGAATGCAAAGGACCGATCCTAAGGCACAACATGCAACTCTAACAAAGCATGGCAAATGATGAAATATAGCATAGAATGACACATGATCCAGCTCTGAAATGGCATAAAAGATGGTCTCGAAACATGCAAACGCCTCACATAATGCATGCTAGATGACCCGGATACTGAAACTAGTGGAGTGGATTACACTATAGGTATGCAAAGCGATGCACAAATGACCAAACCACCCCCAAACAGACTTTAGGTAGGTCCAAGACAGTGGGAAAATGGTCTAAAAAGATGGCTCAAAATGCATTCAAATGAAACTCATGCAATGGTCGGTAAATGAGACATACAAGTACAACTCTCAAATGCACTTAAAGAGTGAAAATCATGGGAATATGGCATACATATAAGCTCTAAAATATGATGTGCAATGGCCCCAAAACATGAAAACACCTCAGTATATGCATGTAATAGGCCCCAAAACACAAAGCTAGGCAAGAGTATTGAACTACAACCATGCATAGCAAGCATCATTTGACCATGAGGCATAAAAACAGAGCTAAGGAAGTCTAAAACATGCACAAAATCAGTTTAAGGCATGGCCAAAAAGTGTTAGATTCATAGACCAAAATAGCATGCAATACAAGCTAGTGAAGAGGGTTTACACTACAAGTATATGTAGCATTCAAGAGTTCACTAAACCAGCAAAATTCAGAGGTATGACATGCCAAATAAACCCCAAAAAATCACTGAAATATGGTCTATTCATGCAAGAATGATAGGCCCCTTTGATATGCTATGAAGAGGGTTATTCTACACATGCAAGGGGGACACCTAATATGGCAAAAAAACCTCCGGACAGAGGTTAAGCAGGTCCTAAAACCCACCAAAAATGGCCTGAAACATGCTCAAGAAGTGTGTAAATATATGCCCTTTTGTTAGGCCAACAATGCTAGTAAACAAGACAAGGGGTGAGAGAGTCACACCTCTCTGATTTTGGGGCTCAAAACAGTATTCTCGCCACTGAAAATCCACTGGATTTCAGTGGCTAGAAGGCCAAACAAAGCTCACTTCAAAGGCCTAGATGCATGGCTCAAAACAAGGTGAAAGCAAGCATGCAAGGGGGTAGATGACCCCCAACAGAAAAATGACCTTAAACAAACTTGTTAAGAAGCTCAAAATAAGACCTTTTTTCAGTTTACACCAAAGCTCAAATATGCTTGCAAGTATGGCTAAAATAAGGATCAAAATGATGCTCAAAAAGGGAGAAAATGGTTACCCTTGTGGCACAGCAAGAACCAGCAACCTCTGGACCCAAAAACCAGTCCCTTAGCCTCTGAAAATGGCCTCCAAGATGCTTAGAGTGATGGTGGAAGGGTTGTTCTAGGAGGTGGTATGCAATAGGCCAAGAACCAAGGACTTTTGGAGCTTGGATGTAGAGATATAGAGAGATACAAGCTTGGAGCCTTCCACAAAATTCTGAACCCTTGAGGGAGGGCTTCCTTTATAGACCAAGGAGACCAAAGCTTCTCCAAGAAGCCAAGAAGCAAGACCAAAGATCCTCCATACATGTATATGGAGGATCCAGTCTGTGCCCTCTAGCTGGCACAGCTGGAACCAACTCACAGAGACAAAGCTGCAGAGAGCTGGCCGACCAGTTCAAGTGGTCGGCCGACCACTTAACCTGATCGGCCGACCAGGTCAAAAGGTCCAAGGTGGTTAGCCATCCTCTATGATGAAGCCCCAGAAGTTAGCTTTCCAATGGCGCCAGCCTTGCATTAAAATTCCAACTGTGCAAAAAGTTATGCCTGTTTTGGTGAAGCCGCGCAGATTCGGTCTAACCGGATTGATACCCTACTTCAACTAACTATATCTCCCCCGTCCGAACTTGGTTTTAGGAGATTCTTGAGCGTAAAATGAAGCCCCGGAAGTCTTCTTGCCAACGGTGGTGGCCTCATAGCTTAAATCCAAATGTATAGACAGATAAGCCTGATTTAGCGAGGACCGCTCGACTTTCTCTCTTAACGGTTCGTGCCCATTTTCTTCCCCAACTGGGTTTCTTCTCTTTTCTTCTTTTCCTCAACTCCAAACCCCTAACAAGGTGTTTTGAAAGATTTTTCAAAGATTTCAACTCTCTTTCATTCATTTCAACTCTGCCCTTGCTCGGTTTACCGAAAAGCGCAACATTTAACAAAATGCGAGCCTCAGAGCATTGTAGAAACTTTATTTCAAAAATGTTTTGAAAGAGAGGGTTTTAAGGTCTAAAAACCATTCAAAATAGCTTTGGTCCAAAATGGGGTGTAAGGTTGAGATTTGACTCTCCTCTTGCCGAAGAAATTGAACCTTTGCCCTGCACACCTTTCTCCACCATGTAAACCAACAGTCGCGTCCAAATCTTAAGGGCGGTCCAAAATGGGGTGTCTACACACTCCAATCAATGTAACACACAGTCTTAGTGTACTTTTTTCAAACGTAACAACATAACATTCTAAAAAAATTCTTAATGTATTTTTCAAAACATAACACTCCAATCAATGTAATACACTAAATTTTTTGTTTCAAGAATCAAACGGAAAATATAAAGTAGTCATAAGAGAGTAGACATATAAACAAGTAAACCCAGCCCAGGAAGAATGTACCGAAACATCATACATATGAGACTAAGTTTCGCCTACCCTGTCTCTTGTGAAAAATTATGTATTGATCAACCTGTGTGACCCTAGCCAATGACCAAATAGAGTATCCTTTCATATTGGGGAAGGAAAGGCTCTCGCAATAGTTGTTCTATAAGGGCTTTCACTAGTGTGAAAAGGCAGTGAAGGGGTATTGAGCTAAGAAAGCTTATACAGGGCAACTATATGGCTTATAGAGAATGAGAGGGGCTCACTTGATAGAGTGTCGAGCATTATTTGTCGTGCTAGTTCCGCTACTCCAGTTCCAGTTTCATCTTTAGTATATTTTTCCAAACGTTACACTCTAATGTAACACTCCAATGTAACACAAAAAAATCACACCAAAAGAAATGTAGATTTCCACGCTTAACAACCAACACTTCAGCCGCCAATCTCTCCAAAAAGAATCTTCTACACCTCACCTTTCCATTCCCATTCCAAAAACAAATCAGAAAATTAAAAAACAAAATGAATTACAAAAGGGCAGTCACTTAAACTCAAATGAAACCAAATCAAACAAATACAACTTTTCAAAACAAAAAGGACTAATTAGTTCATAAGAAAAAAAATTTGACTAAATGAATTAACATTCTCCCATATGGGATTTATGGGTAAATTTTCCTAAAAATTTATCTTAAAAATTAAAGTAATGATTTTAAAATTTAAAAGAAAAAATAGTTGAAATTATGTGAATAAGTTATTTTCATTTAAACTGCACTAAAGTCATATTTTAATTGTCTTATCATTAATAGTTTACTTTTAGTATTAATTATATTATTACATGGATCAGTAACATTTTAGTGTAAAAAAATTAAACGAATTATAAAAATTACATTTAGCATAAATGATAAATATATATAATTGTATATTAAATTTTCTCGAAGGATATAGCGATTCCGGTTTTGCCCCGGTCTTCATTGTGTTCCGGACTTGGGTTTCGTGATTGAATATTGTATCATTGTCTTCTTTTTCTCCTTTGACCCTTGGTGTTTGAGTTTTAGAACTTGTTGGGCGAGTTTGGAACAGGTTGGTTGTTAGTTGGTATAAATGGTTGTTGCCCAGATTTTGGTCTCTTCGCTCGAGCGAGGCTTCTTGCGCTCGAGCGAGCCCTGTGTAATTTGCTTCTTCGCTCGAGCGAGGATTAAGGGTCTTTAGGTTTCTTTCCCAGACACAAGTTTTTTGGAAAGGTGAAGTTCTTCGCTCAATCGAGGATTCTTGCGCTCGAGCGAGCCTTATGTTATTTGTTCCTTCGCTCGAGCGAGGCTTCTTGCGCTCGAGCTTACGTGTGCGTCTGTGGCAGACCTGAAGCTTTGCATTCTGCGCTTGAGCGACTCTTTTTGTGCTCGAGCAAGGTCACTTGTTGTGTCTGGTCGCTCAAGTGACAACTCCTTCGCTCGAGTAAGCCTCACATATATCAGTTCGCAACAGAGATATTTTACACCACTTTTGATCTTCTTTTTCCCTAAAAATGCTAATCCGGTACCTCCTCTCTCTAAAACTCTCTCTCTCTCTCTCTCTATCTACAAATACCCCATGATCTAGGGTCTTTTTACCCTACTCCCTTTGTTAAAAAGATAGAGCATCGCGTGGGCTTTCATTTGATCCGAAAAGGGGGTGGAGTTGGTCATCTTCAAGTTTCTCCTTCTTCCTCTTGAGCTTCTACACTTGAGGTAGGGATGTTCTACTCTTTAATATGGGTTTAAACCTAGGTATTTGTCATTTTGTATAAATAGTGGGATTTGGGAACATTTGGATGAAACTAGGGTTTGAGCTTAACATTTGAAAGAAGGGTTTTCTATTTTGGCCACGAAAATATATATAGAGTATTGAAGAGGGAATCATATGGGTTGAAATGATGAAATTTAGACTTGTAATTGATACTTGGAAAAATGGAAAAATTGCCCTAGATTGTGTAAAATAATTATTTTGTATAAATAATAAAATTGATATGGAATGTATGAAATTGGAAGGAAGTATAAATGAATGGTGTAGTTGGATTTGTTGAATCACTCACCTATGGAAATTTGATAAATTATCTGTTTAAATAGATTGTATATCTATTTAGAAATATCTGTTTTGGGCTATCGGTAGAGGATAACTATGATTGTTGTAGAAACTGCACGCAGATTAAGTAAATTGAAACCTATTGTTTAATTTACCTCATTGAATATGTTGGTTTAATCGAGATATTGAGAATGTGTACTGAGTAGTCATTGTATATGACACATTTTTAAATACATTGTATGTATATTATTGTTTGGGAGGAGATAGGAGATGTACTCCATCGTTTGGGAGGAGATAGGGGATAGACTCCATTGAAAATTAAGTTGACCGGAGTGTCTAGGGTAAAAGTCCCAAAATCTTATATATATATGGGTGCCGGTTCCTTCGGATGAGAATTCCGTAAAATGGCAAGAAAATTGAAGTGTTTGAATAATGATTGCTATTGAAGTGTTGACAAATGAGTTGTTTTGGGAATTGTGTAGATAACAAGGGACTATGTCTGTGAATTAATTTGAAAACGAATGGAAATGGATTTAGATGTTGTTATCGTTATTGGTTGGTCATGAAAAGATGTTAGACGGTTTTAAGTATTGAACATTTGTCTAATGCACCTTAGTTTAATGTCATATATTGTTTAGCATATCTCTACTAGGCTTTGGCTCACCCTACTTGGGAAACCATTTTCAGGTACAGGTGACATACCGCCTCCAAGGACATAGTTTGGGAGGTCTAGGGGCTGAAGGCTTCATTTTGCTATTTTGCTATTTTGCTTCGTGTTAAGTGTAAGCCGAGGGCTTTATATGTATAGAGTTAGGACTCTTCTGTTGCTGTAACCAAGCGATAACTTGGAAAGATGTAAGCCCATAGGGCATCTATTTGTTGTTATTAATTCATGTTATATGCTATAGTTTCAGAATGAATATTTATGAAAGTGTGATGCATGTAATCTTTTTGTAATATAAACTCTGATGAATGAAAGTAATTCATTTCTTATTATAATTATGTATTTCTTGGGTTGGTTTATCCTCTTTTTTTTTTTTAGGGCGTTACAAAGAAGGATATGACATGTAACGCCCCAAAATTTATTTAACAGTAACCCATTTATTAACAATGCTTAATTGATTAACAATCTCATAATTTCTATTCATTATATCTTTGATCATTACAAAATATGACATATGCGATATACATTCATAAATCCTAGATTTTGAATCTATAGCATATAACATCAATACATGAATAGAAAGGAAATTAAAATCAAATATGGAAATTCCCTAATCGCTTATAACTTTCCAAGACGGTACTTGGTTACAACAAAATGAGTTTAAACTCAATACAAATAAAACCCCAGGCTTAAACAAATAATTACATCAAAACAAAACCAAAAATAAGCCTTAAGCTTTGAGTCCTCCCAAGCTACGTCCTTGGAGGAGGCATATCATCAGCACCTGAAAGTTGTTTCCACATAGGGTGAGTCAAAGCCTAGTAGAGATACTCTAACACAGTATATGAATCTTAGCAAAATTATAAGGTGAATGCACAATGCATGCCATTTCCCAAATATTTCCTGTTTTCCATCTTAAAATAATGCAATGCCAAATTATATATCAATTCATGAAAATAATCTTTTTATACAGAAAATAGGGTAGTGGATAGAACACACTGGGAATCTCTAGGTATGTATCTGCAAGTAGGCTATATAAGCATTACCAAAGCCATTTTACCAATACTAACTGGAAGGATCGGCACCTAACCGCGCGTGTTTCTGGACCTTCACCAAGGAAACATAGGCCAACATAATAAAACTACAACCACACCCCCTAACCATATTCATCACGGTATTCACTCATTTTTCTCAAAAACAAATACATTTACAATGTTTAGTGTATAATGATGCACAATGGGCAATGAATGAGAAATTACTTTCAATTCAACCTAATTCTCATGCAATGTCTACAACAATCAAGACTATCCTCTACCAATAGCCAAAAACAGATATTTCTAAACAATAGATAACTTTCAATCAATAGATACATTTCATCAATTACAACGAAAGTGATATTACATCTCCAACTCCACCATCATCATTAACATAACCGTTATCCCAATTTCACATTACCCAACACCATTCCTCATTTCCTTTTTCACAATTCGAAATGTCCAAAATTAGGGCCAAACCCCATTTTCTTCCAAAATCAATATTAAATAAAAGATTTCCATTGTTTTAACACCATTCATCCATAACCACATTTGAACCATCATTTTCAAGAATCAATTTGGAAAACCCCTCATTTGATTTCAAACCAAACCTTAGGTCTTACCAAAAATTTCCCAAATCCATAACCCTTTTCAAAGAACAAATAATTAAGCTAAAAATCATAAAAAAGAGTCAAAAAAATCCCTACCTTGAAGTAGAAGACAAGAAGCAATAACGGCTAGAACTTGACGGAGTCGAAAACATTACATGCTCCGATCAAAACAAAACCCTCGACGTGCTCTATCTTTTACTCCAAAGGGTAAGGGTTAGGAAATCAACGGATTGAGAGTATTTGGAGTAAAAGTTCAAGAACTAGAGAGAGAGGAAGTAGATCTAGGGTTTTGAAATGTTTAGAGAGAGGAAGTAGATCTAGGGTTTTGAAATGTTTAGAGAGAGATAAAAAAGTGATCCAAAAAGGCTATCTCTCGGACTGATTTACGCACAGACCGCTCAAGCGAAGGAATGGTTGCTCAAGTGATAGACACAATAATGACACCGCTCGAGCGCACAATGACCCCCTCTCAGTAGTTCAGACTTGCAAAAGTTCTCGAATGCAAGAAAGACCACTCGAGTAAAGAACACAAACTCGTAGTAATTTTACAGACTGTAAAAGACCGCTCAAGCACAGGAATGGTCGCTCGAGCGAACAAGCAAAAATCTAGGCAACAACTCTTTGAAAAACTAATCTCCCAACATGTTTCAAACACAACAAAAACTTCCAAAAGCCAAACTCAATAAACAACAAGATGGAAATGAGTTGAACAATAGTTAAATACATGGGTTCTTGGATCCAAAAGCAATTAAAAAGATAGAGTTGAAACCAAAATCGTTATAATCTCCCCCTTAAGGAATTTTGTCCCCGAAATTTAAAATCGAATAACTTCTAAAAAAAATGAAACAATTCCCATATCATCCAGATTTGTAACAAAAATACACCAAGTTTCTCAACATTAACTATCAAAGTTCAATCTTCCTCAAAACATATACAACGTTCATATATTACAACATTTACAAAATTTTCAACACAAGTTTCAAACTTGAACAAATAGGTCCGGATACTTCTCACGAACTTCTGCCTCACGTTTCCATGTCACTTCTTCAATCCTGTGGTGTTGTCACAATACCTTAACCAATGGAATAGTCTTGCCTTGCAAGACCTGGTTCCGAGAGTCTAAAACTCATACCGGTCTCTTCTCGTAAGAGGCATCCTCATCTACCTCTAACTCGATCCAATCCAACACGTGTGAAGGATCAAGCTCATACTTCCAAAGCATACAGATATGGAACACGTCATGAACCCCGAAAAGCTGAGGTGGCAAGGCCAAACGGTAAGCTACCTCCCCTATCCGCTCTAGAATCTCAAAGGGCCAATAAATTTATGAGACAACTTCCTACTCTTCCCAAACCTCATTAAATCCCATCTCGGTGATATCTTCAAGAACACGTGATCCCCTATCTCAAAAGACAATGGTTTCCTCATACTATCAGCATAACTCTTCTGGCGACTCTGAGCCAAAACCAACCTTTTACGAATAAGCGCGACTTTCTTAGTCGTTTCCCAGACTAGTTCAGGACCTAACACAGGTGCGTTACCCCACCTCCGTCCAACACACTAGAGATCTACAGAGTCGGCCATACAAGGCCTCAAATGGCACCATACCAATACTAGCATGAAAACTATTGTTATAGATAAACTCCACTAAGGGTAAATGCCTCTCCCACAATCCCTTAAAGTTAAGAACACAACCTTGAAGCATATCCTCTAAGATCTGAATGATCCGCTCGGACTGCCTGTCAGTTTGAGAACGATAAGCAGTGCTAAAAGTCAATTTGTGCCCAAGGCATGTTACTAGCTCTGCCACAACCGAGCCGTGAAACGATGATCTCTATTCGATACAATAGTCACAAGAACCCCATGAAGTCGAACTATGTCCCTAACATAAAGGTTGGCAAGATATTCTACCGAATCACTCGTGCACATAAGTACAAAATTTGCTAACTTAGTTAACCGGTTGACTATCACCCACACGGCGTCACTGCCCTGTTGAGTCTTCGGAAGACTCATAATAAAATCTATCGTGACATGCTCCCACTTTCACTCGACTGTAGGCAAAGGTTGTAACAAACCTGTTGGTCGCTGATGCTCAGCCCACTTGTTGACAAGGCACCTCGAAACAAATAAGGCTACGTCTCTCTTCATCCCCCTCTACCAAAACTGGTGACTAAGGTCGTGGTACATCTTTGTGCCCCCTGGGTGTACTGCAAGGCGTGAATGGTGGAACTCTCGGAGTACATCCTCCTTATAAGATTCTGGCACGAACAAACGGTCCACGTGCCTCACACTAGAGTCAAAATACACATTTAGGCCCTTCTCCACCTTCACAATAGCTATCTTCCCTCGGATAATCTCTACCTCATAATCACCCCGCTGTGCTTCTATAACCCGACTCACTAGTGTAGGCTATGCAACTACAATGAACAAAACAGCCGACACAACTGACTCGCTAAGATGTAAGTCAAACTCGCCAATAACAACCAACATTTCCCATTCCTGGATGGCAATACTAGCTACACTACCTATAGACTTCCTACTCAATGCGTTGGCCACTAAATTGGTCTTCCTCGGATGATAGTGTAACTCAAAATTGTAATCCTTCATAAACTCTATCTACCACCTTTGTCTCAATTTCAAATCTTTCTGTGAAAACAAATACTTCAAACTCTTATGATTGGAAAACACCTCGAATTTCTCACCATGCAAATAATGCCTGCAGATTTTTAAGGCAAGAATCACTGTCGTTAGTTCTAGGTCGTGAGTAAGATAGTTTCTCTAATGAGTTTTTAACTGCCTCGAACTGTAGGCTACCACATTCCCCTCTTGCATCAACACACAACCTAACCCTTCTGAAGACGCATAACAATAAACTGAATAGCCCAAACCCCTCTCAAGAATAATCAATACTAGAGCAGTGGTGAATCTAATCTTAAGTTCTTGGAACGATTTTTCACAAGTCTCACTCCATACAAACTTAACCCCCTTTCTCGTCAATCTAGTCAACGGTGAGGCCAATCTAGAGATGTCCTTCACAAAACATTAGTAATACTCGGCCAAGCCCAAGAAACTCCAAATCTCAAAGGCATTCTTAGGTTGTTCCCATTCTTGCACTACCTCTATCTTAGAGGAGTCTACCGTCACTCCTTCATCAGATACTATATGGCCTACGAACCTAACTTCTTTTAACCAAAATTCGCACTTTCCAAACTTAGCATACAAATAGTGGGCTCTAAGTAACTCAAGTACAACCCGCAAGCATTCATCGTGTTCCTCCTTGTAAGGTGAGTAGATCAAAATGTCATCAACAAAGACAACCACAAAACGATCTAAGAACTCCCGAAAGATTCGATTCATCAAGTCCATAAATGAAATCGGTGTGTTGGTTAGCCCAAAAGGCATTATCAAGAACTCGTAATGGCTATACCGCGTGCAGAATGCCGTTTTCTAAATGTCCTCCTCCTTCACCCTCAGCTAGTGATAACCCAATCTCAAATTAATCTTAGAAAAACAACAAGATCCGTTCAACTGGTTAAACAAATCGTCTATATGAGGTAGTGGGTACTTGTTCTTAACAGTTACCCGGTTCAACTTTCGGTAATCAATATACAATCGCAAAGTGTCATCCTTCTTCTTAACAAAGAGAGCTGGTGCTCTCCATGGAGATGTATTAGGGCGAATGAAGCCCTTATCTAACAACTCTTGAAGCTGAATCTTGAACTCACACAACTCGACAGGTGCAAATCTATACGATGCCATGGAAATCAGTGTCGCGCCATGCACTAAGTCAATGGAGAACTCAATCTCCCGATAGGGTGGCAAACTAGTAAGATCCTCGGAAAAGACATCCAGGTATTCGCAAACTACCCTTGGCAATTCAACTCAGACTCTATCACTCTCACCACCCAAGAGAGTTACAAGAAAGCAACTAAGCTCTCCTTTACCACAAGGGTCATAAACTAGCGATAAGACTCTATTAGTTTGGTCCCCTAGAAAATAAAAACAATCACCACTCGAGGTGCACACCGTAACTCTCTAATGATAACAATCAATAATAGCGCGATATGAGGACAACCAATCCCTGCCCAAAATGACATCAAAACCCGACATGTCTAACAACACAAATACAAAAGGAAGTGGGTGCCCGACAACCTCTATTTCACAACCACGACATCCCCTATCCAAGTCGACCTTACCCCCAACTGGAGACTCTACCCTGAGCGGAGATACTAACTGAGCCACCTCTAACCCTAAAACTGATGCGAATGTAGACGAAATGAAAGAATGAAATGAACTAGTATCAATTAACACATTGGCAATAAAATTAAACAACAAGAAGGTACCTCTCAAAACAGAGGGTATGGGTAACTAATCTGGCGTGGTAACAACATACACACGCCCAGTAGGTCTCTACTCTACTTGCTTACCCCTCGGAGCATAAGTTTGATATGCTGACTGAGCCGAAGAGGCTCCCTAGGTGGCCCTTGAGGCCTGTACTGACTAGGTAGGTTGATGGCTCTGTGTCTACCTCAAACTAGATGTACCAGATGTACCACCTGTTTAAGGGTAAAACCTCATCAAATGCCTCGACTGGCCACACTGATAATAGGTAGGCAGCTGCCCTCTTCCCTGACTCTGGCTCTGAGAACGAGTCGCAAACGGCACAGACTGCTGCCCTCGTCCTCTCTGCGGGTAAACTAGAGACCTGTGGCCCACCTGGCCGCACTTGAAGCAAGTGATTCCACCCTGACTTCCTCTCCCTGAACCAAAACTCAACACAGGAAAAATGGATCTAAATTGTGCTGGCTAAGACTACTGGGACTACTGTGGGATAGAACCCCTCTACCTCTTATTACCCCGTACCTCTCCCTGAACCTCCTAACTCCTCTTCCTAGAGCCCTTCATCCTCTCCTCTTCCATCTAAATCACGATCTCTAAGTAAACTACAACTCCAAACAATGACGTTCCACCGTCACCACCAACTCCGGTGCAAATCTAGAGAGGCTAGTAAAAGTTACCTCAAACTCTGCTACAAGCGTGTTCAGTTGCTTGAGCTTCAAGAACTAATTCATTAACTTATCCCTAGCAGTGGGAGGTAAGAACTTGTCTTGGAAGGCGTTGACAAAGGCCTCCCAAGTCACCCCAATGTGCCCACGCACATATTTCCACCATTGACCTATATCTCTCTTCAGTTGGAAGGATGTCGAGGTTACTCTCAAGCCGTCATCCTCGATGCTAAGCATCTCAAACGTCTTCACTATTTGCTATAGCCACTCATCTGCTTTCAGTGGCTCCTTCGAATCCCCTAAAAACTCATTCGAATTTGACCAAAAGAACTTCTTCTTCAGAAAAGACAGCCATGTCTCAATAACATGGGCCTGGACTTGATTCTCAACCCTGAGAATGTCTATGGATTCCCTCAAAGCACCAGCCATCTCTTAGGCCGAAGCATCCATGGCTTGTTGACCTGCTGGCTCGGCCATTCTGGCCTGACCAACTCCTTCTTCTTGCACCAGAATCTCATCTAGTAACGGCACCTCCTGCCGCTTAGGCCTACCACCCCAGCCACCACCTCGTACATGTCCTGACATTCTAATATAGGTAACACAACAGATTAGCACATTTACAAATGTATTGAAGCTAATTCACTCAAGTCCTAATATGGTGGACAACAATCAATTCACTCCTGTAGACACCCAATTTTTGACCGACCATAAGACTCAAACGTCATCAGTTGAGCGCTCGGTGATTGCGAATGTTGTGCTTGTTTTGAGTTTCTGGAGTTTTGGCCAAGTGCCTTGCCTCCGGGCCTCTGAACTCTTTGTGCTTTGGCTCGGTTTGTCGACTGAATCTTGTTTTCTCTTCCCGGAGGAAGGGAGAGGTCTTATAGACCATCTCTTTGTGGTTGTAGGCCACTTTTCCCGTTTGGAGACTAGTTTCCGATTTTCAGAGCCTTCGGCCGCGCGCCATGTCTCGGGACCACTTAACGTTCTCCGTTTGGCGTGGTTTTTGAACCACACCTTGTTTCTTTGGCCTAGAGGGCCACTGTGGTTTGGGAGACCACTTTGGTGGTCGTGAACCACTTTTGGTGCTTGTCAGCTAGTTTTCGAGGCTCCCGGCTGCGCACTTTGCCTCCCGAACTTTCGTCTTGCATCCGTTTTGGTTTATTTTTGGTACAAACCTTGTTTTCCTTGTTTGGAAGGTGGTACAAGGGTGGGAGACCAGTTTCTCTCCCCACAAACCACTTTTCCTCCTGCCAGCCAGTTCTCTGGTCTGACAACTGGTCTCCCTGATCTTTGGGCCATCAAAAGTGGTCGGCCACCACACCATTTGCTTGTTTTCATGCTCTGGACCCTCTCCCACCACGGCTGACCAGTTTTTGTTCTGGGAGACCACTTAAAGTGGTCGGCCGACCACTTTAAGTAGCTGGCCGACCACTTTAAGTGGTCGGCTGCTTTTTGTCACCTTTTTTGGAGATATTTTGGGCCAGCTGTCACAGCTGGAGAGCACTGGAGCCATCCTCCATACACGTGTATGGAGGGATGGCCTTGAACCTTAGCTTCCTCAAGGAGCTTTGCTTTTGGTTCTCTATAAGAGAGAACCACCCCCTCCCTCCTCTAGGTTCAGAAATTTGGGGTTTGAGTTATACATATAGCTTTGTCTCTATATTGTTCTTGTTCTTCATTTTGTGCCTTAAAAGTGTAGTTTTGTCTTACTTTAACACACAAACACACACTCAAACACCATACTCTTGGAGCTGAGATCCCTTGAGGTTGTTTTTGGAGTTCTTGGGCTAGTTTAAGCTTGAAAAACCTGCTGGAGTTATAGCTTTAAAGGTGGTCTTCAAGGCAAAGTGGAGTCTGGCAGCAACAACTGGTCGGGCCGACCAGTATTACTAGCTGGCCGACCACTTTTTCTGGTTTTCAGCACAAAAAGTGATCGGCAGGTGGTCTCCTTCCTCAACAACTGGTCGGCAGCCCTCCCACAGGTTCCTATGATGGAGTTTCAGCTTTCTGGAGCTTTGTGCAGTGTTCTGGAAACAATTGCAAATAGAGACAAATTGAGGCATCGCAACGGATTTCCGAACAAGGCGACCGGACATGCATGCACTCTTCTCCCTCTGAGGCCCCCCTTTTACTGCTTTGCTTAGCTAGTTTATGCTTTGGGTTATGTACTTTAAGTAATTAATGAGTTTAGCTGCTTAATCGTTTTGTAATAGTTAGTTTACTAGGATTAGTTAATTAGCTTTATTTTGTAATAATTAGTTTAATTAGCTTAGATTAGCTAGTTAGCTTCTTATTCGGACCCTCCTGCGAGAGGACGTATTGTTGTAATAAGCGTGCGTGTGTGTGATGCATGTCTTCCAACCTCCATTTCTTTCTCCCTTTTACTTAACCGCTTACGATGGTTAGTTTTAAGGCATATTTCGATTAGCATACCTTATGCTTGCATGCGCGTATCCATTCATCTATATTGCATGCACCGAGCTTAGCGCATCATAACTAACTGCATTGTATTTCAATACATTTACTTGAATACGTGTTCAACAGCATGTTATCAAGTTGCATTTCACATGAGTTTCTAGAATAGCCGAACCTATTTTAGTTGCATCTTTGCATGTGCTGCATTAGCCATCTTAACATGAACTAGGATCATACATGATTTCTAACTAGTTCTTTGTTTTGGCTCGGAGTACACTGTGAGTATTTACGCTTTAGCATACTGCATGTGTGTTATTGATTGTCATGAAAGCATGCTTGCCATGAGGCTAACTGCTTATTTGATATAACTGCCCGATTGCTTGTGGGTGAAGGTTGGATTACTTGAATTGGAACAATTCATCGAATCCCGAATTTAGCCTACTTGCGAGTAGCAAATTTCAAACCATTTTCACAAACGAATATGCAATGTTTTGTTTCAAATTAGGCGATCTAGTCTATACTTGTATGCTGTGTACATCACGTAGTAAGATTAGCTAATTAACTGGAATAAGAGCACATGTGTTTTCGAAAACAAAATATCATGCTTCGTACAGGCCGATCTTTGATCAGGCGAGCGGGGGTGCTCATTGCATGACCTTCCCCTCTCGTACCCAAGTTCCCGAGCCAAGGCAACTTTGGTGATGACAGACACGTGGCCTTAGGCACGAGTCAGGGTTTCCTAAATTTCCCCAAAATAAAATATTTAGGTGGCGACTCTGTATCTGGCAAAGCAGTCCATGTTTGGCACTACTTTATTAAAATCAGTTTTCCAAAAACGATTTGCCGGATTTAGACTCTTTGGTGATTTATCGATCTTACATCGCACATTGTGAGATTACATTTAGAACCGTGACATTTGAGTTCGAACTGTAGTAGCTCGGAACAAGACGAGATTCGCGCCGCCCTTGCGAGCGCGGATGTCGGGGAGTTCCCGAGAGCGCGTCTACAATTTCTGACGACTCCACTAGGGACTTAGAGAACTTGACTCGAACTCATGATATCTTGTTTTGACTACACTTATGTGTTTCTGTGCATTGCATTTGCATTGGTGCGCCTAAGTTACCGTGTTCGCCGTTTGCTATTCCTGAACGGTTAGCCTGAGACTGTGTGCCATAAGGTTGACCGGTTACGGGCTCTGCCACGATGGGAACACAATCCCTTGTTGTTACCGGGGCACCCTTTTTTTTACCATTCGACCTAGTGCATGTCAAAATCCATAGTGACCATTCCAAACTAGGACAGGTTGCTTATCCGGTCATAGGTTGTTTGAAACCGCTGTGTGCGTAGTGAAACCCTAGCTCCTGACAAAATAGGACAGGGAAACCCTACCCCAACATAGGGGTGTTTTAGCTCTTACTTGCATGGTATTTGCTGTCGGAGTGTGTCTCTACAGGTTGTGTGTATTAGTCTGCAAGTTTGGGTATCAGGCCCGCGGGCATCAGCATTTTGGGGAAACAGTTTTACCTGAGGGTATCAGATTTGAGGCAGAATTTAGTAGAGAGTACAGTTATTCAGCTTTGCTCGTGTCTGTTCCAGCGAAATTGGGCTGAGATGCTGCCTGTTTTCTCTTTTGCTAGGTAGTCTTGGAACTATAGCTTCAGAAGGCTCCAATATCCCCTGAGTACACCGGACTTGTGTTGATAGACTTTGTCAAGTCAGAGATTCAGTTCAGAGCAGCCAGTGTTTTCCTTCACTAAGGCAAGGCAGAAAAGGGCCAGTCAAGGCTCACCGGTTCATCAGATCCGTTAGTCACCAGTTATATCACCTCAGCTCAATTCAGTAGACTCATGATGACGCAGAATTCAGAAGAAATTGTGGTCATGGCAACGGCATTAAACCAGGGAATCACTATGCAGGATGAGACCGATGTTGAAATGCAACGCCTGTCTAGGGCACCTACCGCACATCCAATCTGGGAACCCCAATCATTTCAAACCCATGAGCCCACCACTTTTGAGCTAATGGGAATGATCGGCGATCTTCAGAGAGCTGTGGCTGATCTAGCCTTCAGAATGTCGGCTCCGCCATCGACCGTATCACATGTCAGAAATTTCACACCAGAAGAGCCCCCACTATTGGGGCGAATTGTAATTGAACTCAGTCAACCTGAAGTCATCCCAAGTTCGGGCAATGACGTGTCGGCAACAATCGGGCTTCACACTGACGTAGTAACCCAAACCTTTGACCAAGCTGAGGCAAGTGGAAAGAACAAGGTGGAGGCAATCATCGACCCCTATGAACAACTTCTGCAGGCTGTTGAGGCTTTGAAAGCCGGGGGACTGAACAAACAACAAGTGCTCGTAGTTGCTGCAAAAACTATGGATGACACTTTCGTTACTCAGAATGAGGGCAGTTTCGAGCCAAGAGGAAAATCGAGAGAAGGGCCATCGTACCAGAACTGTTCCTTCCAACCCTAAGTTTACACCCAGGAAAGATCAGTAGACCAAGCCAGTACCTGCCGATCCTTTTTCTAGTGCACCCAGCAAAAATCCACAAACCTCAAAGTATCAACCCCAAGGTCGCAGGGTCTTCCATGCCCTCTATATGCCTTTGTCCAAGGCTCTTCAAATCCTTGCTGAAAAAGGCTATCTCAAACCTCTTGAGCCTCGACCTCTCCCTAGTCGTCATCCACCCGGTCATGATACTACTCAATACTGTTACCATCAACAAACCGGTCATAGCACCAATAATTGCTTCCGTCTTCACCACGAAGTACAGGATTTGTTTGACAATGGGGTCATCATCCCACCAAGCTCAGCAAAGTCTATCGTCACTGGGTCAGTGAACTTGGAAGATAGTGTGAGTATGTGATCAGGGGATGAACCACCTATGGGCGGCACTCAGTTTACTCCAGGTGTGGCGTATGGCAAGCACTATTTTGAGCATTTGCGAATGCTAGTTTTTGTACTTTCCGACTTGGGTATTGGGTCGGTTTTGTTGTTTTGTATAGAGTCAGCCTTTTTGTACTAAGTCAGTCGGGTCTGTCTTGTTGTATCGAGTCGGTCCTGTCATCATTATTTTGTTTTGAGTTTGTTTTTTTTCTTTCTTTTGAGTCTATTTCTACCGTGGAGCCAATTACACCAGAAGATCTGAATGAAACAGCAGTGGTTTTCATACTTTTGCATTTGTTTCTGCCCTGAAGCCAGTTGTGCCAGAAGATTTGAATGAAACGGCAATACATTTCACCTGCTCTTCTGTGCCTTGAAATCATTGCATTGACCTAAGTTTTTCAAAACTTTTTCTAACATTGTGATGAAAACAAAGAGGAACGAATTCCTCGGGTTTTGTAAAATTTGATCAGCTGAGAGAAAGAGAGGCGTGCTAAGCCCTTAATAAATGAGATCATGCTTGTTACTGTGAGTACTGGGAAGGATCCTAGCTTGATCCAGATTGGTTTCACATTGTCTTTTGCGCGAGCGATTAGTCGTTTTCTTAAAAGATTTCAAAAAATGTTTTGCGCCGTCCTACGAAGACCTGTGTGGAATCGCTCTTGAGATTGTGCAGCTTAAGATCGCTCTCAGCCTCAAGACTCAACCCCTTATTTTCAAACCTTGAACTTAGATTCAGAATGTTCAAAGGTCAATCATGATGTGAGGCCTGTGTGGCCAGATTTGAAGCAGCCCACGAACTAGGGGCAAGAAAGTCAGATATTATCAAAGAAAGCTTGCGAAGCTAGATCAGAAGCACCCCTTGAACTAGGGGCAAAAATGTCAAATGTGCTCGCAGAGCGAAAAATTAGGACATTTCTCAAGCTAACGAAGATCGGCAAGAATGCCAATTCCCAGAAGGGAGGAAAGAAGGAAGTATTGCTGAAGGACAATTGAGCTCCTATCCACAACACTAGGGGCAATTCAGCCCCCCATTGGATGGACTACTACATCATTAGCGAACAATTGCCACTCTCCTGGATTCAGATGGCTTCGAGATCTCAAAACCATTTGGTATGGACAAAGCTACACTTTTAACCTTGAGAGGCTCGCTGGGCTGAAAACCCGGAAGGGCGACCCAGGCAAAAGTTAGAGCAAGAAAAAGAACAAAAAAAGAAAAGTACAAAGATTGAAAAAAAAGAAAAGAAGAAAAATGAAAATGAAAAGAAAAGATGAAAAAAAAAGAAAAGAAAAACATAGCTCGCAAGGTTGAAAACCCGGAAGGGCGACCTTGGCAAAAGTTAGAGTGCAAAAGGAGAGGTTAATACCCAAGTGTACCTTAACCGGAACTACGTAAGGCTTGATTCCCATGTTTGGGATACGAAGGCAACTTCATTTTGAAGTCCAGCCGTAAACACTTCCAAATCAATTGTGTCCATGTAATGGTTTTGATCATCTTTGTCTTCTCTGTATCCGAGAGTTTGGTTGTAATCGTCACTTTGAGGACTGATTACAGTGTGCTGCGGCGCTATCCAAACAAGGGGGCAACTTTCCGTTGCCATACAGTGTGCTGCGGTGCTATTCAAACAAGGGGCAATTTTCTATTGCCATACAGTGCCGTTCAGACAGGGGGCAATTTTCCTTCGGATCTGAGGTTATGCATCTCAAGAGTGAGTTCTGTGTTGGTTGAGCAGTGGCCATTTGCAAAAATAGTTTTTGAGAATTTTTACTAAGGTTGACTGATTTTCTCGAAAATCATTACATTTTTCCAAAACTGGACCTTTTCTTGGACCCAAAAAGGAAAATTTTCAGTGCTCATACCCTAACTTGCATGATTTCAAATTAGAAAATCGAACAAGCATGTTAATCTGACTTTCATGTTGTTTTAGCAGAAGCTTAAAAAAATAAAAAATTGTCGAAATGATGAACTAGGGGCGCAGTTGAGTCAGGTGTTCTGTCTTTTCCCCATTATCAACAAACTTGCCAGAAAGGGCCACATACTCGCCAGAAAAGGGCGTCACTGAAGCTAACAAAAAAGGGCTAAAAGCTCTCAACACCCTCCAAGCAGCGAGGTATCAAGCTAAGTGCAAAGCACGAACTGGAATGGATCAGGATATTCCACTCCCTCATCTGGACACAATTGATCACGTCAGAATTCCCCAGCAGAGCATTGTCAACCGATGTCAATTGTAGATTTGCTACACGCCCAAATGTAGCACAACCCCTCTGTGGGGAAGTTCACTGTTATGAGCAGAAGAAGAAGAATTTAGTAGAATGCTAGGGGCAAGAGCCTACAACTTCTTGTTTATCCATCAACCACCCAGTGGAGGGATAAAAAATGGCAGATTAAAGAATAGAGAGATGTACGATGGGAGAAAAAGTGAGGAAAGGGCTTTTTCAGAAAAACAGAGCCTGACGACCGAGTGATGTGAGAATCACAAATGAGAAAGGGTGGGAAACAATACCCAAAGAAACTGGCTCCTCGTGAATTGAGAGGTCTCTTGCCATTGGAACATGTCTGAGTGTCGTGTCTTTTGTTTTGTTTGTCTCGATTCTTGTTTTGAGTCGTTTTGAGTGTTACTCGATGTGTTTAGGTTGTTTACCTTTTGTTTTCCTTTGTTGAGTCGTTTTTGCTGTGGTTTGTCGTAGGCTCAATACCTAGTTAAAAACTCATTTCTCGATTTCAAAATGAATCGTTTTATGCTCGGAGTGTTGTGCCATTCTCCACATTTGTGCAAAACAGGATTTGTTCTTTCATAAAACTGCAAGGTTTAACCCAGGTCATGTGAGAACAATCAAACCAAGACCTATCTGAAGCTATATAGGTTCCAGACTGCAAAGCAAAAGAAAAGAGGGAAAATCGAAGCATCTGAGTGTGTTTCACCTTCAGCAAATTCCATGATTGTATTCCGGATGAATCTTTTCAGGACTTGTCAATGCTCTGAAGTGTGAGTGTGCCTCTACCCCAAGCGCAAGTTCAAGCCTCCTTCAAAGCCAGAATTGCGATCAGATGTGCTCTCCCTGAGTACCTTTCCCTACCAGGGTTATCTTGGCTGTGTTTGCAATGAGGGAAAGTTGTGAATATGATCAGGAAGGGAAGCAACTATGGCTTCTATATGCAGGCGTTGTACTTGTCAGCATTTCAGGACCTTTGTATTACGAGTTGAAGGTAAATGTTCAAAGAATACAAGGGAATGTCCCCGTCAGAGTAGAGTGGTTCACAGCCACTCACCCCATGAGGTGCTTTTTTTTTTAAAGCGTCGCTTTGTTTATTGCTTTTCTCTAAAGATCATGCATTACATTGCTTGTAACATGTTGTAGCATGCATTTCATCGCGCTTTCTTGCGCATCGCACTGTCCTGTGCACTCGCGCTGTTTAGCGCATCGCACTTTCTTGCGCATTGCATGGTCTTGTGCACTAGCGCTATTTAGCGCATCGCGCTTTCTTGCGCATCGCACTGTCTTGTGCACTCGCGTTGTTTAGCGCATCGCGGTTTCTTGCACACCGCATTATCTTGTGCATTTCATTACATGCTTTCATCTTGCATTGAAAACGCTTGTATTTGTTGCATTGACTTGCATTGTTCGCGCTATTTTGTGCGCTTTACTTACACTTGTTAGTGCATTTCATCCGCATTGTTATGCACACCTCTTAGCTTGCGTTGTCACGCACTCTCCGCTTGCATTGTTATGCACGCTCCTTTTTTCCGAAACACCGGGATACGTCCCTATGTTTCTCCTTTTTTCTGAAACACCGAGATACGTCCCTATGTTTCTCCCTTTTTCCGAAACACCGGGATACGTCCCTATGTTTCTCCCTCTTTCCGAAACACCGGGATACGTCCCTATATTTCTCCTTCTTTTCGAAACGCCGGGATATGTCCTTGTGTATCTCCTTCTTTGGTTAAGAGCATCTGAAACATGTTACAATGCTTGTACCACTCCTTTTCTCTCTCGTGTGTGCTACGCTGAGAGGTTTTCCCTTTTCTCTCTCGCGTGTGCTACGCTGAGAGGTTTTCCCTTTCGTTACATGATTTTAGCGTGTTTGAAATTTATCTCAGGTTGTGTCGTGCACACACCTGGGCGGGTTGTTTTTGGACCTCCTCTCACGATTTCAGCATGTTTGGAATTTGACTCAGGTTACGTCGTGCACGCTCCTGATTGTTTGTTTGTGGACCTCCTCTCGCGATTTCAGCGTGGTTTAAGTGTCCCTTTCCTTACACGAGTTCAGCGTGTTTGGAATTTATCTCAAATTGTGTAATGAACACACCTGGGCGGTTGTTTTTGGACCTCCTCTCACGATTTCAGCATGGTTTGAGTATCCCTTTCCTCACACGATTTCAGCGTGTTTGAAACTTATCTCAGGTTGCGTTGTGTACGCGCCTGATTGGTTGTTTTTCCTTCTCTCATGATTCTAGCATGGTTGGAATATGTCCCCCTTTACATCTACTGTACTGTCTGTTGCATCGCGCTTTCTTGCGCATCGCGCTGTTTAGCGCATCGCACTGTATGTGCACTCGCGCTATTTAGCGCATCGCGCTGTTTTATGCACTCGTGCTGTTTAGCGCATCGCACTGTCTTGTGCATTCGCACTATTTTGTGCAATTTACTTGCATTGTGCATGCATTTTATCGCGCTATCTTGCGCACCTTACCTGTACTTATTAGTGCATTGCATTGTTATGCACGTTTCTAGGTTGCATTGTCATGCACCCCTTTCCACATTGTTATGTGTCACAGTTAGGTTGCATTATCATGCACCCCTTTCCGCATTGTCATGCATCACACTTAGGTTGCATTGTCATGCACCCCTTCCACCTGCATTGTCATGCATTCTTCACGCTCGTTGTCACACACGTTTCACTAGCATTGTTATGCACATTTCACTTGCGTTGTCACGCACTTCTCACTTGCATTGTTATGCATGTTTCTAACGACATTGTACCTGTTGAGTTTCTCTCTTATGCAAGCACGATATTGTACGATTCATTTGAGGCTGGTGCGGCCAGACGATATTGTATGTACGGTTCATTTGAGGCTGGTGCGACCAGACGGTATTGTATGTACTCCGTGTGAGACGTAGCGAGAATTGTATAATTCTCTTACATCCTTTCTGCATGTAATGTAGTTTGATTTGTCCGCTTAAACTGTTGCATTTATTGTGTACAACTACTTCATTACAGTTTTCTTTGCATGATCATAAGTTATGTTCGGCTTCTTGCATGTCCTTTGCATTTTGTCCCTGCCTACCGGCACATCTCTTTGTTATCTTGCTTGTTTATCTAAGTCTTCGGCCTCGTCAAAAATGGGTCGTCTCTGAGCTTTGACATTCACTTCCGTCACTTATGACTTTCGAGTTCTGTCAAAGAGGGGCAACTGTAGACACCCCATTTTTGACCAACCTTAAGACTCAGATGTCATTGGTTGAGCGCTCGGTGATTGCGCATGTTGTGCTCGTTTTGAGTTTCCGGAGTTTTGGCCGAGTGCGTTGCCTCCGGGCCTTTGAACTCTTTGTGCTTTGGCTCGATTTGTGGACCAAATCTTGTTTTCTCTTCCTGGAGGGAGGGAGAGGTCTTGTAGACCATCTCTTTGTGGTCGCAGACCACTTTTTGTGGTCATAGGCCACTTTGCCCGTTTGGAGACTAGTTTCCGGTATTCGGAGCCTTTGGCCGCGCGCCTTGTCTCGAGACCGCTTAACGTTCTTCGTTTGGCGTGATTTTTGAACCACACCTTGTTTCCTTGGCCTAGAGGGCCACTGTGGTTTGGGAGACCACTTTTGTGGTCGTGAACCACTTTTGGTGCTTGTCAGCTAGCTTTCGAGGCTCTCGGCTGCGCGCTTTGCCTCCCGAACTTTCGTCTTACATCCGTTTTGGTTTGTTTTTGGAACAAACCTTGTTTTCCTTGTTTGGAAGGTGGTACAAGGGTGAGAGACCAGTTTCTCTCCCCACAAACCACTTTTCCTCCTACCAGCCAGTTCTCTGGTCTGACAACTGGTCTCCCTGATCTTTGGGCCATCAAAAGTGGTCAGCCATCACACTATTTGCTTGTTTTCATGCTCTGGACCCTCTCCCACCACGGCCGACCAGTTTTTGTTCTGGGAGACCACTTAAAGTGGTCGGCCGACCACTTTAAGTAGATGGCCAACCACTTTAAGTGGTCGGTTGCTTTTTGTCACCTTTTTGGAGATATTTTGGGCCAGCTGTCACAGCTGGAGAGCACTGGAGCCATCCTTCATCCACGTGTATGGAGGGATGGCCTTGAACCTTAGCTTCCTCAAGAAGCTTTGCTTTTGGTTCTCTATAAGAGAGAACCACCCCCTCCCTCCTCTAGGTTCAAAAATTTGGGGTTTGAGTTATACATATAGCTTTGTCTCTATATTGTTCTTGTTCTTCATTTTGTGCCTTAAAAGTGTAGTTTTGTCTTACTTTAACACACAAACACACACTCAAACACCATACTCTTGGAGCTGAGGTCCCTTGAGGTTGTTTTTGGAGTTCTTGGGCTGGTTTAAGCTTGAAAAACCTGCTAGAGTTGCAGCTTTAAAGGTGGTCTTCAAGGCAAAGTGGAGTCTGGCAGCAACAATTGGTCGGCCAACCAGTATTACTAGCTGGCCAACCACTTTTTCTGGTTTTCAGCACAAAAAGTGGTCGGCAAGTGGTTTCCTTTCTCAACAACTGGTCGGCAGCCCTCCCACAGGTTCCCATGATGGAGTTTCAGCTTTCTGGAGCTTTGTGCAGTGTTCTGGAAACAATTGCAAACAGAGGCAAATTGGGGCATCGCGACGGATTTCCGAACGAGGCGACTGGACTTGCATGCACTCTTCTCCCTCTGAGGCCCCCCTTTTACTGCTTTGCTTAGCTAATTTGCTTAGCTAGTTTATGCTTTGGATTATGTACTTTAAGTAGTTAATGAGTTTAGCTGCTTAATCATTTTGTAATAGTTAGTTTACTAGGATTAGTTAATTAGCTTTATTTTGTAATAATTAGTTTAATTAGCTTAGATTAGCTAGTTAGCTTCTTATTCGGACCCTCCTGCGAGAGGGCGTATTGTTGTAATAAGCGTGCGTGTGTGTGATGCATGTCTTCCAACCTCTATTTCTTTCTCCCTTTTACTTAACCGCTTACGATGGTTAGTTTTAAGGCATATTTCAATTAGCATACCTTATGCTTGCATGCGCGCATCTATTCATCTGTATTGCATGCACCGGGCTCGGCGCATCATAACTAACTGCATTGTATTTGAATACATTTACTTGAATACGTGTTCAACAGCATGTTATCAAGTTGCATTTCACATGAGTTTCTAGAATAGCCGAGCCTATTTTAGTTGCATCTTTGCATGTGCTACATTAGCCATCTTAACATGAACTAGGATCATACATGATTTCTAACTAGTTCTTTGTTTTGACTCGGAGTACACTGTGAGTGCTTACGCTTTAGCATACTGTATGTGTGCTATTGATTGCCATGAAAGCATGTTTGCCATGAGGCTAACTGCTTATTTGATATAACTGCCTGAATGCCTGTAGGTGAAGGTTGGATTACTTGAATTGGAACAATTCATCGAATCCCGAATTTAGCCTACTTGCAAGTAGCAAATTTCAAACCATTTTCACAAACGAATATGCAATGTTTTGTTCCAAATTAGGCGATCTAATCTAGACTTGTATGCTGTGCGCATCACGTAGTAAGATTAGCTAATTAACTGGAATAAGAGCACATGTGTTTTCAAAAACAAAATATCATGCTTAGTACAGGCCGATCTTCGATCAGGCGAGCGGAGGTGCTCATTGCATGACCTTCCCCTCTCATACCCAAGTTCCCGAGCCGAGGCAACTTTGGTGATGACAGACATGTGGCCTTAGGCACAAGTCAAGGTTTCCTAAATTTTCCCAAAATAAAATATTTAGGTGGCGACTCTGTATTTGGCAAAGCAGTCCATGTTTGGCACTTCTTTATTAAAATCAGTTTTTCAAAAACGATATGCCGGATTTGGACTCTTTGGTGATTTATCGATCTTACATCGCACATTGTAAGATTAGATTTAGAACCGTGACATTTGAGTCCGAACTGTAGTAGCCCGGAACAAGACGAGATTCGCGCCACCCTCGCGAGCGCAGATGTCAGGGAGTTCCCAGGAGCGTGTCTATAACTTCATATAAGCACCTAATCACATAAACTCAAATGAATTTCCTTTCTAGATAATGATGGTCTCGCGACATTGTTAAAGTTCCAATTAGAAATAGTAGTAATCAAGTGTTCTTCTAACAGGACTTCAAGAAACTCGTACACCCAATCAATATCTAAGAAATTAAATGTCATACTCATTTAGTCACATAAGCATGTTATCACATAGCATACCATGTTTACTTCTAATGTTATCTAGCAAAAGAACCTATTGTGGTAATAACCACTTCTCACGATTCCAAAATATTCAAACCCGGTAGATCTCATACCAACTTGTAATGCCCCGAAATTTATTTAACAGTAACCCATTTATTAACAATGCTACAATTGATTAACAATCTCATAACTTCTATTCATTATATCTTTGATCATTACAAAAGATGACATATGCAATAGACATTCATAAATCCTAGATTTTTAATCTATAGCATATAACATCGGTACAGGAATAGAAAGGAAATTAAAATCAAATAGGGAAATGCCCTAATGGCTTACAACTTTCCAAGACGGTGCTTGTTTACAACAAAATGAGTTCAAACTCAATACAAATAAAGCCCAAGGCTTAAACATATAATTACATCAAAACGAAACCAAAAAGAAGCCTTAAGCTCTCAGTCCTCCCAAGCTACGTCCTTGGCGTAGGCATATTATCAGCACTTGAAAGTTGTTTCCACATAGGGTGAGCCAAAGCCCAGTAGAGATACTCTAACACAGTATATGAATCTTAGCAAAATTATAAGGTGAATGCACAATGCATGCCATTTTCCAAAAATTTCCCATTTTCCATCTCAAAACAATGCAATGCCAGATTATATATTAATTCTTGAAAATAATCTTTTTATACAGAAAACAGGATAGTGGATACAACACACTGGAAATCTCTAGGTACGTGTCTGCAAGTAAGCTATACAAGCACTACCAAAGCCATTTTACTGATATTAACCGGAAGGATCAGCACCTAACCGCGCGGGTTTCTGAACTTTCACTAAGGACACACATGCCAACATAATAAAACAACCACACCCCCTAATTAGATTCACCATGATATTCACCCATTTTTTCTCAAAAACAAATACATTTACAATGTTTAGTGTATAATGATGTACAATGCACAATGAATGAGAAATTAGTTGCAATTCAACCTAATTCTCATGCAATGTCTACAATAATCAAAACTATCCTCCACTGATAGCCCAAAACAGATATTTCTAAACAATATATAATTTCCAATCAACATATACATTTCATCAATTATAACAGAAGTGATATTATATATCTAACTCCACCATCGTCGTCAACATAACCATTATCCCAATTTCACATTAGCCAACACCATTCCTCATTTCCTTTTTCACAATTCGAAATGTCCAAAATTAGGGCAAAACCCCATTTTAAATTTCCCAAATACATAACCCTTTTCAAAGAGCAAATAACTAAGCTAAAAATCATAAGAAGAGTCAAAGAAATTCCTACCTCGAAGTAGAAGACAAGAAGCAATAATGAGTAGAAAATCAACGAATTAAGAGTATTTGGAGTAAAAGTTCAAGAACTAGAGAGGAGAAGTAGATCTAGGGTTTTGAAATGTTTAGAGAGAGAAAGAGATGAATGGTCTCTTGGACTGATATAAGCACAAACCATCAAGTGAAGGAATGGTCGCTCAAGCGATAGACACAATAAGTGACACCGCTTGAGCGACCAAAATCACCCCTCGAGTGCACAATTACCCCCTCCCAATAGTTCAGACCTACAAAAGTTCACTCGAGTGCAAGAAAGACTGCTCGAGTGAAGAATAAAAAATCTCAGTAGTTTTGCAGACTGTAAAGACTGCTTGAGCGCAGGAATGGTCGATCGAGCGAACAAACAAAAATCTAGACAACAACTCTTTGAAAAACTAACCTCCCAACCTGTTTCAAACACAACCAAAACTTCCAACAGCCAAACTCAATAAACAATAAGATGGAAATAAGTTGAACAATAGTTAAATACATGGGTTCTCGAATCCAAAAGAAATTAAATGGATTGAGTTAAAACTTCTAATTTAAATTGCAAAATCGTTATATGACAACTAAAATTTCTAATTTAAATTGCATAATAAAATTCATTTAAAATATTAAAATCGAAAACAAATTGGAGAATGGAATAATTTTTTTAAAGTGAGTAGCATTGACTCCTTTGCTTGAGCCATCCCAAATGAAGTCTTCTGTAACCTGTATCAGGCTCTACCTCTAAATCATTTAACTCATCTTGTTAACAATTTTCAAGCCCCGTTTATAGTTCTCTTCCCTAAACACACCTTTTTATTCCTCTTCTCCCAACTACTCTTATAATTTTCAACCCTACAATCAACCTCTAACTGAACTTTGTTAGAATATAAACTGACCATATTTTATGATCTCTATCATTGTTATGATCAAATGGTGTGTCTTGAAAGGAGACTAATGTAATTTACAAAAGTATAGAATAGTCAGACATGTTGTGCAAGGTTAAAATTAGGTCAACTATTAAAAATATGAGGAAAAAATCTCAAATCAATTCGAAAACGGATACAAAAAATCTCATTTTCATAGGGTGCAAGTCTATTTTATGGTTGGTGCAAATAATTTCTTGTATTTGATGCAATTCTTTTTTGTGTGTCAAAATTGCATCCAAACGATTCGAATAAGTTTGCCCCACTGATGCACAATTCTCTTAAAATATAAACTCAATGTTGAACATAATTTTAATTGGCCACAAACTGAATAGTACAATACTTGTGCCAATTTGTAATGCCATTTTCTTTGTCCAATTCAACACTATATGCCAATATATTTACTTTTTAGTTTGAAAATTAATTAATTTAAATATTCTAACTATAATAAAAAAATAAAAATAGAAAGAGAAATCAATCTATACATAATTAAAAATATAAATATATAAATGTTGTTTAGATGTATAGAGAAATATTTTTTATATAAATAAATAAAAACTAAATAAGAAATAATTTGATCTTAATATCTTTGAATTGAACTTCTTAGACTAATCTTAGATCGGTTGAACCATTCAATTTATAGTTAGCATTAGAAAATTACGTTTATTAATAATTTACTGAAATGGTAATTTTGTAATCTACTTAAAAATCTATTGATTTTGTATTTTCAATCAATTGGGCATAAATAAAAACCTTATTTGAAAAATAAGTGAAAATAGTAACTATTTTAAGTTATATATTTTATTTACAACTATTTAACAAAACTGCATAAGAAACTTGATATGAAATTTTTTGAAAAAAATGTTTATGCTTCTTTCAGACAATGATTACAGGGAAAACAAAATAAGATTAATTAAAAAAAATTAGATTTTTTTTTTACAATTATGTAATTCATTCTTTTCATATTGTTAACCCAACCCAAAAAAAAAAAAAATAAATAGTTTCTTTCATTTCATTTTCATTTTTTATGCCTTTCTTAAAATAAAATAGAAAATTAACTGAGCTTATAGATAGCATATAACATTTTATGTTATTTCATATTTCTTTTTTATTTTAAATTATTTTTTAAAATTTTTGTAAACATTTTTTGAACATGTGATATATAAATATTGAATAATAATATTAATGTGGCCTGATAAGTATGGAACAAATTAAGGATCTTGAAAAATTTATCGAAAAATAAAGTATGTGGAGTAGATTCATGGTCACAATCAGAATGCATCTGATCTAAACATTTTATTTTGTGAAAAGTATTTAGAAAATTAATATATAAATATTGAATGACAATATCAAAGATGGCTAATAAGAAAAATGAAAAGAAAAAAAAAATTAGGGAGCTCAAAAAAGTAGCTAGAAAAATTATCAAAAAATAAAGTGTGATGTAGATTTAAATTCATGTAATGTGGGTTAAAACAACAATAAATGTGATCTAGATTTTATTTTTTGACAAATTTTTTAGATATATATATATTTTTTTTTAATTCGTAATAAAAAATAATTAGCAAATGAATGATAAAAATTTTAAAAATTGAGAAAAATATGTGTAGATTTTTATCATCAATATAAGAAATAAAAAATTTCCATATTGATAACAATTTCAAAGATTCTCTAATTAATGGACAAAATTTGAGAGATATTTCCATATTAATCATTAAAATTAAAAAAAGAAAAAAAAATTAATGTGAAACAATAATATGATGACACATATATTTTTATATTATAAAAATTCAAAAATTTGAGAAAAATATTTTGAAGTTTTCATCAATAAAGATCTCATAACGTTTTTGTTTATATTATATAATAATAATTAAAAAAAAGATTGAGTGTGATTGGTTTCAATTCTTATATAGCGAAATTCATAATCTGAATAAATTTGTGCATTTTTTGTGAGAGGAATTGTGAATGCTGTTCGAGGTTTCCTAAAAATTTCAAAACTTTAATTATTTTATTTATTTATTATTATATTTTATTATTTATTTCTTTCTTTCTTTCTTTTAATAGTCTTTTTTTAAAATTTTAAATATGTGTTTGGTTTCAGAAACAATAGGTGTGTCTGTTCCTAACAGACACCATAGAGCTTTTTTATACAGGACTTTACATTGGGAAAAATATATAACGTTCTCTATTCTCTCTCTCTCTCTCTCTCTCTCTCTCTCTCTCTCTCTCTCTCCCCTTTTACTGTATTTTTATATTCTATATTTCTGGGCAATCGATATATTCTTGGCAAATTCTTTTGCTGCAACTGTGTATTGTGTCAGATCCTGTAAAGTCTTGGCTTGTATCTTGGAGTTGTTTATAATTGTTAACAACTTTAGAATAGCGTCTTTGACGTACCTCTCATGTAAACCAAAATATAACGCAGCGGGTTAAACAAAATTTTAGATCATACCTATTAGTAGAGCCTGAAGCGAAGAATCTCGTGGGTAAATCACATGCTTCCAGGGTGTGAACAACCAACCCAGCAGTGGAGTGATACTACAAAATGAGTGTCACCCACACAAGTCACAGTGCAGAAGCTGGATCGTTCTCATATGGGAGAGAGTTAGAGAGAGAGTCTGGGAAAAAAGGTTATAGCTAAAAAACCCATAACGTATCTGATATACGTATCTAATATATCAATATATTATCTAAAATATATAATCAGATATATAACCATATATATCAATCTATCCATATCAGTTGATATGATAGATATAGATATCATAAGTGGTTATCCAAATAAGTTTTAAATTCAAATTCAAACTTACATGGATAAGGTTCAAAGGGTCATGCCACAGGGGCGCCCAATTTCTAACATCCCCCACTTGCACAAGAGTTGGCATGACACTGCCACATCTCTATCTCAATCTCCCCAAAAATGAACAATCTTATACTAGCCAATGCACCGTGCAACCGCTGAGAACACCTGCATGTGGGAGTTCTATACTAGAAACTCAAAATGAGCCAGCATAGAGACATCAACCCAAAAAGAATAGAAATAGTGTCTCATATACCCCAGACCCATCTAATTACACCGGTCCAATAAAACATCTCTAATCTCTCAAAAAAGAGCATGTTTGACCCTTTCAATTCTTGCAATATATTCACACTCAATCCGCCTCTCATCCAGAGCGATGTGAGTTACCGGCAATGAATATACAACAGTGGTGTAATACTAGATGATCTTCCTTTTGCCCTCATGCCATTTAGTTTAGGATTGACCGCTTTCCCAGTGATGTCCCTTAAGGCCGAATCATACATGACTGCAGGCAACATACCAAAGTAGCAGAACATCAACCCCTTACCTTATGACATAGTCAAAAGTCACAAAAGGGTACATAAATGAAAGTCATATCAATAATGACACGTAAGACTCACACGGTGAGGAAACAGGGATCCATTCTCTCACCTTATTACTCAGTCGCCAAGCACATATAGTATGAATACATGTTACGGTGGAGTAACTCTTCCAAAAGAGTGACGTCATCCTCGATACACCATACAGATATTAGTCTAGTCGCTTTCTAGCGCCTAACCCGAATTCTCTATTTGCTCGCCTTCTAGGCGCCAAATGAGATCTCGCATCTTCATAACAGGCACAACATGAAAAGTGGGTACTAATATCCATGTTTGGTCCTTAACACGACCTCATCTTGGTTGTAACCAAGGCGACATACATAGTGGATTATTTAAGCCTCTCTTAGCTCCAAATAAAAATAAACCACTAGTCTCATCCTTGCTCGCTCCCAAGCGCCAAGGGCAATTGCTCGTGTGAGTGAGCCAATCTTGCCTGCTGACATCATCATCTGCTAATCATTATGACACAAACCATAATGGTGTCAACATCCCATCATCTCACAACAAATAAGTGATCGATCTAAAAAAAATATGACCACAACTTGCGCAATTCTAGATTCCAAACATAAGCCTTATCAGCACCTCTTGCGATAAGTATATACAATGGAATCTACCATGTGCACCTCACATGAAGTGATTCAAGATCACTACCTCTTGCGCAATAACCTCTCTAAAGATATTTTGGTGACCAATTTGCGTTCATTTTGGATGCGCCCAACTAACGCATTGAATCGTACAAGGAGCAAATTAATATACTACTTAGTAAAGCATTTTATCCACAATCTAATGAGCAAGGTCAATGTCTAAACAACTCAGTTGACCATTTACCAAAGAGAACACTTATCATGCCGAATACGCCCACATAGCGTACTTTAGGCTCCCACGACAAAGAAAAGATCAAGGAATATAGGTCATCTGTTTCTCCCAAAGACAATCTGAGGATTCACTCAATAGCTAAGGCTCTGACTTTTACCGATAGGTAAGTCAATGGGTTTGCAATTTTGCATCTAGAATCATTCTAGGATATTTCTTATGTAAGTCATCAAAGACAAACCGGGAATTCTCCCAAAACAATCCCTAAGGATCGTACATCCGAGCATATAAATTACATCACCCATGTCCATCATATCTAAAACAGAGGACTGCCCACCCTAGGTGGCGACAACCTTATAAATTCCTGACTCATAATGACTAAGTAAGGAAAAACTTCTTTTGGACCATTGATCATGCCTCAGTGGTCTTCATCGATCATCGTTGGCCTATCATGGCTTGACGAAATCTAAGAACCACTATTTGGATAACTGTTTTAGGCTGTAAAAGATTTATTGGAACTAGCAACCTTTTTGCACTCCTAACTTTTCACCATAAAAGCAGAAGGTAAATCCCTACGGATCTACTTATCCAATTATCCAACGAGAAAGTCGAGTCACAATGTCTACAAATCAATGTTCTGAACTTATGTCAATCATAGCCTAAGTCAAAATAATCTCACTCCCCAAGAGGAAGTCTTCTCATGGTCTACACTTTTCTCAATGGTGCGACTTTTCGGTATCTAGCGAGCCTTATGTCTCAACAATGACTATCCAAATCACGCATAACTTTAGAACAGTTTCACGTCATAATGGAAAGTCAACCAAATTATAGAAATGGTTAATCCTCAACGACTTTGTCTTCAACTGCGCAACATTGATCCACTTTCTAAAAACAGGGGACTAGAGCCTTTGGCATTATCCTAGGCTCTTTATCATCTTGCGGAGCAATCATGAATGTTTCTTTCTCAATCACCCAGTGATGACGTGGAAAATTTTCACATTCGCTACCACGCAACTAAGAATGTAGAGTATTCTTCTCTAATGGAGTAATCCATTAGTAGGCACATCGCTCCCACTGTCCCTACAATATTGAAAATTTCTTTCCATTCTCAACTAGGCTACATAAAAGCGCTATGCTTAGAATTCTCTATCTTATAGAGTTCCAAAACTCTATTCACATCACCTTTACTAAGAAAACTTTATGTGACTTAGTTACACTATCACAAAGCTGCTTATTTATATGCACATGACCTGGAGGGTTTACATGACCGCATACAATAATGCGCCACATGACCCTATGTGTTTACAAGACAGCATACAATAATGCGCTATAGAACCCTAGGTCTTAAGTTTGCAACCTTATGAGAAGTAAAATAAAGATAAGTTGCTTAACGGTTACAGATCGCCCATAGATGGCTCTCCGCTAACCCATTACTCAAATGGAGTATAAAATCTGATATGGAGGGCACTTAGTTAGGGATATAGGCAACAAACTAGTGCAATTCCCAATTGGGAAACATTTTGGGCCATTATCCACCTAACATTAACAATATTTAATTCCGTATCTCTACTACACCATTGTGTTGTTGAGTACTAGGAATAATCAATTTTCTAAGCATCCATTTCTCTTCACAGAGCTTTCTAAAAAATAACTCAAATAGATATTCGCCACCTTGGTCAAAACTAAAAGCACAAAAGCTCTTATCTAATTGATCTCGACCTCATATGTGCAATGTCCAAAATCATCTCAAAACTTTTGACTTATGGGAGATCAAATAGTCTTGACTCAGATGCGTATCGTAATCTATAAATGTGTCGAGATTGGGGCTTAGCTATCATACCCTTACACATATCTAGTCACAAAAATCATAGTGGATTAAATGCGCCAATACAAATGATCTTCTACGGCTTTCCTACTTACTTGTGCGCAATCATTGCGAACAAAGTTATACATTCATATGAGAGCATGATGTCACAAGCGAGTGGGCCCGAGAGGGCCTACTCAAACCATCATGTCATCATCTCATTAATGTGATTAAGTATAATAACCCACCGGTTCATGACCAATGTCATAAACTAATTCCAATCATCCTAATGTGTGAGTTCTCGAAGACAAGTTTTTCACGACTAATTCATATTCACTAGATCATAAAAGGATGTCATGGAGATATCAAGTGCGCCTAAGTCGCAAATTTAACTAGTAAGTGCTAATCCCCTGCACCTTCAAGTCAATTTTATTCTCCATACACTTTACTGCATCTAGTTGAAAGATGACGATACTCCTCTTGTCATCTCTGTTTCTCGCTTCATAGTTACTTGCAATTAATTCTACTATCCACAAGAATGAGAGAATAAGCTATCAATCTATGACAGCTCCCGAAGTAACTTAACTGCGAATTAGGCTAAAGAGTCTAATTCAACACAATGCTCTCACAAGTGATGCGTCAAATTCTTAGAGTCATAATAACCTTGTCGGCCTTGACCTTTTCATTACTATGCTGCAACGTTTGCGCTTAGTGGTAAACGTTATTCAAAAACGTTAACCTAGTAAATGAATCATACAAAAAAGCACCTCCTCATGTCTCACACTCAAGTGTGGAAACAGTAAGTGTCCAGACTTAGATAAGTTGGCAATGCTAATAGATTTTGCAACCACTTGGCGCTAATCTTTTCACTTAGTGTTAATAGATTTTGCTGCTACTAAGCGCTAATCTTTTAACTTCAAGTGATACTTTAATTCACACTATTATAGTGCATGAAATTTTGCTCCATCCACTCCCAACAGTTGAATAGAGAGCAAAACACTGCTCATACTGGCTACTCATCTTACACTTAATGACTAATTCATTTAAGCTCACATTTCTTGGATGACGTGACTCTTGAATGTTACTTCATCCAATGATGCAACATCATTACAAGTCAAATTACAAAGTCAATCCGCGCAGCTTAATAGTCAAGATCATATGCAGATCTATTGAGGGCTTACTAATTTCACAACTCCAAAACTCGCCAACCAAAACTACGTAGCGTGCCGCTAACCATAGCGCACACATTAGTTTTTATTGTGCCAAACAAGGCAACAAAACCACGGCAACTTTGAATCATATTTCCTTACTTTAGCTCAATTAAGGTCTGACCTAAAGTCTTCAAGGCTTTTGCTCATCTAAAGAATAGGATTACATTGTTCACATTTGAACATCTCTACTAAGTCTAGGTCAACCAAATTAATTTCCATAAGCTAAATCAATTTAGAGAGAAATTCGTATTGGGATTAATTTGATTAGCATAATATAATTTTGCTACAAAAATCTAAATTAAATAGTGACAATATTACACAAGTCGCAAGATCAAAAATCCGCTATGCTCGTAATCATCTCTTGCGCCACAGGTGACAATTATCCAAAATTTAATTTAATTCATGCGCAAAATATTAGTTTTCGAGAGTAAATCTACAAATATTTCTCTCAACCGAACAATGTCCCACTGATTATGGCATGTCTAAAAGCATGATAAAAAATTATAATTCCATACAATAGCATCATAATGTAGATTCACAACCAACTCATGCTATGTCACAATTAATAATGGAATTTAAACAAATAACAATTAATCATGCTATTCTAATTACAACATATTAGAAACTCTAGGCAAAAAATAATAATATGCTGTATTTAATATTCAAATTATGTCATAACAGAAAGTATATCACTTTTGAAATTTTCTGGAATTTTCTGGTATTTTCTGAAATTTTAAATAACTAATAAACACACATAAAATTAGAAATAAATATTCCAGAATCTGGTAAAATGCAATAACCATACCAGTAAATAGTAAACTACAACAGTAGTCTGCAATAAAAAATTCAATCCCAGAAACTTAATCATGTAACACCAGATGCATTTTAAAGCAGAAATAATGAATTATTATTTCAGGAAAAATATTTTTTATTTTCATAAAATTTTGAAAATTTTACAGAAGATAGAAAATTTAATTTTGAGTTTAACAGTACTAACCATGCTTAAAACAAAGCTATAACGAATTACGTATGACCATTTAACGCAATTCTGAATTTAAAAAAAAAAACAAACAGACCCTTAACATCAGCAGTCAAGCCGGCAGAGAAAAAACGGCACGGCTCAGCGCACGACTCAGCAGACGGCTCAGTGCACGGCGCAACACGCGGCTCAGCGCGTGCGCAACGCGAACAGCGCGTGCATGAAAACGCGGACAGCGCGCGCGTGGCAGCGCGTCTCAACGCGTAAGAGCGCATGGAGGCGCGTGGAAGTCGCTGACAGCGTCAGATGGCGCGTGCGGCCCACGCGCCACCTTCCAAGGTGTTTTCTGGTCCAATTTCGATACTGCTAGACTCCATTTTTCAAAATAAATACATTTATGGCATTAAAAATGGCATTTAATGAACATAAAAAAGAGGTGTTTTACACTCTTAATCTAATGAGAGTGGACATCTTCCTCCTTTATTAATATTCATGCATATATCATGTATATATATTTATATAAAAATATACACATATTTTAATGCATAAAAATAAGCACGAAAATATCCATATTAGCTCTGATACCAATGTAAATCAAAATATAACGCAGCGGGTTAAACAAAATTTCAGATCATACCTTTTAGTAGAGCCTGAAGCAAAAAATCTCGTGGGTAAATCACGTGCTTCCAGGATGTGAACAACCAACCCAGCAGCGGAGTGATATTACAAAATGAGTATCACCCACACAAGTCACAGTGCAGAAGCTGGATCGTTCTCATATGGGAGAGAGTTAGAGAGAGAGTCTGGGAAAAAAGGTTATGGGTAAAAAACCCATAATGTATCTGATATATGTATCTGATATATCAATATATTATCTAAAATATATAATCAGATATATAACCATCTATATCAATCTATCCATATCAGTTGATATGATAGATATAGATATCATGAATGGTTATCCAAATAAGTTTTGAATTCAAATTCAAACTTATATGGATAAGGTTCAAAAGGTTCAAAGGGTCATGCTACATGGGCGCCCAATTTCTAACTTCTCACAATCACACAGGCTATTTTTTAAACCTTTTTTTTCATCTTCTTATTTTGTTATTTATATGTATATATAGTTTTATTAAATTGGAAAAACCTATTTTTCAAAATCTGTTTTGCTTTCAATTTTATTCTATAAATTGATTTAAAATAATTATTGTTCAATTCCCCTAACAGATGCAAAATGGGACTTACTGGTATGAGATTAACACCTTTAAAATATCTATAATCATTGATCAAATTTAAATTTGATATAAAATAAAAAAATAAATTGGTTAAAACGGTGCTCCAATGATTTTATCAAATTTATATCAAATGAAGGGATTGATAAATTTTTCTTTAAATCAAGGAAATTTTTATTTTTTCATCAAATTTTGCAAGTAGTTAGTTTTGCATAGGCACAAAATTTTGTAAGTTGCCGTTATTTTGCAGAGATATTTTGTTGGTTAGTCGGGCTATAAAATCACAATGCTCTATTTTTTATTTTCACAATATCACTATTTATACTTTTACCATTTATTGTTGTGCACTCACAATTTCTTCTTTTTTTTTTCTTTTTTTTTTATCATTCTGAACTTCATTTTTCTCTTATTTTGAATTTTCACTCGCAAGCAAGAATGGAGGGAAAGAAGGAATGTGGGGAAAAAAAACAAAAAAAAACTTTTGGGATGAATTAGGAATTTTATAAAAAGATTTGATAAAAAATTTAAATTTACCCATTGGAGTGCATCATATCAGATCAAATTTTTCATTAAATTTGATAAAAAAATTAATAAAGTATTGGAGATACTTTAACACAAGAAATTTAGAAACTACATTATTGATGAGAGAGAATCTTAATTCTTGAAATTAGGAGACTCGGCCATAAGTTCAATTTAAAATTTTTTGAGGTAATAGCCCCAAGTTATATTATTTTGAGATCAAAATAATAAAATAATTTAAAAGAGTATATACTTCTACTTATTTGTCTTTCTATCATCTATCTGTGTTATCTATCTATCTACTTGTCATCCAGTATTTGTCCACATATCACATATTTATCTACTTAATCTGTCTATCTGTCTATATTACCAACACCATTAGTTGTCGCCGTCAGTCACCTCCATCGACTTTTCCGGCCATTTTTTTGGTCAACTTTTCTAGCGACAACAGTAGTCTAGCAAAAGCGGATTAGAAATGAAAAAAGAAAAAAAAAATTATTCAAAACTATAATTTATCATGTTTATCAAACAATTTCAATAATCATGTCTTTATCTCCAAAATAAATAAATAAATAATCTTTGGGCATGTTGTCATATTTTCTCATTGAAAAGAACTTATCGCCAATAAATTCATAAAATTAAGCGTTGTACCTGCCAAACATTATTGCTTATTCCTGACTATTGGAATTTCAAAAAAATCACCAATTTATGTCATTACTATCGTTGAGCAAAATTCTAATGGAAAACAACGTCTCCAAAAGCAAGCAATAACTTCTAGTTGGGTGAAAGGGCGTGAAAGGGCGTGTGGCACGTGATATAGCTAAGGAAAATTCTATTATGCACCTCTCATTATCTCATTTTATTTTTTAGTTATGTTTAATTTTTTTTAGTTATAATAATATTTTAATTATGACTCATGAGATTTTTAATTATATCTCGTGTAGTATTTGACTAGAATTTTTTTTTAATTATAGCTCAAAAAATATAAAATTATGTCATTTTCTTATTTAGTTATAATGTGTATATTGTAAACACTTTTCAGAGGTTTGAATGAAAAATGTATTTGGTGGTTAAATTGATATTTATTGATTAAAACAATAGTTGTTAAACCATCTCTAATGATTACTCAAAGCTTTCATCAAATTTGAATCTAATGAAAAATGAGTTCTTTTCTTGCTTCAACGATTGCATCAAATAGGTATCAAATTGAAGATTTCATTTTTCTTTCATCAAATTGAGAACAAATACGCCTTTCATCAAATCACTATTCATTGCCGTTGTCGGATGCCTCCCCAGATGTCCATCTGGATGATCACCTCAAGGCAAAAATTTGTAAAATCATTGCATTGACTGGTGGACCGTCGATCGTCCGCTCAGTCGACCACCTCAAGGCAAAATAAAAATTAAAAAAAATTACGCTGGCCGGTCAACCGGTGTTCTAATGAAGCTCCAAAATTTTCTGTTGGAGCACTTAATATCAAAGGAAGTTTTTACTCAAATTTGATGAAAAAATGGATTCACCGTTGGAGATGCTCTTAGGTTTTGTTTGGGAAGTGATTAGCTTAAAAGTCAAAAAACTATTACAAAAAACCAATCCATCATTTCTATATTTTTGTACGTCTTCTCAAAAAAAATTAAAAAGTCACTAAAAAAATTTAGGAAAAATTGGAAAAAAAAATCTCAGAGTTTGATCCTTATAACAAAATAAATCTTAAAATTTTAATTTTATCAATTTAAATGCTAATCTTTTTATTTATTTATTAATCTAAACAATTTGCTTATTTCTGCTAAGTGAAATCGATAGAAAAATAATATTTTAATCATTAAATTCAATGTAGATATGCATAAAATATCTAAAATACTTTCTTTTTTTTTTTTTAGGTAGAGTTTAATGAATAAAATACTATTTTTACATTAGTTTTACTTAACAAAAATGAGCAAACAGCTTAAATTGAAAATAAATCAAAGAAATAGAATTTAAAAAATTAAAAATTTAGAATTTATTTTATTACAAGTGTCGAACCCTAGGATTTTTTTTGAAATTTTTCCAAAATTCTATTTCCAAACAAACCTTTAATACTTTTTGTTAATTTTTTTAGAAATAATTTAATAAGTGTCAAATGATAAATAGTGTAGAACATTACTCTCAGACCACCAAATAACTTCTTCGTTAGTAGAGTATGATTTAATTACAAGTTATAAATGTGCCATTTTTTATTTTTATTTTTATTTTTGGCCAAGATTGAAAGATATTAATTTATTAGTAAAGTTAGATTATACCTAAATAAATCGACGCTATTCTATCCATTCGAACCTCTAATATTCCCTTTACCACACTCTAAAGTGTGGCTACAAGACCACATATCCAAACCTAAGGTATATCAATGTGCCATTTAAAAGTGTGTTTGAAAAGCATAAATAGTTGTTATTATCTTTTTCTTATACAAACCTATTACAGTTTTTAAAAAATAAAAATACTTAAAATTAATGGTCCCGCAATAACCAAACTTAAATACACTCCATAAATAAAAAAATTCATGATAATTTTCAAGTATTTTGTTGATACCCTAGAATTTTCCTTTCTCATATAAAAATGAAGTTGGGTTTTGGAGACTCAAATTTTACCATTTTCAATGGAAGCAATTTATTATTCTCTTCCCATTAAAGAATTAAAATATAAAAAGAAAAAGACTAGTCATTTATTCCTCTCCCCCCCTAACATGGCAGCTTTTTCTGAAAATTAGGATTGGACAAAACTTTGGCGTGGTTTGTGAAAAATGAATCTGTGCCCTATCCACAAAAGTCTGCCCTAAGGGATAAAAACAGTAATGTTGTACGCATTAATTAGTATATTAATTAATATATTAATATTAGTTATGATATTATTATTTATCTCATTTATTATATAAATTATAAATATTAAAAATCTCTTAAATTATATCATATCGTTAATTAATATACTAATTAATATATATAATATTATTCACTAATTAGTACATATGATGTTATTCAGGTGAAAATTGTGATTTGCCCTAAAAAAGAACCACAAGAAACGAATTGTTCACATTTACTTTTTAAGAAACAGATAATTCCCGCTTCAAGATGCTATTTTTATATAGGTGAAATTACCATTATGGCAAGTTTTAAAAAATTATTATACATTGAAAAAAATATATATAATTATAATATTTAATATTTATAATATTTACTATTTTTTTTATATTTTTTTTACTGACACCACTAAAATGGAAATTTTCTTTTTATGTATTTCTAGATGTTGCCTGCAACACATCACCTTTCTTGTTTTTCATTAATGCCATTGCCGACAAGGTAGGAATAAATTTTCTTCCATACTTACATCTCTTCATATTTATTTATACTCCTCTTCTAGGTCCAAATTCAAACTTACATTGATGATCTGAGCCGTTTATTTCTTAATTTTCGTAACAAAGATCATTCATGCAAAAAATTTATTTCATCAAACATATATAAATACAAGAACAAATCACATTTTATTTTATAAAATGAATAGCAAAGAAGATTGTAAATTTAAACCATTCATTTTGTAAAATAAAACGTGATTTATTTATGTACTAGCGTATGCTCGTGCCTGAAGGCACGGTGTAAATAAAAATCACAAAAGTAAGATTCATTTTTCAAACTAAATGAAAATTCATTAAAAGACATTAAAAATCACAAACACAAACCCAAATCTTAGAAACACAAATCCAAACACAATAAAACCTTTCAGAAATCAAAAGACATTTCAAAATAAAGCCCATTCAAAGCAGATCAGAGAGAAGATTTAAGAGATTTTTTTTTGGTGGATAAGTCATAAATTAAAGACAAAATTACACGTTTATAAAGAGCATATCCCAAGTAATATAACAAATCTCATAACCCCAAAAAAGATAAACTAACAAAATAACTAATTAAAACATCCCCACATCAGCAGGGTACCCCAAAAAAGAAGACAAATAAAAATCAAAATTGTCCATATATCATTTTTATCCCCAAGAACCCTCTATCATAAATGTATGGACAATTATACAAAAGTGGTTGAACAACCCAGTAAACAATTCAGTAGAATCGTGGCTGAACAACATACACCATCCCACAACCTAACTCAAATCCACCAGCCCATTCACTAAATTAAACGTGGGTCCAAGATACCACCTTTCAAACAATACCCACCAAACACGGTCCAAGTCCACCAAGTTTGCATCAATAGGCGTTGCTTGATAAGCCCACGTGGAAACCAACTCAAAATAATTCAAAAAAAACCCTTCAACCACTCCCAAAAATGGGTTTGGAAAACAACGGGCTACCAAAATACCAAATACATCATTACAGTGCTGCTGAGAGAGAGAGAGAGAGAATCAAAGAGCCCTCAAAGATTTGTAGAAGTTGTTTGCCTTGAAATAGCTGAAGAAGATAACCTAACTTGGATCATCATCCATAGATCATCATCAACCTGAAAAAAGTGAAACAAAGAGAAAACGATTCATCAATTACCAGTTTCAAATACATAAAAATAATATTTTTAAAAAAAAGTGTTGTTTTTGAATGGATAAAGGGTAAGGAGTGGTAATAAATCGAAGATGGGCTATCGATTTCACTGACAATTCAATTGTTCCTTCATCTCGCAACATCCCTGATCCCTCTGGTTTCTCTCGTGCTTCTCTCTCTCTCTCTCTCTCTCTCTCTCGCATTGTGGGTTTGAAAATCAGAGATCCCTCGAAGATTTGTGGAAGTTGTTTGCCTTGTAATAGCTGAAGATACACCAATTGAATGGAACAAAGCCTAACTTGGATCATCATCCGTATATCATCATCAACCTGAAAAAGTGAAACAAAGAGAAAAAAGATTCATCAAATACCAGTTTCAGATACATAAAAATAAAAAGTAAAAAATAAAAAGGTGTTGTTTTTGAATGGATAAAAGGAAAGGAGTGGTAATGAATCTCTCAACCCAATTTCCCATCTCTCTAAACACTCACTCCCACACCCTTGAGAAAAACCACCATTCCCCAATTTCTCAGATGCCAAAAACCCATTTCCAAATCCTTTTTTTTTTTTTTTTTCTATCAATCCATATGGCAGCGCCGGCGCCGACAAGGCGAGAACTACTAAGCCATAGGCTGTGTGATCGGAACGCTGTTCACCGGCGATTCCTGACGGTCCTCCGGAGATTCTCCACCCTACAACTCTCTCTCTCTCTTCGCCATTTTCGAGCCATTGAGCAGAAAGTTCCAGTGGTGTGTCCTCTAGAGATTCTCCACCCTGCAACCCCCTCTCTCTCTTCGCTATTTTCAAGCCATTGAACATAGAGTTCCAGTGATGTCAACTATGTTCACTACCACCCATCATCATCGCAAACCAAATCTGGGTGACTCAACGGCATCTCGACCTCCCTCCAAATCTCTACAAGATCAATCAGATCAAGGTTGACACGAAGAACGGCGCCTTGAAGATCATTGTTTCGAAAGCCCTAGATTGAATTCAGCAATGCGATCTGATCTCAGATCATCTGTGAAGCACAGTAGAGAGAGAGAGAGAGAGAGAGAGAGAGAGAGAGAGAGAAAGAGAGAGGGAACTCAACATGTCTCTTTTATGAGAATGTGAGAGAGAGAACCTCTAGAGAGAGAGTTGAGGATAACGTGTTTGGTACGACGTGTTTGGCAGACGTGGGAGAGAAAGATGTTTAGGTGGAAAAAAAATTGATCTCAACCGTTAGATATTGATTAGGATTGATCTAGACTATTCAAATGAAATGTATCTCTGATACATTTTATATATTTTCAAAAACCATTCTGTTTTATTATATAGATTTATAGTTATCCGACAAATCTAATTTTTTGTATAAATAACTTTTACTATAAAGCCTATAAAATAGATGGTTTAAATCATCAAAGTAAATCTAAATTAAAACTCACAAAAAAATATAAAAACATACAAAAAAAAAAAAAGTATGGAGAGGAGCTTATTCCGCCATGGTGGTACTGATGATTATGACTACAAATAAGCAGAGCCGTTCGTGAACAGAATTGAGCAGAGCTACAAACGAGCAAAACCGTTCGTGAACAAGCTAGAGCAGAGCCGTTCGGAGAGGAGCTTATTCTAAAATTTTGATTATACAATTATATATACAATATATATACAAATTCTAAAAAAAAAAGTCAATATTTTATCAAAATAATAATATCTACTACCACTATTATAAAAATGTACTATCTATAGTTAACTATTATTTGCATTTATATTTTTTAAATATATAAATAACATATTTATCTTATTTTTTTATACATATTTTTACATTATTTAATATATAAATAATAAATATTAAACGAGCCGAGCTTACGAGTTAAGCTTTAGAATGTTGGGCTTGTTTATTAAAAATTTAACGAGCTCGAGCTCGAAAGCAAAAAAAAATATATATATATATATTAACGAATCGAGTTCAAATTAACTCTTACCAAGCCGAGCTCGAGCCTGAGCCTATTTATTAAAGGCTCTACTCATTTGGAGTCCTAATCATCAGTACCACCATGGCGAAACAAGCTCATCTCCGTACTTTATTTTTTTATATTTATTTATATTTTTTTGTGAGTTTTAATTTAGATTTACTTTGATGATATAAACCGTCTATTTTATAGGCTTTACAGTAGAAGTTATTCGTACAAAAAATTAGATTTATCGGATAACTATAAATAGGCTCGTTAGCTGGCTCGTTTAATATTTATTATTTATATATTAAATAATGTAAAAATATATTTAAAAAATAAGATAAATATGTTATTTATATATTTAAAATATATAAATGCAAATAATAGTTAACTGTAGATAATACATTTATATAATAGTGGTAGTAGATATTATTATTTTGATAAAATATTGACCTTTTTTTTTAGAATGTTTATATATATTGTATATATAATTGTATAATCAAAATTTTAGAATAAGCTCCTCTCCGAACGGCTCTGCTCGAGCTTATTCTGCCATGGTGGCATTAATGATTAGGACTGTAAATTAGCAGAGTCGTTCGTGAACAGGCTCGAACAAGATTGCAAACGAATCGAGTCGAATCGAGCTTTAGTATATTTGGACTTATTTATTTAGATTTTAACAAACTCAACCTCGAGCTTGAACTCAATAAAAATTTAATGAACTGAGCTCGAGCCAAGTTAGCTTAGGCTTGACTCGAGCTCGAGCTTGTTCACGAGCCTTAACAAGCTCGATTTGCAGTCCTAATCATCAGTAGCACCATCTGCTCATTCCGCCATGGTGGTAGTAGCTATTTTTTTTTTTTTTAGAATGTTTATATGTATTGTATATAAAATATTGGCTTAGGCTTAGGCTTGACGTGAGTTCGATTCGACTCGATTCGTTTACAGCCCTGCAGATGTGTGGGTACAAATTGCAAATCTCAACCTAATGATTTTTTATTTTCCACTTGTATTCGCCACGTGCTTGGATAATGTTGTCATGCCTCTACATTATTCTCAAGAGTGGTGCTAGATCACCGAGTGAATCAAACCGTCTGTGTCACTTGTATGACACGGATTGTTTGTGACACTCATGTGAAAATAATTAGTACCACTACAGGCCTCGAAATTGCTCTGCCGCGAATGGCTCAAATGACCTGGCAGTGCCTTCTTCACGCGTTGGCCACTTGCACCAAAACCTGTGTGGATTTCACACGCCTACAAAACTAAAGAGAAGACAAATCAATGGTACTGGGAGATAGAGAGAGAGACGACCACGACCTAGCAGACTTGGGTGGCCACCGACGACGACGATGACAACGACCTGGGTGGCCACTGACGACGAAGAAGACCACTGCTGACCACCGTCCACCACTCTCTAATTCCTCTAGTTTCTTTGAAAATTTCAGCCTCCACCCACCAAGAGCCAACTGATTTTTGGGTCATTACTGAGGTATTGCTTCAAACATATTCTTTGCTGTAACTTGGTTGAAATCTTCTTGGTCCATGATTTTGCTCTTGTATGCTTCATATTACCAGGCCCTTTAATTTGTTTCAAACATGATTTTGGTGTTTTTGTATTGATGCATTCTATGTGTTTGTTGAAAGTCCACATGAAAAGATTTTGTTTGGAAAACACCATCCAATGAAACCGCCACAATTATCACAAGAGTAAAATAATTTGTTTTTGTTTCGTTCGGTTTCAGAAATCCAAATAGTTAGTCTTCTCCGACATCTACTGCAATTCTTGTTATGATATGTCAAATGATCCGACACTTGAACTTGGCATCTGTAATATCACAACAACAAAAAAGCGGTGAAGGTTGGTAGATCGATTAGGCACTAAGCAATTAGGCAAAACTCATCAAAATATCAAGAAAACAATAGCAAGAAACCTGGAATCTTACAAGTTACAATAAATCCATCAAGCAACTGACCATTAATGATCTAAAAACCCAATCCAGAAACTCCCTAACAATGCATTCAAGTTTAGCCAAAAAAATAAGTGGACTAGACTCAACTTTTTAGCTTTTTTTATTTTATTTTTTTTCCTTCTATTTTTGCAAAATTCAGTTAGATTTTTGCATAGAACTGTGTTTGATCTTTTTGCTAATAAACGAACAGCTTCTTGAATATGTTAGCATTTTCAAAGATCATGAAGAAATATGATAAGGTATTTTTCTATCTCAAAAATCTGAATTCTTTTTCTATCTCAGCAATCTGAATAATTATTTTTACTAAAGTTTTTGTTTATACCTGATTGTTGCAGATAACTTCAAGAAATGCATCAAAAGCTTACTTGAAGATGGTAGACAACTCCTACCTTGGCAGCTCTGATGAGGTGAGTACATAAGCACTAATATGATTCAAGAATAGTCATTTCAAGCTATAATATAAAACATATAATAGCTTTCTTAGGTGCTCTGGAAAAGAAAAGAAAACATTGAAAAATCTGATGATTCAATTTGGGAAATTAAAGGTTAATAGGCTTATGGATAGGGTTGAAGTTACATTCATTAAGTATTTTTCGAACTCAAACTGAAGTAAAGGGATGAACATCTTAAGACCAAAAGTGAAGAGAGAAAGGCATCAGATAACATTCTTCTTAGGTAAGATTTCAACACTCCTTACATGGTTTAGGTTCAGCTAAAAAAATTAAGAGGAAATTAAACCAAAACAATTCAGGTTAAGCCAAGTTACAATACATCCATCCATTATAGCAGCAACTTAGCTGACCATCACAAAATGCAGTTTTTGTCAATTAACACAATCTTCACACAATTAAATCTAATTTTTACCAATATTTATCCACAAAAAAAAAAATATCTAATTTTTACCCATTTTTCTCAATTAATACATATCCGCGATGTGCAAATTCAAAAGCCCCAATTTCTAATTCACAAATTCAAACCCAAACTGATATAAACTGATATACAAATTCAAATCCAATTTCTGATTTATAGTTTCAAATCCAAATTGATATAAAAAGTCCCAATTTCTGATTTACAAACCCAAAATCCAAACCCTAGGTACTGTGATGTCGAGACTTACCACACACAGAGAGAGAGAGAGAGAGAGATGGCTTTCTGGTAGGTGATGATAGTCCAAACCACCGATGACAACTCCAGTGATTTAACGACGACGATGCGGTAAGGAAGGCTCTGAAGGTTTGATGAAGACGATGGAAAGAATGGCGCATTGACGAGAAGGATGAGAGGACAAGAAAGTTGAGAGGGAGCGAGAGGACGAGAGGGATGAGAGAAGAGAGAGCCTAAGTTGCTTGGGTTTGGGGTTTGAATAGAGGAGAGAGAGAGAGAGAGAGAGAGAGAGGGGGGGGGCCACGCGCGTTGGTTGAAGAGAGATGATGATTCGAGGCATTCGAGCCTAAAAAATCTAGAAATCCCCTAGATGTTAATTTGTGATTATGTATCAATTTTAAGCAGTAAACAACAATCCCAATCAGACAATAAAGACAAATCGACACAACGATTTTACGTGGAAAAACTACAATTGGACACCTCCAATTGTGATAAAAAAAACCACGGGCAACAGCCACAAAACAATCCACTAAGAAGATATAAAGGAATTACACAGGTATACTCTCAATTACCTAGCGAATCCACGCTCGAATTGAACCAACCCTTATGTGTCTCTTCCAACCCCGTCTTCACCTCAGAATTGTCTTGACGATGAGCTACTCCAGAATCCACCAAAGCTTCAGACTCAAATTCTTCAGAATCCACCGAAGAACAACTCTCTCTTTTGTATAGAATGAACAAACGAACCTTTGATGTATTCTTCTTAACCCATGAGTTGAATACTCAACTAAACATCAAAGAAAAACTAGCAAACTATCCCCAGATATAAACCTTAATATCCAAAAAGAAGATCTGAAGCAGTCATCCTAGTTTTGGACTAAAACAAATACTTATAGAAATCTGGGACTGCGAAGCTCGCTCGAGCGAAGCTTCTCTCGCTCGAGAGAGGAACCAAAAACGCGTGTTTTCCATAAGTGGCTTCGCTCGAGCCACGCACCCTTCGCTTGAGCGTATATTCATCTCTTTCAGGTTTTTATACAAACGCAACCTTCGCTCGAGCGAGAACTCCTTCGCTCGAGCGAACAAGGGCGGACAGGCAACTTTGAATGCAATTTTGCATTTTGCTTCGGGGGCGCTGCCTCGAACCCGCTAAGGGGCGCTGCCCCCTGGACCCCCGCGAGCTGACTGGGCAGCTCGATCCCCGTCGTAATCAGCGAAGTGACAATCTAGAAAGTATTAACATCACAAACTTCTCTGCAAGGCACAATTCGGGTTGGATTCGTATCTAAAACTCATATCCTCACTGAAATACAAGAGCGAATAAAATTACAACTGAAAGGAGTTTTGTCAAACAGGATTGCCAAGGATAAAAACCTAACAGAGCCTCTAATTGTCGAGGACCAAGCATTATTGGAAAACAATTTAATATTTTTTTTAATGCTTGAGATACTAAGTCTATTTGTTGTTGATAATATATAATTTTTTGAGTTATTTTATCAACTCTTTTTCTAGTAAATTTTATATCTCTAATAGTATCATTATTTAGTAGATTTTATAGAAAATCATAGCGTTGTTGCAAATTTGCTATTAATACTAGTAATTGATTATGATCTAACAATAGATCTCGAACATAAAAATGATAATAAACACTCATAAAAAAATAAAAATAAAATAAAAAGCTTCTTATTATAGTTACCTCTTATATTTTAAAGATGTTTTGATTTTTAACCTATTATACCTCCAAAATAAGAACAGTATCTAAAGATTTTGACCGTTACCTGAACGTAGTCAGTGTAGAGCATTGGCAAGCTTCCAATTTATAAAGGTGGCTAATCTCAACATTTCCTTCCTTAGATCAGGTTCAACGCATATATGTTTCGTTTCCTACCTCAAATTACTTTAGAAGTTGTTTCCTTAGTTATGTAGGAGACCTAAGACTAATAATCTATCATATAAAAGTAACACACTCTTTTTTGAAAAGAAAATACTTTTATTTATTGAACAAAAAATTTACAAGAAAAGGGGTGCCTGTAAACTATTAGATTGCTAGAGTATTGTTTGCTCTAAGAAGGCTTGAGATCCAGACTTCTTTCTTAGTCTTAAGTATACTCTAAGTAATTTGTGTTCCCTTTTGCTCTCCCCTAAGGCCTTTACATAGGCTCTTGTGGACTTCAAGTCTAGATTTCAACCTAATCTATAAACATAAAATATTTTATACAATATATTTTATTGATGATAGAAGACAAACAAAAGATAGACAGGTGGTTATGGTCAGGTGATCACGTGTTATTGATGAAAAAGAGACAAGTTGATAGAGTGGTCACATAGGTGTGTAGCTCACTCAACCCTTGGTTTTGTAAATCTGCCCATAGTTTTATTAATCCATTGCATTCTTCAAATTCCATACCCCTTCATCACCCATGATATCACTAAAATCATAATTCTCATCATATTCTTTAAACATTGCATCAATTCTTCTAGATCTTGCCCCATCAGATAACATCCTGAAAAGTTACATTATTCTTTAGGTAAGTATGCTCCAAAGTCTACATTTTCTAAGTAATCATATACTGACTCATAAGGCAATCTTATAATGACAGAGTTATTGTAAAGGTGGTTCTTCCATAATGAACTAATTTAAACCCAACCCTTGCTAATTCTCTAGTTTGTTGGGCTATTAAGAAGAATCCTCTTGCCCTTGCCTCTGTTGGATCAATTATAAAGGGTTCTTCCCAATTCTTGAACTAATCACATTTATAAGGGATCATGCCATTCTTGTCTTTTATTTTTATTAGATAATGAGCCGCATTTAGACGTCAATCATTTACCTCCCGCCTGTGTAGTTATAAACATAATGGGTGCCATGCTTGGATATTCTTTATAGACTTCATAGATTCTCTTAAACATGAATTGGTAAAACTTGGTGATCTGAGTGAACATGGTACTTTGAGAGTGAGACGACACGTCAAATGTATTGACTATTTCCAATTTCCACATTTGAACCAGAGGATCTGTTAGGCTAATGACATTATCTGGATTGAACGAAGCTTTTAACATTCTATAATTGTACACAACTGTCCTTCTGTTAAAGTAGCACCATTGAGTTCCCAGATGGATGACACTTTCTTCATATCATTTAAGAAGTAGCTTAACAAAAGTACATTTTCTTATTTTATTTTGTATGTCATAAGGGAGCTGAAGAAATAACTTTAACACTTCTAATCTTAAAAAGGCTTTGGCAACTAAATGGGTGGTCCTAATGAGTTCGTTCACGGAAAAACTCTTCCTTACTGCTTGTAATTGTCTGATAATATCAACGTTGTCTTGTGTCATCAAGTCCAACACTTCTTGAGTCTCTGCTAGGAGTGTTTCCTTCTTTGGCGATGTAAGTCTTATGGATGTGGATGTCATCTACAAGTTCTCAAGTTAGACTATCTGCTAAACTATTTTTATTACCATTAATGTGTTCCATATCAAAGGTAAATTATTTTAACCAGAGTTGCTATCATAAAAGTGTGAGACCCCTAACTTTTGTAAACCCTATTAAGGTACTGACTTCTGGATAATTATAATGAAAGCCCTCAGTTTGTCGTTTATGCGTAAATTTAACCCTAGAATTGAAAACGCTTCGTGGATGAACCCATACAAACCCTAATCGACCCCGGTAGCTTAGTAATTATTTCTAATACTTTAATATTAATTATTTAACTCTCTAATTATAGATTGATAGCTCAAAATCCTAATTCTCAATTTTCATCATTTCATTCAATTATTTGTCTTTCGATTCAGAGCATAGTGACTTAAACGAAATTGTTTTCCCAAACTCTAATTCAATTAAATTCTACACTTAAAATAGGAATTCTAATCCATAAATTGAGCCCAATCCCTCAGCCTTTATTAGAATTATACTTTAACCCCAAATCAAGTACCTTTACATATATATACTTTTTTCTTTATTAAATATTTTGTACACAAAATATCTACATTATATAGGAATTTGTACACTAAGTAAATAAAAAAATCCCCTCAAATTCCCAAGCACATGGCTGGCCATCCCTTTTAAGATCCTTGTGGTGTACTTTGGAAATAAGGTTCAAGAATTTAAGGAAAAAAGTGTGCCAAGTACCCCCAAAACTTAGAAGTTCATTTTGTACTAATCTATCAATCTAGTTCCAACTCAACCAAATGAAGATTAAGCCATAATTAAGTCATGTTTAATCCTTTTAATCACCCTTCATTCCATTTCATTCCAACTAAATCCAAAACTTTTCTATTCCATTGGAACCAATGGCATTTTGGATCTTTTGTCACTTTTTTCCTATAAATACACCACCATCCTCAACACTTTTGCACATCAAACACACACATATTTCTGCTGATGAGAGGGAGGGAGGAGAGAAAGTGAGAATTTTGGAGGAGGAAGAAAAGTGAGCAATTCTTGCACAACCACTTCCTTAGGCAAACAAGTAAGTCAAAACACAACCTATTCTCTCTCTTTTTCTTTTTTCTTTTTTTTTTTCTCTTTCAAATACATGATATTAGATGCTTATGACATTGTTTTCAAATGTGTGTGTATGGTGTTCTTGTCACACCCCACCTTTTATTACTCGGATAATCTTACCACATCCCTTAACATAATCCAATTCCTTTAATAACATACATAATCTATATATACATTACATCCATAAGTAAATGAAAGCCCTCTCTTTCATATATCTATTGAATGCAACATGAATTACATTTAAACAAACTGCCCCTAGGCTTACATTTTTACATTAAAAGTAAGGGTTTAACCCTTTTACAACAATGGCGTTTTGCCAACAAATATAGGGCCCTATGGCCAACAATTAAAGAAGATCCCTGATCTTGAACCATCTCTCAACTTGTACCTAAAAAGGATTAGCAACGTGGGATGAACATAAAGTCTAATAGAGATACCAACATGATCCTAAAAAATAGCAACATACAAATAGCTATAATCATGAATGCACCACGACACCCAAGACAACCACCATAACACTACACCCATTACTCGGAAACACAAACCTAGCTTTTTCTCAAGGAACACTTCCATCATCTAGCCAATAATTTTTCATCACTTTCACACATCCCACACAATTACTAGCAATGTCACCCAATACTTAAGCATCACAAACTAATTCACAACCACCCACAACCCACCAAGTCTCAACAAGCCACAAACACAAGCTCTACCTTCATTATAAGAGACACGAGTCTCATACTCCCTTAAAACACTTTCACAACTCAACAAGTAGCTCCTACCAACTCCAAAGAATTCTAAAGTTTCACACCACCCCAAATTAAACACACTTAGTGCTACACAACTCATCCTCATTACATTTAGACTAGTCATAACAACATTCAACTTCTACTTCTCAACTCACAACTCCAAATCATTCTAAGGCTTGCAAGCCAACACATGCTCAACTCAAGAAGAGAACAATAGATACACAATAAAATTAGAATTTCCAATCTCCACAACATTTCTCAATACGAGCAAGTTCAAGATTAATTACATACGCACACCATTTGGGTTCACAACAACATATATACACATATATAATATCAATAGGCATAAAGCTCTCCATAAATAACATAACATTACAAAAACTAAATAATACAACTCCACCACTCCATAACATCACCACTGTTCTCACTTGGACTACAGGAACTGGCCCTGTCCACATGGAGGGCAACGACGCCGAATATGGCCCAACCAACCACACCTAAAACAAGTAGGTGGTCCTCTATTCTATGATTGACTCGAAGAAGCCTGAGTCTAATTGGACCTCCCAAAATACGAGTTCGAAGAAGCAAAAGTAGACTGAGGCGACAATTGCGCCTGTGCTTAGGATCTCGGCCGCTCCAATCCACTTGAGTTTTTAGGAGAGCTTAAATCGTTGGAGGAAGAAAATTGGTTAGAACAAATTACCAAGACTCTTGATATGCTCAGAGTCGAGAACGAGGAGTTGAGGGTCGTTTTGGCTGGTTTTTAACTAAAGGGAGATGGTGGTTATTGGTGGAAGTCTACGAGGATTTCTGAAGGCACCACTTAGGTTGCTTTCATCGAGTCCTTTTTCGCTAAGTTATTTTCTCCTTCTGCTTAGGAAAGATTGAGAAAACAATTTGTTGAGTTGCTCCAAAATGATACACCTTTGGCACAATTTGAGGTGAGATTCGCCAGTTTGTCGAGGTTTGCTCCAAAGTTGGTCGCAACAGAAGAGCGTCGTTGTCTTGAGTTTGAAAGGAGGTTGTGTAATGATATCCAAGAAAAGGTTGCTGGGGTTGTGTATAGAGATTATCACACACTTGTAGAGTGCTCATATGAAAGTTGTAACGCCCTCAAAATAATATACAATCCCAACATTTAATAGTTCTATATTCATGATAGCTAATCACATTTCCATACATACATCAGAGTTAATATTACAAAAGGGTATTTCATATAAGTTCCAAATGTTTAAAAAAATGATAGAATGCCATGTGGCTTATCTCTTTCCAAGTTGTTACTTGGTTACACAAAAGAAAAGTTCTAACACTTCTACAAGTAAAGCCCTCGGCTTAGATTTACATTTAAGTACAAATAAAGACAAAACAACAAATGAAGCCTTCAGCTCCAAAACCTCCCAAACTATACCCTTGAGGTGGCATATCACCTGTACCTGAAAATGGTGTCCCAAGAAGGGTGAGCTAAAGCCCAGTAGAGATATGTTAAACCAAATATGAGAAATAACTAAAACATTAGCATTTGACAAATGGTTAACATTATAAACCAACTCACACCCTTTCCACAGCCCAACAACAATTACATCCATGTTTCAATCCACTTCCCTTTATTTTTCCAATTCAATTCATAGACATGGTTCATTATCTAACCAAACAATTTAAATGAGACTAAAACTCATCTTATTAACACTTCCATTATCCGCAATTCAAAATGAGACTACAACTCATAAGGACAACACTTCAATTCATCAATAATTTAAGATAAGACTACAACTCATATTATCAACACTTCAATCATCAACGTTATTCAAACGTATATAAAATTTCGGAACTTTCATCCTAGACACTCCGGCCAACTTAATTATCAATGGAGTCCATCCCCTATCTCCTCCCAAACAGTAGAGTACATCCCCTATCTCATTCCATACAATGGAGTACATCCCTTATCTCCTCCCACACAATGGAGTACATCCCCTATCTCCTCCCAAACAAATATACATATGCAATTTATTTAAACACTTTATCATATACAATGATCAATTAATGCACATATTCAATGTGTTATTCCAACGGTCATATTTAATGACATATTCCAATTGATTAGTTTCAATTTACCTAATCATCATGTAATTCTACAACAATCATGGCTATCCTCCACCGATAACCCAAAACAGTTATTTCTAAACAGATAATTAAATTTATCAAACAGATAAATTAATACATTTTCCATAGGTGAGTGATTTATCAATCCAATTATATATTCCCATAATTAATTTCATCATTTTGACAAATAACTCATTTAATCCCAATTAGGGCATTTTTCCTCTTTCTCAATTAACAACCTTAAGGCTCAATTTCATCATTTATACACAAACAATCCCCTTTCCAAAACCTCATACTCACAATGGAGCCCAAAATCAAGGAACCCCTCTTTTATAATTTCAAAACAAACCCTAACTTTCCCAAAACTCCCAAACACCACCATCTATACGAAATAACCAACATTTATGTCAAAACTCATAGAAATGAGTAGATTATCCCTACCTCAAAAGGAGAAACTCAAAGGAGATGAAGAGTGAAACCCAAGATGCTCCAAATCCACAAATTTTTGGATCAATGGGAAGCCCAAGCCAAGCTCTAACTTCCTTACAAAGGAAGCAGGGTAGAAGGACTCTAGATTCAGAGTATTTGTAGAGAGAAGGGGTATTTTAGAGAGAGAGGCAGCCGATCTAGGGTTTGTGGGAAAGGAGAGGATAAAAAATGGTATATTTCATCTCTGCTGCGAACTGATATATGCGAGGCTCGCTCGAGCTAAAAAGTGGTCGCTCGAGCGACCAGACACAAAAGAACCTCGCTCGAGCGCAAGAAGCGTCGCTCGAGCGAACAATGCAAAGTTTCAGGTCTGCAACCTAGAAGCACGCTCGAGCGTAAGAGTTCTCGCTCGAGCGAAGAAACACAAAACATAGAGCTCGCTCGCTCAAGCGACAAAAGCCTCGCTCGAGCGAAGAATACCAACCTTCAGGTCCAACCTAGATGCAGACGCACGCTCGAGCGCAAGAATGCTTGCTCGAGCCAAGAGACACATCAAAGAAAGCTCGCTCGAGCGAAGAAGTAAAAACCCAAGGCTCGCTCGAGCGACAAAAGCCTCGCTCGAGCGAAGAAACAAAAATCTGGACAGCAACAATTTGTTCCAACACCCAACCAACCTGTTTCAAACTCACTCAATACGTCCCAAAATTCAAATGCAAAGGATTTAAAGGACGGAGACAAGATATAGACAACAACAACCATGACGAAACCCAAGTTCGGAACAAAATAAATGACAGGGAAAACCGGGATCGCTATAACCTCCCCCCTTTAAAGAATTTCGTCCCCGAAATTTAAAATATAAGTTTCAAAATTGTGATCTTTCAATTCTCAACATGATTACAATACAACCTTTATCAACATGATCCACTACCGATCATTCCATCTCTTCTCAAGAGGACAACTTTACAAATATAGCTCAATATGCATTATCAACATGCATTCTTTTGAATTTTAACTAATTTCAATACACATACTCTATAATTCCATAACATATGCAATGTTAAAAACATGTCTTCATTTTTACAACACATTCATCATATACAATGTTAAATTAAACTCATTTCTTTGAAACATATGCAACAATTTCAATACTTCCATAATCAGAAACATATACAATGTTCTTAGAGTTTATCACAAAACAAAATTCTCAACATAAGCTCAAACATCCACAAATAGGTCCGGAAATTTTTCTCGGACCTCCAATTCACGTTCCCAAGTGGCTTCCTCAACCCCGTGCTGTTTCCATAATACCTTGACCAAGGGAATGGTCTTGCCTCACAAGACTTGGTCCCGTCTATCCAAGACCATCACCGGTCTCTCCTCATATGAAGCATCCTCGTCTACTTCTAAGTCGGTCCAATCCAATACATGAGATGGATCCGGCTCGTATTTCTGAAGCATACTAACATGAAACACGTCATGCACTCCGGACAACTACGGCAGTAAAGCTAAACGGTATGCAACCTCCCCAATTTGCTCAAGGATCTCAAAAAGGCCAATAAATTGAGGGGACAACTTCCCACTCTTCCCAAACCTCATCAAACCCCGCCTTGGTGATATTTTCAGAAAGACGTGATCACCCACCTCAAATGACAAAGGTCTCCTCCTATGGTCGGCATAACTCTTTTGGCGACTCTGGGCTGTAACTAGCCTCTTACGAATAAGTGCTACTTTCTCCGTCATTTCTCGCACCAACTCCGGGCCCAACAAAGGTGCAGTACCCACCTCGGCCCAACATACAGGAGATCTACATGGTCGGCCATACAAGGCCTCAAATGATGCCATGCCAATACTCGATTGGAAACTGTTATTGTAGGCAAACTCCACTATGGGTAAGTGTCTCTCCCACGACCCTTTAAAGTCAAAGGCACAGCCTCGAAGCATATCCTCAAGTATCTGAATGGTACGCTTGGACTGCCCGTCAGTTTGAGGATGGTAAGCTATGCTAAAAGTCAATCTAGTACCGAAGGCACTCTGCAAACTCTGCCACAACCTAGCAGTAAAACGCGAATATCTATCTGAGACGATCGTCACTGGGACTCCGTGTAACCTCACTATGTCCTGAATATACAAGTCGGCAAGGTGATCTACCGAATCTCTCACGCGCATAGGAATAAAGTGTGCCGACTTAGTCAACCGATCCACTACCACCCAAATGGCATCACTACCCCGTTGAGTCCTCAGAAGACCTACAACAAAATCCATCGTGACATGCTCCCATTTCCACTCGACTAGAGGCAAGGGTTGCAACAAACCCGCTGGCCTCTGATGCTCGGCCTCCACTTGCTGACAAGTAAGACACTTGGATACGAAAACTGCCACATCCTTCTTCATTCCTCTCCACCAAAACTGGCGACTTAGATCATGATACATCTTTGTGCCTTCCGGATGCACCGCAAGGCGTGAATGGTGAAACTCTCGGAGTACTTCCTCTCGGCAAGACTCCGACACAAACAAACGGTCTCGGTACCTCACACTCAGGTCAGGATACACGGTCAAACCCTTCTCTACCTTCCCACTGGATATCTTCCCCCGGAGAGATTCTACCTCAAGGTCATCCTTCTGTGCCCTTAACACTCGATTCACAAGTGTAAGTTGTGCAACTACAGAAAACAAGGCTGCAGACTCAACAGACTCACCCAAAAGTAAGTCGAACTCACCAAGAGCACCCAACATCTCCCATTCCTGGATAGCAATACAAGTTACATCACTAATGGACTTCCTACTTAGGGCATTAGCCACAACATTAGCCTTCCCCGGATGATAGTGCAACTCGAAGTCATAATCCTCTATAAACTCCATCCACCTCCTCTGCCTCAAATTCAAATCTTTCTATGTAAACAGATACTTCAGACTCTTATGATCCGAGAACACCTCAAATCTCTCACCATAAAGATAGTGCCTCCAAATCTTCAAGGCAAATATTACAGCTGCTAACTCTAGGTCATATGTAGGGTAATTCCTCTCGTGTGTCTTCAACTGACGTGAACCACAGGCTACTACTTTCCCCTCTTGCATCAACACATAACCCAAACCCTCTCGTGAGGCATCACAATACACTGCATAACCCAAACCCCTCTTTGGAATAATCAAGACTAAAGCAGTGGTAAGTCTAACCTTAAGTTCTTGGAACGACTTTTCACAAGTCTCACTCCATGCAAATTTGACCCCTTTTCCGCGTCAATCTAGTCAAAGGCGAAGCTAGCCTGGAGAAATCTTTCACAAACCTATGGTAATTCCCGGCCAATCCCAGAAAACTACGGATCTCAAAGACACTCTTAGGCTGTGCCCAATCTTGCACTGCATCTATCTTGGATGAATCAACAGACACCCCTTCCCTGGATACCACGTGGCCTAAGAACTTAACCTCTCTTAGCCAGAACTCACACTTCCCAAACTTAGCATACAGCTTATGGGCTCTAAGTAACTCAAGCACTACTCGCAAGTGTTCTTCGTGCTCCTCCTCAGAAGGTGAATAAATCAGAATGTCGTCCACGAAAACGACCACAAAGCAATCTAAGAACTCCCGGAAGATCCGACTCATCAAGTCCATAAACACAGCCGGTGCATTGGTGAGCCCGAAAGGCATCGCTAGAAACTCATAATGGCCATACCGCGTACGGAATGCCGTCTTCGAGATATCCTTCTCCCTGACCCTCAACTGATGGTAACCCAATCTCAAGTCTATCTTAGAGAAACAGCAAGATCCTTTCAACTAGTCAAACAAATCATCTATACGAGACATAGGGTACTTGTTCTTAACCCTAGCCCGATTCAGCTTTCGATAATCAATGCAAAGTCTCAAAGTCCCATCTTTCTTTTTAGCAAAGAGGGCTGGTGCTCCCCACGGTGAAGTACTAGGGCGAATAAAACCCTTATCTAACAACTCTTGGAGTTGAATCTTCAACTCACTCAACTCGACTAGGGCAAAACGATATGGTGCCATGGAAATCGGTGCTGTACCGGGCACTAAATCAATAGAGAACTCAATCTCTCGATGGGGTGGTAAACTAACAAGATCCTTGGGAAAGACGTCCGAATACTCACAAACCACTCTGGGCAACTCAGTTCAGATCTCATCACACTCACTACTCACACAGCTAGCGAGAAGACAACTCAGCTCACTCCGCCCTCGCGGATCGTACATCGATGGTAAAACTCTACCAACCCGATCTCCCAAGAAATGGAAACGTCACCGCTCAAGATACATGCAATTACCCTCTGACGGTAGCAATCTATAACAGCCCGGTATGACGATAGCCAGTCCATACCCAAAATCACATCAAACCCTGACATATCCATCAATACAAAAGAGAACGGAAGCCGATGATCGGCAACCTCTATATCACAGCCCCGACACCCTTGTTTCAGAACCATCTCGCCCCCAATAGGTGATACAACACAAATAGGAGATGCTAACTATGCTAACTCCAACCCCAAAACAGATGCAAATGCAGGAGATATAAAAGAGTGGGATGCGCCCGTATCAATTAACACATTAGCAACTGAGTTGCAAAACAAAAAGGTACCTCTCACAACAGATGGAGCCGGTACAAGGTCCTGCGCTGTAACAGCATACATGCGCCTTGTAGGTCTCTAATGTACCTGCTCACCTCTCGGAGGATACAACTGCTGCACAGACTGAGCCGAAGAGGCTCCCTCATTGGCCCTCGAGGCCTGAACTGACTAAGCTGGCTGATAACTCTGCGTCTGCCTCGAACCAGATGCACTAGATGTGCCACTCAACTGCAGGCAAAACCTCTTCAGGTGCCACGCCTGCCCACACTGATAATAAGTGAGTGGCTAGCCTGAACTGACTAAGCTGGCTGATAACTCTGCGTCTGCCTCGAACCAGATGCACTAGATGTGCCACTCAACTGCAGGCAAAACCTCTTCAGGTGCCCCGCCTGCCCACATTGATAATAAGTGAGTGGCTAGCCTCTGCCCTGACTCTGGCTTAGAGGACGAGCCGAAGAAGAAGCTGCTCTCTGCCCTCCTCCCCTCTGTTGGCAAGCTAGAGACTTGTGGCCCAACTGACCACATTTGTAACAAGTGATGTCTCTCTAACCGCCTCTCCCAGAACCTAAACTTGGTACTGGAAAGGTAGATCTAGAATGTGCTCCCTGGGACTGCTGAGGGTTAGAACCCCCTGCCTCTTACCATCCCCCTGACCTTCCTGACTTCTTTTTGAGCCCCTCATCCTCTCCTCCTCCGCATCCATAATGGTCTCAAAATGGGCTGCAACCTGCACGAGGCGCCCATACTCCCTAATCATGGACCCAGCCACTCGAAACATGAGTCCGGTCCTCAATTTCTTCTCAAACTCCAAGCACCTACGCTCTTCGGTCGCCACCAACTCGGGTGCAAACCTCGATAAGCTGGTAAAGGTGGCCTCAAACTCCGCCACTGGTCTATTCAGCTGCTTGAGCTGACAGAACTGGTCCCTCAACTTCTCCCTAACAGTGGGAGGCAAAAACTTCTCCTGAAAGGCATCAACAAAAGCCTCCCAAGTCCCTCTAATACGACCCCGAACAAACTTCCACCACTGACCCGCGTCTCCCTTCAACTGGAAGGATGCCAAGGTCACTCGTAAACCTCCGTCTTCGATGCCAAGCATCTCAAACGTCTTCGTCATCTGCTCTAGCCACTCATCAGCCTTCAGTGGCTCTTTTGAATCACCCAAAAACTCGTCCGAATTTGACCAGAAGAACTCCCTCTTCAGAAAAGATGACCCTGCCTCAGCTACATGGGCCTAGACTTGATTCTTAGCTCAGATAATGTCCATAGACTCCCACAATGCTCCTGCCATTTCGCGGGCTAAAGCACCCATGGCCTGCTAACCCACTGGCTCGGCCACATTGGCCTGACCAACACCCTCATCCTGTGCCGGAATTTCATCCGGTATAGGCATCTCCAGCCTCCTAGGCCTACCACGCCTACCACCACGTCCTCGACCTGACATCCTAATCAAAGTAACAAAAGGATTAGCACATTTACAAATGTGCCGAAACTATTTCACTCGCGTCCTAATACAATGGACAACTCTAATTCACTCCACGTAAGCACATAATCACATAAACACTTACGAATTTCATTTCCGGATAATGACTGTCCCGTGGCGTTGCTAGAGTTTCAATTAGAAACGACAGTGATCAAATGCCTTTCTAACAGGACTCCCAGAAACCCATAGACCCGATCAACATCCTAGAAACTAAATCTCATACCCATATAGTCATATAAACATGTTATCACATAAGCACATAACATTAAATTCAAGTCTCTAACAAGCAAGACAAACCCATTGTGGTACTAACCACTTCCTACGTACCCAAAGTATTCAAACCCAGTATGTTCTAATACCAAGTTATAACGCCCTCAAAATAATATACAATCCCAACATTTAACAGTTCTATATTCATGATAGCTAATCACATTTCCATACATACATTAGAGTTAATATTACAAAAGGGTATTTCATATAAGTTCCAAATGTTTAAAAAAATGATAGAATGCCATGTGGCTTATCTCTTTCCAAGTTGTTACTTGGTTACACAAAAGAAAAGTTCTAACTCTTCTACAAGTAAAGCCCTCGGCTTAGATTTACATTTAAGTACAAATAAAGACAAAACAACAAATGAAGCCTTCAGCTCCAAAACCTCCCAAACTATACCCTTGGAGGTGGCATATCACCTGTACCTGAAAATGGTGTCCCAAGAAGGGTGAACTAAAGCCCAGTAGAGATATGTTAAACCAAATATGAGAAATAACTAAAACATTAGCATTTGACAAATGGTTAACATTATAAACCAACTCACACCCTTTCCACAGCCCAACAACAATTACATCCATGTTTCAATCCACTTCCCTTTATTTTTCCAATTCAATTCATAGACATGGTTCATTATCTAACCAAACAATTTAAATGAGACTACAACTCATCTTATTAACACTCCCATTATCCGCAATTCAAAATGAGACTACAACTCATAAGGACAACACTTCAATTCATCAATAATTTAAGATAAGACTACAACTCATATTATCAACACTTCAATCATCAACGTTATTCAAACGTATATAAGATTTCGGAACTTTCATCCTAGACACTCCGGCTAACTTAATTATTAATGGAGTCCATCCCCTATCTCCTCCCAAACAGTGGAGTACATCCCCTATCTCTTCCCACACAATGGAGTACATCCCCTATCTCCTCCCAAATAAATATACATATGCAATTTATTTTAACACTTTATCATATACAATTATCAATTAATACACATATTCAATGTGTTATTCCAACAGTCATATTCAATGACATATTCCAATTGATTAGTTTCAATTTACCTAATCATCATGCAATTCTACAACAATCATGGCTATCCTCCACCGATAGCCCAAAACAGCTATTTCTAAACAGATAATTAAATTTATCAAACAGATAAATTAATACATTTTCCATAGGTGAGCGATTTATCAATCCAATTATATATTCCCATAATTAATTTCATCATTTTGACAAATAACTCATTTAATCCCAATTAAGGCATTTTCCCTCTTTCTCAATTAACAACCTTAAGGCTCAATTTCATCATTTATACACAAACAACCCCCTTTCCAAAACCTCATACTCACAATGGAGCCCAAAATCAAGGAACCCCTCTTTTATAATTTCAAAACAAACCCTAACTTTTCCAAAACTCCCAAACACCACCATCTATACGAAATAACCAACATTTATGTCAAAACTCATAGAAAGGAGTAGATTATCTCTACTTCAAAAGAAGAAACTCAAGCAGTCTTCTGCTATCTGCAAAACTTTTAGGAAGGGGTCATTATGCCCTTGAGCCATGTTTTGGTTGCTTGAGCTGTGTCACTTACTTGTGTCTTATGCTCGAGCGGTAGTTTGGTCACTCAAGCGATCTATACATATATCAGATCAGGAAAAAGTCATTTTCAATCACTTTTTAATCTCTCTCTCTCTCTAAAACACCCTAAAACCTAGTTTCTTCACTTTCTCTCTCTAGTTCTTGTTTAAATACTTCCCTACACCCTAATCTATTGATTTCTCCACCATAGTACTTTGGAGAAAAGTGTAGAGCACGTAGAGGTGGTCATTTTGATCGGAGAAAGTTCAAGTTTCAACTTAGTTAAATCTTGAGTCTTGTTCATCAACTTTTCTAGTCTTAAGGTAGGGATTTCTTCAACCTTTCCGTATGATTCTTAGCTACATTATGTGTATTTTAAAAAGGATAGTGATTTGGAGTAGAGAGCTTTGATTTAGGGTTTTGATTTGGGTTTGATTTTGGGAATATAAACAAGAGGCTTTCAAATGGATTCATGAGAGATGTTGTGGAGATGATTATCTTGTTAATTTGTGTAGAAATCTTGGAAACTTCTCCTTAAAATGTATTGTTGAGGGAAATGGTCTTTTGTTGGAAATTAATGAGATTTTCATACTAAAAATAAAAGGAAAGAGGTTGGATATTGAAATGAGAATATGAATATATTTGTTGATGATAAGAGTGGAGTTAAATATGTAATATCACTCCTATATTGAGGTTATGATATTATACTTGTTGCTTTGAAATTTATCTTTTGGATAGAGATATCTGTTTTGGGCTATCGGTGGAAGATAGCTTTAATTGTTGTAAAAATTGCATGAGGGATAGGTTAATTGAAAACCATTTACTCATATATCTTGCATTGAACATTGTTTCACATTTATATTCATTGAAAATGTACTATTTTTCTAGAAAAAATGATAAATACCTTGGCGAATTTGGTTAGGGGGTGTGATTGTGGTTTTATTATGATGGCTTGTATGTCCTTGGTGAAAGTCTAGAAACTCTCATGGTTAGGTGTCGATCCTTCCGGTTAGTACCAGTAAAATAACTTTGGTAATGTTTGTATAGCCTATTAGTAGACATGTACCTAGAGATTTCCAGTGTTATGTATCCACTACCCTATTTTCTGATTTAAAAGGTATTGTTTTATGAATTGATATATAACTATTAAATTGCATTGTTTTGAAAGAGGAAGTGTAACGTTTTGGTAAATGGCACGGATATGCATTCACCGTATGACTTTGTTAAGCTTCATGCATTGTGTTCAAGTATCTCTATTGGGCTTTAGTTCACCTTATGTGGAAAACAACTTTCAGGTGCTAATATATGCCTCTACCAAGGAAAAAGTTTAAGAGGACCTTGGAACCGAGAGCTTCTTTCTGTTCTTTTATGTAAATGTTATTGTACAAGCCTTGGGCTTAATCTGTATTGAGTTTAACTCATTTTGTTGTACCCAAGCATCGACTTGGAAAAATGTAGTCATTAGGGTATTAACTTGTTTGTACCTTCTTTTGTTTCATGTGATTACCATATATCATATGCTATAGATTCAGGATCTAGGATTTATGAATGTATACATGCATATGTCATCTTTTGTACGGTAAAACAGAATCAATGAAAGGTTAATATAATATAAACTTATGCTTTTCTATTGAATATTATGAGGTAGTTTTTGGTTATTGTTTTGAGGCGTTACAAAAAGAAATTGAGCCTTGATTTTTTCTTTGCTTGTATTATCTCTTTGTTGGAACAAAGTCACCTATTTCTATCTATATCTCACATTATTTTTAAAGGCACACATTCAAACAAAAAATCTGAGTTATTAATATATTATTTAGTATGTTTTCATCATAAGATAAGTGAAAAATTACCCATGGTTGACCCATTTTTTTAATACTTTTTCTATTTCAAATTTTGTGCACATATGACTAGTATTTTCAATCCACTTTCAAAAAATTTAGAAAAATGCAGAAAAATTCTCTTGAGCTCAATTTTACATCAAAACCCTCCTTAAAGTGTTAACTTTCAAGAAAAATTGGTTTTATTAAAAATGAATAAGGTTTGAGAGAAAAATCAATTTTCGTAACAGTCGACGAATCTGGACAGAGCTAGAGTATTTCTTCAATAACTAAAAATCTAGAAAAAATATCCCACTTCCATAAATTGATTTTGAAACTAGACAAAATTGTCTATAAACCCTTGGGAGGCCGAGTTCGGAAAAAATCTAAAATTGCTACTTTGATAGTGATTTTTAAAGTAAACTGAATCTGGAAATTTATTTTTATTAATGGTTTCACGTTCTTAGTTACTTGATTATGCCCCTTATTTTTTGTTTAAATCTTAGTATGACATCTACATATGCCTGTGGTTATATTCCTTTAAATTTATCCTATGGAATGTTCATACTTGTGTAGAATTTATTATTTCAATAGCTTGTTCTAACCTTAACTTAAAACATCTAACTCAATGAAAAACTTTATTAGGGTGCTAAATAGGTTTTCGATCACTTAAGTAACTTTATAAGATAATGCTTGTGTTGTATTTGAATTGGTTGGCAGGACGTGTTCCATATTAAAAGTAAAGTCTTGCGCAACTGGTTATTTCAGAATCCTTGAATGGATCGATTCTATTCAAACCCTAGGTTGTTTCGGTGTGATAAGGTTGAAGGAGGTTATGGGCAGGACCCTTATTTTTACCGTTTCTTTTGAGGTCCTCGGCTAGCGCTATGTGGTATGTAACCATTGTAGGCATCCGGGGTAAGGTCTGCAAAGTAACAAAAGAGGGGACATATCGAATAATCCTAGTCCGATTCTTGCAATTTGGAGAATGAAATCTCTTTAGGGGATTTCTAAATTACTAACATCTAACTTTATAACCCTTTTCTTGTTTACTTGAATATCATGCTTCATTACTTGTTATAATTGCAATTGTATATTGGACTAAGAAAAAGGAACAGGGTGTGTGTACGTTTACTAGGCATTCCAAGCTCATGGAGTTTCATGCCATGTATTGAATACTATTAGTTGGTCGAAGGCGAAGCTAAAGCATTTGAGGACGTATGGCTAGTTCTGTTAAGTCTTTTTTGTAACCATGTTGGGATTGTAAGTGTTAAAACTCTTGATGTAATTAAGACATACCTCTTGTAATTATTATTTTGCTTATGTATCTATATATAACTTTTGTAACCTATCATCATATTTCATCAACTCATGTAGACCTTATGTTAATACGTTGTTAAGATCTGTCAAAAAGTAACTTTGATATCTAAGGAGATTGGACTTAGAAGGAGGGCTAATTTGCTCCTTCGATCTTTCTTGGGATCTTACTTGGATATTGATCAAAGGACTTATTAGTGACATTTCCTACACTCATAACCTTAAAAAAAAAACCTATATTTATTTGTTAATATATTCCTTGATTTTTCTGATTTTTTGGGCATCACAACTTGGTATCAGAGTTTAGGTTCAATCCTTACCTACACATTTCAGCCTGCAATTGGAAAGTACCTTACCCGAGTATATTATATTATTATAACACTATCTACCTTATTAAATAAAAGATATCGAAAAATCAAAATTTTCTTGAACTACCTTAGGACATCTCTTTAGATTTTGAGCACAACAACATCGACTCGTGAGAACATGTTTCACATTCTGAATCGTCGGGTGTTTCGACTCCAAACAATTTGACAATCACCTACAAAGGGAAGTAGTTTTAATTCTGAACGAGACGTCCTGTTGCACATTAGATATAATATAGAAATAAGGGTACTGTTATTTTTACGAGTTTTTTATTGATCGTCATACCCTCATCTCATAGTTGTAACATTTGTTTGACGTCATTCTTTTTCAAGATTAAGTCATTACCATCTAGTCCTATTTTATATTATACTATTTGTTAAATTAACAACCTTTGAGCCTTGATTACTCTATCTATTACAAGGATTCTTGTAAACTGTATTTTTTTTTAACTCGATGACGAATCTTGGATATTCAGTTTAAAATGCGGATGGCCAACACAGTTTCAAGTTAAATATCTAGCTTAGTCATTACCTCTATAACATTGACCACATTAAAGTCTGGAACCATGATGTCATCCATTCCAATATATCGTTCATCCATATTTCAGATGATCCTTGTGTTAAGTTGATGCTAAAATCGCTTCGTATTCTTACATCTCAACTTCGTATTCTTTCCATTAATCCAGTCTTGAAACTCTTGTAATTAGTATTTTTCTTATATATGTATATGAAGTTGTGTTATATGTTTTCCTATATATGTTATTTACTACTTGATCTTATTGCTTCAAACACCCTAACATAATTAAACCCTAACCTTAAGATTAGTTGATTACTCTTAAAATAATTGCCTCTGTAATTAGACCCCGACTTATGTCTCACCCCGTACTATGAACAGAATGGTAGACCACACTCGAGCCAACGGCTACACCGAAACAAGCAACAACACATGAACCCGTGAATAACAACGCAATAGGAATGCAATACCAGGAAATCGAAACCTTAAGAACGAACTAGTACTCGTGGCCAAAATCTCGCACCACATTGGGAATCAAATTTTGGAGGAGTTAGGATATTTAAGAGGAAACAAAACAATAAAACTCGTCTCTTCTCAGAGTTTAGGAAGCAAAGACCTCCCAAATTTTCAGGAGTGCCGGACCCAAAGGTAGCAAAGAATTGGATTCGACAGATTGAAAAAATGCTTGATACAATGAGATTAACAAAGCATATTGACCGAATTGCTCTAACTGAGTATAAACTGGAAGGGGAAATAGATCATTGGCGGACCTTAATCAAGGAATCTAGGGACATCATAATGATAATGTGGGCGCAGTTTATAAATCTATTTTCAAGGAAGTACTTCCCAAACAAAGTTAGACAAGAAAGGATTTGAGAATTTTAGCAGCTAGAACAAGGTATGATGACAGTAACCCAATACGTGGTGAGTTCGAAGAGTTGGCCCGGTATGCAACCCGATATGTAGCAGACGACGAAGAGAAGGCGCAAAAGTTTGAATGGGGTTTAGACCCTACAATTAGAGGAAAAGCTTTGCTATTAAGACTTTCAATTTTTGCGTATGTAGTTGGCACAACATTAGATTTAGAATGAGAGGAGGCAGAGTCCAACATGATTTGAAGCTTAAGGAAAGAGAATAATCAAGTCAATGTAGGATCAGAAAGGAATAGCTGAAGGCATGTAGCACACAAGCCGTATTCTAGGGAACCCACAATAACCCCAACAGCAAAATCTGAATGAAACTTTCAGGAGAGACTAGGGTGACCAATCCAGTACTATGATTGCCAACAGATGGGACACAGGAGGTTCGAATGTCCTCACCTGGTCAGAAATCAAGAAAAGCACTTGGGTGTAAATATGCATACTATTGGTGAACAACAACCATGGATAACTAAGCCGGGAGCTACCGAGCAACAAAAATTCAAGAGGGAAAGCAATCTGAAGTCTGGAACAATCAATCACCAAGCCACATTAGCACCTTATGAGAAAGGAACACAACGACGACAACAACGTGGGCAAGAATAGAAGAATATGATTAATTACTAGATGGGAAAATGTTATGAGTGTAGCCAACTAAGACATTTTAAGAATGAATTTCCCCAACTCGCTCAATTAGGATATCAAGGAAGGAGGCAACAAAAGGCTTAGACTCAACAATAATCAGAGACCAACTGGCGGAGTTTTGCACTGCAAGGAAAAGAAGACAAAGACCCCACTAAGCAATACTCTGAGAGTAAGCAGTTCACTGTGTATGAACCCGAAGAACAACAACACGAGCCACAACTTACCTAGAAAAAATATAATTAGGATAGTAGTTTGAACTTTTTGGGTGACTTTTGTAATCCAAGCATGGATGGTGTGAATTCCCTTTTATTAATCAAATCTCGGTGTCTTAATACTCATATTTCACAACTCTTGAGTAAATGTTTTATTCATCGCATCCCTTCATATCTGCAGTATGTTAGGTCATTAGAACTTATATGCGAACCCTTAGGAAAATTTTATGCTTTGATTCTCAATCCCTGATGCAATGAAGATACCTGACAACAACCTTATTTTATAAATAGATTTGTTATTCATACATCATGTGGTTATCAATAGTTACCAATAAAAGGAGACAACTTACCCATCTAATGGAATGCTTTTATTATTTAAAAGGGATATACTAGTTTCCATGATTTAACAAAACGCAATGACAAGAGCAACAAGATTAATTCTTAACACGTATATGGAACATCACATCAGGAATTTGCAACACGGGCCTTCACGCTAGAGCAGTGACATCATACAACGAGTAGTTCAGAATTTTCAAGAACCACAGAAGATTGAGGCACCCCCTTACATCATTAATTGGGGAAAAAAATCGATTCAAAACGCTACTATTAGAACAAAACCAGTGAGGGCTCTAGACAAAAGAGAAAAGAACTTAAGAGAAGAAGATGATTCAAATGATTAAAATATGTTGGCAGAATCTATCTAGGAGTGCAAGGATGCAATGTGGGCAAACTATTTACAACTTTTCGAGACTTGAGGAATGAAAAAACAGAGTATGAACTGAAGGAAGCTCTATGAGTTCCTTCACTACGAGATCAACAACAATTCAACATACCTGAAAGAAACTTTACAAACAACAACTTAACAAATTAGTCAACAAATTCCGTCCAATCCCATCAAATTTTCGATCAATGGTGTGACAACCACCTCCTTAAATAATTAAGCTAAACTTTTTGTGCCTCCGAGCACGGGAAAACTTCAAAAAACTTTTCGGTTTGCAGAACTCACACCTAAGCAAGCCTTTGGTAATCTCGGATTACTAGCCAGTCACCTCCCTAAACCCTTGGGGCGGGGGTTGGATCGTGACAAATAGGCCCAATCCTTCAATAATGTAAAAAACAATGTTTGGCTATTAGTAGAAGGCCAACAAGTGATGGCAAAATTTAATTCTTGTTCGCCTATAAAAAAGTACCAAACCAAGTAAGACTGCTCAGTCAGAAGTGAATACAGATATATTATACAACGAAGAAAATAGAGCTTTGGAAATTTCTATATCTCTCAATCTCAATTCTCTCTTGATTTTCTCATTGTTCGAGAGCTTTACCAGTTCTGATTCCAAGAGATAGAGATGATGAAGCGTATTGCATTGTCTGCAGTTCATGCTTCTTCTTCTTTTTTTCTTTTTCTTCTTTTTTTTGGCTTGGAAGGCGAAGGTCTTACTCAAATCTGTTACTTCTATAAGGAAGGGCAAGATTGTCCCCAAAAAATAGAAAAATATTTGTGTGTTCTCCATCAAGCATGGGTCTCTAGGTAAGGGGATTTATGAAAGAAAAATTTATGAACTATCATTTTCACCAAAGAAGGGCCCAATGAAGGGGTTTTGACCAAATTTCCCTTAATTCTATTATTCCTTTATTATTTTCTAGAGCCGACTCTAATGCTTCTTCTTGTTCTAATTTTACATAATTCAAACTTCCTAAAGCTTCTATTATTTTATTATTCTTTTTATTTCTACATTGATTGGCAAAGTGACCTATTTCTTCACATGCCCAACATTTACAAGTCTTTTTTTTCCCTCTGGACAATAATTATTTTTTCTAAAAATTCTTTTTATTTTATTGAAATTATAATGCTTTTTCTAATATTTTCTTTTATATTTTTCTCCTCTTTATTTATTAAAAAATTTTCTTTTATAAAACATTTTTCTTTTTCTTATTATATGTTTTTCTTCTTGAAGGTTAACATCCCCATGCATTAGATGTTTGCCAACAATGTAAATATTAATTTTTGATTTTTCTTCTCTGTTTCATCTTCATGCATTCTTATTACGCCCATTCTCTTAGGTATCTAATTCTATAACCTAATATGTCGCCTGTGACATCTCCTAATTCTTTTAACCATTTTTCATTTTTTTTTCTATATTAATATTTATAGGATATGGTAATTTATGAAAAAACATAATTAAATAAATTTTATTTCTACCTATTTGATAATAGTAATAGCAATATTCGTATATATAATTTTCTATATATTCCATATTATATATTTTTATATTACTTAATTTTCTGGCTCATTCTCTTTTTCTTTTATCTTCATCCCACTATTTTCCTAAAAATCTATCTTCGATATATTTTACAAATAAATTTAACATACATTCTGGAGTAGTTTCTGTGATTAATTTTTCTTTGTCACTTTCTCTCAGGTTATCATACCAACTTGCTACTATGCCCGCGATACTATGTTCAATATAATTTAGAAATCTTTATACACTCCAGCTGCTACTATGAATATTCAAGACATGATTGTTTATTACTTCACTTGTATTTGTAACACAATCGATATTTAATAAATGTTCTATATTGCTTATTGATTTTAGTGGTACTTCTCTTTAAAATACTTCATTTCTAGGGGTAAAGTTTGCATAATTAGGTGTTCTCCTAACATATGATACTTTATTTTGATAACTGTAGTGTTTCGTTCTTCTCTTATAGTCATAATTTCTAGAATCATCTTCCAGTTGTTGTTTGGTAAAATTTTTAGAATCTGGATGATTTGGATTAGTTGTGGTGGAAGAACTGCTCCCTTCTTGTTTTACCACTGTCATTTTAGTATCATTAACGTTATTAGTTTCTTCAAAATCTTATAGAACATTATTTTCTTTTTCTTTTTCTTTTTCTTTTTCTGCATTACTATTTCCCATTATTTATTCTAAGTCTTCAAGGGGAATGTGTTCTATTTCTCCCAAACTGATTAATCCTAATTGTTCATATATATCTTATTCTAGTTTTATTATACTATTGTTTATTTCTTCTATTATTTCTTCATCTACTTTATCTAATTGTTCAACTATTTTTAATATTATTTTATATTTTATTTCACTATCATTTTCTTTTTCAGTCATTTCATCTGACTATTCTAGCTTATATTTACTTAACTCCACTATGTTTTTAGTTTTCAAGTGAAACTAATTCGAATGGTTGTTCTAGATTATTTCCTTTATATGGAAAAGGATATAGATCTAATTCTTTTTGTTTTTCTTCCCAAATAGCTACATGTTTTTCTAGATCTTGTATTAAATGTCTAATTTCATTTATTATTTCTAATTGATTATCCTAAGCTTTTCACTGATTTCTTTTAATAGCCTAATTAAGATATTATTTTGTTCTATTGTTATTTGTAAAGAAGTACTATTATTTAGGTTATCAGATTCTATTTCTTCACTATATTTGATACTTATACAAATGTTATTAGTAAGGCCGAGAAACCAGGCTTTGATACCAATTTCAATTGTACATTTCGGAATTTAGGTAATGCGAATTTTTAAGTAATACAGATTTTCGGATTTAGGTAATGGATTTAATTTAATATTAACTCTTGCAAAACCTTTCGTTGGTAGTCTAAGCTTGCTTTTTCGAATGATATTTTATCTTTCATACTAGCAATCCTCTAACCATAATTTCTTAGTGATTGTCCGGAGACAATAGTCAAAAGAGAATTTAATTTATTTAACTCACTTTCTAATTCAGAAATATAATTTAAACTATTATTTATCTCAACTCTAAGTACTGTAATTAAACGCATATAATTACTACTTATAAGACTTTATAAAAATATAATTTTGTTTAATATTTTAATATGTTTTGTATTTATTCAATTTACATGATTTACTTATAATAAATGAAAATTTGGTGATGTGGCTTGATGACTTGGTTGGGTTTGATGAGGTGAGACTTCCACCTGTGTTTCGGGCCAGTTCGGGCACTTGCAATATGCTTTATCGTATTCTCAATTGTGCTGAAATGTCTGAATTAGAGCTACCTCAACACCTTAATGTAGCACCAATGAAAAGAGATCAATTAACAACTAGGAGAAAAGCAATTCCTTCATCAAATTAACACTAACGCTTAGTTTGTTTTGACATTTTCCAATTTTTGGTATAATAATAAACAGAACTTAAAAACACTTTTTCATGGTTAACGAAAAACCAATATATTTGGATTAAAAAATGTTTTAAATTTTTAAAAGGCAAAAAATATTTCCTAAACTGAAATCTTACTAATGCCACCACACTATCATTGCCAACGTCACTATTGCCACCACCCACCCCATAACTATTGTCGTGCCACCACAACTCGACCACCTCCAACTCCACCCTGACCCCGCCACCACCAGCGCAACCACCCCCCCCCCCCCAAAAAAAAAAAAAAAAAACTTGTAAGTCACAACCAAACATAGGAAAACATTTCCCCGTAGATAATTTTTCTGTCAAAACAAACGAAGCGTAAAGCATTTGCTAAATCTACAGTTTCCACAAAAAAATATTAACAAAAATTGTCAGTGTAGCATATTCCCCACTGTAGATAGATATACAGAGCTGATGCAAAACATAACCACAATGTACAGATTCACAGACCTAAGAGAAGTTTGCAACATACCACCTTTTGATAATTATGGGTGCCCAAGTATCTGCTCACAAAAGGCAATGAGTTATGGATCCAAGTAAATAATTTCTGCCTGTACCGAGGCTCGCCGGAATCGCACCAATTCCTTCAGCAACTCCCACCCCCTATCATTTGAAGTAGGCTTAACAGTCATCTTTTCAAGCACAGGTGAATTTGCAAGTAGAAAGTTGATGAAATCCAGTTCGCATCTCACACCAATAATACCAGCTATCTTAACAAGCCGCAACTGGTTAAGTGGGCAGTTGTCATAATCTTCTTCCCCAATACTTTTTACTCTTACAGGAATGGTCTGTTCCTCTGGCCGACCCTACACAAAGTTCATGATATAAAAAGTGTAAAATACAATGACGTTCTAACACCATAGTAAATTGTCGACCACTAACTCATCTTAAAGCATAAGCTCTTAGAGAGTGGGCAGCCTTATTATTTATATTCTCAACAAGCCCCCTCACGTGTGGTAGACTCTTCTTCACAAGTGGACTAAATACGTGCAAGTATTTTAATTATTGTGAAGGTGGTGAGATTCAAATACAAGATTTATTATCTGCTCTTTGATACCAAGTTAGAAGTGTGAAGTATGTGAAATTAGGGCTAGGGTTACACACACACACACAGAGAGAAGGGGGATAATATGACAATAGTACCCTTAATATAAAATAAAATAAAATAAGCTAGATTATCTAACAATATAGATATCCAGATAGGTCGTAAATCTAGCTCCTGAATCAAGAAGTTTATCACAAAAACAGCTTCTTAATAGGGAAAAGATGTAGTTATGGAATATCAACACGGCATGCAACTCAAAAGAATCAGTGTAAATTCACATGAAGTTTAGGTAAAGATGTAATGGGAAAAGGCTCACCAGTATCTCAAGCTCTTGTAGGTTAGGAGAACTCCTAAGAAGGCAAAGAGCCGCCAAACTCTCCTCCATATCACTGAAATTTATGCGTATAGAAAGGTAATTCAACTCTATACACGGAATAGGCAACCTTCCTGGTATCTTCCCAACAGCCAAATACTGGAAACAAATTCATAAAAAATAAAATAAATTGAGATGAATACAATTATAATTGGATGTCACCTTAAAATTGAACCAGTCATTAAGTATACATAATTGGTTGAATAATTATGGGATTACATGAAAATGAGGCGAACACAGAAATCTTAGAATGGTTGTATCTCAAAAGCATTGTTGGGGAAATAAATAAATAAAGATGACTCAGATAAAAACAACAAAAGCTGAAAGTGAAACCTCTAGGAAACCCGATGGACTCATTGATCTGCACAAGACAGTCAAATACCCAAGTAATAACAAGAATAGAATTGTTACCTTCAGAAAATAACTCTGTACCTCAAGCCTCTGAATAGAAGGCAGATGAGCAAAAAACTTGATCAAATTTCCAGTATTGCCCAGAGTCAGATTTTGGTCATATCCAATATTTACATACAAACCAATGGAAACGATAGCTAGACTGGAGGTATTCTCAAAACTGACATCATCAAAAACACCTCCAATATCAAAGAACTGGAGATTTGGAGCATGAATGTTAAGGAGGGAAAAACCATCAAAGTTCATCAATGTCAGTCGCTCGAGCGTAGGGCAGCTAGATATCAGGTGTTCAAACACATCTTGGTCCATGGTAATGTGCTGAAGATCAAGGCTCTTCAAGCTCCTAAAGCCCTTGAATGTTGGCTTGGGTTTTACTAGACAGTTAAACAGTTCTAAATGAATCAACTTTTGAAAAGAATATACAGAAGAAGGTAGCTTGTAGCGATGTCCCTTCCATATTTCAAGTATAAATTCTCTGACAGAGCCTCTTGATAGGTAAAGAATCCATCGATCAATGTCACTGACACCTTGAAGATCCCTGTGAGAAAGCTTGAACTTGTGTATTGGGCCAGTATGAAGTAAGAGGACATGATCCACAATGTTCACAAGCTTATTGTTTATGAATGTTTGATCTTGTGAAGAAACCAAGACAGACTGATTATCAAAAATGAGATGTGGGAGGGTAATCCATTTGTACCTCCACTTGCTGGACAAGACACTCGTCCTCACTGCATCTCTAAGTGACAATTGTGACAAAATTTTGTCTATAATATGCCCTGGTAAGTGGCTGATTCTGTCTATCTCCATTTCCATTTCGCAATGGACCTTGGGTGGTTCTCTTGGCTTCTGAAAATATTAAAAAAGGACCCCAAAAAAAAAATGAAAAAGAAAAAACCATTGCAGAGATCAGTAGAAAACACATCTTTAGATCCTGTATCAAACACAGATGCACAAGTGCTGGGAGAGGCACACATCCTATGTCAGAGAGAGAGAGAGAGGATGTTCACAAATCTGTGCTTTTTTTTTTTGTCTGTCAATTCTACTAATTTTACTAAATTGGCCAAATTTACTGTATAGTTTTCAGTTCAATCACATATCTCATTACAATAGAAGAAGAGACCGGAAAAGCATGATATGTGAAGGAATTGGCAAGCATGCTACTTAATAATTGAGATGAGAAAAAATTAGATATACATTTTTTCTATCATCCAGTGACTCATTCAAATACAAACTCAACAAAGTTTTTCACATATTGAGATGTGCTACTTGAATCTTCTATTGCCAAACAGCTTTAAGCCCATGCTTATATCTTTCAGGTCACCATTTTTTCTTTTTTTGGGCATCTTTCAAGTCATCATCCTACACCATGTCTCTCCTTGTTGCATCAAACCCTTCTCCTTTTATGTACACATGAACAGTAGCAGAGCCACAATTTCAGACCAGATGGGGCAACATTAAGCCAATGAATGCACATGAGTTGAGTTAGTTCAGTTTAGTGTCTAACTCATAATTGAATTGATCATAACAAGAAGACTATGGACAAAAAACAAATCATATAAAATAATCTTGGCCATACATATTAGTGTGAGAATATTATGTATATATGTATATATGGTAGTGTAGTGTGTATATATTCTGAAAGATTGTGAGAGATTGAGTGAATATTTTCATTTCCTTTTTAGTCTTACGGTTAGGAGTACTATATAATCTGATGTATCCTTTGTATTTTGATATAATTGAATATACAAGTTTATTCAAAAACTTACATGGTATCAGAGCTATGTTCGTAACCCTAGCCGCTTGATTCATGAATTCTTCTTCTGGTTTCTGAATCACGAATTGATTGAGTTCTCTCTCTCTCGATTCACGATTATCCTGGTCGGTTGAAGCTTTCTCTCCCTTGTTTTGTGTGGTTCGAAGTTCTGGTTCATCTGGTCAGCATCATCGGCTCACGTGGTTCATAATTGAACTGCATAGGTGGGATTTCTAGTTCGTCAAACTCGTCTGAAGCTTGCATCTCTTTTTCTGGTTCAAATTTCGATCGCGACTACCTCTCTCTAGGTCTGATCGCGATCACGAGTCTCTAACTCTCTGATCTGTCTCTACCTCAATGAAGTCGTGACATCATCTGGGTTCAGCTTTGGGGTCTCAGTCTCTATCTCTGTTGTTTGCAATCTCTCAGGATTACGCGTCGAGTAAAGCTCTCTGCTTCGTTGTTGGTATTGATGAAGCTCCCTCTCTCTTTGTCTTTGGTCTTGTCTCGTCACTGTTCACAAAGCTCTCTCTATTTGTATTGGCTCTCTGATCTTAGTCCACCAGGTTTTGTCCTTATTCCACGTTGACCACATCAGTACCAATGTGTGTATCATATTGTGGTGATCTAGTTCTAGTTGTTTGAGATTATTATAAGTTTTGACTCATCAATTCTTGGTTTATTACACTCGAACCCCTCACCTCTCTAGTTATTACGATGTCTTTGGATTTTGATGAGTGTGCATTTTGCCATCAGAGGGGTCATTGGAGATGTCTTTGGATTTTGATGAGTGTGCCTTTTGCCATCAGAGGGGTCATTGGAAGTATCTTTGTCCCAAGAAGGGATGTATGTTTCAACCTCCCGCCAATTCTACTGCATCTATTCCAGCTCCTGATCTTGACCTAGCTTCCTTGAGTGCTTAGATTAGTCAGCTTCAGCATATACTGTCTACCTCTCAGTCATCCCCGTCTGCCTCCATTGCTTTCTCTCTTCATTCAGGTTTGCTTGGGTCTTCTTCAAGCATTTCTTCGTCTATCTGGATTTTTGACTCTGGTGCCTCTCATCATATGACTCTCCATCTCTCCTTACTTCAAAACTGTACTCCTCCTCTCTTTCCTATTACTGTCAATGTTGCTAATGAGTCTGGTATGTCTGTTATATCTGTTGAGTCTGTCCTACCGTCTGCTATGTCTGCTGTCTCTATTCCATCTATCATTTATGTTCCTCAGTTATCTGTCAGTTTATTATCTATCAGTTAGCTTGATGCCTCTGGTTTTAGTGTTATCTTTTCTTCTTCTATCTGTTCTGTGCAAGATCGGATGTCTAAGCAACAAATTGGGACTGGCCGTAGAGTTGGAGACCTGTATATGGTAGAGAGCTTGCATCTGCCTATGACAACCTCTCTGACTGCCTTTTCCTCTTTTCAGTTAGATTCTCTGTCTAGTCTTTTCTACTTGTGGCATTCTAGATTAGGGCATTTGTCTGCTGATTGTTTACGGTATTTAGCTCAATCTGGTATATTGGGTAAAGTTTTGCCGTTCAAAATAAATAAATAAATAATATTGGGTAAAGTTTCTCCTAGTGAACTTACTGAATTTCAGGAGTGCAAACTTGCCAAAATGACAGCCTTACCTTTTCATAAAAATACTTCTATACCTGATACACCATTTTCTTTAATTCATACGGATATTTGGGGCCCTTCTCCTGTTCTCACCAAAAGGGATTCTGCATACTATGTGTCATTTGTAAATAACTACAGCCGTTACACTTGGGTTTATTTTATGACAGTCTGACTTCTACCAGATATACCGTACTTTCCAGTCTATGGTCACTACACAGTTTGGGTCTACTATTAAATTGTTGCGGTCTGACTTGGGCGGAGAATACTTTAAACTGAATTCTGTGAATATTTAGCCGAATTGGGTACCATTCACAAAACTTCTTGTACTGATACACCTGCCCAAAATGGTCGAGTTGATAAACACCATCATCTCCTTGAGACAGCTAGTTCTCTCCTTCTTGCTGCCTCCTTTCCAGCTCCATTTTGGGGTGAAGCAATTCTTACTGCTGTTTTTCTTCTCAACCGTATACCTACCCCCCTTCTTTCTGGTCGGTCTCCTTATGAGACTCTGTTTTCTCAACTTTCTAATTATTCTCTCCTTCGTGTGTTTGGATCTGCTTATTTTTTCCTTTTACCCCGTAAAGATAGGACCAAACTTAGTGCCCGGTTTGTCCTATGTGTCTTTTTGGATTATAGTCTCACTCAAAAAGGTTATCGCCATTATAACCCTGTTTCCCATCGCCTTTATGCCTCCTGCCATATTACCTTTCTCAAGCGTCTCCCTTACTTTCAGCTTCCTCCTCTCACCGCCCCAGTTTCCAAAGAGGATTTGGTTCATATTGATCCGTTTCCTTTTGAGGTCCTATCTGATGAGTATATCTCCACAGTTCCTCCTGGGCTTGTTACATCTTCTCCCCCTAATTCACCTTTGGCTGCTTCTCCTCCTTTGGTTTCTTCTCCTCCTTCGTTGTTAGTTTATTCTCGTCAAAAGGCTCCTCTTCCACTAGCTGTCTCTGCCCCTGCTACTGATCCTGCTGCTTCTGACAACTCTGATCCTACTACACACCAATATCCTACTCGAGCATCCTCCAAACAGGTTGGGTTGGTTTAATACATGTTTTTCTGCTTCTTATCGTCCTTTTTTGTCTGCTATTCACTCTTTTTCAGAACCTCAGTCTTACAAGGAGGCCTGTCAGGATCCTCATTGGGTTCAAGCTATGAAGGATGAGTTGTCTACTTTACAAAAAACTAATACTTGGGAGTTGGTTCCTTTGCCTACTGGAAAAAATCTAGTTGGTTGCAAATGGGTCTACAAAGTTAAGACTCATTCTGATGGTTCTCTTGAGCGCCACAAAGCTCATCTGGTTGCCAAAGGTTTCTCACAGGAGTATGGTATTGATTATGAGGAGACCTTTGCTCCTGTTGCCAAGATGACCACTGTCCGTACATTGATCTCTGTCGCTGTTGTTCGTTCTTGGACTCTATCAGATGTATGTTAAGAATGTTTTTCTTAATGGCCATCTCACTAAGGAGGTTTACATGCATCCTCTCCCTGGCCTTCACCATTCCTCTAGACAGGTTTGTCACCTTTGGCGTGCTCTGTATGGTCTGAAGCAGTCTCCTCATGCTTGGTATGATTGCTTTCAGATTGTTGTTACTGAGCTTAGGTTTCATCCTTGTGCCCAGGACTCTGCTTTATTTCTTCTCCACACCTCTGCTAGATTTGTTGCGTTATTATTGTATGTGGATGATATAATCATCACTGGTTCTGACTCTTCTGCTATATATAAGGTCAAGCAGCATATTTTCTGCACTTTTGAAATGAAAGATCTGGGCCCATTGCAGTATTTTCTTGGTATTGAGGTAGCTTCTTCTCCCAATGGCTACTTTCTATCTCAGACCAAGTATACCAATGAGGTTATTCATCGTGCCGTCGATCTTACTAATACTAAGATTTCTGAAACCCCTATTGAGCTTAATGTAAAGCTCAACACTACTGATGGTGTTCTTCTGGATGATCCTACTTTATATCGAGAGCTCATGGGTTACTTAGTCTATCTGACGGTTACTCATCCTGATCTTGCCTATGCTGTTCATGTGGTCAGCCAGCTTGTCTCTGCTCCTCGCTCTACACATTGGGCTGCATTGGTTCGGATTCTTAACTATCTCCGAGGTATTATATTTCAGGATTTACTATTGTCCTCTACTTCCTCTCTAGACTTGCTGATTTTGATTGGGCTGGTGATGTTACTGATCGCAAGTCCACGTCTGGTTTCTGTATGTTTTTTGGCGATTCCTTAATCTCTTGGAAAAGCAAAAAACAAACTGTTGTTGCTCGCTCTATTGTCAAAACTGATCATCGTGGAATGGCTCATGCTACTGTTGAAGTTGTCTGGCTTCGTTGTCTTCTCTCTGACTTGGGCGTCCCTCAGTCTTCTCCAACCTCCTTCTATTGTGATAACCCTAGTACTATTCAGATTGCACATAACACTGTCTTCAATGAGCATACCAAGCACATTGAGATTGATTGTCACTTTGTTCATCAGCATCTACAGTCAGACTCTATCTCACTTCCTTGCGTCTTTTCGGCTCTGCAACTTGATGACTTCTTTACCAAGACTCACACCACTGTCCAATTTCAATTTCTTCTTGGCAAATTCTCAGTATTTTCTGCTAAAACACCTTGAGTTTGAGAGGGGGTGTGAGAATATTGTGTATATATGTATATATGGTAGTTTAGTGTGTATATATTCTGAGAGATTGTGAGAGATTGGGTGAATATTTCCGTTTCCTTTTTAGTCTTAGGGTTGGGAGTACTATATAATCAGATGTATCCTTTGTATTTTGATACAATTGAATATAAAAGTTTATTCAGAAACTTGCAATTAGATGGTGTGGTTCATCATAAAATAGTTTCACTCAAGTTATTCCGTCTATGTTTTATGTGGTTGGTTCTGTGTATTTCACTTACCAAGAAAGAAAGAAAAAAAGTTATTTGATTTTTTAAACGATATAAAATTTTAAAAACATAAGTTCAGTTGAAGCTAACATTTTGCGTTTTTTTGAGTTTAAGTTTGCATGTCTGTTATGAAAAATAAATAAATAAAAAACCAAACCAAAACAAAACAAAACAAAAACGAAAGGGCATATAACATATTAATTGAACTTTTATAACTTGGTCCTCTTGTAGCATTCATAATAGTAATCATAAATAATAGTTTCAAAGGGAGCAGAGATCTTTGAGAGGGGCAGAGAGTAGATATAGCAGAGAACTACAAAGGTGTAAAAAATTCGAGGAGGATGTGCCCCTCCTAGGCCTAACGTAGCTCCGCATCTGCACATGAATACCCCGCAGTTACAACACAAGCCTGCCCTTTGCCATGGACACAATCCATTCTAGCAACTTACTAATTGCACAATTACCCAACCATTGTTCAAACAACATTTTCATTTGTTTGAACAATAAATATGACCTAGATGCAGTTCACCACACAGACACTGATGTCATCATCAACAGCAACACTAGCTATAATTTTTGTATTACTTATTGCCCGTCGCCACTATAAATTACACACTACTTTAAATATCAATTTTAATAGTGATTTCCCAGGTTGGTTATACAAAAAAGATGAATTAAGATGGCACTGTCATTCCATCTGAGTAACGGAAGGGAGAAAAATTCGTCACAAGATCATGGTTCCATTAATCTGGAAAGAACACTGATATTAAGATGCTATGTTACACGGACTCGGGTAAGAGTATCGGGTGCGGGTGCGTATCTAGGGTCGGACACTTCAATATTAAAAATTAAAGATAGGTGGATATGCATCCAAATTTAGATACGAGTATGGGGATACATTAAATAGTTTTTTTTTTTTTTAAATATATATTTATTATATGAAGATGAGTTATAATATATAAATAACAAATAATTTTTTTATAAATATTTTATTTTAATATACATTAATTATTTTATTTATTTATTATATTTTTTAAATAATGTGTTCTAATTAATTTTTTTATTTTATTTTACATACATGTGTTTATTTTTTATATTAATATATATTAGTATATATTATCTTATAAATATATTATATGTTATATAATAATTATTATATAATATATAATAATAATAGTTATTATTATAGTTATTATAATAATAGTTATTAACTATTATTATTATATATAGATAGATACGAATAGTCTATTCGAAATAGATATGAATCAAGAGAAGCTATGAATCAAGTCAAGAGATAAAACGACACACACACACAGAGAAGTGAAGCGATCGATTGCGATCGCGATCGCGAGGGAGAGAGAGAGAGAGAGTTGTCTGGGGTGTTCGACTGTTCGATTGACTGATGGAGCTTCGATCTTCGACTAGATCGACCGGATGGAGCTTCGACTGGAGGTCTTCGATCTTCGACTGGATCGACTGGATGGAGCTTCAACCAGGTTCTCTCTTGCTCTCTCCTCTTTCATTTCTTTTGCTGTCTGTAAAGAGCCGTGTCCGAGAGAGAACAGGCGAATCCGACACAGATCCCACACCCGCACCCGTGTCGTGTCGTGTCGTGTCGTGTCGACACAAGTACTTCGCCCCAAAGTGTCGAGTCCATGTAACACAGTTAAGATGGCATTGTCTGTAATGACCCAGAATTTCTCCTTCCGCTCGAGCGGGGGAGTTGGCGCTCAAGCGGGTCTCCAGGATGAGTTGTATTTCTGAGGCATGTGGACTCATTTTTGACATCCTATTAGTGTATTTGGAGCGTCTTTATTTTATTTTGGGATTCTAGTTGAGGTGGTAATATGATGGTAATGTATGATTGAACCAAAGAATTTAATTCGGATAGTTATTTTACGAATAGCTGCCACTCTTTTTCCCTTTTCTTTTTCCACACTTTGAATTTGGATATGAGGTTAGAACCATTGGAAAGCTTATTTCCGGGGCTTCAATTTGGACACAAGAATGACCTAAAACGGAGTCCGGATAGGAGAGTTACACCTATTTGAAGTTTTGGAATCTGTGCTGGAACAGGTTCGCTCGAGCGAGCATTTGGACGCTCGAGCGAGCATTTCGGGACAGCAGCTTTAAAAACGAGATTTTTGATCAGTTATTGATATTTTCTTTTCCCCTCTTCTTTCCCCTTCTCCTAAGTCCGAAACCCTAGCTCCAAACCCTTGAATTCCTTTACTTTGATCAACAACCCACCATGATTCTTGTATCAAGGATGAAGAACAAGAGGAGATGAACATTTTTTCAACCGATTGGAATTCGAGATTGCGTAAGATCCTTCTCTAGGTTTGGTTTCTTGCTTGGTTCTTGAGGTAGGGATTCTCCTTGTTTCTTTTCAATACTCCATCTATAGATAGACATGTGGTAGTTTTTGTATTGCATGAAAACTTTATATCATGTTGGATTTGTCAAAAATCATGAGGTTGAGCCTTGGGTTGGTTATTGGATTTGGGTTTATCATCATTAGTTATGGTTTAGGCTAATTTGAGTGTTAATTAGCAGGTTGTTGTTGAAAGGAGAGGAAACCCTAATTTTATTTTATTTAATAAATTAATAGAGGGGTTTTAATCATTGGGCAAATATTTATGTATTTTGGGTCTTAAATGTGATCATTGTTGTTTGTTGTTGATAATTGAACCTTTTAGGTCAATATTGAGAAAGAGGAAAGGAAAACCCTAATATAATGATTATGATTTAATTTATATAATTAAATTGGAATGGCTTGAAGGGAACGTGGTAGATTAAAAATGAGTTTTGGCTTTATAGCCTTGGATTTGATTTTGTGGAAACAAAGGGATGAAGTTGGCTTTGTGAAAATAAAAGGAAGCGGGATTGGTTTTGTGGAATGGGAAAAGTACTTGAAAGGGGGATAAATGTTGGATTGTTGTATCTTATACTACTATGTTGGTATTAGTGATAAGTTGGTGATCTCATGATAATTGAGTATGTTTATAGATGTACAATATACCTGCATCTAGAGGTTTTGTCCTTGGTCATCGGTGGAGGATGACATGTTTGAGTTGGATTGTCGTGTATGTTTTACACCATTGTTGATTGAACATCATATGTGATGAAATGTTGGGATACATTTTATATGTATATTTGTTAGGGAGGAGAGAGGGGTTGTACTCCAGTGTGTGTGAGAAGATAGGGGATGTACTCCACACACCTATGTGTTCATATTTCTTAACACATTGTTTGCATCCTGATAGTTTATGTGGTTGCAATATACATATTAGTTGTGCCTTGTTGCATGGTCGTTGTTGGCATTATATGCCGCGCTTATAATCAAAGGTACCGTTACCTTCCAGCTAGCGCCTGGAGAACTGTATGCGCTTATAATCTAAGGTACCACACCCTTCCAGCTAGCGCCTGGTAAAATGGTATGTTGTTGTGAGAATTGTATTTTGGCTTACTACGCACCTAGCTAGTAGAGCAAAGTTTTGATGTTATTGTTTCAGTGTATCTGGAAACATTGTGAATAGTATTGGTTTCAGTTTTGGAGGGCCGAGTGCCTCATAAATTTATCTTGTGCATGTAGTTGAGTTATCTCCTTTGTTATAGAGGTATGCATGTATAATCATGTTAGAATTGGGATTGAACTGAAATGCCTTTTTTATTTGGAAGTGTGAAGAAAATCGAACATCTTAGAATTATGTTTTGAAAAGGCACATTTGTTGTATGTGAGGAAAAATGGAAAAGAGTAGTGAGCTTAGTGAATTTATTTCCTAAGAAACGGTTAATGTCATGAAAGATTGGGAACGGGGGTTAATGAAAGGAAAAAAGGAAAGATGAATCGCTATAGCGTTGAATGAAATGGTTGTTTTCGAGAAAAGTTCATATATATATATATTTTGTATAAACTGTCACATTATTATTCTAGTATGATAATGAGTGTTCATGATCATAGCTATCTGTACTGTTGTTATTGTTGAGGATCATGTTGAGATCCCTACTGGACTATATGTTCATCCCACGTTGTTGAAATCTTTTTCAGGTGTTTAGCAGGATGTGCTACAAGATTTGGATCTTCTTAATTGTTGGCCACGGGGCCTCTTGTTGTTGGCGGAATGCCATATGTGAAAAAGGGTTACACCCTTCATTTGATTTATTGTTGTAAGCCTAAGGGCAATTTATTTAGAATGCTCATGTTGTATTAAATTTTCATTCGAATGAGAGAATTGTTGCTCATTACTTTTATTGAACATTTGGGTTTATTTCCGCATGTTATCTCTGAAATCGAATTAAGCTAAGGAACTTGGTAATGACATCGAGTAATAAAAAGTGGGGCGTGACAACTTGGTATCAGAGCTACCGGGTTTGAATACCTTGAGCTCGTGGGAAGTGGTTTTTACCACAGTGGGTTTACTACGTGTAGTGAGGACGTTGCATATAGATACCATGAGAATTAGGACTTATGTGTTGCATTTATGTGAGCATGGGATTCAGTCTCTTGGATAGTATTCATAGCCGGTGAACTTGCTTTGAGGTCCTTTTGGAAACGCGCCTGATCAACGTGGTTTCTGACAGGAATTCCTTGAGAGTTCCGGGATGAGTGGCTATCTTTGTGGACTTGATTCGATTATGTGTTTACATGTTTGGATGTTTATATGTAATAGAGATGTAAATTTTGAGACTTAGTGTCTTGTGACCTATTGGTGGTAGAGTGTGCCCCGGAGAAGGCTATTGTGTTTGGCACTAAGTGTATTTTACTTTTGTGCTTTATAGGATGTCTACACGAGGAAGTAGAGGACGGTTGAATAGTAGGAGTATCGGTAGGGGCACAACAGTTCCTTTAGCACCCGCCGTTGCAGCGTCGGCTGTCGGCGAGGACGTCGCACGTGAGATTGCGAGAGCAGTACATGACGCCCTAGCTCGCACTGAGGGCGGCAGCGAGCATGCTCTCAAACTTACTAAGGAGTTCTTTCGCTCCAGTCCACCAGAGTTTGTGGGGGAGGCTAAACCGTTGGAGGCAGAGAGTTGGTTGGAGCAGATTACCAAGACTCTTGATATGCTCAGAGTCGAAGATGAGGAGTTGAGGGTTTCTTTGGCGACCTTTCAGTTAAAGAGTGATGCGAGTTATTGGTGGAAGAATGCTAAGAATAATGTAGGTAGCACGTGGGTTGGCTTTTACCGAGGCCTTTTTGGCTAAGTATTTCCCTCCTTCTGCTCGGGAAAGGTTGAGGGAACAGTTTTTGGAGTTGCGTCAGGATGATACTCCTGTGGCACAGTTTGAGATGCGGTTTGATAGTTTGTCGAGGTTTGCTCCAAAGTTGGTGACAACAGAGGAGCGTCGTTGTTTTGAGTTCGAACGGCGGTTGTGTTTTGATATTCGGGAGAAGGTAGCTGGATCCTTGTGGAAGGATTACTATACTTTAGTTGAGGCAGCGGCCCATGTGGAGGCCCTGATTGCGAGTGATGATGGGGTTAAGGAGGGGACCATTGCGGTAAGTTCCTCGGTTCCTAAGCGCTCTAGGCTCAGTAAGGGGTGGAGGCGGAAACATGCTCAGTCGGGAGCTGGTTCCTTTTCTTCACCAGAGGTTTCGGATCCTTCTGTTGGGGGTTCCGGGGAGGTGCAGGTTACAGACCAGTCTCAGAGTAGAGGGTCTGGTGGTTGTTTTGTTTGTGGTCAGCTGGGCCATGGTAGACGTTCTTGTCCTTTGCGTGCAAATTCTTCGGGGATATTAAAACCTAGTCAGACTCGGTCGTACCCGTCCAGTCGGGGGCGTTATCGGTACCAGAAACAGGCAGGCCAGGCTTCGGAAGCCTCGCGAGGGGCAACTTATTAGTTAGCCCTACAGTGTTACCCTGGAGAGGGACCTTTTGTAATGTTGGCCGGTGGTGTGTCACGTTTATTGATTTTGTTGTTGACCGGTGTACTGTGGATGCTGAGGCACCATGTTTATGTATTGCATTTATATGCATAGTATTGTTTGTTTAATCCTCATGTATTGGGGAGTATGTATGGAATTTTGAACTCTCTATTTTATGTATCGAGAAGTTGTTAATGGGGTCAATGATCCTAGTGTTGTTGCTTGCTTGGTACTGTATGTTGAGATAATCTTGTGGCGGCCTGTGGGCCCTGTTCACTTTTGAGATTAATTGTTGAGAGCGGGAATCCATGGGCGTATGGGTTAGACGTGATGGTTTCGAGAGTTGTGTGGTATCAGCAAGGTTATGTGAGATTTGTATCTCGGGTTAGCGAGAATGGTACCTGTTTGTTGGTTTGTGTTTTGGGCTTTGCTAGTAGCTAGTTCATGGTGACCCCATCGGTGGTATGGGGGTAGTGTTCGTGTGGTGATTGGTTATTAATTGTTAGGGATGGTTTGTGAGTGGAGGCAGGCAGCATTCTTTAAAGGAAGAACAGTTTGTGTTCTAGAGTAACGAGAATAGCGTTGGTCGAATTATCCTTCTTGGTTGGGTTATTGTGATTAAGGTTGACCATGTCGGTCTTCGGTCGAGGAGATGAGTAGGCTTACTATGCAGCCATGGGGAGGGAAATGGTGATACCCGTAGACGCAGTGTTGATGCGGTTTAAATTGAGGAGATCCAGTGAGATTTCAAAAATTTGGGGATTTATGTAGAGAACTCCGTGTTTGGGGGTTAGTAATTTGAGTGGCACATCAGTGTGTGGATTACTGAGTGTGGAGTTTGTTGAGTTGATTTGTCAGCTTATTGGTAATGTGTTTTGGGTTGGCATTGATCACCTTGAGGATAGTCTTGATTGTTGTAGACCTTGCAAGTGGCTTAGGTATAACTGAAAATAAGTCATTTATTTTGACTGTTGAATTAATACAGAACATTCATGTATTGATTATGTGTTGTATATGGCAAGTGTGTATTACATTGCATATGCATTTTGTTTTGGAGGAGATAGGGGATGTACTCCACGGTTTAGGGGAAGATAGGGGATGGACCTCTAAACCGGATTTGTTGGGAGGAGATAGGGGATGGACTCCATTAGCATCACTTATGTGTGTGCTCATTGATAATAGAAATATTTCTATTTGTTGTTAATATGATATAGCTAATATGCTTATCTGTGGTGAAGTGAAAAATGCTTTATATGAGTTGCTATCTCATTTTATTGTTTGGCCAGGTGTATGTTATTAAAGTGGTTAAGTAAAAGTAGGCGTGACGAGATTGCAAAACCTTGAATTTCTTATGCCTTATGTGTTGATAGTACTGTTGTTATTTCTATTAACTATCATTATAGAAATGTTTTGTTCTGTGTTGGTTGTGACATCACTGTGTGAGTGATGGTTGTGGATAGTGTTATTTGGAAAGAAATGGAAAACGAAATTTTCCTAGTGTTTGAGCCACCTAAGGGTGTTGATGAGAAATTGATTTAAATCAAAGATTTTGAGAAATTCCAAATGAATCTTTTTGGTAAATAAACTGTGGATGCTTTTTGTGTTTTGGATAACACCGTGTTTGTAAAAAAAAAAAAAAAAAGGTATTTACAAAACGTTGAGTTTCGCAGGAAAAATGAAAGATTTATTTTGGAATGTTCATATTGAAAATTTGGCTATTTTTGAGAAATGTCTCTTGAGTAAGAAAATGATTTCTTGTTGTTTACTCGGAAGATTTGCTTGGGTTGGCTTTTGGGAATCTTGTTGTTGAATGATGGCTTGGCTTGGAGCACTAGTTGGTTGTTGCATTGTCTCGGGGTAAGGTTTGGTTTGTTAAGGTTTTCGTACCTAAATGTTGTCGTTTCGAACGTATTCCTTTAGTAAATCTCTTCCTTGGTAAGAGTGGCTTGACGGTTTGTAGTGAGAGCGGTTTCACTCCTGGTATTGGGGGGTGTTGGTATTGTGTAATCAGTTGGCCTTGTGTTTTGGCGCATCCTCAATTTCGAGGACGAAATTTTTTTTAGGAGGGAAGGGTGTAATGACCCAGAATTTCTCCTTCCGCTCGAGCGGGGGAGTTGGCGCTCAAGCGGGTCTCCAGGATGAGTTGTATTTCTGAGGCATGTGGACTCATTTTTGACATCCTATTAGTGTATTTGGAGCGTCTTTATTTTATTTTGGGATTCTAGTTGAGGTGGTAATATGATGGTAATGTATGATTGAACCAAAGAATTTAATTCGGATAGTTATTTTACGAATAGCTGCCACTCTTTTTCCCTTTTCTTTTTCCACACTTTGAATTTGGATATGAGGTTAGAACCATTGGAAAGCTTATTTCCGGGGCTTCAATTTGGACACAAGAATGACCTAAAACGGAGTCCGGATAGGAGAGTTACACCTATTTGAAGTTTTGGAATCTGTGCTGGAACAGGTTCGCTCGAGCGAGCATTTGGACGCTCGAGCGAGCATTTCGGGACAGCAGCTTTAAAAACGAGATTTTTGATCAGTTATTGATATTTTCTTTTCCCCTCTTCTTTCCCCTTCTCCTAAGTCCGAAACCCTAGCTCCAAACCCTTGAATTCCTTTACTTTGATCAACAACCCACCATGATTCTTGTATCAAGGATGAAGAACAAGAGGAGATGAACATTTTTTCAACCGATTGGAATTCGAGATTGCGTAGGATCCTTCTCTAGGTTTGGTTTCTTGCTTGGTTCTTGAGGTAGGGATTCTCCTTGTTTCTTTTCAATACTCCATCTATAGATAGACATGTGGTAGTTTTTGTATTGCATGAAAACTTTATATCATGTTGGATTTGTCAAAAATCATGAGGTTGAGCCTTGGGTTGGTTATTGGATTTGGGTTTATCATCATTAGTTATGGTTTAGGCTAATTTGAGTGTTAATTAGCAGGTTGTTGTTGAAAGGAGAGGAAACCCTAATTTTATTTTATTTAATAAATTAATAGAGGGGTTTTAATCATTGGGCAAATATTTATGTATTTTGGGTCTTAAATGTGATCATTGTTGTTTGTTGTTGATAATTGAACCTTTTAGGTCAATATTGAGAAAGAGGAAAGGAAAACCCTAATATAATGATTATGATTTAATTTATATAATTAAATTGGAATGGCTTGAAGGGAACGTGGTAGATTAAAAATGAGTTTTGGCTTTATAGCCTTGGATTTGATTTTGTGGAAACAAAGGGATGAAGTTGGCTTTGTGAAAATAAAAGGAAGCGGGATTGGTTTTGTGGAATGGGAAAAGTACTTGAAAGGGGGATAAATGTTGGATTGTTGTATCTTATACTACTATGTTGGTATTAGTGATAAGTTGGTGATCTCATGATAATTGAGTATGTTTATAGATGTACAATATACCTGCATCTAGAGATTTTGTCCTTGGTCATCGGTGGAGGATGACATGTTTGAGTTGGATTGTCGTGTATGTTTTACACCATTGTTGATTGAACATCATATGTGATGAAATGTTGGGATACATTTTATATGTATATTTGTTAGGGAGGAGAGAGGGGTTGTACTCCAGTGTGTGTGAGAAGATAGGGGATGTACTCCACACACCTATGTGTTCATATTTCTTAACACATTGTTTGCATCCTGATAGTTTATGTGGTTGCAATATACATATTAGTTGTGCCTTGTTGCATGGTCGTTGTTGGCATTATATGCCGCGCTTATAATCAAAGGTACCGTTACCTTCCAGCTAGCGCCTGGAGAACTGTATGCGCTTATAATCTAAGGTACCACACCCTTCCAGCTAGCGCCTGGTAAAATGGTATGTTGTTGTGAGAAGTGTATTTTGGCTTACTACGCACCTAGCTAGTAGAGCAAAGTTTTGATGTTATTGTTTCAGTGTATCTGGAAACATTGTGAATAGTATTGGTTTCAGTTTTGGAGGGCCGAGTGCCTCATAAATTTATCTTGTGCATGTAGTTGAGTTATCTCCTTTGTTATAGAGGTATGCATGTATAATCATGTTAGAATTGGGATTGAACTGAAATGCCTTTTTTATTTGGAAGTGTGAAGAAAATCGAACATCTTAGAATTATGTTTTGAAAAGGCACATTTGTTGTATGTGAGGAAAAATGGAAAAGAGTAGTGAGCTTAGTGAATTTATTTCCTAAGAAACGGTTAATGTCATGAAAGATTGGGAACGGGGGTTAATGAAAGGAAAAAAGGAAAGATGAATCGCTATAGCGTTGAATGAAATGGTTGTTTTCGAGAAAAGTTCATATATATATATATTTTGTATAAACTGTCACATTATTATTCTAGTATGATAATGAGTGTTCATGATCATAGCTATCTGTACTGTTGTTATTGTTGAGGATCATGTTGAGATCCCTACTGGACTATATGTTCATCCCACGTTGTTGAAATCTTTTTCAGGTGTTTAGCAGGATGTGCTACAAGATTTGGATCTTCTTAATTGTTGGCCACGGGGCCTCTTGTTGTTGGCGGAATGCCATATGTGAAAAAGGGTTACACCCTTCATTTGATTTATTGTTGTAAGCCTAAGGGCAATTTATTTAGAATGCTCATGTTGTATTAAATTTTCATTCGAATGAGAGAATTGTTGTTCATTACTTTTATTGAACATTTGGGTTTATTTCCGCATGTTATCTCTGAAATCGAATTAAGCTAAGGAACTTGGTAATGACATCGAGTAATAAAAAGTGGGGCGTGACATTGTCATTCCATCCATATACAATTCTGGCATCATTCAGAAGGGGCAGAGACCTACTAGACACAAGATCATGGTTCCATTAATCTGGAAAGAACACTGATATTAAGTTGATCCATTTGGGTTAGATGCCCTGTTCTGCATCAAAACACACTAAATAGCAGAAATCTTACTGAACTGAACTGCCTCCTCTCTACATTTTGAAGAACCTAGAAGCCTAGTTCACTTGCTTACAGCTGAGAAAGGGAACGAAAGTTACACAAGTTAGTGCTGAGTTGAATGCATTCAGTAACCAAACGAGGATGCAAAGGAAGGTATCTGACAAGAAACTCAAGTGCAGCAGCTGTGAAACTGAAATATGCTTGTGAGTCAAACCTTTTCAAAACTGCAGAAGGGGAATGGCACTAGATCATTGTACTGCAAGACATTGGCATACTTATTGACTAATAGAATAACTAATGTGTTAAGTACTTAAATGTTTAACTAGGAGAAACGTCCAGAGATATGAAAGAAAGGTTTGCTGCCCATATTGATCTGCAGAAACTCTCTGGTAAGCATAAGTGGGTCTTTTTAATATTATAAACCAAAGAACTTCCCTCACCAGGATTTAGCTGACAACCTTGTACTTCTTGTTGGACAATCTTATGTGTACTAGTGTGTGAAACTGTAAAATAAACCAGGAAGAGAATCTGTAATTGAACAGAAACTGAAGCTGGAAAACAAAACAAAAAAATCAAGACAAAATCAAAATAGGAATTCTGGAACAGAATATAAAACTTACAAAATGTTAAATTTTGCAAGAACTTAGAATATAGGAAGTGATCTAGGCTTGTGTTTGACATAATGTCCTTAAGATGAATTTTGCCATTCGCTACAGTGCACATGAGTTAAACGGATGTTCATCTCTCAGTATACAACAATTGAGAAACCACACAAATGTAGCACTTCAATCTGTGTGTCTGTCGAACCAACACAGTGCAATACTCTCTCTTATAAAATGTATGTATGCAGAACGGGACGAAATTGAATGCTAATGAATGCAGCGGAACACTAGTTATATAGGCGAATTTATGCCTGTTCAAATAGGCATGGCAACTGTTCGGAAAAGTTGAACCGAGAATAGACACAAGTTTTCCATTGAAAACGTGCAACAGAATAGACAAGACTGTTTTGGGAATAGCAGGTTCGAATTCCAAATTTGAACCGGTTCAATTCGAGGGTTCAATTTTGACCCAAATAAAATGGTCACCCATTTGGAATTTATTTAAATAAAAATAATTTTTTTCCAAAAAGATAATATACTCTAATAATGACCCAACCCACACCCGCGTCAGGCCCGATTCTCTGTGGTGGCATGTGCAGTGAACCCACATTGGGCTAGGTCCTCCCCTCCTTACAATACTGGGCATGCCCCTTGGGGCCCTAGCCCAACCCCAACCCCAAATGCAAAGCTATAGTATATTAACATCACATTGGTCTCCTATTTTACCAACATGGGACAAGCTTTCTAAGGTCTGTTACCTTATAGTTACCATTTTCAAATGGTACACTTTGGAGTTAATTTCTCATTCACCTTGAGTAAGTTAATACATGTAGCTAATCACCACATTGAGGAGAACACTTCACTACTTGGACCCACCCAAAAGGATGTTTGGGTCCCTCCTAAATATTAAGTTTACAAAAACTTAATGGTTCAAAACCATTGCCTACATTTTCAGTTTTTCCAAAATGCTATTTTGACTGAGTAATTCAGAAACAGAGTCCATTGATAAGATTCTATTAGTAATATATTTGCATTGACATTGGGGACCTTATTATCCAAAAGATTGAAAGGCCATTAGATCTGTGACATTTAGGATAGAGCACTTCATGAAATGTGAAATTCCAACTGGGTAATTCAGAAAAGAGCTCTGCTAGATTTCGGACTATTTTTGTCAGACTAAAAAGATTGTAAAGGAAAATAAGAATGTTTTTTTTTTTTTAAGATGTTTAAAAGAAGCATGTTTACACATTCATATGCAAAATGTGTCAAACTTACCATAGTACTATTGTCCAAGTAATAGGATAATTGGAGCAGAGCAGTTCAATTCCCCAAGAAAATTATGAAACAGCTTGTGACCAAAATCTGATTCACAAAAAGTCAATAAACATTATCAACAATGAATGCACCACTTTCTCAGAGCAAGTTATACCTTCTAAAAGTTAAAAGATACATAGAGAAAGAACTATCTTACATTTTATGCATGTCTACAATGTAGAATTCCAGGGTATGAAATATAGCCAATTCTTGTTTGTTATTATATCACAAATCAAACCAACAAGAATCTCGTTACGAATTAAGAAATGGGCATATTTACAAAATTTTCACAGAAGATCTAGGTTAGGCTCCTCAAGAGACTGACGAATAATGCACTTTTAAAACTTGAGATATTGAAACTTTTGAAAGTCCAAGTTCTATTTTACCAAGACTGTAGGCATTTTCTACTATATTGATTGACCCAAAATTCAAGTTTGATAGAAACATTCTTATAAGATGGCTGCCATGAACATCACATGTCCACTTCCACAGAATTTGTGTCATTTATTGCACAAATGAATTGTTACAACCTTCACAATAACCCCAACAGAATGACAATTTCATGAAGACTGAGGCCAAGTTAAAAGTTTTACTACTTTTTTCAGAACCTTATGGTGCGCATGGGATCCTTTGTCCCAATGCACTCCTAATTGTAGGATCATGTCTTGATATTGTTGTACCTCGAGATTTCCACATGGATGATACTGCATTAGGACAAAGTTCCACATGGATGATCCTATGAATAGTAGTGCATTGAGTGAGAGACTTAGAGACAGAGAATCCCTTACTTACGGTGCAGATAACTAACAAATGGACCTGTTTGGTGCAACTTCTTGTATGCTAAAAGTTTATAATCAAAGGCAAAAGCTAAAAGCTCATCTTTTTTTGATTCTCAATAATCAGTGTTTTTTTTTTTTTTTTTTTTTTTTTTTCCCGTCTTATACAAGTTATTTCTGCCTCATAAGCAGCACGCACAGAAACTGCACCAAACAGTCTTGCACAGATTTTTAAAATATAAAAATAAATAAATAAATAAAACTATAAGCAGACCCTAAGTTGCACCAAATAGGGCCAATGCCTACATTAGTCAGTAGCTGAGGGGTGACCAAGTGACCCCAAAACAACAAAAAGCAATAATGCTGAATAGGTGCTAAAACAGTTAGATTAGGTCTTGCATTACAACAATAATTTTGAGTACTCTAAGTCAACTATTGAAACACTGAGCTATAGTTTGGTCACAATCATACATGCTCGTCAAAATGTACATTGCCCAAATAAGTCAGTAGCAAAGACTGGATGATGCCAGTATTGTGAATATCAAAGACCATAGACTGATAACAATATAACAAAGAGAAAGAAAGAGTAAAGAAGAAGAAACAGAACAAAAGAGAAACACAATTCATTGATTTTTCAAATTGCTTTGAATTCAGAAAAAGATTGAAATATGATAGATAGGCAATTGATCTAAAATGGGTATGAGGATTGAAATTGAAGTAACGAACGTACAGCACAGAAGTTGAAGGAGGAGCTGCGGAGACTTGGGGGCCCTTCTTGTTGGACCATCGACGCGCTTACTTTGGCGAAGAAATCGAACAAAGCTACGGGCCGAAGAGAATTTGGGAGCTGAGAGAAAGATATAGGGATTACACAGAGAGAGAACGCAGAGATTGGTAAAATGAATGATTGGATTGCAAGCGTGTATGTATATCTCATGTATATACCATGATGCATTGCATACACATTAGGGTGCGCAGCTGATATGTTGATTCGTCTAAATCGATCGAATTTAACTGATACACCGTATTTTGGACTAATACCTTATGAGCGGACGGTTACGAATTATTTTTTTTTAATTTGCTTAATTTCAGATGGACGGTAGATTTGAGGTTTATTTTTTTTAATTTGTTTAATTTCAGATGGACAGTAGATTAGAGGTTCTTTTTGATTGTGATCGGACTGCTAAATCACGAGCCCCTTAATAATTTGTAATAGGGGTCAACAATGAATCGTCTAAACCGACCGAACCAAACCGACCTGTCACATTTTGGATAAATGCGTGATGACGGGTAGACGGTTACAAATTAATATTTTCCAATCCGTCTAATTTTAGACGGATGTTGAATTTGAGATTCTTTTGGTCGCAATCGAACCGCCAAATCGCGAGTATCCCTAATAATTTAGAAGACTTTGTATTTTTAATTTATTTAGATATTCTGTTTGTATTTTTAATTAAAAAAAAGTTTAGATATTCTGTTGTGTTTTCAATTTAGAAATCCTTTTATTAAATGGCAAGTATTGATATTTGATATTTTTGTGTGAAAAATATAAGGGTTAATTTTGTTATTTTTTTAAAAAATCAAATTAAATAGTTTTTGAATAAAAAAAAGTAATGAAATAGTTTTGATAATTCATGGTTTTCTTATATGTATTTATTATTGGTATTTAATAATTTACTTGATAATCTTTTGGTTATATTGAGTTGGATTGTATTGACTTTTTGGCTTTCGAAGGTTATTATTGTAATTGTGAGCGTGCCAGTAAGGATTAATCAGTTCTTACAGAATATTAATTGACAACCAATTATCAGACGATTGTGTTTTAGTTCTTTCAGTCTCAATGAAGAGGACTTTTACTGGTGGCTTTGTTTAGGAGAATTAAGCAAACAATGATTAAATGAAGAACAATTGTAGCATTTCATTAAGAAAAATGAAAGACTTACAAAGATCCAAATCAGCCTCGTAGAGGTTTACAGTAACAAGCTACTTGAAAACTACTCCTATGAACGAAATGCAGTGTAGGAATTTGAAGTACAGAAATGTAAAGAATAAGAAATGTAAAACTGGAAAGAAAAATAAAGTAGATAAAACTGATTTTTTTAATCTAAGTCTGGGGCTATTTTCTGAGACCTTCTCTTCTATTTATTCTTCTCAATGATAACCGTCGAACTGCATTTCTAACCGTCGAACCGCCCTTCCATGATCGCTGATCATGTTGCCTTATAGTTAGCTCCACTATGTCAATATCTGCAGTTAGGCTTTCCTCCTGATTTTGAATTTAAATATGAGTAACCATTGAAGCCACATCATTTTGCATCTCTTATAAAAACCAATACTAACTGCCACGTGTACGATTACGATCGAAAATTTGAATTGTCTTCCCGTATTGTCCTCATCTTGCCACATGTTGAACTATGATTGGCTTTATACGAAATATGTAGCCAATATTACCCCCCACACTAATATACCCAATACTTGGTGATATTAGTGAATCAAGACATTTTACCCACGTCTTAGAATGTGCATGGGCTTTTTCATAAATGCAACCGTCATTTATCAATGAACACTTGCATTAAATTTCCTTCTATCCTTTGATCATCTCCATTATCTCGGTATTCGAAAAGACGGATACATCTTTCATGGCCAAACAAGGCTTTTCTTACATTGATCAAGCATACGAAGAGTTATTTGATGATGTTGTTCGCCCTCGAAAGAACCTTCATGCATTAATTGGCCACTTTTATCCGCCTCCATTTATACAAGTTATGAAAGCTTTCGCAAAATATCGACCTTCGAACCAAGAACCAACTGCTTACGATTCTTTGGAACACGAATTTGAGGCCATGGATATTGGAAGCTCTTCTTCTGGAACAAAACTATCTACGTGGGACGAAGCTGCTGCTGCTTCTTCTTCTTCTACGGCCTCTGGCTGGGGAACTTGGTCTACCACTGCTCAACCTCAAACAAGAGAACGCATTCATCATCGTTTCCCTGAATTCGATGACCCTCTTGACATTCCTCCTTCCAAACGCAGTTCAGTAGTATATCCATATGTTCCTATTAACCGTAAACGTAGTCTTGAAGACAATCTGCTTACATCATGGTATACTTCTACCTTGCCATCTCGGATGGTTTGAAGTGTCCCACATCCTGTTGAGACTCTAGGGATCAGTCCTGCGCTTTTAGCCAAAAAGGCAAAACTTTACCCCTTTAATTAACTAGAATGTGTGACCAAGTCTGAATTTCTGGACTCACCCAGGGAACCTCCGACAACTCCTTAGCTGCCTTCTAATCCAAATTGGATTAATGAGTTGAAGCTCACTCTCTTTGAGGGCCGATCCTTTCCCCCTTACAGGGTCCTGGTGCCTCCAACTCCTTATCAGCAATTCAGGGCTCAAATATTGCTTGCTGCATTTTCTCATTTATCCTTTGAGATCCTTCGAAATGACATTCCCTACCAAAACTTTCTATGGGCTTGTGACATTATATCTCGAAGCCATCTCCTTAACCCTGTGGCCTAAATGGAGCTCTATACCTTTTTAGACCAACTTCCTCTTCTGCTCAACTTCCATGCTTCCATTACCAGTGAAGTTCTGGATGAAGTCATTTCTGCTCGAATCCAGGTTCAATATGAGGCAGAGAACCTTCTTGATGAATATGAAGCCTTCAAGAGTTAGGATTCTGAGTATGGGGAGGATGCTGTTATGAACGAAGTGCATGAAAAGGAGGAAATGGACGCCACCGATAAAGCTTTAAAAGAAATAGAATTCAAAGTGAAAGCCCAACGACTCTCTTCTCAATTGAAGGCTTACCAACCAAATAAACCAAACCTAGACAAGATAGAGGATAGAGTAGGGAAAGAGTTTTCATTTATTGAATTTTGTTGGACTAAATTCCATGACCTTGTAACTTTCTCCATTCCATATTTCTACGAAATCGAGAATGTAATCAAATAAATCCAAGTGTAAACAGCACTTATCAATACAACTGGGCCTTTTGAATTTTATTTATCAAATTCTGATTTACCATTCCAATTGTAAACTACATGATTGATGTGTTTGGACTCCATTTTAACTCAAATTCTTCCAAAGTATGAAATCTTTTCTTTTGAAAAGACAAGTACTGTTTTTCATACTAATTCTAGGACTAAAATAATTCTTCAACTATCAGCTTCGAATTATCCAACTTTGTCCTTCAAAACTTGATTTGATCATATTCAATTCCCCAACATATGGTTAATACGATCAAGCAAAAGTCAACTAATTTTTGTTTCAAACAAGCAGTCTATATTTTCTAAAATATGGAAATCTTTTTTAAGGACTGCACTATTTTATTCTAAAAAGGTAATTTCTTCTGTACACTATCAAACCAGCTATTGGTTTGAAACTTAGAACAAACAATTTTCTACCTTAAAGTAATTGAAGTTTTGCTTCGAAGGATTATAATCTTATCAAGGAACCTAAAACAGGTATTTTAATCCTTTTGAAATAAACAAATACCTGAGCATTCTTGCATCCTTAAGTGTGGAAGATGCTTCGAAGTCGGCTTCCTACTTTCGAAGCCATTTATTGTTTGATTTTGGCGCCAAAATTTGGCTTCGACTTCCTACTTTCGAAGCCATTTATTGCTTGGTTTTGGCGCCAAAATTTGGCTTCAAAGCCAAATATTTTATTTCGAAGCTGGCATCAGTATTTAAGATGTGTTTCCTTCCATAACTATTAATATAGAAAGAAACTTTTCGAACAAATGGGTATATTTTTCAGACACAAATGTTTTAAAACCCTTTTTTATTTCGTGCTCAGAATTTCACTTGTTTGCCTGACACAAAAACCCTCCATCTCTGCTAACCCTCTCTTCCTCGCTGCTTGTTACCAATGGAGTCTTCTTCTTTGAAAGTACCACCTGGCGAACGTATAAGCTCAACAATGGCTCTGAAAATATGTATTGAGGAAGAGATTACCAAATTTAAAGCTGAAGGATCGAGTGCCATAGACAAACGCCTCTTTGTCCCTCACCATAGCGACAAACAAGAATATGTCCTAGGTCCTATCTTTCAAGAAGCTCCCGCGCCAACTCCCTGCTTTGTACCCTCGTTTGGAAGACCATTTTCTTCTCTATGAAGAAGGGCTTGACTAGAGAAATTGGAGGGTGAACCGACCTCATCGTTGCTGGCCAACATTGAGGGCTGAGTGGGAGGAATGGTATGACAGAGTTGTACTTGCAAGAGAATGGGACCTGCAAGAGCTTTGTATTCTCGACGCCCATCGTCTTTCCAGGTTTATCATTCCTGAAGACCATTTTTTTTATTCCTGCCGCTCTTTGCTTCTGGAACATGACATTTAACTTTTTTCAGTTTCGATGTGGTATGATGGCCCCCACCATTCTTAATATCTGCCATCTCTTAGGACTTTCACCACTCAGTACCCTTTTCACACCCAGCTATCTAGACCTTTCTATTAAATTTTCCCTTCTACCTTTGAACTCTTCCTTCAGTGACTTTGTAAAGGCTAAAAACAAAAATGAGGGCCCCGTGAGGGATCGAGAACTCTTTTCCTTTATTTTATATTGGCTGTGAAAATTTCTCTTTTGCACATCATCTCAGCGAATCATGCCTGAGTTCGCTCCACTTGCAAAGGCCCTCGTTTTGAAAAAACGAATAGCCTTAGCCCGTATCTTTTAGGCCATGTCTATAAAGCCTGCTCCCAATTTTGTGAAAGACCTTTTGATATCAACCAGGGAGGTCCCCTCTGGGTGCTTCAACTTTGGTTCTTTGCATACTTCACTGATCTGCATCCTAAGTGTCTGCAGTTCTTAGTTCAAGACCCTAGCACTTATGGAGAAAAGTATGGTAGGATTGTCCTCTATCCTACTTCTTTTGCTTACTATCTTACCTTCTTTCATCAGCTTCCTGTTTCTCCAGTTGCCACCTTCCTTTATCTCTTCGATGCCAATAAAGGACCAACTTGGCTAAAAACGTTCTTGGCTGATAGAGAATGTTCCATCCCATCACATAAAGATATGTGGGCCTCTATTTTGTTGCCGAGAGAACTTTTCATTGGGACTTTAAACCCTCGAGCTTATAAATGCATATCTGAGATATACTGCCCCTTCCAGTTTGCCAGGCAATTTGGGCTTACCCAAGGAATTCCTAGTCCACTTTGTAGTCTCTCGAATGTCCATCTCACAGCCAGAGACCTGAGAGTACCCAAATCCAAACTAGGAGAGGCACCATTTAAACTGTTGAAAAACTTGAGTGAGTTCAAATTTACTCTCTTCCTCCCTTCTGGCTTAGCCTTGAAGAGATTTCAAAATTGGTGGACAGCCAATATGGAAGTGCATTTAGCAATACATCCTCATGATTTATTGATAGGGCTAGGTGTACCTTCTAAGGTCAAACCAAAAGAAGCTGGGACCATCCCCTCTCTTTCTACAGCTGCCAAGACTATTCCTACAATCTCACCCCCTCCTTCCAGAGTCACCACAGCTGCTTCGAAAAAGGGTATGCATTTTTAGGCTTCCTTTCTTTTAGAATTTTCTGTTTGTTTTCTTCATATTTCATGCTACTTGGTGTAGGGTCTCCACAAGAAGAATCTCCCAAGAGAGCTGAAGCCTTAGCTATTCTCAAAGACAAACATCAGTAGAAAAAGAAAAGAAAACTAATATTCACCCCTGAGAAGTCTGAATCTCAATTTGAAGAGAAAGAGACAGAGAAAGAGCAGGAAATATCATCGCAAAGAAAAAAGATAAAAAAGATAACCGTTTCTCCTTCTGACTTGGTTGAAGACCCTACTCATGAAGCAGCTGTTGAAGCAGTAGAAAAGGAACATTCTAAGGAAATAATTGTTTTCCAGAGGGCTGAAAAAAGGCGACAGCAGCAACTGCTAAGGGATGAAGTAGCTGCTATTGATACAATTCAAAGGGAAACTGTGAGAAGACAACACACTGCTGAGCATTATTCCCTTCGAAGTTCTCCCATCATTGCCACCACCTCTGAAACGAGTAATTTCCTTTCATGTTTCCACTTTCTTTTCTCAAATTGTTGGTACAGAGACCTAACATTGTTTTGTATTTCTTCTTTTGTAGTAACAACTGCTTTGCCTACTCTTCCAATAAAGATTCCTTCAGTTTCAACTAAAGTTGAACAAACTCAAAAGGTAGAGCCCATTCAGATAATACTCTCACTTTCTGGCCCTATATTTTCCATACCTTTCTTGAGGCCAAACATTCTTGCACCCCTATCCTTTGGCTTGACTTCAAACTTTCCTCACTTTTCTTTTAATTCTACTCAATTTGCTCTTCCTTTAAGCCTTGCCGCTCCTTCCCTTCCTGAGGAAATTCCAACTATTGCATCATCTCTAGTAATGGCTGATTTCCATAGAGCAGACACTGGTAGCCCTTCAATTCTTCGTCCATTATCTCTGCCTAGCACCAGTCCCTCTTCTCTTGATCTACTGGTAGCCAAAACTACAGAGACTGCTAGGAGTACTTCACCTTTTTCTCCTACTCCTATACAGCCATTTCTTCTTTCTACTAGAGTTTTTTCTGCACCTTCCATGTCAACAGATGAGGTGGACATCTTCGAAGCTAGGCTAGTTAGTCTCTTTGACATACCTTCCACCTCTCCAATAGCTAGCAATGAGACTGAGCCATTAGTCCTGGCTGATTCTTTACTAGAAATTTTTGAGAGCTCTTCCTCCAGTAGTAAGACTTCCTTACCTTCAATAAACTTGGACAGCTGTTTGGAGTTGCTGACATCCTTCTCAAGGATTCCTTTCAAAGCTTTACAAAGACCTATAATCAGAAATGGTTTCCTCCATTGCTGTAAGATTGTTGAGCAATCCAACATGACTGTTTCAAGTCATTTATCTCAGGCGGCAGCCACTATTTGATTTCTACATCAACATCTGCCATGTTGCCAAGGCCGCAGAGGAAAAATTGCTGAGAGACTAGAGTTTTGTTTCTCAAGATCATGCTGAAGTGTCAGAACTGAAGGAACAACATTTCTCTGTCTCCCAATTCCGAGCTCAACTACTGGAGAAAAAAGCTCAGCTTGAAGAAAAATTATCAGCAATCAATCAGGCTTTGGATCGAACTGCCACCAAGCTGCAGATCACTAATCAAGAGCTAGTTGATCGAAAGCAAGAGATGACCACAGCCATTCAGTTGTTCCCATTTCTCAAGAATAGAACATCTTTTGTAAAAGAACAACTAAAACACTGTACTGACTTTTGGGCCAATCTATGGCTACATGTACTTAACTCATTATGAAATAAAATCCTTATTTATCATTTGAGTGTTTTCATGTTCTTTTTACTTAGCATTTATTTTATTTCTTGTGTTTCCCATATGGCTGGAAAATAAGGCTTCAAATATCTGCCATTAATCTTCTTGGGATGTACATATCCATTCAAATTTTTTAAATGACATGCTCCCGAAGGCAAGACTCTATGAATTTGATATGATCCTTCCTAGTCAGGTGACCATTTGCCAAACTTGTGGCTTTTAATCCATATTGGGAGTATTGTCTTCCATACCAAATCACCTTCATCAAAGCTAATGTACTTGACCTTCTTATTATAGTTTTTGGCTGCTTTCTTCTTTTGGAAAAGAATGTTATTTAATGCCAGAATTCTAGTTTCATCGATGCTTTCTAATTCTAAGCATATACTCTGATGGTACTGCTCAGGAATTAACTGATCCTGGCCTCTCACCCTTAAAGACTTGATATTAATTTCTATAGGTAGCACTGCATCATGCCCATATACTAAGGCATAAGGAGTAACTCCTGTATTTGATCTTACAGATGTCCTGTAGGCCCATAAAACATCCAATAGTAAGTTATGCCAATCCCTGGGATTGTCTTCTAGAACTTTTGATATTCCTTTCTTCAAGGATTTATTGAATGATTCTGCCTGGCCATTGGTTTGTGCATAATAGAGGGTGGAATTAACAAGACTAATTCCAAATTCTGCCACGAAAGACTTTACCATCTTCCCATCAAATACAATCCCATTATCAACAGTTATGGTCTGTGGGATGCCAAATCTGTGGATCATATCTTTAATGAATCCAATAACTTCAATCTGGTCTACAGCCTTATACGGTTTAGCTTCGACCCACTTAGTGAAGTAATCTGTGTCTACTAGGATGAAACAATGATGCTTCGAAGAGGGTGGGTGTATTTTCCCTATCATGTCCATGGCCCATCCTCTAAACGGCCAAGGCTTCACAACTGCATGTAGATCAGTTATAGGTACATGTCTTGTTGCGCCATGCTTCTGGCATGCCTGGCAACCTCTAGCATATTCTATGCAATCCTTAAGAATGGTTGGCCAATAGTAAGATAGCCTTCAAAGCAACCATCTCATCTTCACACCAGGCTGATAAGCACCACAGATGCCTTCATAAACCTCAGTCATGGCTGTCAATGCTTCATTTGGACCTAACCATTCCAATAATCACCCATCTGCCCCCCTTTTGTAGAGAGCATTACCATACATTATGTATTGCATAGACTGCAATTTGATTTTTCTGCTGGCTTTCAAAGATGGGCCAGCTAGATACTGCATTATTAGATGCCTCCAATCTTATTCTTGTAAGTCATTATGATTGACTTCTAAGACCATGTTCCTTTTATTCAAATGTAGTATTACCTTCTGATATGTTGTTTGGCTTATGTTCTTTTGAGTGTTGTCCCTTCTTTTGAAATTCGAAACTTTCTGAGCCACATCATTAGCTTTACTATTCAAGAATCTAGGGACATAAGTTACATTTGTTATCTGAAATTGAGACAGCAAAAGCAATGCAACAACATAGTATGGCAAAATGCTTACATTTTGACATTTGAAAATCCCTTTCACTTGGTTAATTACCAATTAAGAATCTCCAAATATGTCAACTGCATGTGCTTGTAATCCAATAAGTATTTCCAGTTCCAATATTAAAGCTTCGTATTCAGCTTGATTATTGGAACAAGTAATTTCATCTACCTTGAAACCATGTGTGGTTTCTACCCCTTGTGGTGACTTAATCACCACACCAATTCCAGTCAGACCATTGGCTTTTGATCCATCGAACCACATTTGCCATGGTTTAATACTAACCATACCAAGTTCCATTATCTCTTGGCTTTCTGTTCAACATGGATGGTCTGCCAAAAAAATAGCTAAAACTTGTCCTTTTACTGCCTTTTGGGGGACATATTCTAGATGAAATTCTGATAAAGTTAGTATCCACTTGCCAATTCTTCCCCTCAACATAGTTCTAGATAACATATATTTAACCAAAGCTGTGGTTGCAATTACCAAGACAGTTGTAGGCAAAAGATAGTATCTTAATTTCATTGCAGCGAAATACAATGCAAGGCACAGCTTTTCTATAGTTGAATATTTACATTCACAAGAATTTAAAAACCTACTAAGGTAATAAACAGTTTACTCCTTGCCTTCTTCATTGTCTTGGGCTAGAAAAACTTCCAGTGAATCTTCTGCTGCAGCTATATACAACTTCAAGGGCTTATCCCCCTTTGGTGGCATTAGCACTGGAGGGTTAGCCAAATAGGCTTTGATTCCTTCAAAAATAGTTTGATGCTCTGTTGTCCATACAAATTCATCTTCATCTTTCAATCTTAATAAGGAAGAAAATACTTTAGTTTTCCCTACAGTATTAGAAATAAATCTTCGAAGAAAATTAACCTGCCCAAGGAATTTTTGTACTTCTTTCTTACTTGATGGAGGTCTGGCTTCGATGATAGCTTTGGCTTTGTTCTGATCAATCTGTATTCTCTTCTTGTGTACTAGATAGCCCAAGAAGTTTCCAGCTGATACACCAAAAGCACATTTGAGAGGATTAAGTTTCAACTTGAACTTTCTCATTCTTTCAAAAGCTACTTCCAAGTGAAACAAATGTTCCTCCATAGATTGGGATTTTACTACATTGTCATCAATGTAGCACTCTAAGTATCCTCCAATGAGATCATGAAACATAGTGTTCATAGCCCTTTGATATGTAGCCCCAGCATTCTTTAGACCAAATGGCATTTTAACCCATTCGAAGGTGCCAATGCTCCCAAGACATCGGAATGCTGTTTTATGGATATCCTCTTCTGCAATACAAATTTGGTTATAACCAGGGTGCCCATCCATCATTAATAAAATTTGATGCCCTACTGAACTGTCCACAAATAAATTTACTATGGGCATAGGGTACTCATCTTTTGGAGTTGCTAAATTCAGATTTCTGAAATCGATGCATACCCTCATTTTACCATTCTTCTTAACTACAAGCACAATATTGGATAGCCATTCAACATACCTGACTGTCCTAATAAAGCCTGCCTTGAGGAGCCTAAGAATTTCCCCCTTGACCTTCTGGATCTCCTCAGGACTCTTTCTTTTTGGTTTTTGCTTGTATGGCTTGAAATTACGCCTCATAGGGAGCCTATGTTCTACTAATGACCTATCCAATCCTGGTAGTTCATTATAAGACCATGCAAAACAATCTTTATATCTCTTCAAGACCTCCAACAACTGGTCCCTATCAAGAGCATTCAACCAAGCACTTATATAGGTGGGCTACTGCATAGAACCTTCCCCTAAGTTCACTTCTTCCAAAGGGTCTTACATCTGAGGACTCACTGATGCTTCTTTTTTTATTTCTTTTATTTTCGAAGCAATCTCCTTGCTCTGTCCTACTCCCAATTTCTGCGATTCAACATCTTTGCCCTCCTCCTCATAAACAAAGTCTGTCCACAAGGCTTCTTCTTCTTGTATCGCCTGGACTTTTGTTTCAATGTCCAATGCACAGTATTTTCCCAAAGCCAAAACCCTGACCTGTTGCTGCTCCTGCTTACAACCAATTGCCATGGCTTCTTCCTCTTGCTCTTGCATCTTCTGGACTATTGATTTTATGTCCAATACTGAGAACTTAATTAAAGCCAAAGACCTGGCCTCCTGGGTTCCATCTTTTTGCTTACAACTAGGCATCACTATCATCTTTGACGACGAACTCCTCATCAGCACTTTCTTGGACTAAGTGCTTCAGGTGTGCTAATTCCTCATCAGTCGTCACTTTGGCTGATCCGTCAGGTTTCCTCAATACACTGAGTGGTGCCACCCCTTTAGTATACAATTTCGCCTTTGCAAAATCTGCACAAGCTATGAAGGGTTGAAGATCTGCATTGATCTCCTCTGTCTCTCCACTGCCCAAGGCCATCATTATTTTCTGATATAGAGAGGAAGGCACACACTTGTTGGTGTGAATCCAATCCCTACCAAGTAGAGCATTGTATTTAGCATTACTGTCGATAATGAAGAATGCAGTCATACAGTCTCTGGTTCCTACACTCAGGTTGATGGGCAAAATGCCTTGAGCCATCTGTTTATCTCCAGCGAAACCAGCAATGGTTGTACTGGTTGGGATTAATCTGGGGTTCCTCTTTCCTAGTTTCTTCAAAGAAGATTTCGGAAGCAAATTTACTACTGCCCCATTATCCACCAACACTCGGTTCATCTGTATCCCATCGAAGAAGGCCTTGATATACAAGGGTTTGACATGCTATGTCATGGATGTCGTGGGATACTCAAAAGGGTATGAGAGGTTAATACTCACCTCTTCGTCACTCTCATCTCCAGTTTCCATTGGTATGGCCACTTCGGATTCATCTTGCACCATACTCACTTGTGAATCTTCACTGGAAACTGGAATTGGGTCAATTTCTTGACCTTCTTGGTTCTCATCTTCAGCTTGGAATTCTTGTAGTAGTATATGTACCATATTCACTAATACTGGAGGAAACGAGCCAAATTGGATGACTGGCTATACCTGTTTATCTTCCTGGCCAACTTGTTCAATTATTTTAGAAGCATCTTCCATGCTGCATTCTGGCACTTCGGTACTAGTAACTTTTTTCAAAGGATCTGTTTCTATTGGTTTTTCAACTAAAAATGTTTGCTCAGCCATGAAGGCTTCAAACATTTCTTCCTCTACCATCTCCTTCCTTTGGCCTAGGCCAACTTCTTCCTCAGTCTCACTATCACTTTCCATCAAAGCCTTTTCCAGTCCTACCAAACTGGATCTCTCTTTGGCTTTCAGTTCGGAATGAACTTTGGCCAATTGCTCTCTGCTACAACTTGTAGACGTCCCCGAACGTCCCAGGAGAAATCCCGTTTTGTTCATTTGGCTCACTACAGTTCAGACTCGATGTCACAGTTCTTAATTTGATCTTGCAAAGTGCAATGCGAGATTGATAAATCACCAAAGAGTCCAAATCCGACAAATCGTTTTGAAAAACTGATTTTTTAGAAAGAAGTGCCAAACATGGACTGTTTTGCCAGATACAGAGTTGCCACCTAAATATTTTATTTTGGGGGAATTTAGGAAACCCTGACTCGTGCCTAAGGCCACGTGTCCGTCATCACCAAAGTTGCCTTGGCTCGGGAACTTGGGTACGATTGGGCAAGGTCATTTCATGAGTACCCCCGCTCGTCCGATCAAAGATCGGCCACTACTAAGCATGATATCTTGTTTTTGAAAACACATGTGCTCTTATTCCGGTTATTAACCTAGAATTACTATGTGATGCGCACAACATACAAGTATAGACTAGATTGCCTAAGTTGGAACAAAGCATCGCATATCCGTTTGTTTTGAAAATAGATTGAAGTTTGCTACTCGCAAGTAGGCTAAAACATGGGTTTCAATGAATTATTCCAATTCAAGCAACCCAACATTCACCCACAGGCATTCAGGTAGTTATATTGTCACGCCCCAAACCCGCCCCTAGAAGTTTGGTGACGAGACCGGCCAGTAATCCGTGGATTACCACAGGCCTTTCTATACATGACATAAATAAGAAGGGGCTCGCGGAAGCACATGCAAAAACTATAGTCCAAGAGCTGTGCATTTACATGAACAAGTGTATATATACATGCCAAAATGAGTTAATTACATAACATGATCCATAACACACATAATTACATGCCACAAAACAAAAGACAAAACCCTCTTACGGCCTTCCAGGCCTAGCCCCAGCTCGGAGGCTCTCAAAACTCCAGGTTAGGCTTCAAAACGGCGGCTCGGCTCGAGACTCCGCCTAGACTTGGCTACCTGAAGGCTCACCTATAATACATAAATACACGTAATGAGCTAAAGCTCAGCAAGTAACATTTAAGTAAAGGGGTTAGTGAACGATGTCTAACATTTTATAAATCCATAATAAACATTCATAACATAATCATTGAATAATGGCATATTCCACGGATTCATTCGTAAACATTCATAATCTTCCATTTACATTCAATCGTCAAACGAGATCTCGTGACTAACCATGGGCCTTCATCTTCATGTTAAAACCCACAACTGATCAGGTCATGGGCCAGCATGTTCATGTCGCTCCCATGGCCTAACATTGTCTATGGATGCCATACTACATTTGCAAACAAGACATTCGTTCACAGAAAACTTTATCATTTCGAAACATATCATAACATATCACCTTTGAACATACTTTATAAGAACATATCATTTACAGAAACGTTACTTACAGTGGGTTTCCGGAACCGATTGTACGGTCTTCACGTTTGTCCTGCAATTAACATTATCAAACATTTCTTAACATTTATCATCATTATACATTAAATCATTCATGCCTCTCTTTCTTTCCTTTACTTTACTTCATGTCATAACATTTTTCTTTTCGTTCACTCTATGATCATGCATTCTCTTAGTCTTCTTATCTTAACTTAATTAAGGCTTTAGAATGATAAAAATGATATGAGAATGCCCAAAACATGCATTAGAACACTTTCCAAATTTTCCCTGAAAAATGCCTTCCCGCTCGAGCGCCCACATGCCCGCTCGAGCAGACAGTTCAATTTGCCAAAAACTTCTGGAGAGCTGATTTCTGCGCTCGAGCGGCTTCCCCTCCGCTCGAGCGGACAGAGCAAAAGTCCGAAAATCTGGAACTCTTTCTTGGAGCCATGGTTTCCTTCTTCCTTTACAAATTCAATTCCCAATACTTGAAATACAATCTCTTAAACACTTGATCAACACTTTAATTAGCTCATTATATCTTCAATCAAAACTCAAATGCATTAAATGGAAGATCAAACCCATGAAGTTAGATGAAAAACCATGTTCATGCACTTTAAAGCTTCATAGCTCTACATCCATGGAGGTTTCCCTCAATACATCAAGTATAACTTGAATCATGCTATATATGCTCAATTTAAACATAACTTCTCTTCAATCCTCTTATTTAACATGAATTTAGGGAAAAGATCCTTACCTTGATCTCTTATTTGGAGGAGTTGAGCTTAATTTCCCCTTTCCCTCTTGCTTTCCCTTTCTCACGATTCTCTCTCTCTCTTTTTTCCAGATTTTTCTTTTGGTTTGAGTCAAATGGTCAAACATCTCTATCTTATAACATATATATCCATATAATCCATTTTTGCTAGCCAAACAAGGCCCTTCCCTTGCCATCTCATAATTAAACATTTGTGCCAAACTTTGCAAACCAAACGGGACTTAGCGAATCAGATAAATTTCAGTCATCAATTTATTTCATCGAATGGTTCTAAAAATTCCCGGTATCACATAGATATGTTCAATTTCATTTTCTGACCCCATTACAGTCTTCGATTTCAGTCCCGAAGTCATAGTCTCAACAGATAATTTTCTAACTCAACCAGATAATCTTCAATTAAATCACATAAATACATATTTAATTACAGATAATGACGTCATACAGTTCCGGGTCATTACATATATCACATAAGCACATAGCCTCATGGTAAGCATGCTATCATGGCAGTCACTCATACGCATGCAAGGATGCTAAAGCATAAACACTTACCGAGTACTCCGAGCCAAAAAAAGAAGCTAATTAGAAAACATGCATGAATCCTAACTATGCTGAGATGCCTAATGCAACACATGCAAGAATGTAACTAAAATAGGCTCGGCTATTCTAAGATGGCATGTGAGATGCTACAGGTAACGTGTATTCAACTTGGAATTGAAATACGATGCAGTTAGTATGATGCGCCGAGCCCGGTGCATGCAAAATAGATGAATGGATGTAAACATACGAGCATAAGGATGCCAATTGAAACGTGCCCTAAAGCTAACCATCATAAGCTGGTAAATAAAAGGGAGAAAGACGTGGGGTTGGAAGACATACATCACACACACGCACACTTATTACAACATCGCCCTCTCTCGGAGGGTCCGAATAAATAATACAAAATCGAATTAACTAATTATTACGCAACACTAGCTAATTAACAAAATAACTAAACTAGCACGCAAACTATGTAAAAGGGGCTTTCTCAGCTCTGCTTTGAATGATAAAGGATGCATGCATGCTCGAGTCGCCTTGTCGGGAAATCCATCGCGATGCCCCGGCTCGCCTTTGTTTGCAATTGATTTCAGAAAGTTACACTAGGCTCCAGAGAGATGAAACTCCACCCGGGGAAACTGTGGGAAGGCTGCTGACCAGCTATAGGCAAGGGAGACCACCTGCCGACCACCCTTGGTGGTGAAGACCAGAAAAGGTGGTCGGCTTGCCAGAAAACCTGGTCGGCCGACCAGTTCATTCTTCTGGTTTCTGCTTTTTCTACAACAAAGGCAAGAGAGAGAGAAGGCAAGGTATTTTCAACACATGTGTGCCCGACCATTCTCCCTATCATTGTATAAGCTCTAGGGAGTGTAGTCCTCGATCCTCGGGCCACCAATCACGCATCTCGATGCATGATGGCCGAGGAGTCGAATTGCACGACTCAATGGGACATAAATGCGCATATAAGCAACTAAAACCAACAACTCCATCATGGATGGTCAGGAGCGTCGGCGACCGGGAATCGAGGCACGTTTCATCACTTGGAGTATGAAACGTTCCTCATTTTCCGTGTTTGGACTAACTCCTATTCCAAACATAATGCAACAAGTAGAATGGCATGGCATGTACAAATGCAACTCTAGTATGCAATCCTAAATGTAATGCGACTAAGTGATGCAAATATGCGAAGGATGACATGCAAGCATGCAACTGGCATACACAATGCTATAAACTAATCAAGGGCATACTCAATGCACGTGGATTATATGGCATGCATACACAATGCACTAACATACGCAATGTTATGAACGAGGCATACGCAATGTAATGATCGAACATGCGATAACATGGACTATATGGCATACACAATGCAAGATGGACTTAAACCAAGATGGATGGACCTCAGCCACACCCAAATCAGTGGCCAATATGATGAAAATGAGGCAACAAGGTACATGCAAACATGCACAAATGCAAGGGACCAAACCTAAGGAACAAAGTGCAACTCTACCAAAGCATGACAAGGATGAAATATGGCATATAATGACACATGTTCCAGCTCTAAAATAACATGCAAGATGGTCCCGAATCATGCAAACAATTCACCCGATGCATGTTGGATGGCATAATTACCGAAACTAGTGAAGTGCATTACACTAGAGGTATGCAAAGCGATGCCCAAATGACCAAACCAACCCCAAACAGTCCCTATGCAGACCCAAAATAGTGGCAAAATGGACTAAAATGCTGGCTTGCAATGTACAAAAATGAAGCTCAGGCAATAGCCCAAAAATAAGGCATACAAGCACAACTCTTAAACGCATTTAAAGAGTGGAAAACATGGGAATATGACACAAGTATAAGCTCTGAAATAACATGTTCAATGATGCCAAAACATGAAAACAACTCAAGTTAAGCATGCAAGAGGTTTCAAAACTCGAAGCTAGGCAAGGGTATTACACTACAAGCATGCATGGTAAGCATCATTCGACCATGGGACCTCAAAAAAGAGCTAAGGCAGCCCAAATCATGAATAAAATCAGTTTAGAACATGGCCAAAATATGCTAGAATCAATGGCCAAAACAACATGCAATGGAAGCTGGTGAGCATGGTTTACACTACAAGCATATGAAGCATTCAAAAGGCCACTAAACCAGAAAAATTTAGAGACATGAAATGCCAAATAAAACCTAAAAACCCACTGAAACATGATCAATGCATGCAAGAATGTCATGCTCCTTTGATAGGCTATAAGAGGGGCTATTCTACACATGCAAGAGACACACCCAAAGTGACAAAACCAACTCTGGGCAGAGCCTAGGCAGGCCCTAAAAGTCACTGAAAAGGGCCTGAAACAAGGCCTGGAGGTGTGCAAATGAAGGCTCCTTTGTAAGGCCAAAAATGCTAGTAAACAAGACAAGGAGGGAGAGGGTCACCCCTCTCTGATTTTGGCTCTCAAAAACACATTTTAACTACTGAAAATCCATTGGATTTCAGTGGTTAAAAGGCCAAGCAAAGGTCAACACAAAGGCCTTAGGACATGGCTCAAAACAAGGCAAAATGAAGCATGCAAGGAGGTAGATGACCCCAATCAACAAAATGACCTTAAACAAACATCAAAAGGACCTTAAAACAAGACTTTTTTAATTTGACAACAAAGCTCAAATATGCATGAAAATAAGGCTAAGAGATGGATCAAAATAAAGCTTAAAAGAGGGAAAAAGTGTGTTACCCTTGAAGCTCAGCAAGACAGCAACTTCTGGACCCAAAACCCAACTCCTTAACCTCTGAAAATGGCCTCCAAGAAGCTCCAAGCAATGGTGGAAGGGTTAGGCTATGAGGTGGTGTGCAAAGGTGCAAGAACAATACACTTTTTGAGCCAAAATAGAGAGATATAGAGGGAGATGTATTGTATGCCTTCAACAAACTTCTCAACCCTCACAAAGGAGGGGGAAGCCCTCCTTTATAGCCAAAAGGAACCAAAGCTTCTTAAAGAAGCTAAAAACCAAGGTTGAAGATCCTCCATACACGTGTATGGAGGATCCAGTCTGTGCCTTCCAACTGGCACAGCTGGCAACAACTCATAGAGACAAAACGGGGGGAGGCAGGCCGACCAGTTCAGGTGGTCGGCCGACCACTTCCCCTAGTCGGCCGACCAGTTCAAAAGGTTCAACTCAATGAAAGGTGGTCGGCAGCCCCATTTGATGGTCTCTATATTGAATACAAGCTAGTGGTATGGTGAGAGACCAGTAAATGTGGCTCAAAGACCAAGGAGGCCAACTTCCTGACAAGAAAACTGGCTGGCGGGAGAAAAGTGGTCTCCAAGGAGAAAAGGTGGTCTCCCACCCTTGTACCACCTCCCAAACAATGAAAACAAGGTCCGTGCCAAAAATGAACCAAGACGGATGCAAAACGAGGGTTCGAGGGTCAAAACGCGCAGTTGGGTGCCCCGAAAACAGGCTGTTAAGCATCAAAAGTGGCGTATGACCACAAAGGTGCTCTCCTGGGCCACAGTGTCCCTCTAGAGAGAGGAAGCAAGGTGTGTGCCAAAAACCGTGCCAAACAGAGAAAGTTAAGCGGTCCCGAACCAAGGCGCACGGTCGACGGCTCCGAAAATCGGAAACTGGTCTCCAAATGGGAAAAGTGACCTACGACCACAAAAAGTAGCCTACGGGCACTGAGAGATGGTCTAAGAGATCTCTCCCTCCCTTCGGGAAGAGAAAACAAGACCTAGTTCACAAACCGATGCAAAGCACAAAAGGGTCCCAAGGTCCGGGGGTAAGGCTCTCAGCCGAAACTCCAAAACCTTTGAACGAGCACAACATGCACCATCACCGAGCGCTCAATTGATGACGTTTGAGTCTTAAGGTCGGTAAAAAATGGGGTGTCTACACAACTCCTCTTGTCTTGAAGAGTCGATTTTAGATTATGATCTAACTTTAAACTTTTTTCTCCCTCTACTTGGGCCTTTGGCTGGACCAATGAAGAGCTTTCTCCACTTTCTTTCTGATTATTGTGGTATTGAGTGTACCTTCGTTGGATCTTCCTCCTTTAGGATCTAGAGATCATTGGAACCATATCCAGTTCCTTTGTTTTTGGATGCTTTAATAACACCCAATTATTTGGAGCTACCAAAGGAGGTTTGACCATCCTACCTTGGTTTCCAACAACATTTCTTTGGGTAGACATCTCTCTAGGTTTGTTCTGCATGACAAACCAATCTGGGACTCTAGGCACCCACGAACCTACTAGCCCAGTTGTTGAACTGTCTCTTTCTTCCTTCGAAGCCATCTTCGAAGCTAGCTGTAAAGGCCACTGCTTGGCCCTGACTCCCTGTTTTTGGCCCAATTCAGGCCTTCGATGAAGGTGGCCACTTTCCATCCTGTGAGAAGCTAGTCTAGGAGGCCAATCCCTGGCTTTGATCCCATAACTTGAATCTCTTTTAGGTCTCCTTTCAGGATGATTACTCTCCATTCTGTAATAATTAGGTGGTCTGGATTCATATAAAGGTTTCTTACCTTTGGAGTGCACTTTAGTGGTTGTCGGCTCAGCCATTAATGGCTGCTGCCTAATACCAGTTAGATATGGCCTTTTGTTATAAGCACTGATTGGTTTAGGACGCCTTTGCACATCTTTGTAATATTGCTTCCCATCAATCGGAAGCCCTTTCAGCCACTTGTAGCTCAACCTGCATCTGGGACACATTCTTTGCATGACCGCTGCCTCTAAAGAATCATCACCCAGTGCTTCTTCATCAGAGTCTTCTCTCTGGTCTGGAAAACCTTGTCCAATAGCTGACAGACTTCTAGCATCTTTCTTGATAGTAGTCTGGCTGGCAACATGCATTTGCACATTGACCTCTTCCAATTCTTTCAAGGACAAGTTCTGGAAGTCTGGCACAATAACATTGGCTGCCACTTCTCTAATTTCTGGAAATGGATTAGTGTCAATCCCCATGGCCTTTTCTGCTTTAGCTGGGAATTTCAAACTTCCCTTTCGAATCTGCTCTTGGATCCTGTCTCGAAAAACAATGCAGTTTTTAGTTGAGTGAGACCAAGAATTATGTTATTTACAATAAACTTTTCCTTTAAGTTCCTTTAGAGACGGAATTTTGACTCCTTTTGGTAACTTCAGGAAGTTCGCAGCAAGTAAATGATCAAAAATGTCATATGCCTTTGTCAAATCAAAAGAGTATTTCCTATGAAGGTCTTTCTTTTTAAACTGCTGCTCTATTGTTGTGTCTTTATGAATTAATGCTTCACAGATCACAGGTTCTTTTCCCACAATTTCTGCCGCATCAATCTCATAATTAGGATCTCTATAATACGTCGTGTATGATGCATTACTTCGATCTTGCTCTTCCTCTAGTAATGCGTCATACCTAGACACCTTATAGGTTAGTTCCACTAAGTCTCTAAACTTAGTTGAGTCAAAATTCTTTCGAAGCCTAAACTCTAGACCATTTTGAGCCAACCTCACAAATTTAGGCTCTGGTAAGATGATCCTACATTTGTTTCGTGCTCTTTTAAATCTGGCAATAAACTGAGTAGCCATCTCATCAGGCCTTTGACTCAATCTTGCCAAATCTGCCATAGAAACTTCTGACTCTGTTTGGAAGAATTGGGCATGAAATGCCTCCTCCATTTGCTGCCAAGTTTGGATAGAGCCAGGTGTAAGGTTAATATACCATACAAAGGCTGCCCCAGTTAAAGAATTTGGGAACAATCTTAACTTCATGTAATCATTATTGGTAAACTCACCACACTGAGCAGCGAACCTGGCAATATGCTCAACTGTCAACTGGTTTCCATTCCCATAAAAAGGGCAAAGTCTGGTATCCTGGAGCCTCTTGGGTATTCATGTACGCTATCTACCCATTCTGGGTACAGTTTCTTGTGCATAGGAGTTTGAACCCCCCGAGCCATTGGTCCACACATCTCTCTAACAATATCAGCAATTTGGTCCCTAGGGACCATATTTTGTGCTTGTTGAACCACTATTGGAGGAACAAACACAGGATTTGGTGGATAACCTTGTGCTTGGGGTCCTCTTGGTCTATACGGTGGTATGTTTGGGACTGGTTGTCCCTGTGGTGCTGGCTGCTGTTGAGGGTATGGGTGACCCCTTTGAGCCTGTCCTGCGGAAGGACCTGCGAAAGGTGCTGGAACAGGTGTTGTGTCTCTTCCAGTTACAGGAAACCCTTCCAACCCCCCAGGCACAAATTCGAACAAAGGATTAGTGAACCCCCTCGTGCCAGGTATGGCTTCGAACATGGGATTTGGAAACATCCTTATGCCATTTTCTTGTGTTAGACCAGATCCACCAATTTGCATGGCTTCACTATTGAGTAAGGAAGCATTTTGATTTGCCACAGGCCTCGAAAGAGACTCATACCATGACTGAGGTGATGGCCTTTCATGGTTTTGGTTACTAGTTTGGCCATTTGTATGTCCATTACTCTACATAGGCTGTTTATCTCTAGCCAACCTTTGCTGAGGAACATTTGAATTTTCTTCTATATGCCTTGTGTTTGTTGGTTGATGAGTATTCATTCAATCCAAAAAGGATGTTGCCCACTTTTCCATTGTGTTCATTAACTGTTGTCCCATGACATCTACTAGGCCACCCTATGGATTCATTGGCTGAATAGATGGAACAGTGGATGGTCCAATCCCTTGGCCTCGGCCAATATTCTGAACATGTGGTACTTGTTCCGAAATGCTGGTCTGTTCGACCATAGGTTCTGATAAAATAGGTGCTTCCACATGATGTGTTATCACATTATCCTCTGGATTGGGCATTTCTACCTCTCCTTCCACGCCTTTTTCCAAGCGTTCATTTTTTCCTTGTCTCCTACGTCTAGCCATTTCAATTAGTCCCACTGGGCATGCCAAAAATATATGTTGGCTTTTTGGCTTTCGAAGGTTATTATTGTAATTGTAAGCGTGCCAGCAAGGATCAATCAGTCCTTACAGAATATTAATTGCCAACCAATTATCAGACGATTGTGTTTTAGTTCTTTTAGCCTCAATGAAGAGGACTTTTACTGGTGGCTTTGTTTAGGAGAATTAAGCAAACAATGATTAAATGAAGAACAATTGTAGCATTTCATTAAGCAAAATAAAAGACTTATAAAGATCCAAATCAGCCTCGTAGAGGTTTACAGCAACAAGCTACTTGAAAACTACTCCTATGAACGAAATGCAGTGTAGGAATTTGAAGTACAGAAATGTAAAAAGTAGAAGGAAAAATAAAGTAGATAAAACTGGTTTTTTGGATCTGAGTCTGGGGCTACTTTCTGGGACCTTCTCTGCTATTTATTCTTCTCAATGATAACCGTTGAACTGCATTTCTAACCGTTGAACTGCCCCTCCATGATCACTGATTATGTTGCCTTATAGTTAGCTCCACTATGCCAATATCTGCAGTTAGGCTTCCCTCTTGATTTTGAATTTAAATATGAGTAACCATTGAAGCCACATCATTTTGCATCTCTTTGCTGATCCAGTGCTACGCAGTTCTTATAAAAACCAATACTAACTGCCACGTGTATGATTACGATCGAAGATTTGAATTGTCTTCCTGTATTGCCCTCATCTTGCCACGTGTTGAACTGTGATTGGCTTTATACAAAATATGTAGCCAATAGATTGTTATCCCAAAAAAATATTGACAAGCTGTTGTATTATATTCAAAATTTGTGAAAGTTTAAACCGCCAAACCGATTCGCATCTATCCGCCAATCCGTTCAATCTGTATTTGTCAATCCAGCGGACGGATGCGGATTGATTTTTTCCAATCTGCCAATTTTGCAGACGAATAGCAGATTAGAGGTTCTCTGTCCGCAACCAAACCGCGAACACCCCTAATCTGTAAGATTTTATGTTTTAATATTTTTACATAGATTAGTAATTATATTTAAAAGTGACTCAAGTTTAAAAGGTCCTAGACAGATAAAACTGCACCAAACTAAATCGTTTCAATCCGTTTGGTTTAGTGCGGTTTGATGAGAGAAGCGATCTATATCGATATTCAAAATAATAAAATTGACATTATTGATTTTGTGAAAATTTTTACTTAAATACCAACTATACCGAACCGATTACATCCCTAAATTTAAATTCATTTTACTCATAGACCTCACACTTTATCAATTTAATTTTCACCATACAAACTCATTCGGGGATAAATAATGAATTTCTAAGGGTGGGTTCATAGCATTTTTCTATTGTAAATGTAACAAATTATGATTTTTTTTTTCCTCAACATATTTCAATAAATATATTGTCATCTCAAAATAGGTCCATTTTGGGACCAAATTTGGTGATCCGAACCGTTTATTTTTTAAGACTCGCTAAATAGAATATTAATGTAAAAAATCAAGATTATTGAATATCAGTAACTATATGTGTGACACATATTTGTTTTGAAAAAAATGAACAACAATTATAATTTCAAAAGTAGCTATCAATTTTCTATAATGCAAATGTGATTCAAACATATAGCAACTAATATCCGATCATCTTGATTTTTTGTATGAATATTCTAGTTAACAAGTCCTACAATATGGTCGGTTCAAATTACTAAAATTGGTTCCAAAATAGGTTTACTAAACTCAAATGTTCTTTCAAATTGAGATGACCAATTTAAAAGAAGTTAACCCTAATATTTTTATAGTGATAAGAATACATTAAAAAGTCACCAGCATTGGAGAGGAGAGGTACATGTTGTGGCAAACGATGCGACTTTGATGCTCTGTTACATTTTTCTTTTTCTTTTTTTAAATTTCCACTGCTGTTGTTTGTTGTTCGCAAGAAAGGCAACACTTTGGTGTATTTCTTTTTATTTTATTTTTTCTAATTTTTCTTAAGACAATTTTTTATTTTAAGTAAAGCGAAAAAAATTTATAATATTATTTTTAAATTACTTACTGTGGGAGCCAAATAAATAGTGGCCCCAAGAAGTATACAGGGCCCACAAACATAGTGCAAGCCAACTAAACCCAATCCGATATCGGCCCATTGGGCGAGCCTATTAGGCTAAACCAAAGTCGAGTATAAGTCCTTGGAAGGAACGAATGTCGAGTACGTAGTCTTGATTGTGGGCAGCCGAGCTGAGTAGTTCATACAAGCCGGTATTGACTCGTTGCATTGCCGACTTACCCTCATAAAGTGCAATGGAGATGTGGGACCTAGTAAGAAGTGCACAGCAGAAGATAAGAGCCCAAAGGAAAAACTCTATAAAAGTAGAAGGGAAACTCCAAAAAGAGGTATGAGAAAAACTATCAACACACAAAAACTAAGATTATTATATTTTTCTAGGAGACTAACTAGACCGCCGAAGTGCTAATTCCGACATCCCCGACCGGAGTTGTTTTTCTATTTCAGGTGACTATCAAAGGATTGCTATAAGACCTGCTTGGATAAAGGAGTATGCCAATCCAGTTCCCCACAATTGGCGCTATTTGTGGGAATACGCAAACTCATCCATGGCAGACCTAGCGCAGGATCTTTCGCTCATTGAAGACAACGTTCTAGTAGGGACGGTATTTGGGCTAGAAGATACTCCCGCACGAAGGACTTTGAACTTTGACCCATTGACTCCTTTATTACCTTCGTCTTCAGTGGAGAACACCATGCAAACCCTGATCAATTAAGCAAAACAAAACGAACAACGAATGAAGGATATGTGTAACAACGCCCGCGGGGGACCTCGCTACAGCTCGGACTCGATTTTTGTTGCGGTTCCAAATCTCGAACCAAAGAGTCCAAATCCGGCAAATCGTTTTGAAGAAAACAGATTTTTTTGAAAGTAGTGCCAAACATGGACTGCTTTGCCAGATAACAGAGTCGCCACCTAAATATTTTAAAATGGGAAATTTAGGAAACCCTGACTCGGTGCCAAAAGGCCACATGTCCGTCATCACCAAAGTTGGCTCGGGAACTTGGGTACGATTGGGGAAGGTCACATCGTGAGCACCCCCGCTCGCCCGGTCAAAGACCGGCCTCTACTAACCATGATATCTGATTTTGAAAACATTGTGAGTTCTTATTCCGATTATTAGCCTAGGTTACTATGTGATGCTCGCAGCAAACAAGTATAGACTGGGCCGTCTGAATTGGAACAAAACATTTCATGTTTGTTTGTTTGAAAATGGTTTGATGGTGCTACCCGCAGGTAGGCTAAAATGCGGATTTGCCACTCTCAGGTGGGCTTAGAAAACAATGATTTTGCCACTAGCTAGTGGGCTTAAAACAAACAGTCAATGATTTGTTCCACTTCAGATAACTCAACCTCCACCCACAGGCATTCAAGGCAGTTATATCACATAAGCACTTAGCCTCATGGTAAGCATGCTATCATGGCAACACTCACACACATGCAAGGATGCTAAAGCATAAAACTTACAGAGTACTCCAAGCCAAAACAGAAGCTACATTAGAAATCATGCATGATCCTAAGTATACAGAAATGCCTAATGCAACACATGCAGAATGCAAATATAGCAGGCTCGACTATTCTAAACATGGCATATGAAATGCTACAACTAACACGTATTCAATTTGGAATTGAAATACAGATGCAGTTTGTATGATGCGCCGAGCCCGGTGCATGCAAAACAGATGAATGATGCAAACATGCTGTCATACTGTTATGCTAATTGAAATATGCCCTATATCTAACCATCCAAAGCGGGTAAATAAAAGGGAGAAAGAAATGGGGGTTGGAAGACATACATCACACTCACACACCCTTATTACAATTATGCCCTCGCGCAGAGGGTCCGAATAAATAATAATACAGTCCCAAATGAAAGAATAGTACAGTCCGAAATATATACAGTCCGAATATTACAAAATTCTAATTAATTAACAAATTAATTACAAAAGAGGTAAAACTGGCATGCAAGCCAGGGACTGCCTTGCTTCTGATGGATGATGTATGCTGGGCTGCTTCGGGCGGAAATCCACTGGGATGCCCCAATTAGCCTCTGTTTGCAGTATTTCTCGAAATGCGCGTCGGATTCTGAAAAGTTGCTAACTCTGGATTTTGCTGCAACAGAGAGCAGGAAAAGGGCACAGCAGTGTATTTCACAAATATATGCATGCCTCGATCCTCGTGCCACCAATCACGCATATCAATGCATGATGGCCGAGGAGTCGGATCGCACAACTCAATATGGGATGAATGCAGATGAATGCTACAACAAAACCTAACTCCATCATGGGTAATCCGGAGTGTCGGTGACTTGGGAATTGAGACCCGTTCCGTCACTCGGAGTACGAAACGTGCCTCGTTTCCCGTGCAATATGCATGATATGCATGAAATGCAACTAACGTACAATCCTAGCATGCGCAATGCTATGAAAATGAGATGCCTCGAAATGCGTGCCCACTGGCACGCAAACCGAGGCGATGACATAAAGGCACGAAATGCGATGATGGGCTTACACCAATATGAGGGGGCCTCAGCCACACTCACACGGGATGCCGGAATGATAAGAATGAGGTGCCTCGAAATGCGTACCCACTGGCATGCAAACCGAGGCAATGATGAAATGCAAATCGGATAAAACAGAGTGCCTCGAAATGCGTGCACGCGGGCACGCAAACCGAGGCAGAGGCATACGCAATGCAAACCGGATAAAATAGAGTGTCTCGAAATGCGTGCACACGGGCACGCAAACCGAGACAGAGATAAAATGAGAAAATCGGGTAAAACCGAAGTGCCTCGAAATGCGCGCCCACAGGCACGCAAACCGAGGCGATGATAAAAATGAGAAAATCGGGTAAAACCGAAGTGCCTCGAAATGCGCGCCCACAGGCACGCAAACCGAGGCGATGATATGCGATGCAAAATCGAATAAAACCGAAGTGCCTCGAAATGCGCGCCCACAGACACGCAAACCGAGACGATGATATGCGATGCAAAATCGGATAAAACTGAAGTGCCTCGAAATACGCGCCCACAGGCACGCAAACCGAGGCAACGATAAAATGAGACGAAATGGCATACAGAATGCAACGATGGGCTTACACCAACATGGGAGAGCCTCAGCTCACTCACATAAGAGGCCGTCGGATAAAAACAAAGCTGCCTCGAAACGCGTGTCCGCGGACACGCAAATCGAGGCAATGATGTAGAAACACGAAAATGCAAATTGGGCTTACGCCAACATGAGATAGCCTCAACCACACTCACATAGGCTGCCGGAATGATAAAAACAAAGTGCCTCGAAATGCGTGCACACGGGCACACAAACCGAGGCAATGGCATACGAGCATGAAAATGCCAATTGGGCTTACGCCAACATGAGAGGGCCTCAACCACACTCACATAGGCTGCCGGAATGATAAGAATGAGGTGCCTCGAAATGCGTGTCCATTGGCACGCAAACCGAGGCAATGCAAAAATGATACAAATGGCGTGGGAAATGATATGCAAGCATGGCAATGGAATTTCAGCACCTAAACAAAGGGGGAAACAGCCCCGAAACAATTCGAAATGACACTCGAAGCATGCATTCATCCCGAAAATGTGAAATTAAGCCCCGAAATGGCCTATAGCCATGCTATACATGCAAAATATGATCATGGAAGCAAGAACAGTAGCAAGGTAGTCCCAAAAATGGCATTTTTTCAGTAGTAAACGTGGCCTAAATGCAAGCACAGATAGATCAACCGAAGCATGCAAAGTTAGTGGCCAAAAGAGGGGTATTGAGACAAGTGATACATGCAAACCCCAAATGGACAAACTTTCTTCTACAACATTGAAGATTAGCTAAAAATAAGCATATATGCAGAAGATGACATCTTCAAAATCAGAACACAAACATGCTAAAAGATCCATGCAAAATAGGCTCCAAACATGCTATATCATGAGACATGCTATCTATACATCAAATGACCAAACTTCCTTCATGAAGTATGTAAAGGAGGTCAAAAAGAGACTAAAACCAGTAGGGGTCGAAGTCCCAAAAACAAACACAAATAGGTCAAAAATTGCATGCAAAAATGGCACACTTGATGGAATTTGAAGGAAGTGGTATATACAGTGGCCAAATGAAATTGAGCCTCTCTACAATGTTGTAGAGGGGCTCAAAAAAAGCAATAAAGCAGTAGGGGTTGGACCCCTAAAAACAATCACAAATAAGCCAAAACTAGCATGCAAGATAATGGCATAAAAGTTAGGTATTGAAACAAGTATATCATAGAAGCATCAAATGAAGTTGAGCCCTTCTACAAAGTTGTAGAGGGGCTCAAAAAAAGCACAAAAGAAGTAGGGGTCGGAGCCCCAATTCCCAACCAATTAGAGTATAAAAAAGAACCAAGAAAAAGCCCTAAAAGTTGGTTTTGATGACTTACCCTTGAAGACTTGTCTTTCTTTGATTCTTGGCTTTGATTTGTAGCTTCTCAACCTCTGAAATTCACTTCCTAGCTGCTGGAGTGGTAGTAGGGATGGTGAGGGTAGGTGTTGATGAAGAGAAGACCTAGGGACTTAGAAGCTTTTTGAGGTTTTAAGCTAAGGAAATGGAGGTTTTTGGAGAAGTCCTCTTGAAGACAAATTTTCCCACCTTGAAGAAGGAGAGGGAGGGTCCTTTAAATAGGCAAGAAATAGGGTGTAAAAGGGGAGGGAAAGCACCCAATCTTTCCCTCCCGAAATATCCCCGGATGCCCCGGGATATGCTAGAAAATATCCGGACAGCTGGGACAGGCTGGAAAGCAGGAAGCTGGCCGGCCAGGTAAATTTGTGGGAGGTGGCCGGCCGGCCACCCCACCTGGTCGGCCAGCCACTCACCATGGCCGGCCGGCCACCCCCAAAAAATGAACAGTAAAATCTCTGGCCGACCACCATACCAAAGTGTCCTCCAAGGTGTGTAGAACAAGGCCCCAAGGTTGGAATTTGGCAACTCTGAAGCAGGAGTCACAACATAGAGCTTGAAGGAGAGGCCCAAAAATGAAACCAACCATTGCTGGCCGACCACCATACCAAAGTGTCCTCCCAGATGTGTAGAACAAGGATCCAAGGTTTGAATTTGGCAACATTGAACCAAGAGCCACAACATAGAGCTTGAAGGAGAGGCCCAAAAATGAAACCCCGAATTTCTGGCCGACCACCAACCCTTAGGGTCCTCCTAGATGCCCTCATCACAGATATGTAGCTTTGGTTGGAAGAAAATACCCCTAGGGTGTTCAACATTGGCCCGGAAGTGAGCAAAACGGGCTCCGGAGGAGCGAAACTGGTTATCTGGGATAATTGCTGGCCTCCCACCCCCCAGTGATCTTCCTGATGTTGAAACAGAGGTACCTGCCAAGTTTGAACAAAAACTAATGAGAAATGAATGTTCGGGGCCAAAACCGAGCAAATCGGGATCCCGAAAATGGGCTGCAGGTGCCGGAAGTGGTGTTCAGCAGCGAAGTGGGTATCTGCGACTCCAGTGTCCCTCGGAATGACGAAACAGAGATACCTGCCAAAAACCGGAGAAAATGGATGCGAAATGAATGCTCGGGACCAAAACCGCGCAGTTTGGGGTCCCGAAAACCGGCTACAGGTACCGGAAGTGGCACACGACCGCGAAGTGGGCATCAGGGGCCCCAGTGTTCCTCGAAACATTAAAACAGAGGTCTCCGCCAAAAACCGGAGAACTCAGAGATGGTTGGGCGGTCCCGAGCCGAGGCACACGGCCTAACGGCTCCGAAAACCGGGAACCGGGCTCCGAAATGGGCAAAATGGCCTACGGCCACGAAAAGTAGCTCACGGCCACCGGGAGATAATCTATGGGACCACTCCCTTCCCTCAGGAAAGAAAACAGAGAAAACCGAGCCTGGATCGCAAACCGAGACAAGGTAGAGAAGAGGGTTCGGAAGTCCGGAGGCAGGGCGCGCGGCCGCTACTCTGAGACTTCTGAACGAGCACAGTATGCAACATCACCGAGCGCTCAACCGGTGACGTCTGAGTCTTAAGGTCGGTCAAAAATGGGGTGTCTACAGTTGCCCCTCTTTGACAGAACTCGGAAGTCGAGAAGTGACGGGAGTGAATGTCAAAGCCCAGAGACGACCCATTTTTGACAAGGCCGAAGACTTAGACAATCAAACAAAATGATCAGAGATGTGTGCCCGCAGGCGTGCCCGCAGGCAGGGGGCAAAAATGCAAAATGAAAGGCGCGGAGCCAAGTGATCATGCAAGTGCAACAAGCTGTAATGAAGCAAGTATTCGCAAATAGATGCAACAGTTATAAGCAAGAATGCAAAGCAAACAACTACATTTCATGCAATTAGGAATGCGGAGAATCATTCAATTCTCGTCGCGTCTCACACGGAGAAGATACGATACCTGCGCGATTCGTCTGGTCGCACCAGCCTCAAATGAACCGTACATACAATATCGTGCCTGCAAAATAGAGAAATGCAACAAGAACAATATGCCAACAACATATATTCAATGTGATTCCTATGATTCCAAAAGTCTGACACACACAGTGTCGGTGGACGAATGCAACATAACGTGAGAAAAGATAATGCGCGACAACGCATGTTCAAACACAGAGGTATGGCACACTAAGAAATCATGCATGACAATGCAAAATATTCATGAGAATGCAAGTTACATGCATGTCAATGCAAAATGAGCACATATCAGGGTGCCCGTTTGACATGAAATGATGAGCCAGAAAACGCGCATTTCGGCGAAGACAACTCGATCGCGACCTCTAATTCACCTCCCGGAGAGGTCACAACATGTTTAAAAAGGATACATTCTGATTTTGATGAATGATGAGGAGACACATGTCAGAAATTGCAGCTAAAGTTCCGATGGAGCAATTCGGCGCCAGAAAGTGTACTTTTCTTCAACTTTTTCAGGTCCCGGGAACTCCGATTTTCCTCAAAATTTGCAGAGAGGTAGGGGAGGGGGTAGGGAGCATGGTCGGCCAGCCCATTGCCCTAGGAGAGGCCATCGGCCAGGGGAGAAAAAGGTCATGGCCGGCCAGCCAGGTTAGGTGGCCGGCCGGCCACCTGCCAAAAGCAGGGGCAAAATGGTCATTTTGGCACTTTCTATATATACACACCTCCAATGCCATCCGAAATCACTCCCCCAAGTGTGGAATTCTCTCATCTTGCTCTCTAAGCCATTTTCTCTCTCAGATCTGCATTTTATACGCATCCCTCGGCCTCCCACGCAAGTTGTTTTTGCGAAATCTTTCAGATTTAAGCACTTTGAAGCGACTAAATTTCGACTTTGGGGCTTCTCTTCTCATTTTCACCACTTGAGGTAATTTTGTTTCAATATTTGGAAAATTTTCCCGGGGGTTGACTTTTGTTGACTTTTCATTTCCCGAGAGTTGACTTTTGTTGACTTTTTCCAACTTTGGCCCATTTTGCTCATTTTTGCTCCTCTTTGCAGATTTCTCGACATGGCGGGCCATTTCCCTCACGGCGGAGGTTTTCCCGGCGCCGGAGATGACTTTGACATTATGGCATTGCCTCCGAGAGTTCGCCCTTTCATTCCCGATCGATATGCCCCAGCGGTTCATAGGCTTCCGCGGGCCACTTTTCGTCATTTCACTGAGTTTAACGACCGAGTACCAAGGGATCTTCTCCTACGAGAGCCAGAGCAGCACCTCTCTTATGATGCAGAGGTATTTTACTTTAGTCTCTATATTCCTCGTGCATTTCATTCCCCTGCCATGCTTAGACACACAGTTTAGCTTATGACATAGTACTTGCATCCTGAGCATGTGGCTTAGCCACTTGAATTCCGTGAACACAGCTCATTGAATAATTGTGAACGCATAGTATACATTAGTTAGGAATTGAACACACGGCTCAAACATTGATTCGCCAAACACACAGCCCGAAGTTGAAAATGAGCACACAGCACATACTGACTAAGAGTAGAACACACAGTCCCAAAACTCAGATTTTCCGAATACGCCGCCCAGATTTGAAGCGAACACACAGCCCCAAACTTGATGTACTGAACACACAGCCCAGATTTGAAGCGAACACACAGCCCACTGATGTTGAGTAGAACACACAGTCCCAATTTGAAGCGAACACACAGCCCACTGATGTTGAGTAGAACACATAGTCCCAATTTGAAGCGAACACACAGCCCACTGATGTTGAGTAGAACACGCAGTCCCAATTTGAAGCGAACACGCAGCCCACTAATGTTGAGTAGAACACACAGTCCCAATTTGAAGCGAACACACAGCCCACTAATGTTGAGTAGAACACACAGTCCCAATTTGAAGCGAACACACAGCCCACTGATGTTGAGTAGAACACGCAGTCCCAATTTGAAGCGAACACGCAGCCCACTAATGTTGAGTAGAACACACAGTCCCAATTTGAAGCGAACACACAGCCCACTGATGTTGAGTAGAACACACAGTCCCAATTTGAAGCGAACACACAGCCCACTGATGTTGAGTAGAACACACAGTCCCAATTTGAAGCGAACACACAGCCCACTGATGTTGAGTAGAACACGCAGTCCCAATTTGAAGCGAACACACAGCCCACTGATGTTGAGTAGAACACGCAGTCCCAATTTGAAGCGAACACACAGCCCACTGATGTTGAGTAGAACACACAGTCCCAAACTCAGATGTACTGAAACTTTGAACACGCAGCCCAAATACCAAATTTACTGAACACGCAGCCCGTTTTCATTTCATTTGCACACAGCTCATTTTCACTTCATTTGCACACAGCTCATTTTCACTTCATTTGCTGATCTATGCATTCATTCTAAATGCAGGTTCATTCTCGCACAGTGCGAGGATATGGTTCCGTCACCACGAGGGAGTGGTATTTTGAGCTTCCGGAAGCTGTCCGGGGCTTGGTCGACCTTGCAGGATTTGGACCATTCTGCAGGGGATTATCTCGTTGCCTCATCAGTAGGACTTTATTCGCGGCTCTAGCAGAGAGGTGGTGGGACACCACTAATTCTTTCCATTTTTCTGCAGCCGGGGATATGACCATGACCCCACTGGACTTCGCTATACTCACCGGCCTAGACGTAGGCGGTGTACCCATTCCCTATGACGAGGATATGGGCCAGTGGGAGGCTGCTTGGATGCACCTATTGGGGACACACCCGCCTGTAGACAGAGGTTCGGGGAGAGTCCGATACTCCTGGTTTGCTTTGCACTTCCGGCGGCCACAGATGGAGCCCGGTACTCCTGAGGAGGCGGAGCAGTATGCCCGCGGTTTTCTCATGTATCTCCTCGGCACCACCTTGTTCGCTGATAGAGGGAACATGGTGGGATTATATCTCCTGAGTGCTTTGGTAGACCTATCACAGGTCAGCCAGTATGATTGGGGCGGCGCTAGCCTGGCTACCCTGTACTGTTACATGAGCGCAGTCTCTCGCGGACGGGGAGATTTACTCGGCGGCTACTGGAGAACCTGGGAGGTACATTCTGTCCTTTTGATTTACATTTTTTGCTTCTCATTGCTGGTTCACTGCACACACGGCGCACTTTGCACTCTGTATTCTGCCTTTAGCACCCTGCATTCACATCCCGCACTGCTTTTCTCAGCTATGGGTATATGCATATTTTCCCACATTAGCCCCGGAGATGGAGGTGACAGGACCTCCTATGACCCCATATTCACTGATGTTTGAGGGCGAGCACTTATCGAGGCCTCGAGAGACTCTCTTCTCTCTGCGGCAGTACTTCGACACTGTTCGAGCGACAGAGGTATTTTAGAACTCTCAGTTCTTTTTCCATTTTCATGTTTGATCTGCTTTGTATGTTCTGATTTCTGATTGACTTATGCACTGGTTATCCGCAGATCACTTGGCAGCCTTGGGCAATCTTCGGCGATGACCTCGAGGATCAGTACCCCGGAGGGTCGACTAGTTCCCAGTATAGGTTCCTGCTCGAGGGACCAGTGGGTAGAGTTTGGTTCCTGGGGGAACGCTTCCAGCGCCAGCTATGGGGGGGGAATTCTCAGGACCCTCCTGCTGTACCTCCAGACACCATGCGGACTGCTGATAGATTATCTCCTGAGGAGGTCAGCAGTGCTATGCAGGGCAGTGATGCGTTATTACATCTTCTTGATGGGAGCTACTCCACCTACCGCCGTATATATTTGATGCCCCCCTTGACGGGAGTACGGGCTCCGGCACGGAGGCCCACTGGTGCACCATCTTCGAGTCACGCTCGTGCTACAGACATCCCTTCTTCTAGCAGGGCTGGCATATCTAGAGGTAGAGGCAGTTCGATTCCTCCGATCCCTCCGACTCTTGATCACCCTGGATGGCCAGAGATGCCGACTGAGTTGACGTGTTGGCAGTATGGGGCTACCTCCCCGATTCCGATCCCTATGGAGCCTCCGGCGCCTGGTCACAGATACGTCAGTGATCCTGACTCACCACCGGTATGTTCTACCATTCTTCATTTGTCACACAGACATTTTGACAGTTGCTTATTAATTGATGAATCGGGCTTGTATCTGCAGCCTCCTCGAGATTACATAGATCAGATGCTCGGAGTGGTGGCCTCACTCGAGGGGATGGTCTTGCGCAGAGAGGCACAGATGTCCATCATGGGCTTCCAGGTACCCTTCATCTTTCTTGCATTTATCATATTTCTGTTAATGCTCTGGCTTTAAACATTCCATTGCACTGATAGGCTGTGTAGAACACATCTGGCACACACCCCACTCCCATACTGTACTTGCACCTGCTTTTTATGTTTGGACTGATGTATTGCTCTTTGCATTTTCAGATGCCTCCAGTCTATGCTTCGACACAAGGTGGGCCTCCCGGGCCTTTTCAGAGAGGTAGAGGTACTGGGCCTCGAGGAGCTGGGCCATCTCGGCCTCACCGAGGAGCTCGATGAGGAGGGTCGTCTCGCAGACGTAGGGCACCCATTGTTGAGGATGACGAGGAGGAGGTCGCAGATCATGTGTCAGACACATCTCCTGGAGGGGGAGGCTCCGGTCTTGGTTCCGGGAGTGGAGACGAGCCTGAGGGGGATCCGGAGGACGACAGCTCCGATCCAAATGGTGATGATGAGGTAGAGATTATCCCGCAGAAGAGGATGAGAGGGCCTCCCCATTCCCGCTCCCGAGGGCACTGATGTTATTTCCTGCTTTATTCTACTTTTTAGCTAGTAGTTTGTAGCACTTTGCACATTGTTAGGCAGTTTTATTTTCTGTAAAACTTGTACCTTTATTCTGTTGTAAAACATGATGAAATGAAACAGCTTTTGAAAAGATGTTGGTATTTGAAGTTCTTAGCATCGCATCGCATTATTTCGCACAAAAATGGAATTGAATGAAAATGTGCCTCATGTATTACCAGGTCAGGTAGTGAACCGACGCAATAAATAAAAACAAATTGACTCACTAAGAAATAAAATAGAATCTTAGCAAGTTTACAACTCGATAAACAAAATACAACAATGTTAACGACTCAATCGACAAGACTTAACAAAATTGTGTAATCAAAAAGTAACAACTCAAAACACAAAATGCGACAGCTCGACAAAACTTACAACTCAATAAGCAAAAACAATAACTCGATAAGCAAAAACATAACACGATGTACTTTGGATGGACTACCTGGATAATGGAATGTATCCAAAATTGATAGGCCTGGATGCCTTCTACTGCCGGGAGACAACCAGATTTGCAGGGAGTCCACTACTGCTACAGGTAATGTTTCCCATCCAAGCTCACATGTATGTTCACTCACATCACTCGGCCCTCGGGCTCGATTTTTCTCACAAAACCCCTATCTCACTTTTCTCTCATCGCACACCTCTCTATTCTTTAATCTCTCATTTTTCATCCCTCCCCAGATATGGTTGATGGATAAGTTGCAAGTTGTGGACTCTTGCCCTGCTTATTCAGCCCGCAGCTACTTCTTTTGGCAAGACCTAGTCAATGCTCCTGATGGGAGCTGGTGGTTTGAATGGATGTGCAATTTATCAGCAGACCGTATTGCTTGGCGTTGCTCTTGGCTCAATCTCCCGGCAATGAGCTATAGCATGTCACGGCAGGTCGGGATTAGATTGATCGGCTTGACTCACCGTATATTCTACTTCCCATTCCGTATTCTGCGCCAGTTCGGCCATGATCAGACTTGCCCTCCGGAGGGAATAGAGTATCCGGCTATATTTCCAGTTCGAGGCGCACAACTGGCTCGACAGGCCGCAGCATGGAGAGTTAGAGAGCCTCTGGCCCCCGCCCCTGCTTTCAATTGCACGTTGTCTGATGAGTGCTGGGATTGGCTCAACGAAGAAGCACAAGTTGGGCCCAAGTTGGCATCAGAGGCTTCAACTAGCTCTGGGAGGGGGCGCAGGGACACCTGACTGGACTGTGCCCCAGATTTATTGCTTTATTAGTGCTTTCAAGTTTTTGTTATGAATGTAATAAAAAGCAACTTCAATTGTATGCAAGAGCGAGAGAACTCTGTTTTGAAATCAATGAAATTGAAGGTTGTGGTACTGAAAATTTTCCGCTTTGGTCCAAAAATGGTCTTAGTTGTGGAAAGATTAATTTGAACAAAGTCAACTTTTATTAAAACTTTTCAAAACTATTTTCGATATGGATCAGAACTGGACACACCTGAGATCTGTCACTGAGATGCACAATCCCAAATCCTAGCAACTGGAAAGTTGCCCCTAGTTTGAATGATGCCGCAGCACTTCATCGCAACGGAAAATTGCCCCTAGTTTGAATAGCACTGTACCGGAGATAACAATAGATGCTGATGAATAGAGATGACTGAGATGATCAAAATGGACAAAGTTGATCGGGGAAAAGGTTATGACTGAACTTCAAGATGAAGCTGCCTACGTATCCCAAAGATGGGAATCAAGCCTTACGTAGTTCAGGCTTAGGTTTGCTCGGGTATTTTTACTCTCCTTTTGCGCTCTAACTTTTGCCAAGGCCGCCCTTTGCGGGTTTTCAACCTTGCGAGCTCAGTTTTTATAATTTCAAATTTTTTTGCTCTGAGTTTTGCCTAGGTCGCCCTTTCGGGTTTTCGGCCTAGCGAGCCTCTCAGGGGTAGTATTTCTTCAACTTGTCCATGTTGATCGGTTGGGAAAACTCTAAGCCATCTAGATCCATCAGAACCACAGCTCCACCTGACCAGATTGACTTGATGATGTAAGGACCAGTCCAATTAGGTCTGAACTTGCCCCTTGGGTCGTGGATAGGAGCTCGGTTGTCCTTGAGTACTAAATCTCCTTCTTTCAAATTCCTAGACTTAACCTTCTTGTTGAAAGCCCGGGCGATTCTGCGTTGATAACCCTGAACATGGTACAGTGCTTTCAACCCTCTTTCATCGAAAAGCATGAGTTCCTCAAATCTGTTTTGCTGCCAATCTGCTTCGGCTATCTGGCACTCGGCCAATACTCGTAATGACGGAACCTCAATCTCAATAGGTAGAACGGCCTCCATCCCATAGACTAATGAGTACGGAGTCGCCCCAGTAGAAGTTCTGATCGAAGTCCTGTAGCCCCACAGAGCGAACGGCAGCTTATCTGGCCAATCCCGATAGGTCTCCACCATCTTCTGCAATATACGCTTGATATTTTTGTTGGCGGCCTCAACTGCTCCGTTGGTTTGTGGCCGGTAAGTAGACGACTTATGAAAAGCCACATTGTATTTCTCCAACAAGTCAATCACCTCCTTCTTGAAGTGGGAACCATTGTCAGAAACTATTTCATTCGGAACCCCGTAACGACAGATAATGTTGTTTCTGATGAATTTCGCAACGTGTGAAGCTTTCAACACTGCGTAAGATTGGGCCTCAACCCACTTTGTAAAATAGTCTATCGCTACGAGGATGAACTCATGCCCGTTCGACCCCTTCGGCGTAACAGCTCCAATTACATCAATTCCCCAGACAGAAAAAGGCCATGGCGAAGTCATGTTGTACAGCTTTGACGGCGGAATGTTCATACGGTTTGCATGAATCTGACATTTGTGGCATCGCCTGACGAAACCGATACAATCCTCCTCCATGGTGGACCAGTAATAACCTTGTCTAAGGATCTTCCGTGCCAACATTACCCCATTCATGTGTGCACCACATTCACCCCCATGGATGGCTTCCATCAGACGTCTTGACTCTTCTGCATCCACACACAGTTTATGCATTCCCAGATGGCCTCTTCTATACAGCTTACCCCCACAGATGATGAACTGAACCGACATTCTTCTGATTGCCCTCTTGTCTTTGGCATTTACCCCTGGCGGGTATGCTTCTTTCTCTAAAAAGTTCCAGATATCGTAGTACCAAGGGTGTTCGTCCTGAACTTCATCTATGGTTGCTATCGACTCATAAGCAGGTGCAAATTTCTGGTCAATAATGACTGGGCGCATTCGGACTCCACACGGGATGTCTATCATAGATGATAGAGTTGCTAATGAATCTGCGAACTTGTTGTTCTCTCTTAGTAGATGAGTGAAACTTAACTTCTCAAACCGAGGAATCAGCAAGTCCAAGGTCTGGTGATACATTATCATATTTTCTTCTTTTACTTTCCAGTCTCCTTTAGCTTGAGACACAACAAGATTCGAGTCCCCAATGACGTCCAGCCGTCTTGCCCCTAGTTCCAGGGCTGCTTCTAAACCAGCGATGCACGCCTCATATTCTGCTTCATTGTTTGAGACTTTGAACCGGAGTTTGAAGGCTAGAGGGATACGGGAATCGTCGGGTGCTATCAGCAACACTCCTATCCCATACCCATGTTGATTTGACGCTCCGTCAAAGTACATTGTCCAAGTTTCTTCGTCGATATGCAGAATTGTTTCATCTGGGAATAGATACTCAACTGCTTCATCCCCCTCGACCGGGTGGTCGGCAAGGAACTCTGCCACTGCTCTTCCTTTCACTGACTTGCGCGTCACATATGTGAGATCAAATTCGGAGAGCAACAGCAACCAACGAGCTAGCCTACCCGTAAGCGCTGGTTTCTCGAAAAGATATTTGATGGGATCGAGTCGTGAAACCAGCATTACAGAGTGAGCTAACAGGTAGTGCCGCAGCTTCCTGGTAGCCCATACCAGAGCTAAGCAAGCCTTTTCCAGTGGTGTATATCGGGTCTCATACTCCAGCATTTTCTTGCTCAAATAATAGATGGCTTTCTCCACCTTATCTTCTGATCCTTGTGCAAGCATGCAGCCCATCGTGGTCTCAGTCACTGACAGATACAAAATCAACGGTTTCCCCGGTTCTGGTGGTGATAAAACGGGCGGGTTCTGTAGATACTCTTTAATCTGTTCAAATGCAGCTTGACATCGGCCGTCCCATTGGAACTTCTTTCCTTTCTTCAGGAGGCCAAAAAGTGGTTCACAAGTCAAGGTTAGTTTTGAAATAAACCGTCTTATGAATTGCACTTTACCCAGAAAGCCTCGCACCTCCTTTTCAGTCCTTGGTGGTGGCATTTCTAAGATGGCCTTAATTTTGGAAGGGTCGACCTCGATGCCCCTTTGTGTATTCAGAAACCCCAGCATTTTTCCCGCTGTAACACCAAATGTACATTTCTGAGGGTTTAACCGCAACCTGAATTCTCTGATCCTCTGGAAAAACTTGCGCAAGGCGGTGTAGTGGCCCTCTCTTTCCTTGGACTTGACAATCATGTCGTCCACATACACCTCAACCTCTTTGTGGATCATATCATGTAGTATTGTGGTCGCGGCCCGTTGATAAGTAGCCCCAGCATTCTTCAACCCAAACGGCATGACCCGATAGCAGTATGTCCCCCACGGGGTGGTGAATGCAGTCTTTTCTCTGTCCTCCGGCGCCATCACTATCTGATTATATCCTGAAAAGCCATCCATGAATGAGAGCAAAGCGTGCCCTGCTGTGAAGTCCACTAACTCATCGATGTGCGGTAGGGGAAAATCGTCCTTCGGACTGGCTCGGTTTAAATCCCTGAAGTCTACGCACACCCGGATCTTGCCATCTTTCTTTGGCACCGGAACAATATTGGCCAACCAAGTCGGATATTCAGAGACTAGCAGGAAGCCTGCGTCAATTTGCTTGGTGACCTCTTCCTTGATCTTAAGAGCCCAATCCGGGCGGATCCTTCTGAGCTTCTGTTTGACAGGTCGGGCCTCGGGGTCAAGGGGGATCCGATGCTGTACAATCTCAGGATCGATCCCAGGCATGTCTTCGTAGGACCACGCGAAAACATCTTTGAAATCTTTTAATAAAGCGACTAAGCGCTCGCGTTCCCCTGAAGACAGCGTGGACCCGATCTGGACCAGCCGCGGGTCCTCCTCAGTACCAATATTCACAGAAATGATTTCATCCGTTAAGGGTTTAACAAACCTCTCTTGCTCCTGCTCAATTAGTCATTGTAAAACCGGAGGAACTTCGTCCTCGTCGTTTTGATCAAAATTTTGAAAGTCCTGATTTAAGCAATAAATTAGGGGCACAGAAAAGTACTCGGAAACCACATTCACCTCATTCTCATTAAGTTCATCCAAATCGTCCAAATCTTCTGTTACAACAGACTCAAAAGAAAAGGAAAAAGACGACCTGGACAGGACTGTGGCATCCGGGTTGACACCCCCAGGAGTACCAGACTCAGACTCAGTCGAGCTGGAACCTGATTCCGACTCAGAAGACTCGGTGGAATCAGATTCCGGCTCACTACCTGACCCGGAACTGCTGGATAGGAATCCCTCTTCGTACTGCCAAGTGAGGGAGGGTGCGATTGATGCGTCCAAAATAGCTGCTGGTTGGCTCACGGCCATTTCATCTCCAATCATGGAAACCACGGCGTTATTCCCCAAGCAATCTTGGTCGATCAGAGGATCAGAGAGGAGACTTGCCAGTGCTACCCCCATTTCCAATTCAGTGCCCTCAGGCTCCCCTGCCTTATTCTGCTCAGCCTCAGTTGTTGGGTCTGTCTGCTCTGTGGCAACGTCATCCCCGGATAGTTGCAGGTCGAAGAAGATTTCGAAGCCTGGTACGCGCTTCCTCTCCGCGTTTAACCATGGCTCTGGGAAGCCACAAAATGGAAAATCTTCCCCCTCCCGGACGAAGCGTCCGTTCAGGGTACCCCAGATGGGCCTATGCATTAGATCAAAAGGCTTCCCAGCCTGCTTCGCTCTGGCTCTGCCGGCCATTTCCTTTCCTTTCCTCGCCCAGTCTTCTTTGGTGGGCAGATAACCCAGTCCAAAGGTATGTGGATTGTGTGGCACTTCGGCCAACGCTGCGACTCCCTTCCTGCCGCTTCTTCCCAATCCCATCCCAGGGATATGCTGCAGCTTGTTCATGAGGTATACGGCTTGAGCGCTGACATACAAACCCTCATTCACAGCCATGATATTCTGTACTACCCGGGCCTCAGCCAAAGTAAATCCCGATATGAACAGGTCCTCCATGCCGTGTTCAATCTCAAGGACTGGCGTAGATACCTCCGGAGGGGGATGGATTGACGAATTCCCAAAAACAATGGCTACTCCCATTCCGTAGGGGTACTTCACCATTTGATGTAGAGTAGATGAGACAGCCTTCACCTGATGCAACCAGGGTCGCCCCAAAAGCATGTTGAAAGATGCAGGGACCTCCAAGACATGAAAATCCACTTCGTGTTGTCCAGGCCCGATCTTGGTTTGGATTTTTACTGTCCCCAAGACATCCCTGCTTGTATTGTCGTAGGCTCTGATTACTTGAGTAGTCGGTGTGAAGTCCGCAGGCTTTAACCCAATCGCATACGCCGTTCTGGCCGGACAGACGTTGATGGCGGACCCGGTATCAACAAGTACCACCGGAATCCATTTGTCCCTGCATTCTACAGAGATGTAGAGAGGTCTGTTATGATCCACGCCCTCAGGCGGCAATTCTTTGTCTGAAAAAGTCAACGCCGGGGAACCTCCTCCCGGAAAGACCAACCCAACTAACTGTTCTGGCGTAGTTTCAATGGAAAGTTTGGCTCTGTCCATGGCAGATAAGACAGCCTGCCGGTGCACTCTCGAAGCCATAAGCAGTCCCCAGATGGAGATGTCTGCTTGTATTTTCTTTAGCTGCTTCAGTACAGCCTCTTCTTCAACTTGCTTCTCTTTCTGTTTCTCTGCCTCCTTATCTTTCCCTGATGCCTCGGGTTGACCAAGGTGTGGGGGCTTGAAATACCGCCCACTTCTCGTCATATGGTCCACCTCTTCGAGGTACCAGGTACTGTCTGGTTGGCCACCTGCCCAGTCTTCGTCTGTGTGGGCGAGATACAAGTCATCATCTTCCCACCACATTCCACCAGCATCTAGCAAACACCTGTCTGGTTCTGGCTTGTTTATGCTCTCAGCATTTTCCTCTCTCATGCTCACAGCATGTTCAATTTTCGTGCTCGCAGCACTCTCAACTTCCTCATGGTTCTTTGCTTTTCGGGCTCTCTCAGAATCCCATCTTTTTCTTTGTTCCTCCAACAACAACTGTGCGGTTTTCAAAATGTTTTGTTCCTGAGCGAAATTCTTCGTACCGGCGCTCTCCGGCAATTCAATCTGATTTTCGGCCCTTCCGGCCACAAATGGTACTTTTGCCCCTGCTGGACGTTGTTCTGACTGAAACTCCACAACATCCGGCTGATCATCCAACCACCCAATGGCTTCTGCCGACTCCTCGTATTCGTACCAGTTGATTGATGCATCTCTTGGTTCCTGATCGTTGAAGAGCTGGAAATTGGCAAAGTCCTCCTCCACCGCAGTTAGATCATCCCTCGCTGATTCAAGCTTGTCCCCCCGGATCATACACAACTCAGCCTGTTCCGACAATCCCGCATTCAGCTTTGGTTGGCTTACTGACAAAATATACCCACTCGGATCATAAGCTCTGCCAGCTAAATTCTCAGTTTGCTTCACCCCAGACTCAACTGTTTTGCTCTCCTCAGAAGCCTGCCCCGTTCCATCCTCGGTGGTCACCACCTTTAGCTCAGGTTGGGGTGTAGAGGTGTCCATCATGCACAAGTCCGTGCTATCAGGGAGGATCACCTCTGGCTTGGGTAGGTGGGAGGGAGTGATATAGATACTGGGATCATATGAAGCGACCCCAGTGTGGATGAGGTTGACTCTTTTTGGTGGATCTTGGTTGTGTTTGGGAAGTGGGTTGTTTGTGACGTTGGGTCCTTGGGGAGGTAGAATGATGTTTTTGTCGATGAGATCTTGAATCTCATGACGCAGCCTGTAGCATTGGTCGGTGTCATGACCATGCTGTTGGTGGTATTGGCAATATTTGGCTGGGTTATGGGAAGGGGGGAGTGGATTCGGTAGAGGCCTCGGTTCTAAGGGTTTCAGGTGCCCCTTTCTGACTAGAACCCCGAGGACTTTAGACAAAGGCATATAGAGCGGGGAGAAGGTTCGTTGACCCCTGGGTTGGTATCTTGGGGCTTGATTACTGCTCCCAGAGGCATCAGAAAAAGGTGTGGCCGCTGCGGACCTTGGTTGGGGAAGGGGAGTGGTGGTGACCATTCCGACCTCTGAAGTTCTGGTATTGGAAGAGCCACCCGGGCCCGCATTATTACCACGGTTGAATGTTCTCCGGGGCTGATCCCGATCTTGGTCAAACAGACCCTGTTTCATCGCATCCTCTATTTGCATCCCCATATCATGCAGATCTGCGAAAGTGGGGAAGGGAACTACAATCATCTTCTTCATTAACGCCGGTTGGAGATTGCGCACAATCATCCGTATTTGATCTCTGTCCGTTGGCCTTAAGGTCATCATCGATGCCTTCGCCCTCCACCGGGTCACAAAGTCAGAGAAAGATTCCTTGGGCTCCTGCCTCGTTGTCTCGAGATCACGAGTTGTGATCTCGATCTGCGTGTTGTATGAATATTGTGCAAGGAAGGCCTCAGCCATCTCATCCCAGTTTATTTTCACCTGATCTTCCAGCTTTGAATACCAAGTGGATGCCACACCCGACAGGGTTCGACCGAACAAAGAAAGCTTTTGCGGTCGGGTTAGGCCCATTGGTCTTAGAACGTCTGAGAATAGCCGGAGGTGAACCATAGGGTCCCCGGATCCATCAAAGCGATCGATCTGGGGCATCTTAAATCTGTCCGGCAATGTCACGGCCACATCAGTATAGCCGTCTTCAATATCTGGGATGGCCTTCACCCCTTGAGACTTCTTAAAGAGCTTCTCCAACTTGCTCAATTTCAGAGCTGTCTGGTCTACCTCGAACTCAAATGGAGAGTCCGGGTGGTTAGGTGTAATGTTTTTGGACAGTTGTGGTAGAAGCGGGGGCGGAGCCAGCCCCGTTGGAAGACCCGTGTCCTCTTGAATGTTTGGGGGGTTTGGCAGAATGTTCTGTTGATTCGGGAGGGTATTCTGGGCAGCCTGGGCATTTTGCGGGTTTGGAGGGGCATTCTGGCCAGCAGGTAGTTGTTCAGGTAATGGGGCCCCGGGTGGAGGAGGAGCCTGATTTGAAGCAGACGCTGCGTTCTGCTGTTGTAATCTGGTGATCAACTCAGACTGTTGGGCCATGACAGCGGCCTGTTGTCTGGAAAATTCCGCCTGGCGGATAGCATCATCTTGCATTTGCTTCATGCTTTCAGTCATCTGGCGCATCATCGCCTCCATAGCTGTATTCTGTTGTTCCATTTGAAGAACCGGCAGGCGTATCTCTATAGCAGAAACAGGAAGCTCAACCCGACTATTTGCTACTAAAACAGACTGCTGTCCCAGTAATCTCTGTTCTGACGGACTGCGCCTCCTCGGCCTTCTTCTGGCGATTGGGGGTAGTGAGTGGAACACTGGATGTCCGTCAACTAGATCCTCGGATCGGTTAAGTCGGCGACCTCGTGTCCAGATTGCTTGGGGGGTATCGACGGGTTCGGAAGCAATTGTGCTACAAACAGTCCCCTAGCAAAAAGATAAATAAAGCGAAAAAGAAATAAATAACCAGAAATAAAACGGGCAGCATAACGGCTTAAATTGAATACACCACACACAGTCGGGTATACAACAACACACAGTTGGTAAGCTGGCTATACACTGTCCTCAAATACCGGTCAATATTCCTGTATCACTGTTCTGATAAACTGAATCTGATATCCGCGGACAACTGATTCCCAAATTCTGGATAATGCCCGCAGGCCTGATTCCCAGATTCAAAAACTGATGCCCGCAGGCCTGATGCCCAAACTCATACTGATACATGCATTCCCTGTAGAGGCACACTCTAACAAGCACATAACAGATAAGTGAGAGCCAAAACACCCCTATGTTGGGGGAGGGTTTCCCTGTCCTATTTTGTCAGGAGCTAGGGTTTCACTACGCACGCAGCGGCTTCAAACAACCTATAAACGGGTAAGCAACCTGTCCTAGTTTGGAATGGTCACTATGGATCCGAATATGCACTAGGTCGAATGGTCAAAAAGGGTGCCCCGGTAAAACCGGGGTTTGTGTTCCCATGCTGTCAGAGCCCAGAGCCGATCAGCCTTACGGACATGACTTGACAAGACAAGCCTCCGGCAAATCGTTCGGGAATGGCATATGGCAAACACGGTGTCCTAGGCGCACCAATGCAAATGCAATGCAAAGAAACACACAAGTGCAGTCAAAACAAGATATCATGAGTTCGAGTCAAGTTCTCTAAATCCCCAGCAGAGTCGCCAGAAACTGTAACAACGCCCGCGGGGGACCTCGCTACAGCTCGGACTCGATTTTTGTTGCGGTTCCAAATCTCGAACCAAAGAGTCCAAATCCGGCAAATCGTTTTGAAGAAAACAGATTTTTTTGAAAGTAGTGCCAAACATGGATTGCTTTGCCAGATAACAGAGTCGCCACCTAAATATTTTAAAATGGGAAATTTAGGAAACCCTGACTCGGTGCCAAAAGGCCACGTGTCCGTCATCACCAAAGTTGGCTCGGGAACTTGGGTACGATTGGGGAAGGTCACATCGTGAGCACCCCCGCTCGCCCGGTCAAAGACCGGCCTCTACTAACCATGATATCTGATTTTGAAAACATTGTGAGTTCTTATTCCGATTATTATCCTAGGTTACTATGTGATGCTCGCAGCAAACAAGTATAGACTGGGCCGTCTGAATTGGAACAAAACATTTCATGTTTGTTTGTTTGAAAATGGTTTGATGGTGCTACCCGCAGGTAGGCTAAAATGCGGATTTGCCACTCTCAGGTGGGCTTAGAAAACAATGATTTTGCCACTAGCTAGTGGGCTTAAAACAAACAGTCAATGATTTGTTCCACTTCAGATAACTCAACCTCCACCCACAGGCATTCAAGGCAGTTATATCACATAAGCACTTAGCCTCATGGTAAGCATGCTATCATGGCAACACTCACACACATGCAAGGATGCTAAAGCATAAAACTTACAGAGTACTCCAAGCCAAAACAGAAGCTACATTAGAAATCATGCATGATCCTAAGTATACAGAAATGCCTAATGCAACACATGCAGAATGCAAATATAGCAGGCTCGACTATTCTAAACATGGCATATGAAATGCTACAACTAACACGTATTCAATTTGGAATTGAAATACAGATGCAGTTTGTATGATGCGCCGAGCCCGGTGCATGCAAAACAGATGAATGATGCAAACATGCTGTCATACTGTTATGCTAATTGAAATATGCCCTATATCTAACCATCCAAAGCGGGTAAATAAAAGGGAGAAAGAAATGGGGGTTGGAAGACATACATCACACTCACACACCCTTATTACAATTATGCCCTCGCGCAGAGGGTCCGAATAAATAATAATACAGTCCCAAATGAAAGAATAGTACAGTCCGAAATATATACAGTCCGAATATTACAAAATTCTAATTAATTAACAAATTAATTACAAAAGAGGTAAAACTGGCATGCAAGCCAGGGACTGCCTTGCTTCTGATGGATGATGTATGCTGGGCTGCTTCGGGCGGAAATCCACTGGGATGCCCCAATTAGCCTCTGTTTGCAGTATTTCTCGAAATGCGCGCCGGATTCTGAAAAGTTGCTAACTCTGGATTTTGCTGCAACAGAGAGCAGGAAAAGGGCACAGCAGTGTATTTCACAAATATATGCATGCCTCGATCCTCGTGCCACCAATCACGCATATCAATGCATGATGGCCGAGGAGTCGGATCGCACAACTCAATATGGGATGAATGCAGATGAATGCTACAACAAAACCTAACTCCATCATGGGTAATCCGGAGTGTCGGTGACTTGGGAATTGAGACCCGTTCCGTCACTCGGAGTACGAAACGTGCCTCGTTTCCCGTGCAATATGCATGATATGCATGAAATGCAACTAACGTACAATCCTAGCATGCGCAATGCTATGAAAATGAGATGCCTCGAAATGCGTGCCCACTGGCACGCAAACCGAGGCGATGACATAAAGGCACGAAATGCGATGATGGGCTTACACCAATATGAGGGGGCCTCAGCCACACTCACACGGGATGCCGGAATGATAAGAATGAGGTGCCTCGAAATGCGTGCCCACTGGCACGCAAACCGAGGCAATGATGAAATGCAAATCGGATAAAACAGAGTGCCTCGAAATGCGTGCACGCGAGCACGCAAACCGAGGCAGAGGCATACGCAATGCAAACCGGATAAAACAGAGTGTCTCGAAATGCGTGCACACGGGCACGTAAACCGAGGCAGAGATAAAATGAGAAAATCGGGTAAAACCGAAGTACCTCGAAATGCGCGCCCACAGGCACGCAAACCGAGGCGATGATAAAAATGAGAAAATCGGGTAAAACCGAAGTGCCTCGAAATGCGCGCCCACAGGCACGCAAACCGAGGCGATGATATGCGATGCAAAATCGGATAAAACCGAAGTGCCTCGAAATGCGCGCCCACAGACACGCAAACCGAGGCGATCATATGCGATGCAAAATCGGATAAAACCGAAGTGCCTCGAAATGCGCGCCTACAGGCACGCAAACCGAGGCAACGATAAAATGAGACGAAATGGCATACAGAATGCAACGATGGGCTTACACCAACATGGGAGAGCCTCAGCTCACTCACATAGGAGGCCGTCGGATAAAAACAAAGCTGCCTCGAAACGCGTGTCCGCGGACACGCAAATCGAGGCAATGATGTAGAAACACGAAAATGCAAATTGGGCTTACGCCAACATGAGATAGCCTCAACCACACTCACATAGGCTGCCGGAATGATAAAAACAAAGTGCCTCGAAATGCGTGCACACGGGCACACAAACCGAGGCAATGGCATACGAGCATGAAAATGCCAATTGGGCTTACGCCAACATGAGAGGGCCTCAACCACACTCACATAGGCTGCCGGAATGATAAGAATGAGGTGCCTCGAAATGCGTGCCCATTGGCACGCAAACCGAGGCAATGCAAAAATGATACAAATGGCGTGGGAAATGATATGCAAGCATGGCAATGGAATTTCAGCACCTAAACAAAGGGGGAAACAGCCCCGAAACAATTCGAAATGACACTCGAAGCATGCATTCATCCCGAAAATGTGAAATTAAGCCCCGAAATGGCCTATAGCCATGCTATACATGCAAAATATGATCATGGCAGCAAGAACAGTAGCAAGGCAGTCCCAAAAATGGCATTTTTTCAGTAGTAAACGTGGCCTAAATGCAAGCACAGATAGATCAACCGAAGCATGCAAAGTTAGTTACCAAAAGAGGGGTATTGAGACAAGTGATACATGCAAACCCCAAATGGACAAACTTTCTTCTACAACATTGAAGATTAGCTAAAAATAAGCATATATGCAGAAGATGACATCTTCAAAATCAGAACACAAACATGCTAAAAGATCCATGCAAAATAGGCTCCAAACATGCTATATCATGAGACATGCTATCTATACATCAAATGACCAAACTTCCTTCATGAGGTATGTAAAGGAGGTCAAAAAGAGACTAAAACCAGTAGGGGTCGAAGTCCCAAAAACAAACACAAATAGGTCAAAAATTGCATGCAAAAATGGCACACTTGATGGAATTTGAAGGAAGTGGTATATACAGTGGCCAAATGAAATTGAGCCTCTCTACAATGTTGTAGAGGGGCTCAAAACAAGCAAGAAAGCAGTAGGGGTTGGACCCCTAAAAACAATCACAAATAAGCCAAAACTAGCATGCAAGATAATGGCATAAAAGTTAGGTATTGAAACAAGTATATCATAGAAGCATCAAATGAAGTTGAGCCCTTCTACAAAGTTGTAGAGGGGCTCAAAACAACCACAAAAGCAATAGGGGTCGGAGCCCCAATTCCCAACCAATTAGAGTATAAAAAAGAACCAAGAAAAAGCCCTAAAAGTTGGTTTTGATGACTTACCCTTGAAGACTTGTCTTTCTTTGATTCTTGGCTTTGATTTGTAGCTTCTCAACCTCTGAAATTCACTTCCTAGCTGCTGGAGTGGTAGTAGGGATGGTGAGGCTAGGTGTTGATGAAGAGAAGACCTAGGGACTTAGAAGCTTTTTGAGGTTTTAAGCTAAGGAAATGGAGGTTTTTGGAGAAGTCCTCTTGAAGACAAATTTTCCCACCTTGAAGAAGGAGAGGGAGGGTCCTTTAAATAGGCAAGAAATAGGGTGTAAAAGGGGAGGGAAAGCACCCAATCTTTCCCTCCCGAAATATCCCCGGATGCCCCGGGATATGCTAGAAAATATCCGGACAGCTGGGACAGGCTGGAAAGCAGGAAGCTGGCCGGCCAGGTAAATTTGTGGGAGGTGGCCGGCCGGCCACCCCACCTGGTCGGCCAGCCACTCACCATGGCCGGCCGGCCACCCCCAAAAAATGAACAGTAAAATCTCTGGCCGACCACCATACCAAAGTGTCCTCCAAGGTGTGTAGAACAAGGCCCCAAGGTTGGAATTTGGCAACTCTGAAGCAGGAGTCACAACATAGAGCTTGAAGGAGAGGCCCAAAAATGAAACCAACCATTGCTGGCCGACCACCATACCAAAGTGTCCTCCCAGATGTGTAGAACAAGGATCCAAGGTTTGAATTTGGCAACATTGAACCAAGAGCCACAACATAGAGCTTGAAGGAGAGGCCCAAAAATGAAACCCCGAATTTCTGGCCGACCACCAACCCTTAGGGTCCTCCTAGATGCCCTCATCACAGATATGTAGCTTTGGTTGGAAGAAAATACCCCTAGGGTGTTCAACATTGGCCCGGAAGTGAGCAAAACGGGCTCCGGAGGAGCGAAACTGGTTATCTGGGATAATTGCTGGCCTCCCACCCCCCAGTGATCTTCCTGATGTTGAAACAGAGGTACCTGCCAAGTTTGAACAAAAACTAATGAGAAATGAATGTTCGGGGCCAAAACCGAGCAAATCGGGATCCCGAAAATGGGCTGCAGGTGCCGGAAGTGGTGTTCAGCAGCGAAGTGGGTATCTGCAACTCCAGTGTCCCTCGGAATGATGAAACAGAGATACCTGCCAAAAACCGGAGAAAATGGATGCGAAATGAATGCTCGGGACCAAAACCGCGCAGTTTGGGGTCCCGAAAACCGGCTACAGGTACCGGAAGTGGCACACGACCGCGAAGTGGGCATCAGGGGCCCCAGTGTTCCTCGAAACATTAAAACAGAGGTCTCCGCCAAAAATCGGAGAACTCGGAGATGGTTGGGCGGTCCCGAGCCGAGGCACACGGCCTAACGGCTCCGAAAACCGGGAACCGGGCTCCGAAATGGGCAAAATGGCCTACGGCCACGAAAAGTAGCTCACGGCCACCGGGAGATAATCTATGGGACCACTCCCTTCCCTCAGGAAAGAAAACAGAGAAAACCGAGCCTGGATCGCAAACCGAGACAAGGTAGAGAAGAGGGTTCGGAAGTCCGGAGGCAGGGCGCGCGGCCGCTACTCTGAGACTTCTGAACGAGCACAGTATGCAACATCACCGAGCGCTCAACCGGTGACGTCTGAGTCTTAAGGTCGGTCAAAAATGGGGTGTCTACAATATGACAACTGATAACGAGCACTTACGCTAGGAACTGGCGAAATCCCAACGTATTCCATCACAGCGTGATTGGGCTGGTCACTAAGAAAAGGAGCCGTGCAGCAATGCCACCCCCGAAGACACGACAGTGGTAGTAGCATCTCAGGTTCATCGGACGAGAAGCCCAGAAAGCAGGGCCGTACAAGTACCTCCGACTTGTCTAATGGTAGTCCACAAGTGTGGCATGGGCATAACAAAAGGAACGATGACTCTGACGAAGAAGATAAGTATGATCCCTTTGTACAATGTATCGCCAAGGCTGTTTTACCTAAAAATTTCAAAGCACCATCATTCACACTGTATGATGAAAAATCAGACCCGATGGATCATGTTCGACATTACAAGCAAGTGATGACACTGCATGCCGATGATGAGGCGCTTATGTGCTGAATATTTCCCAGTAGTTTGGGACCACCCACTGTCAGATGGTACTATAAACTAGAACCTGGGTCAATTGGAAGTTTCCGTCAACTACAGAAATCCTTCAGAGCCAGATTCATCACCAACGAAACTCAGCCGAAACAAGCAGATTCTCTTTGGGCAATAAAGATAAAGCAAGGAGGAACATTGCGCGAATACTCGGCTCATTATTGGGAATGCTTCAATCTCGTGGACGATGATTGCAACAATTCTATGGTAATCACAGCCTTCAAGATAGGGTCGCATCTAGACAGCCTGCTCCGAAGCCCACTAACTCAGAGGCCTCCTAAAACCGTTTGGTCCCTAATGAAAAAAGTCGAAGAGTACTGCAAGCTGGAGGATGATGCAATCAAGGTTAAAGCTAGCTTACAAGCCGAGGAATCGGCAATACTTTTTATGGCCCGGCCTATAAACGCGATGCCATCAGAAAGAACTCCACCTAAGAAGAGCCTGAACACAAGGGACCGATCCAAGAGAGAGAACCATCAGGATTCGTGTCGGCGAAATGAGCAGTACTAACTAGAGAGTAAGCACCCAAAGCGGCCGGATAAACAATATACGGAGTTCACTAACTCGATAAGCAAAATTCTCAGCAGAATTCAACATCAGCTATTTTTCAAGTGGCTGAGTAAAATGTTCGGGCCTCCCGATAAGAGACGAAGGGATCAAAGATACGAGTATCACAAAGATCATGGACACGAGACCGATAAATGCTATGCTTTGAAGGATCATCTAGAGAAGTTGGTCTAAGGAGGCTGACTGACCGAATACCTTCCAAAGACGAAGAAGCCACTAGGTGTGCTCACCATATGTCCCGACTTGCCGCCTGTCGATGTCATCCATGTGATATATAGCATATCCCCATCCAACGGCATAAATTTGGTTCAGCTGCAATCTTTCGGCTCCAACACTGACTCTGACAAGTTAATCAAATGGCCTCGTCTATCAAACGAGATCAGCTTTTCAGACGTCATCTCGAAGGAGTCACCACTTCTGTCATAACCCGAACCCACCCCTATGGGTTAAGGCCATAACTGGCCAGTAATCATGAGATTACCTACGGCCTCAAAACAAATAAAACAAAACTCATCAGAGTAAAAGGGCCCGAACGGAAGCAATTTAAAACTTTGTCCATAGAGCTGTGCTTACATGCACGTCATAACATTCCAGACATAAATATATTAATAGCTCACAACAGAATTACAGTACCAAAAAGTTCCATACAATAGGATCATCCAAAAACCAAGTCAACCCATGGGAACTATATACAAACATGTACAAAGGCTTCGCCAACATGACAAAATTACATAGAATGGCAAAACGGCGAAGATGTGTCTCGTACGTGAGACGTAAAGACTGACTCTCCAAACCTTAGTTGTTCCACACTGGCTTCACTGGGGCGAGGTCTGGACCTCTCTTAGCTCACCTACAAACACATGAATGAACGTGAGCGATAGCCCAGTAAATAATATCAAATAACGAATATACATTGGAACAATATACATCGAACGGCCTTGGGCCCAATTTGCATTTCTAACTAACACATACATACATAAACATATGTAAGTTAAGTAACTGAGGTTCCAAACACATCATACGGCCTCGGGCCCAATTCATTGGTATTATTCAGATCAAACTGGCCTTTGGCCCATTCGTTTATGTCAAAACGGCCTCTGGCCCATTCATTCATGTCCATCGGCCTTTGGCCCAATCGTTTATGTCAATCAGCCTTCGGCCCACATTTATGTCAAACGGCCTTCAGCCCATATTTATATCAAACGGCCTTCGGCCCATATTTATATCAAACTAGCTCATAGGCCTTTCATATCAAACTGGCTCATAGGCCTTTCATATCAAACTGGCTCATAGGCCTTTCGTATCAAATTGGCTCATAGGCCTTTCATATCAAACTGGCTCATAGGCCTTTCGTATCAAACTGGCTCATAGGCCTTTCATATCAAACTGGCTCATAGGCCTTTCGTATCAAACTGGCTCGTAGGCCTTTCTTATCAAACTGGTTCGTAGGCCTTTCGTATCAAACTGGCTCATAGGCCTTTCGTATCAAACTGGCTCATAGGCCTTTCGTATCAAACTGGCTCATATTAAACTGTGTCCACCATTCAGAATTAATGAACTTTACAAAACTTACATAGAAGTGAGCAATTGGATAACAACATATTTCAGATATTACTCACAGTGATCGGCTTGTGAATTTGCCCTGGAGCTTGACCCTACACATCACATAGCACATATAGGTCACAAATAATTCAATCCGTTCTTTAATTCACATATTCCTCTTTAGACTTCATTCTTATCTATTTAATTCAATAACAATGCTCAATGTATGCCTAAAAGTGTTTAGAAGTGAAAGGGAATGGAAAAACAGAACACAGAATGCATTTTCAGATTTTCAGAAAATAGGGTCCCCGCTCGAGCGTGGACTTCCCCGCTCGAGCGGACCCTTAAGGCCTGCAAAAGTGCTGGTTGCATGAAAAATACACTCGAGCGGGTAATAGGACGCTCGAGCGGAAGGCCTGTCTAAATAGCTCCCCCACTCGAGCGGACACCAAGTCTGCAAAAAGTACTGGGAGCACGTTTTTCCCGCTCGAGCGGCCATTACCCCGCTCGAGCGGAAATCAAAATTCTGGGTTTCCCAGATTGTGTTCTTGAGTCCAAATTCGACATTCAACCAATGTTTCTTGCATACTATGGCTCCAATTTCATATATTCTTGTATTAACATGGTATAAACACCAAAACACAACATCATGGGGCTCAATTTCATGAATCAAGCACATGCATGGCTCAATTTAATTCAAGTTCAATTCTATCATATGCATTCATGCATTCAAAGCTCCTATCTTTAATTATTCAAACATGCATGCTAATCTTGACTTCATTTCTATTCCAATTAATGCAAATGGTGTTCATTCTCATGGAACACAACAAAAACATGCTTGCATGTAGGATTCAACACTCATATTTCCACATTCAACTTAATACATGTTTGTTTATGCAAAATCATGGTGATCCTATACATGTATGTGCATTTCAACTTCAAATTCATCAATTAGAGCACAACTCTTGTTCTTGATCACCAATTAATCTTTAATTCACAAAATTACAAGTTCAAACTCATGAATTCATAATCAATCACTTACCTAAGAGCTCAATCTTCTCAATCTATGGTCTAAGTTAGAGTTGGACTTCAATTCTCCAAGCCTTAAGACCAAAATTGCACAATTCTCCCCTTAATCTCCCATAGCTAACCCTCTCTCCCCTTTTCTTAGAGTTCTTATCAGCCAAAAATGAGAATTAAAGAGGGAGTTTGAGTGAATAAGGTCCCTTACAAGCTCCCACTCACACATTACTTTAATATAAAGCAATTGGGCACTAATTAATCAATTTAATCAGTTTAATCTGACTGGAATCAATTTTCAATTAAATTCCACCGTAGGTTCTAAAAATTATGCCAATCACAATGGCGTAGTCAATTTCAGGTCCTGTGGCCGATAAGGCCTTTAATTTAATTTCCAAAGCAGATA